>CM060986.1:65957572-67157572 GCA_030765065.1 Deroplatys truncata
TTGAAGTAACTAGACCTTGCCAACCTTTTCCTTCCTACGATTTCCTTCCACGATGTTATTTTCAACGTACTTAATGTAAAAGGGGTGCAACTAACCCAAACAAAGGATCTTTTTAAAAAAATACATTTTAGATTCGGAGACGTCAAAATATACATTTAGGTGAACGATTTGAACTTTTGGGTTGAATGCAATGTCAACTCTATCGGTGATATGCCGGTAGTATAGAAAGTAAAACATAGGTAGGTGTAGCTTCTTAAAGATTCATCCTATCGAAATTATGTATTTGACAAAAATTCAGAAATATATGCTTATAAATTACAATTGTGTAACCTTTACATAAAATGATAAGAATCTGTCAGTTTTAGTTTGTTTTATTTTGCTTCCGATTAGAACCCCTACCCTTAAGGCCAGGAATTAGGATTAGTCGCTTTTGCAATTGGGACCTGAAGAATGTAATATATAAAATTAGATAAGATTAAATTATTCCATTCTTGCGTGAAAAGTTAACACAAACATATATAACAGAAAATTAAAAAAAGAAGACAAAGATAAATGTCATCTTTTGACTTCAGAGTCCATTATACACGTTAGTATAAATTAGCAACTACATTCGAAAACTATGAGAAATAGTTTTCATGCAGTTTATTATAGGTAATAATAACCTCAATTACTGAGTTCCATTTTGCCTTGTATATTTAAAACTTATTACCCTGTAAGACTAAAGCAAATCTTTTTTGCAAAAGTAATAGGTACCATATAAATTCTCAGATAATCGTGGAATAAAATTTTCTTCCTAATTTAAGACTCTCTAGATCTAACAAATTGAAGAAGAGTCGCTGCAGTAAGGACTCTTTTGTTCTGTGGTGGACCTTAATGAGGTTTCACATAAAACCGTCTCAAGTTATTTACTGCGCTTGATAAGACTAAATTGTTTTCTCTTAGTCGTGACACACCTCGAGAAGAAATGGAATTTTCTGTGCTTTTAAACGCCCAGAATTCTTCCACATTCAGAATGCGGTAACGAAGAAAGACGTACTGTTTTATATAGGTATTGCTTTCTCATTTCTTTGTTCTGTTGTTTTCCATTCCTCCGGAGAATGTTATCTTCGAGATTTACGCACTTTATAATAAAATATGAAGTTTACAGAAAATATAAAGATATTTTGTCTCGGAAATAAATTCAGTGTTGTTAAATACCACTTCTAAACTAGCGTATTGCTCTGCGGTATAATCGCGGCTTTACCTCAAGAATCAAACAGTTTATTTTCAATGTAATTCTGTTTTTCATGCTGAAATAACCAACTTTGTAAAGCAGAGTGCATAGGCTGTGGAGGTATATTTGAATAATTTTTATACCTGAGCACGTCCGTTCAACTTGCTCTGATCATACAACAGCAGTGATGTCCAACCTTAAGCGAAACAGCGGAGGATTTACCCCCACACTTTGTTCGTGGAGTTATGACGTATTCAAGTGTCATGGGTTGTCCAAACTCCAATGTTTGGTTACCTTGTAACATCCATTGCGACCTGCCGTCATGAGTGAGAGTGAAGAGGAAATGCTTCGTAACACAAAAGGAAAGAGGAGGGGATAAGGCAATTTGACGTCATTAGGTCATAAGAGACGAGGTTGGGCTTCACTGGATAACTCTTGTGGCATCTCGCTGACGTCATAATGCTGAACTGCAACTTCCGATTGAGCACATGGTTGTTAAGCGATACGTATTTATGGCACGGACACCGCAATTTCGTGTTTGTAAGGGGGTAGTAGGCTGAAATGCCGATGCAGTAGTATTTCGAAGTTATGACTTTCTATGTTAATTCCATATTCCTTAGATGTTCTATTAGTTACGATACAGGTGCACCACAAATGCTAATTTTTAAAATTCATACAAAATAGATTGTTTTTATAACATGCGTCAACATACGTGCGCTGTTTCCTTTGCACAGAAATACATCTCCATTCTTATAGAATGTATACCATCTTAAGATCAAAACCAAGCATGTCCCCAAGTCTTCACTAAATGTCGGTCATGGACTGAAAGGAAGAATCTCATGTTTTACATTCACAAGATTTCTTTACCAATGACATATTCAAATATATTCGTTGTATATTCGAGAATTCAGTGATTCCTCTATTCACAAAATATATTCATATATTTTCAAATTAAGCAATAAATGTCCAGATACAACAGGTGGAAATATTATTCAAATATTCATTCCTGGTGACATGCTGTTACAATAAAAAAGAGGAGATAATGGAAAGCTTTCGAGCATGTTCGTCATGTTGTAACTTGCAACATGAAATATTTCAAAAATGGCTAAAGGTATGAAAAACTTTTATTGGTCATATGTTTTGTATTTTAATGAACTCTACCGAATTCGGTGAACTTATTAAAGATGACTTTGCAGGCTATCCGTAGAGAATTCAAGACATGCACGTTATTTTTATGTCAAATGTATAAAACATGGTCTGAATAAGAAATAGTTTTACTAATTTAGAGAAGATTAAACATATTACCTTCTTTACCCACTGTTATTTATTTTTATACATCTTCTGCAAAATATTTTTAAAAAAGCATACCTTTCTTTATACTTTTTCCGTACTAAACTTTTGCAGAAATGTTTCCCTATATTTATTGTAGGCTTAAGAGGGATTACAGGAAAGCAAAGTGATAGTCAGATATTTAAAAGCACCTCGCTATATGCTGCCCTTGAAATTCTACAGTCTTTCAATGGCATCGCATGGAATAACTAAAACTTCAAAAATCGACGAAGTATTGAACATTTCAAACCAATAACCATGCATATCTCCAAATGGCTAATGCTACAAAAAAGTGATTTGAAATAAATTGTGTGTTTAAAGAGATCTACATTTTCTTTACAGTACGCTTTGTCTATCTCTTATGGTTAACCAGGTATAAAAAGTTTATAAAATTGTTTCTGAATGAAGCCTATTTTCAGAAAATGTTCTCGCATAACTTTACTTGTTAGGTAAATATCTTAAATGTGTACTGTTTTAATAAAAATTGTTAAGAGTTGCTATTGAGAAAATACAAAATCACGAAAACGTTTCCATGTAAAGGGTAATTAATGTTGAAGGGGGGTTCTTGTAAAGCTTCGTATGGTAACTCATTTTTCGTTTTTGTTATGCTGTTCTATCTTTGTCACACACATACACACATCTAGATACACAGACAAATGCACATTCCTAAAAGCACCTTTTCTGAAAGCTTTTTTTCGGGGGAATTCGGGTATTTTCGATGAAATCTCGGTATACAATTTTTAGTTGGAATGCAATGCTTCCTCTGTTTTCTATTAATAGGTGCTAGAGATAACAAGAAACATCAGGTAATATGCTTCATAGACAATACATCCTAAGAAATCTTAAAGACGTAACAAGAATTATTTCCAAACACTTTAATGATTTAAAATTTTTGACAACATAAAAGTATATTTCAATGAGCTCTACTGCTCTACTTAGGCTTTGCATATTTCTTACGTTATAAAGCTGTAACCAATTAATTCAAGAATAGTAAGGACGTTACAGCTTATTCAGAGATAATTCCAGATGTACTTTTCATTAGTCTGCAAACATTTGAATTATATTAATGAAAATGGTTTCGGCCATTTCTGAGAAAATGTAAAATAAGGAATATCATTCAATGTCATGGATAGTTTGCGGTTGGGAATTTTGTCGAAAGTGTCGTAAATCTTCACCTGGTAGGTTTAAACAGCATATATATCAAATATTATATATTATATTTATCCAAATCTTCAATTTTGGGTTATCTTTTCTATCCCCTACACACACATCGGAATTTTTTTCTAAAAACTATTTTCGTGCTCAATAGACCTCCAAACATTTACTTCCGGTGAATCACCTTTTAAACGTTTTTGTTGAATATATATCTAACTACTAATGGTAAGTGGAAGAGGAGGCAACTTCTTATGATTTTTTTTTTAACTTTAATACTTAAATTATCTGAATTTTAAGTTAAAATTTCTGGATGGGTCCAAAAAGAAATGTAAGCATTCTATTCAAAATGTTCAATGTCTTTGCTTGTCTGCAGACGCTTTCCAAATCCTATATATTCTACCCGGAATCCTAACTGCTTTTTACATTTCCTCAACTTACGTATAAAAGACAAAGCAATGTTTAAATTTTTTACCGAGGAAAGAATGAAATACATAATTGGCTGATAGCTAAGAAATGGCGTGTGAGGCTCGCATTTGAGAGGTCCCGGGTTCGATACACTCTGGGCTGGCCCTTTGTGTTTTCCCGCGGTTTTCCCCAATGTAAACGCGAATGCTGGGTGGATTACTTAATGGCGCGAATTTTCCTGTCCCCCATTTCCATCATTTCATTTCCATATCATGTTTCAGAGTCAAAGGATCAGGCGAGTGGACGTCGGACGAGACATATGGCGTAAAATTGGCTTTGTGAAACTGACTGCCCTAGCGTGCGGTTATGATGGGCCCTCAGAGAGACCACTCCAAAGGCAGAGTTAGGCCTTCGGGGAGACCCGCCGGCGTCAGGATGCAATACCTGAATACCTTAGGGACCCCACCCGTGTCTGAGGCTGATGCTCCCGGATCTGATCGCCTTCTGGGACTTTCATTTTGCCTCTTCCTCCTGGAGGTTTCCAGGAGACTGTGCGCTTAAGTATCGAAATCCTCCTCCACTTCTTAATAACCACAACAATAGGTATCTATATAGGTAATTGGCTAGTTGGGTCTTCAAAAAATAAAATACTCAAAGTAGCTCGGTTACGGTTTGTGTGACATAGATCACTATTGCTTCTAGAAGTCAATTTTAACGTCTCCATGGAACCCCAGCTTTATTCTTCCATAAAGTTGGATCCGAACCAAACTGGGATTGCAAGAATTCGTGTACTCATTTCAAATTCTCTCGACATACCAGAACTGAATCTCTGCCTGGCTACACACACGAGAAGAAAAAGAATGAGAATGAAACTGTGGTTACAAGGAATGGTAATAAGGAAACCTTACGTCGGCGATTAATTTTCCAAATCAGCGAGCGGTGTCGTCTTCCAAGTCCATTGCATGCAAAGACCTCTCGTGCATAAACTCTGCAATTTTCTGTAGGACGCCTTCAGGAAAGCCGTACGCAAGAAACACACCCCATTTTTCTCTTCAGAACATACGAAATAAATGTTTTTGGGTTATACTTATGTATTGAATCCTAGGGAACAGTTCTACAGACGAAGTTAATTTGAAATAAATGTATCAATAGTATAGAAAATAATTGATTCTCTTAGCCTCAGATATAGGCATGCATTTTTGTTTATATGTCATTGGTCCAAGAAACTTTATTTTGTATGCCATAACGTGGAGAAAATATTGCATACTCATTTTTAATAAAAAATATAGGAATATTTGAGAATCCCCGAAAAAAAATCATGTACCGCATTTACCCAACCTTCTCTACTGATTCTTCTACAAACTATTCATTCAAAACTTTATTGTAGTACCTACTTTTTGTTAATGTAGTTAAGGGTTCAAAGCATATTTATACATTCTATTGTAGGTATAGAAGAACACAGTACTCAAATCTTTTAAAAGTGGGTAGCTATGTGATGGCTTTGAAAATACATTCTCTATGAATGATCACAAAAATAAAATAATAGTTGTAAAAGCGTATAAAGTATTTTAAAATTTAAACCAATAACAACGAATATCTCGGGAATGATTAACGCCACAAAAGTTTATACATTTTGTGCATTAAACATATTTATATTTTTTCTGCAGTAAGATTACATTTATTTCTCACGATTTAAATATGTATTTTCGTTGTAAGGTACATAGAAATAAATTACATTTAATATGATTAACAGAGCTGAAAAAAACGAGAACGGTATTAATCAATTTAAGGGTATTATTAAACGTCATTCAGAATGAAGAGGACCTCACAGACTGTTCGCAAAAAAAAAAAATCAATATATACATCGTATCCATAGAAATATCTTACACATATGGCATTTTATTAAAAATCTTCATGCCGTATCCTTGAAAGACATTGAAATTGCGGCAGTACCTCCTGTTGTCAGAAGTTGTTGTGGTACGTAATGCCCGTATCTCGCGTCTTACCTTTCTGCAGCCTCCGCGTAGACTCCGGTGTTCGTCGTGGGCTGATTCTCTGCATCTCTATCCTCGGCTAGCTGTGGTAATTACTGAAATATGTAAGAGCAGGGACTTTTTCTCAGTAAAGGAAACGTAGATCTTGGGTGTGTAACGGAGAGAAAATAGACGTGCTTCAATTTCAAAAGGGCAATACCTGTTATCTTTATTTCTTTCTTCTAGTAATGTACAACACTGATATTGTCGCCGTTAAAATACTGTCCACTGTTGTTGAAACACGGCGCTGATATGACGCGAAGTTTATATATTTAACAAACCTCTTTACTCGTAGCGATTCTTATGTGTGTAGCTAACCCTGTCTTAATCGACTAACTTTTGTCGCGACATCCCTTAATTATTCGGCAGCATTATCCTCTACCTGTAGTTTCGAAGCAACTCCTCGATTTTTGGTCTTAGCAGATCTATTTATTATCGCGGGCTTCTTGGGCTGCATAATTTCCAATTGGCGCACTTTTCGCGCCAGTCAACGCGTCTCATTATTTAATATTGATTTACTTGGATCTTATTGGTCCTATTCCTTCTCCTCTTGCTCAGTTTTAACATGAAGTCGCGATTTTCTCTAATTTTACCATTTAAGCTTGTTGTCTCACTCCCTCCGGTCACGGCGAATTACCGTACAAAAGGACAATGGCTCTACACATTCAGCTCCGAGATGGCGAAGAAGAAGGTCCGCTCTGTCGCGGCTCCTGCTAAGGCAGGAACCTCTTCGTCTCCTCCGGCACCCGCCGAGGAGATCTCGCCGCAGCCTAGGGCAACCTATGCCGCAACCACCGCTTCGCCGCCAGCCAGCGCCGCTTCGCTGCGACTGCCTCGGCAGTCGCCGCGTCACTCACCGGCATCCACTTTGCCGATTTTGGACACTTCCCAGCCACCGCAGAGCCAGCCTGTGCCTCAAGGGAGGTACAGTGCCGTCGTCCGTGGGGTCCCGAGGGATCTGCCAGCCAGGTTCCTCGTCACCGCAGCCCACCAGCAGTGGCCTTCAGCCTTGAAGGCCACCAGGATCATAGGAGCATAGGGACCCACATCGCTCGTCAGGATGGAGTTCGCAGACCCTGGTGACTACGAAGCTGCCTTGAGGGCGGGCCTGCCCTTATTAGGGCGGTGCTTACGCATCGAGGCCAGCCGAGTGGAACGCCAGGCTACCTGCAGACGCTGCTGTACATACGGGCACAATGAGACGTCCTGCGCAGCTCAACCCAGGTGCCACTACTGTGGAGCAGCCTGCACCACCTCATCGTGCACCCAGCACGACCTTCGCCGCCGACGCCGCTACTGTGCGACCTGTGGAGGGTCATCACCCTGCATCCCCGCAGGAAGGCATCGCCGACGCCACCAGCACCTACGCCGCAGATAGTGACATCTCCACAGCCACCGCCTCCAGCACCATCACCAGCGCCGACACTAGTACCACCAACGCCGATACCAGCACCTTCACTCTCGCCGATCATCGAGGAAGTCCAGGGCTTACGCGACGCCGTTCAGGATCTCCGTGCGGAGTTCCTGAACATGACGACGAAGCTAACAGCCCTGGAGGAACTCATCAGGGAACTTCAAACATCAGCAACTGCCCAACAGGTTTTCCTGGCTGGGCAGTTCGACAGCACCTCTTCAAGACTTACAGCCATCAGCGAAGCCATCCGGGTGTCATCTCTCGGTCACCGGCCGAAGACGGACCCGGCCAGAGTCGCGAGCTTCTTGCAGCAATGCAAGGAGTTCAACCAGCAACAGGAACATCATCGTTAGCACCACCCTAAATCCTAACTTCCATACACTTCCTAAACCCTCGCCATTCCCACTAGTGTTGCAGTCAGGTTTCATGGCTGCAACCTAGTAACTACCTTTATCCGCTCCCGTCCACAGGGCGGCAGCCAACAGCCTTCAGATACTAGCGCGGGTGCTATGCGGGACCGCACGAAGCCATGCCATTCCACTTTTCCTTCTTCCATTTTTCCATCCGGTGGAGGAGTTTTTAGTGGGTATGCCGAATATTGGTGAGTCCCACACTCTCAGTCCCCACTCCCATCGGGGCTAGGGTCAGTGATTAAATCATTTTCTCCTCCACTCCTATAAAAATGCAAAAAAAGGCTCTACACCCTCGCTGTACAAACAATACTTTTGCTACTAGAGAGACATCATAAAACTCACTTTATGCCTTCGGAGACACTTTTCCTGCATCCAAAACATCTCGTCGTGGACAGTATTTTGGCAGAGGGCTTAAAATATTTCCGTTAAACAATTTGTTACTGCTCTAATATTAGTAACCTAAATACAAGTATATCATTAAATCGCCCTTCTTAAACTACACAGGCAGTAAAAAGAAAAATAGTTGTACATAGCATAATTTAATTTCACTAAAAACTAATTACCCAAATTATTAATAATTACTTAGCTCAGGCTCGGCCTAAAATTGACGTTTCAAGCTTCATACCAATTTTCGTATTCAACCGAATTTTTATTTTTGAGTTATGCTGTTCACACACACACACACACACACACACACACACACACACACGGACCTGTGAAATGCTATTTTCTGCATTCACCAAGTCTCAGAACATATATTTCTGACTTGTTATGGAATTTTGGGTGAAATGCATAAAGTTAAAAAAGAGGCACACATCTGTGACTATGGCAGTAATATTAAAAAGGCAACTAATCGGATGAGTACCAAATATTGTACTTCAGCTAACACATAATGTAAAATGGCATTGGTTTCAACACATAGAAATGATCAATGATGGCAGAACTACAAAATAAGTATTGAAATACAAACCAGAAGGACGGTGTTCAATAAGGCGACTCAGAGCTAGATGGGAAGATGTCTTTATGGACAACGGTAGCCTAACTTTCAAGGGGAAGAAGAAGAGAAAGGAGGAGGAGGAGAAGAAGCTGAGACTTTAAGGAACACTCATACACCAAGTAAACCTTAGACATTTTTATATTTGTTTCTAGCACTGCCCCTAGTGACTCTGATTGATTAAACTAGCGTATGCATATTAAAGCCGCCGTATCGGAAATAAATTCATACCTAATAGTGTCTGTAAATTGTCGAATAAATGTTGCTTATTGTTATTTAAATTGGAAATAATTATGGATACATACATTTTCCTTGGTTATGACAATTTATGACGTACAAATTTATGTGAAACTAATAATTTCGAATATATTCGCGTTATGTGTTGAATTTTCAAGTATTTTATGCAGGATATTTGAAACGTTTAGTAGGTTCCTTCAGTTTTCAAGGCAAATGCAAATTCTAAATAATACAAAGGATAGAATAACACACTTCAGTATTATTTGAGTCTTCTGTATGCTCCAGTGATATTGTGTCAAAAATATTTCTGGATATATTTGTTAATGTTAACAGGAATAACACGAAATGGTTGTCCTGAGCCTTAGCATAGTGAGCTGGAGCGTGCTACTGTGGCTCCTTGTCACAGAATGCTCGTGGGTTCGAGTCCACCATATGGATGCAAATTTTCCCGTGCTAACTTGGCATAGTAATGCATTTGACTTCTACGATAATTAGCAGTCTGTAGGTCATTACAGCCAACGTTCCTGCTGGGAGCAACATTATCTGATCTCCGCGTATGGATGATCGTCCACCTTTGGTGGAGCTCAAATTCACGTTAAAATATGTTCTTTAAATTGGTTTTTATTAAGACTCTTCTAAGGCCCTCAAACATGAATTTGTTTTCAGATTATTTGTTGATTATTGGTAAACTACAATTTCTGTGTATTTATTACGTATATATTTATATTCATTTGCCCCACCACCACTAACTATTAATCACCATTTGCTACGTTGGACCTTTCCATACCCATAAAGTCCTATATGGCGTGGTACGTGTACTATTACGAAGGAATCACAGCAAATCTGTTGACCATTTATTACAAAACTTTGCATTCGTTAACAAATTCGACTGAAATACTAAATCAGCTTGTTTGACATTCAACAATTTCAGAATTACAATAATGCAATTGAAAGGACAATAATGCAATATGCCCTTCACCCCGTTGCAAAATGGAAGTAACTATACAAAGCCATAAATGCCTCTTGAGATAGCAAATAATTCAAATGCAATTCACAAAGGACAGTATATAAATGCTTCTCCCACGAATATAAATTTCGAAACACAAAGAGTCAGAATTCAATTTTAAAACTTTGCCAAAAGATTCTGAATAATTTAGAAAGGCCGAAACATTTCTTTTGGTGACTTACGGCAAAATCCTCGCCGTCACGAAGAGAACACCAAAGCTGTCTGCTCGATCCCTCTACGAAGACTGCCGATCCATCCTTCCCGAGAGTTGCTGGTGTTGGCCACGAGCTCGATGGCGCTGCAATCCGAGGAGTGAGACAGCCCAGCCAATGGTAGCCCTGGACTACCATAGTGATGTGCTACCACAAGCTTCGTCATGAATGAGACGTCTTTCTCGAACCTTCACGTTGTTACTTGCTGATCTCGATGGATGACGTCATCATACAAGAAGCATTGTACCGTTCATAAGCTGGTTGCATGTGCCACAATCAGAAAAGAGGGGGGAAAACGCCACACATTTTACTTGGCAGTGGCTAAATTACCCCTATCGCGAATTTAATATTATAATCGCGACACACAGGATCGCAATTTGTGTTAGGGCCCACCGTTTTGAGATGTTATTATAGTTATCCTCATGTACAGTGGTTAGAACAACGTTGAAGTATGTGTGTGACATGCTTTATGCATCATCCCCCCCCCAGAAACTCTACCTCTAAGCATCATCTTCTACTCGTGTTAGCAAATGATCCTGTTGTGGATTTGATCTATTTTCGATTGGTTAACCGATTTACACTTTTCCACAGATCTTAAAGCTGCTCACAAATCAAGGCTTAAAAAATCTCAAATCCTATTCTTAGAACAATACGTGTCATCGCCTACATTTGTAAGCTTGTAAGTTCGATGCTTCACCCTAAGAGGAAGCACGTACCGATTTAAAAGCAAAGCAATCTCTGATTACCCTCTCCTTAGGACTTACAGGTACCAATTTAGCCAAACAAAAAATTCTAAAGATTTTCCGCTCGTATACTAACTTGCGGTCTACGTAGTGGCGACCCTTTGTGAGTACGAAACGGTTATTTTGCAACTGTTTGTCTGACAAATATGTAACAAAATCCGAGGTAACTTCCTGTGAAATATAAGTTTATAGGTATATATAATTATTACTATTCGTCGATCTATTTGTACGTTACACACCTCTGCCTAGCATATGTTGGCGTGATCTTTTGGTAGATCAAGGTCCACAAGGACTGCATCGCCATAAATTTCACCTTTAACACAGAATAGTGATTTAAGTGCCAAGGGTACTGTATTAATAATTATGTGCTGCGGATGACTATTTTGAAAACGCGAAGGACCTTTGCTTAATTTTTCTGCTACATGCAATATATAGCGTGCGCTGTTTGTTGCGTAGTAAATAATTTTGAGAAAACCAACTAATCCCGTCTTCACTTATTCCCCGTTTGTTCGCAGTCCGTGGATCTAGTCTTTGTTAACTTAAATTTATATAATTAATACATGTATGTATACATGTGTATGTGTGTGAGATTCTGCTACTTAACTGCAGAGCCTCTAATGCTTTCACTATTGCTTATCCTTGTGAAATAGAGCTCTGAGGTTGTGTAGAATCATACTTATGTTTAAATCAGATGATTGAAATTTTGGTAAAAATGGCGTATGTTAAACATGAACCACTGCTTTGCAACATTGTCCCTAATTAAGTAAGTGTGACCTGGGACATACTCTGGTTGTGAGTGCAGTAGGCCCTGATTTCTCATTGCCCCACCATAGATTGCGATCCATGTACGTATATGCCATTAAGGTCACTGCTGATTACAGATCTGTGACTTGAGTGTTGGAAAAAGCACGAGTATATCTCCTTCGTTGGAAGTCATTTAGACTGCACGTTGCAAGCAGCTGAAGTTCTTCTAAGATCTAAGTGCACTTCCTTTAGATAAGAATCGAATAATCCTAAGTCACTCCAACTTGGGATTGGATAGCTTACTTGTGAGAACGAGAGAAAAAGCTAGGCTGGAGGAGAGAAGGAGAGAGTAAGGCGATGGAGGAAGTTACTAGGAAATCTATACCTTTGTGTCATATTCTGCAAACAACTTTGGTCTCTCTCCCAGTGCGCGAAAGGTTAATCAGCCTGAAGATTAAACGAACCATGCACCAGCTCTAGAGAACTCCGAACTTCATTAATAGTTACCGCAGATTATAGCACAGGAAGCTGAATAAAGCACTGTAATCTTTTGTGTGGTCTCCGTCGATTTGGAATATTGCATTTGATTGGGGCATTCTATGGAGAAGCGTAATTGATAAGGATGAGTGAACTGTGTAAAAGTTAAATCGGGTATATATAATATAAACATGTTTTACTGAAGATTCTACAAATGTTTAAAGCGCTGTCAAACTTCACCATCCCATCTATCTCTCGCTTCGACTAAGTCCTTAAGGGAAGATTATATTGTGATATTCATCCTTATTCTGCTACAAATTTGATGCATGTAGTAGTTCAAGTATAATTTAGATATTTCATTAAATGGAGCATTTAATTGTCATTTGATACCATAATTACTGAGTTAATCCTCTATGATAAAAAGTTCAACAAATGATGCAATGAAAAAGATTTCTGAAATAATGACAGGAAGATATAAATAATCAAATAAAAATAACAGAAAGATAGAGAAATAATTGCAATAAATAATTTACGTATATTAAATCAATGTATAATGCATAATAAGCTTGAGTTGAAAGACTTGACAAGAAAGAAAAAGGTAATTAGGGAGCAAAGTTATTAGTAATATTTGAGTTGCGAATGTGTTAGGCATAAAGATTCTTGAAATGCAGTTAGATTATAAGTTCAGTAAATTTGAAACTGCACGTAGGCCGGCTCGGAAAAATCCAGAAGGTGAATGAATTCTTAGAATTTGGTAATCATTAACTAAATCTGTTTCAGATGCGTAAGATTTTGCAACGAAGAATTTAGGAAATATGGTGGGGTAGTTTTAAAGTATGTGGAGCTTAAGTAATAAAGGAGGGGCCGCGAGGGGTTTTACTGGTAATCATTTTAAGACTCACGAAAAGTTACCCCTATAGTTTTGTATTGCGGAAAAAGTTATTTCTGACTGTAAAATTCATACTGCAGAAGCTAGCAGGTATAATAAGTATTGTTATAGTTTCGAGTGCACCGATTCATAATCAGTTGCATTCTTTATCTTCAAACGGTCGACAGCTCGCTTCAATAGCTCAAGTATTACATCACATTAAGCTTTTCAGACAACTTCAACTGGTGTTATCCTTTTAAAATATGTCCACGCATACCCTGAAAGAAAGATCTCATACCCAACCACTGTAGCAGTCTGCAGCAGAATCAACAGCAAATATTGAGGCAAAGGGTAGGGCTTCATATTTTATACATTAACATTTTAGTATAAATGCACCGTTTATTTAGGAATATAAACTATAGGAGTTTTACGGGTATGAACATAGTACCATAAACATATCCTGCAACCTGTAAACATATTATAAGTCTCTGGTACTGTTACTAAAAGGTTGAATAACCTTTCCTATAATATTTCAATATTAATTTTAAAAAATCCTACAATGCTTTGCAATTATTTTTTCACGAGGACTTTGACCAGTGCAACATATAGTAGTACTGTTGAGTCCACCCTTGTTTATTAATTTTTGCTGATAATGTGAAATTAACGCATTCTTAAACAAAGGAAAAGAACTCAATCTATTAGAATAATAAAATTACAATAAACATAATTCATTTTATTTTAAATATACATATTTGATTGCTTGTCTGGGAATGGATCTCAGTGACGTTATTGAAGGTGTTAAAAGGTATGGGCGATAGGGAAGCTGCGCGCACCACCGGGTAAGATCATAATGGGTCGCTGAAATATTATGATCGCCATAACAGATCACTTGCATTGCATGTAATTGGAGTATTATAATGTGGTCGACCAAAAAGAATATTGCTGTATCTTTTCAAGGAAGTGGTTAGTAAACTGCAAATGTTCGAAGAAATAGTGAGAAACATAATCTGAATACTGCAAGCTCTTGGTTCAATAAGAGCTTAGACCTATGATTTTGGTACCTCATCACGAATACATTTCTTATCGTTCTTGAACCCTTCATGATTACCTGGGGGCAAGGAAAACTAATTCTCATATATTTTCTAAAGGCACGCAGGTAAAGAAAAATCTGAATTATCTACGTCGTTTGAATTTCTAATTTCTCAGTTAGGGTTATAGGAAATATTGCATTCGACCCAAAAACTCGATGTTGGGAATTCACGGAAAGTACACGCTTTGAGGGTGGTGAATAAAAGCATGCAAAGCTTCTAGGTTTAACTACCAGTCAAACTATGCACAGCAAATCTCAGTAATAACAACAAAAACCTAAGAATTACCAAACTCCATATTTAAATGCAGTGTCTTTTAAAAATACAAGGTGAGGATTTAATGTAATTCGCTCTCCCCCCCCCCAAAGATCGTTTATATGGAATATTCTCGTATTTATTTACATCTTGTATATTATTTGAGATGTTTCCATAGCAATTAAATACACGTCTGCATTATTTTCTGTAATTTTCTGTGAACACATAATTTTCGGTGCAATGTCTATAAATGGAAAATGGCAACAGAAAGACTACTACCGAGAAACGTAGAGCTGATTGAAATCGCAATTTAATATCAAAAAACATTTTATAGTATTACCATCCCACGAAATATCTATTGACATATGCTTTGTGTTACCTAGCCTAAAATTTAATTTTGCTTCAAATATGAAATTCTTATTTTGTACCTCGTAAGTTCATTGCTAACAAACCTGGCTTGTGGTGTAAATAACTGAGTCTTTACCCAAATTGTATGCAACCATGTACATACAACCTTGTTTGAAAATTTCCTTAGGATACATACAATTTATATTATGAAATTATAGGAAGTACGTGTAAATTTACAAGTCACACGATTCTCAAACATGAGTTTTACTTAAAAATGTACACTAACTTATTCCTTGTAATTTATAAGAAAATGATATTTACATTCAATTTTTACTTTCTCTACTACGTGTAGTAAGTACGGGAAGTATTGCATTCCACCCAAAAATTCGATACCGGGATTTCAACGGATATATATGTTTGAGTTGTCCTGAATTCAAATAAAGCATTTTTGAAAGCATGTCCATGTGTGTGTGTGTGTAAACAGCATAACTCAAAAAGAAAAGTTCGATAAATACCAACTTTGGTATTTCAGTTTAGTATCTTCCAGGGATGCAACACGAAAATTTTCAAGTAAATCCCCCAACCTAGACTACCCTTTACAAAAATGGCTCTAACGTTCAAAAATGGCTGTAACGATTTTGATTAAAATATCATATGTGTAAGACATTTTCGTGGCAAATGAAAATGTATACCTTGAATTTTCTGGAAATTTCCACAAAAGTCCCCTTCATTCTGAATGACTTTTGTAAAACTGGTAGAGACAGCTTAACTACACAAAAATGTAGATCTCATTAAAACAAACAATTTATGTCATATGTATTTTTTGTTGTTAAATGAACTATTTCCGAAATATTCCTTGTTACTTGTTTGAATTTTCCAATACCTATACTTTTTCTCAAATGTGAATTGATTACTCTTTTTTATGTCCTGATTATGCAAGGAGAATGGAATGCTGCACATAGTAACCAGTTCTTAAAAGGTTTGACTATCACTTAAAGCCTACCATATTCCCCTTGCACCTACAAGACAATTAGCAGTAAGATTATCACGAAGTAGATGAACAAGCGTCTGTAAAAATGTTTGTACAAGAGTAGAGAAAGTCACGCGAGTGCAACACATCAGATTTTTTAAAAATCACATTCACCGTCTGTAATGGAGAGAAACGGTTCGAAAATTTGAAGCTAGGCGAATGATCTGCAAGTCACTCATAAGGACGGATCCAGAAGATACTTTCTAAACGTCTTGTCTCTGGAAGTGGTGAAAAGTAATAAGAGTGGATATCACCAAACTGATAGCAGACATGCAGCCATATAACAGCAGAAGCCCATGGAATTGGATCTAGAAGCTCTTGGGTACATTACATTCTCAATTTGAACACCACTGCCTTGTCATGTCAGATTCACTTACCATGCTGATATTTGCGTTCATATGTCTACAGGGAGCGAACTCCAGGCCACGCCCAATTGAAGTTGAGGAGAAGATTGCTTTTTGCGGAATATCGGAAATGTTATCCATTGCTAGCAAAAACCTCCTTTATTCTTTTCGTCCCATGCATAGTTTTCCTGAGAGTCTGCGGCAGATTTCCACAATGCAGTACTAGAGAATTCATCTACAGCAAAGCTCTTCTTGCATTCATGAATGTTTTACTAATAAACACTGGATGTATTACAATTAATTAATCATACTTTGAAATTAGTGTTACTAATATTAATAGAAATGTATTAGGGCACATTGTCTTAGAAAAATGTAAACTATTTAGATGCTTAGAATAGTGTATTTGATGCAGAAGGCCGCGTTTGTTTATCTTAGCTAAGCACTCGGAAAGCACATGCAGTTTTTCATAGAGAAACCATGAAAAAGTCAGTACCTATGAGAAATATCTCGCTGTTCCAGCCAAGAAAACACTTTGTATGGGCAGGAGTATTGGAATGCCTTTTGAGAATGTTTTGGAACTACAATTAGAGATATAAATAATGCAAATACAAATAAAGCGACACGAAGATTTCAAGAAAATCCCCCAAGCCAGCTACTCTTTATATGAAAAATTTTGGTTTTCTAAAAATGGCTCTAACGATTTTGCTTAAAATATCACATGTTTAAGATATTTTCATGACAAATGAAATGCATATCTTGAATTTTCTGGGAATGTCCCCAAATGTCCTCTTCATTGTGAATGGCTTTTGCATGACTGCTAAGCCGTAAGAGTTAGATAACATTTTTGTACACATGTCATATACATTTTTTTCTGTGGAGTGAACTATTTCCGAGATATTCTTGTTATTTGTTTCAATTTTCCAATACTTACAGTTTTTGTCAAATGTGAATTCGTTGTTTTTTACGTCCTATATTGTTCCAAAAAGTATCCAGCTTTTAAAAGATTTGACTCGCTTAAAGTCTAATATATTCTCCTTACACCTACAAGAAAATTAGCAATAAGATTAACATCTCGATATCTCGATTAACATGAAGTATATGAAGAATAATCGTTTGTAAAAATAGTTTGTAGAAGAGTAGAGAGAGTCAGGTGAGTGCAAAACATAAGATTTTTATGAATGTCTTCTATTGCCTTAAGGCCTTGCCTATACTGAAATTTTGGTTACTTAAATGCCATATCTTTACTCTGATATTGTGACGTTAGTGTAACATTACAGTAGTAAATGGGATAAACATCAGCAGGTGTCCGTTGGTGTCTTCTCGTATGCAAGACAGGACATTTCACATATGCGGAACGCCCGACACAATTGTTTTTTCCACGGTTTTTAATAGAGGGTCAGCAGCACGTAAATCGTTCGTCAATTTTTAGATTTCCTCAGGGAAAAGCACAGAAGAAAAGCACAATTAATGAAATATTTATCACCTGTTACAAAAATGCAGAATTATAATTTTAACAGTTAACCTTCCTGTTGTTACCCCCAGACCTCTCGCAATTCTACTCAAAATTTACAACTTACGCCTTGTAGTAGTAAATCATATATGGACTGCTTTACATAATTACTAACCATAATTAACATCCGATTGAAAAGTGAACAGACCGTGAAATACTTTTGAAATGGTGATGAATGCGAAAAATTACATGCCTGTTATATACATTATTTTTTTCGAATTAACGTCTTTAGCACTTGTAAAATGAATACTACAGGATCAAACAGAATATTCAGTTCGAAATCTAGTTTGTTGTTACAAGTTAACAGCTCTTACTGAGTTTGTACAGTACGCAGGAGAAAAAATGTGGCTAGTGTATGGTAATGCTGCATTATTCATGTGACAATGTATTAATTTTCAGTCAAGTAGGCTACGGTAAAATGGTTCACAACTGGACTTAAAGAGTGAATTGTAGACTGAACTTCATCTTCCCTTACCTCTGCGTCTCCCTGCTTTCCATTTTTTGTTCCCTCTTCCCCCTCTCAAACTCATAAAAACTCACTTAGAGGGCTAAAGAGCTCGTTATAAGAACCTGAGCATAGCGAGGTAGTTATATGCTAGGGAAAAAAAACTTTGTCTTCGCTGACGTCGGCGAAAAGATTAAGACTTCTCGGGGGTTGCTAATACTTGCAGTTCCCTGGGTTATAAAACCTTAACTTGCTTTTCACATACAAGGGGCACTTCGTCTTTAATATAATATCTTATGTTTTCTAACATGGAAATTTCCTTTCCTGAACGCATTATTACACATTTCGTCTTTATAACGGAACATCTTTCATATAAGCCTTCTTCGATATATGGAAACTTTGTTGCCCGAGAAAAGGAACGTAAGAGCCTTAGAAAGCACTGTTTTTAAGAATATGTATATACTTACTACCTATTGGGGATTATCTTATTACAACGAAGAAGATTACGCTATTTGCCACCTCTAATGTTGTCTCCCTGAAGCTGGTTATCGAGACCCAGGAGAAATAATAATAATAATAATAATAATAATAATAATAATAATAATAATAATAATAATAATAATAATAATAATAATAATAATATACGATCGAACATAACGACAAAAATGTGCTGAATTCATATTAGGAATGGGTTTTGTAGGAAAGACAGGAAACAAAGTTTGTTCTCGAAGCGGATGTATTTTACCTGCTTGGACGCCAACAAGCCTACCGGAAGTTTCGCTTTGTATCTTGGCTCGGACAGGTCGTTTACAACGGTTTCAAAGCTTAGAAGGGTCAGGAAGTATACGTGCCTTATCTACGATCTAAGAATATTCGTGGGAAGATTTTAAAACTCAAAATAAGCTGTAAGAAGCAGATGTGAAAGTTGTCAAGTGGGGGTAGCCAATAATAAAAATCATGAAACAAAATGATAGCAAATCAAAAGATCGCGTATACATCACATGATACGTTTGAACTTAAAACGGAACGAAACATAAGAAAGGTGGGGGAAAATCCTAAGTTTGGCGAAAGGCGTGAAAGAGGAAAAGAAACGCCGAGACTCATTCCGGTACAAACTAACCACGAGGACGGTTGAAGAAACAAAATAAGAAGAAAATAATCAGAAAGTTTATAGTGTAAAAATGAAGTTATGAAATCTAGGCAATTCGAGGGCTAGTCGGAGAAACACATAAGTAGCGACTTAGAAAGTGATAAGAATAGCAGTGGTTTCGACGACGAAGGTGGTGGGTCGACCAGGTAGGAATCTTCGTAACCAAATAAAGAAATAACTCAAACTTCGCCCGTAGTATTATTAATATCATCAAGGCAGTGTCACCACCCCTGAAAACAAGAACCTCAGCTCTACCGAAAACAAATTGCAAATACCTGCCATCCAACCATCGAACCCGGGACTCTGAGTCCCCTGAAGCAACTGCCAGGAACAACACAGATGCGTCAGAGGTCAGCGTCATCCCATAGTGTACAACGAAACGGTAGCTCGTTCTATTCGAAGGAATGCGCAAAGCATGAGTTGCTTTACGAGAGGTGGTTTTAAAATGCCAATAATTTTTTTTAAAAAATCAAAGAGCATTATTTTTCAAATACTTACCATAAACTGGTGTTTACAATAATATGATTCTTGATGGAAGTTTTATTCACATTACAGTTTATTGTCCATTGTATTACTATTCTTTTTGCACTTATTTCTTGTAATATTATTTTGTATATTTAATTCTACCGCCGGGTAATACCCATTTTCCGTGAGCAAATACATACACTACCTGCATAATCATTCATTACTTTATACCCTAAACTTGAGAAAGGAATATTTTAGAAGGAGTTGTATCGTATTTCAACTCTTGTGGAGCCGGACTTGTAGAGTAGTTGCAACCGCACGTATAGTAAACAGTTTCCGATAGCCTTTGCCCCAAATGTACTTTCAGGTGGCCTTTGCCCCAAGTTTAAAAATGCTAATTTAAAATTTTCTTTAAATATTATATATTTATGTTTGTCTCGGCTGTGTCAGTATTATTGTTAGAGACATGGATGTCTTGGCAGGGTAGTGGTACAACTAAGATTGTAGGCTTACACAGATTATAATTTTACTTCGCTCCTTTTATTAATACTTGATACGATTTGAATAACATTTCACTGATATAGAGAGCTGTGAGATTCTTTAATTAATTACTTGCAATTTTTAACACGTAAAACTATTTTTCGTCTCACACGACTAGGTATAAAATATCTCGAGGACACTTTTTGCGTCTGGTTAGTAACGCTGTCTGCAACCAACTGAACTGATTTCAACCGCCTAAACTTATAAATTTCTGTATTTCAAGTCTCTGATTGGCTATTCCTAATCCAATAGAATACCTTCATTTAACCAAAGCTTTTTCTGGTTGTTGATTGGATATTTTTATAAACTGTCTCAAAATTTACATTATTGTTACTCCAATAATGACTAGTAGCATTATTAAACATTCTTATTCATTATTGCTTCAAAGTCACCTCATTGTTAGCAATTTTTAACCTATTTTCTCACAGCTCCTACATGATTAAATTACGTAATACATTCAGATAACATTATTACACATGGATACAATAATACAAACATATACAATGACTATTATATACACTTTTTATATATTGTTACATACACATATTGCTTGAAGGCGGGCTTATTGAATTTATATATAATATAATTAGACTGAAAGCATTTAAGTGTTAAAAATACTGCCTCAAATTACTACTCCACATAGTCACAGCCGTTATTCAGGCGCTATCGTAGGCAACAGGAAATCAGTTTTTTTAAGAATGATGCCGCCTAGATAAACCTAAGTCTGCACTTCATCTTTGAAAGGTTTTCCACAGAGGAATTTCTACAGAAAAAGAAACACATGATAATCCTTGGTGCCAAGTCCAGACTATGGGAGGGTGGTTGAACTGTTCCCAACCAAATGATGCGATCAGATCTTGAATTTGTTTGGCTGCATGTGGCTGGGCATTGTCACTCATTGTTTCCTCTTAAACATCACACAATTATTAGCGAGAATGTTTGCTGGCGTAATATTGGTCGCATTCAAAATATGACCCACTACTCTGACTTCACAATCGGTGGATCGTTAGATTGTTTTGAACATTTCAAAACGCTCTAACAACAGGAAAACACAAAGTGACGATCGCTCAAGCTGCGTCTGGCTTCCTAATGAATGGAGGAGGTGAGCACGCCTGCGCAAAATCGCGACTGCAGCGCTGCAGCGGCAAAATATTAAAACGGTACTTGCTTTAAAAACACGCCTCGTACATTCACATGAGCTCGTCTTGCCACTATAGCTTATACTTACATCTGTTTGACAAGTTATTCTTATAAAATATTATTTTACAATTTATTTATACATAATGGGATAAACGCTTACAGAAATGGTTTCATTACACATTTAATTGTCGGCACAATGGAGGCCGAAGCGATATCAAATCTTAAAAAGTGGGTCCTTAAATACAGTACTGTTTCTTGGAATGTAATTGATCTTCTATGATGTATTAAAGATACTCAAGTTTATTTTAAATCGAATTTTCGTACGCTTTGGTATGGCCTATATCATCTTCTTTAATGAGCCACTCCGCTACCATCATGCCAGACAGAGTTATTTTCAATTGGTACTTTTGTTTCAGAGATATTTTAATACCAGTTGTTTTAGGTGACTCATGCAATATAGAGCAAGTACTGTAGTAAATGGTTTAGGAGTTTTTAATAAAATAATTCTATAAAACTGCGGACAAACGAAGGAATTCGCAATCAGGGCCAGCACCGTACTAAAGTTCCCGGTCCCTAACGGTTTCAATCCGATCCGCCACGGGCATCGAAACAACGAGCTCCCGAATGTGGGCCACAGGCGATACCGTCTGAGCTATCCCGCTCGGTGTGTTATGTTATTGCTGTTATGGGAAGTCAAGTGCAACGTCAGCCTTCCAGAGATTATTATTACAATTAATAATGCAAGTAAAAACTAAATGAAAGTAAGTCCCGTAAAGCATAGAGCTGTATAAGACCGATATTTATGAAACAAACGTGCAAATTAGTTGGTCAGATGTTGAAGGAAGGAAAAAGAAAGAGTCAAAGCAATCGAAAAAGCTTCGTTATTCTCATATCGAGAGCCCTGCGTTCGCAGTACTATATACAGACACTGCATGCTTCCCGAGGTCAACTCTTGCGGCTGGCGCTCTGACCAGCAATTTACAGCATCGTACAGAATTTTGCCTTAAACTTCATATCCTGGAAATAGTTCTCTAGTTTCCCGAAAGACTGAAAATTGCTAAAGCCATATTGGAGCAATATGTGAGTCCGGCAAAGTTTTATACACGACGTATCTGTAAGCTGTCAGCGACGGTGAAAAGGAAGCATCTCAGATCTTCTCAAGATGATAGTCAAACACTGTTGAATCCTTACTTTCCTTCCTGAAATACTATACTTTGTCTTTTAGAACCTAAAACCAAAATCTCCCTTCATGATCCTTCGCACAGGGTGAGGTTTATACAACTTTGCACACAAACACGATCGATCACGCTTTGCTTTAATCTAGAAGACATACAAAAGGGTATAAAATGGGCAACGCAACGAATTATTGTTACCTTTGATTTGTGAGTAATATTCATATTTACAGCTTTAAATTATATTTGAATAAGTCTGTAATTATGATCACTTAAAGAAACATTTTCATTCAGAATATGAAAGTTTATGGATACCTTCACTGGCATTTCGTTTTGTTTGTATTTTAGTTGGAACAGGTTCTTCGCAACAAGACGTTTACTATATCACATTATAATGTCATAGTTTGTAGCAGCACAGTTCCTTTCTTGATATCTTGATTCCTGATTGCTTTAGGTCCTACAAGTTGTAAATGAACTCAAATACGTATTTAAAATGAATTTATATTGTATATACATCTAGTTTGATGCATTCAACATACTACTTTTTTACGCATTCAATATGTGAGGATTTGCAATTTATCGAAACCATCTCAACCAAACTAAACAAATATATTTTTTAAATAAATTGTATACAGGTTGACCCAGTGAGCTATGAAACGATTGCGCGGTGTTTTTTTGGGGTGTGGGGTTTCGCGATGGAGACGCGTGTTCAAGTCTGCGGCTATCATAGAGTGTGCTGATGGGACCATACAATAATTTTCTTGACTATGTTTAATGGCTTTACTCAACATTATGAAAGGAGCTACTGAAACCGGCCACCCTCGTGGTCAATATACACTACGTGATCAAAAGTATCCGGACATGTGGCTGAAAATGACGTACAAGTTCGTGGTGCCCTTCATCTATAATGCTGGAAGTCAATATGGTGTTGGCCCAACCTTAGCCTTGATGACAGCGTTCGCTCTCGCAGGCATACTTTCAATCAGGTGCTGGAAGGTTTCTTGGGGAATGGCAGCCCATTCTTCACGGAGTGCGGAACTGAGGAGAGGTATCGATGTAGGTCGGTGAGGCCTGGCACGAAGTCAGCGTTCCAAAACATCCCAAAGGTGTTCTACGGGATTCAAGTCAGGACTCTGCGCAGGCCAGTCCATTACAGGAATGTTATTGTCGTGTAACCACTCCGCCACAGCCCGTGCAATATGAACAGGTGCTCGATCGTGTTGAAAGATGCAAACGCCATCTCCGAATTCCTCTTCAACAGTGGGAAGCAAGAATGTGCTTAAGATATCAATCTAGGTCTACGCTGTGATCGTGCCACGCAAAACAACAAGGGGTGCAAGCCCCCTCCAGGAAAAACACCGACCACACCATAACACCACCACCTCCGAATTTCACTGTTGGCACTACACACGCTGGCAGATGACATTCCCCGGGCATTCGCCATACTCACACCCTGTTATCGGATCCCCATATTGTATACCGTCACTCCACACAACGTTTTGCCACTATTCAATCGTGTAATGTTGACGCTTCTTACACCAAGTGAGGCATCGTTCAGCATTTTCCTGCGTGATGTGTGGCTTATGAGCAGCCGCTCGACCATTGAATCCAAGGTTTCTCACCTCACGCCTAACTGTCATAGTACTTGGAGTGGATACTGATGCAGTTTGAAATTCCTCTATGATGGTCTGGATATATGTCTGCCTATTACTCTTTACGACCCTCTTCAAATGTCGGCAGTCTCTGTCAGTCAACAGACAAGGTTGGCCCGTACGCTTTTGTGCGTACATATCCCTTCACGTTTCCACTTCACTATCACATCAGAAACAGTGAACCTAGGGATGTTTAGGAGTGTGGAAATCTCGCGTACAGACTTCTGATACAAGTGACACCCAATCACCTGACCACGTTCGATGTCCGTGAGTTCCACTGAGCGTCCCATTCTGCACGATGTCTAATAACTACTGAGGTCGCCGATAATGAGTACCAGCAGTACGTGGCAGCACAATGCACCTAAGATGAAAAACGTATGTTTGTGGGGTGTCCGGAATCTTTTGATCACATAATGTATTTCTGGCACCCCTTTAAGAACCTATTTATCACTCTTGACGAGCTGACATATACAATCATACATAAATGCACGCTGCATAACAGTATACACAATGAGCCACAATTGTGACCAGATACAAGACACAATAATAAACAACTCCTAACAGATGTACTATACCGCATCACGGTCAATACTGCAGAGCATAGCAAAGCCAGCGTCAGTAGCGTGACCTTGATTGCAGCAGAAGTGGGAAACATGTGTCGACACGCAGAGTGGAAAAACACCGCGCAGCCGGTTCATAGTTAATCGGGTCACTCTGTATATCTATGCATACAATAAAACTGCAGCTTACAACGTTGTGGAAATTTTAGATTTTGATCGTTAATTCATACTAACAGGCAGAAATCTCGCTCTGGGTTTATTACATTCGCGCTCAAAAGTAATTGTTGCGAAACGTGGGATATAACATGTCCCTAGGTCAAATATGGAAAATATATTTTAATGCATTTTAATTACTTTCTCAAAGGAACTTTCTAAATATGTGATCATTTATGATTGTAGCCTTTCACGGCCGATGTAGTTAGTAAAATTTAACATATTTTCTGGGTTTGTTGGCGTTGTTCGAACAACAAAATTATTAAGTTCTGAAAAGCAAAACGTTAAGTTTTTGCCAATTTTAATCATCTACCACGACCTACAAACCCAGAAAATAATTTTTTATTTGATCATTACACTAGTCTGCATTTTCAAACTTTTTGTCAGATGATTTCTTAAAAGTAGTTGTTCTTGAATCAAGGTTTTATGCTGATTCCAGAAATAACTTCCGTTTTTATCTATCACGTCAGGTTTTTACACAAAATAAGTAATTCTGTGACAATTTTACTAATGAGCGTAGAAAAGTATTCAAATTACATTTCACACAAGGTAGGTTTTTATTCAAGAAACGTTTTAAGAATATTCTCAAGAACTCCCCTAATTTATTTCATTACTGCATTTTAACAAAACAAGAAGCCAAAGTGTTTCATTTAATTTTCTTTCAAACTTTCTATTCTTTAATTTCCTTGCAGATCCTTGAAGATGACTTTCCCTCCTCAACATCCAACAGTAGTCAGCCATCAAAGTTTCGTTCCATCTCCCCTGGTACCTCTTCTCCATTTCCTTAATATTTTGGCAACAACGTTCACCCTGCTCTTCACTATAATGTCCCAGATTTTCTGGAATGTAGTCAATATGTGAATGCAGAAAATGCACCTTTACACTGATGTTACAACCCATCTTCTTGAAATTCTCCAGCATTGTTAGGATCTTTGTTATTGCCTAAGAAGTTTTCAGTAACTGATCGGAAGGCGGTCCATGCTTCTATTTCTCTCTCATTCATTGCCTCCTCAAAATCTTCATCCTTCATCAATTTCTTTATTTGAGGAACAACAAAAATTCTAGCCTTTAATTTCTCTTGTGTAATGAAGGGAAATTTCTTGGAAAGGTACTTGAAGCAGGGTCCATCCTGCTGTAGAGCCCATACAAATTTCCTCATCAAGCCCAATTTTATGTGTAGTGGCGGAAGCAATATCTTTATATTTCTATATTTTTGAAGTGAAATTGTGAAAAAACTGTACGTGATAGAAAAAAACTAAAAGCCGTTCTGAAATCAGCATAAAGAGTGAGTCAGAATCACTTATTAGATTTCTGTCCTCGGATATCATGCAGACTAGTGCTTTACTGTATTAATACATGCCAGGTAATGAATTTTGCATAACGTTTCTAATGCGTATTGTTGTTTATAAAACTTTAATAGATGTATATTTAAGAAATTATATACAGTTTCTGTTGCTATTATACCCATACCTAATCTGATTATCACGAGGTGATACAGGTCTGATCATGTTACAAGCATAAGGGAGAGCTGCACTCTTGTATCCGTTAAAACTTTTACGTGTGTTTAAATTATTATTATTAAGCCCCATTAAAATATTTTAATATCGGTTTTCAGGATATCTCATGACATGTAAATTGCAGAGAGAAGACAGAAGGTTGAAAACGACGGAGTGGAGTAAGAGTGTAAGAGAGTGGTAAGGCACAGAGGAAGGTACAGTAAGGCTAAAGAGAGGAAAATGGAAAGTGGGGAACAGGTGAACAGGGAGAGAGAGAGAGAGAAGAATCTTCCTATTAAAGCAATAACGTGCACATAGCTGTGGGTTCTGTTGCTTTTATAATAACATTTTATAAGACAAGTATTTTTTGGAATGTCGAAAAAGCAAAGTTACTCTAATTAGTTTCTGAAAATACACATGAAAAAAATCTAATTACCAGGACAACCTCTTCAAATATCCCAGGCATCTTGAGGAAACATGTGCAGTATAGTTTTAGAATATACTATCTAAAAACACACTAAAAAGGAAGGAAGAATTAAACACGATGTAGTAGCTAGTTTAGTGAAATTGTGGATTTTTTAATTAAAGTCCCATTATGACGTAATATTGGTTACCATTAGAGTCCAAGGCTACGGGAATGGAAACCCAAAGAAATGCTTTTTTATGTTAAGTAGGATCAACGGGTTGTAAAATACAAAAGTTAGAGCCCCTTTGCAGCTATGAAATCGGCTGCAGTACTGATTTAAGGAGTAAAAAATGGAAAATAAGCAAAGTTTAGTTACCAACTAAAGTTATGTGTGTTCTTCTTCTTGGCCTGTTGCGCCGATTAGGCGGTTGTAACAAGTTGTGAATGCATAGTGCGTGGCGTGTGTGTTTGATGGTAAAAGTGAAAGAAAATCGGTAATGAAATAAACCACTCTGATAGGCAACAGAGGGCCATTTCTTTACTCCTCCCCTGAAGCCTACGTCCACATGTATTAAACAGGCCCACTGTACCGAATACCTGCTCGCAAGAACAGCTCCATGTTTCCTGCACTATATCAGTCCATCACCTCATTGAATTCTATTACTACCACCCTCATACTACCTAATAAGTTGCTGAACTTAGTTTATGGAATCAGACTAACCACAGGATACCTTTATCTCTAGGTATATTCATTATCTAGATTGTTTCACTGTGGAAGTGTTTTGCTTTTGTTCTCTAAACAAGTTTAATTCGTACACCGCTATTTTGTAGTGGATTATATTCAGAAATTTACCGCAGTTCCCAAAGCTGAACTTAATGAGAAAGCATTGGATGTTGGATAGTTAGTATACACAGGAGAAATTTGCAGGCGAAAGGGCAATAATTTCATGATGCAAGAACAAAACTGGTTTCTATCTAAGTCCTTGAAATCCATTGACTAACTAGCTCACATCTCTAAACTGAAGCATGGGCATAAAGCAAAGCAGTGAATATACGAATCGCAGGCCTGCGAAGATTTGGCGGCACGAAATATTTTACATCATGATGGCCATATTCGCTGCTCTCATTTCGAAAATAATAATCGTTTTTGCGTATCACGTACAGAGTTTGAGGAATTCTATCTCAACACAAAATTGAAAGTTCAGTACGCTAGTATTGATATTAAAGCATATTCGATTACTGCATGGTTCTTAGAATATGTAAACATGCAAAATTGTATGACGTCAAGTTGTACCACTCTCTATTTCTGTCTGCAGGTAATGTTGAACCTATTTCATAAACATTTATCGCCTAAGATATCCTTAGATAGAATCCTCAGTACAGTTTTAAACTTCTTCTCAGCGGGTCTCTTTTGAAGCCGTATTGTGAATTTTATTTGTGGAAAAAAATATGGCAAGTTCGAGTGGTATATCTAGGAAGGGTTGTGTGAAGAATCCTAACAATTTCTGTTATGTCTGTGGGTGCTTTGTGATAAAGCAACAGAAAAGAAATATTACCGCATTTATCAAGAATTTGTATCTGGCCTATTTTAAAATGAAGTTAGGAGATCAAGACAAGAATTTTTCTTCTGATGTTGTGTGTAAAAGTTGTAAAGAAAATCTAAGAGAGTGGTACAATGGAGTTCGTTCGCCTATAACTTTTGGTGTTCCTATGGTATGACGCGAACACAAAATCATTTTAATGACTATTATTTTTGTCTGTGTAGTATGTCGGGATTCAATAGGAAAAGCGAGGCGGGCGTTATATATCCAAACTTGGCATCAGCAATTAGGCCTGTGTCTCATGGACCTGATGTTCCTGTTCGATCACCACCTACGGTATTATCAGAGAGTAGTACTGAATCTTCAAGTGTAGAAGATAATTCAAATTGCTCCCCAGACTTAGAAGATGACATTCCAAATCCATTGAGTCATAGATATAAGTCATGAGGTATGTTTGAAATTTCCTAGTTCAATGTAAACTGCTGTATCTGTAGAATTGAGATTGTTTCTTGGTTTACATAATTTTACGCGTTTTAAGTTGTACTTAAAAACTATAAATAAACTCAGATATTACATATTACCTTTCTGCATACCAAAAAAGAAAAGGTACGTAACACAAAAAATAGAAAGCAGATTTGAATTCAGAATACCAAAATTAGGTTTAGAGACCTGTTTATTCTCGTGCTGCAGGAAAAAATTAATTCTCAGGCCTGTGATCTATTGGAATAGGAGAGAAAGAGACTCATAAGCTAGGTGAGTTATAGGAGCGGTGTATAGTGAGCAGAGGAATCAAAGTTTTGTTTACAAAACTAGCAGAATTATTCGACGAGTAGAGTAGAGTTAAGTAGACTTTGACACGTGTATTTTACAACATACAATGATTATTTAAGGCTTAAAATGCCCATATTGCACACAACGATATAACAGCAAAGAATCAGGGGTGTGAGGCACCCTGTACTCGAGGCTTCCCAGAACACTGCATTATCTCGGTTTGCAGAGAGTTCCGCAGATTCCCATGCTCCTTAAACTCAACACCCTACATTCCAGAGCAAGCAGCTCCCTTGGCAAGAATGTATTCCAAGCTGTCTCTCAGACAAGTGTGAGGGCGTTCTGGATTCCAAACATTCTTGTTTCAATACTGCCAACGCTTATGTAGTGAATAAGGAATAAATTGCCTGAGTAATGCAGGGACCGTCATTCAAGTGGGCATCAGGGTTGTTGAAGGGTCTGCTCCAACTTCATGTTCATTAATCTCCTTCGTGCTTCAGTAAGTTTTTTTCAATCCACCCTGCTCATTATCTGCTCAGAGAATTCCGTCAATAATTGTTTCCAAAAAGAGAGGAGTAGTGGTAGGACGAACAGGAATAAATCGCGTAAAATTTGCTGATGACACAGATTTGCTAGCACAACAGATAAATATTCTAAGGAGCATATTGATGATTAAATGAAAAGTGAAGTTTACACATCGTGGATTAAATAGAATATACAGAGCATTATTGTAACTGGAAGAAAAGCATAGAAGACACCCGCGAATTGCATATGATGTAGTGGAGCAAATGAACAGTATTAAATACTCGGGAGGCACCATGAGCATCGGGTTTCTCTTGAATAACGCGTCTGGTAATCCAGGCACTGCTATATGAAGCCTTCGTGTAGTAACGACGGACCGGTCCGCCGTTTCTACCCTAGATAATGTTAACGATGTGGAACAATGTTAATATATAATGCCTATCTTTCGTTATTAAAAGGGATCGAAATTATGCCCTATGCAACTATGCTCTATAGGAGCCAAACTGGATTATAATGATTATCCTTCTGTTAGCATTATTCAAGCCTTATCCAATATATTTGAATTTCAAATTAAGGAGCACATTACTCTTTATACTTAGATAGCAGTAATTCCATTTCAAATATACAGTTTGGCCTTAGGAGGAAATATAGTACTGCTGATGCTGTAAAGTCCTTCGCTAAATATGTATTGAATACCTTGAAAATCAAAAAGTTGTTTCGAATAAGTTCTATGGTTTAAGCAAACTTTTGATACAGTCTCACAGTTGATACCGTAATTTTTGACGAGAAGATATAAAAAATTAAATAAAAAAGCAATCTCATTAAATAATTTGCATATATTAAATCAATGTATAATGTAATAAACTTGAGTTGAAAGATTTATTCAGAAAGAGAAAGGTGATTTTATTAGCAAGTCAAGTTAACAAAAGTCATTAGTATCTGTCATCGACAGAAAAAATTAGCTTAAAGACTTGGGAAGGCAGTTTAGAATTAAGTTCAGTATGTGTGAACGATCACGTAGGTCAATTCTGAAAAAGAGAAGTGAAAGGTGTTTCCGATAGTTTAGCCAGGCCCGCTTATAACAAGGTAACCAGGCACACGTAGGATTTTAAGTATTGATCCGGGAGTGAAATAACGTTTGTAGGAATAATTCTAATTTAAATGTAGCTTAAGTAATAGAGGGTGTAATTCTGAGTCAGAGAGTTACTCTCTGACTTAATCTGGTACCGTCACCGGTACTTACTGTCGACATTCGTCCGTGTGCACTCTTTTTTGTGCACATAATTGTGCGTACATTCTTCACTCTGGATACCGTGACGACTCGTGTTATATTTTTAAGCGCCAACTGGTGTGATTGTGTAAGCAAGGTTTAGCAGCTATTGCGAGGAAGTAAGATTTTAGCGACCCACGGGAAGTTACGCTACTAGTTTCTGTTATTGCTGAAACAGTTATTTAAAACTGTAAAATTGATACTGCAGAAGTTAGAAGGTATAATAATTCACTTGATACAAGTTCGAATGCCACGCTTCATGATAAGGTTCATCTTTTCTCTTAAAACGGTCTGCAACTCGCTTCAATAGCTCAAGCATGAAATCACGTTAAATTTTCTCAATCAATTTAAACCGGTGTTATCCTTCACATTATACTCGCGCATACCCTGAGGAAGTATTCATAGCTCTACCATTGGAGCAGCTGGCGCAAGGGACAAAAAACTAGCTTCGATATAACAACGACGACATCTGAAGCTGATAAAGTATGGCATCAAAATTGCCGACCATCGCTACTGCATCACAGTGCACTGTTTAAAAACTTATATATTATGGTTTCAGAAATAATGTTACGGAGTTTTAACACTCTTATTTTGCTAATAGATACCAGACACTATTTTAAAATGGTAAGGCATCTCATTATAAATTAGTTAAATATGGCGTTCCCTGGGCTATTATTTTTATTATATATGTCTATGGTCTGCCTACTGTTATTAATAGTGAATAATGGTTGTTCTGTACCCCACATGCATGCTGATGGCTCAACTTTAACATCTTCCCATAGCAACGGTACGCTATTGAATACCTATATAATTGAAGCTACTGATGTTATTGTGATTAGGTGAAATGCAAATAATCTTAAATTGAACCAAAATAAAACTGTAGATTTAAAAATGGGTATTAAACAGGATAATATTGACGGTACTGCTGCTGCTGCTGCTGCTGCAATTCTCGGGTAAGAAAGCTTATAAATTGAAACGGCGATCATTCTAATGGGCCACGAGGAATGAAGTTAGTCCGGTCACAAAAAACTGTAATGTAGGTTTCAGGTAAAACACAGAGATGTGCCGTCAGGCCGGAAATACAACATAAGTTTGCTAATCTGAGGTATGTGCTTTAAAATAAGAGAATCGAGATTAGGCACTGTCAAAAAGTACATGTTATAAGATAATCAGAACAAGGCAGCGTGTGAAAACATCGTTGCTGAGAAATTTCTAAACTTAAAAGGGGAGCGTAGCCAAGAGTTCGTATCACCTAATAGAATAAAACGTGTGCTATAAACAAAAATCAGGATTAAATATCACGGGTCAGTAGTAACTGTGAAATGGTCAGAAAGTTGGGAGTTCTAAGGTGTCTGTTTCTGAAAATTCACAGCCGAATCATTCTCCGATTTGACTCTCCATGGGACACTTGAAATGAACCCCTCGAGTGACATACACGACGTGTGTACGCGGGTAGCTTATCACCTCGAATCGGAACTTAGAAACTTTTCCGTGGGCTAGCGAAACGGTTCATCATTATCATGTGTGCGTGATAAATGTAGTTTTGCGCCGCATAGCTTCGGACTACTGATTGTAATGAGATATGGGGATAAATCACAAACTCAGGTTAAACATTTAGATGAGATGGTGAGTTCGGTTTAGTGTAGTCGGTAAATACATGTAGTAAATATATTTATACACAAACAAAATAAAGCGGATAAAAGCGGATCCGGATTTATTATTCTACTGTATTAGGAAATTTCACCACTGAGAAATCTTAAACAGTCGCATAGCTCTGCCGATACCAGAGCACAACAGACGACGTCGCAGAGGACACATATGTATACATATACACATAGACATATAAATCAATATTAAACAAGAATTGTACATAATAATTAAATTCACCAAGAAATATAATATTTAACAACCAAGTATTGTACAAAAGCAGATTGTAATTTAGATAAGTAAGGGACGGGCGAGCTAGCTAATTCCAGGTAAAAGATAATTCTAGGTAGAGTCCAGCTTTCACCAAGCTAATGAGCAAGGAACTGTAAGCAATAAGTATAAATATAAAGGAACAGATATAGAAAATAAAGGAACAGAGATATTGAATCTGCTTCCGGACGCGCCATGGGTACGCGTATGCGAAATCTTTTGGAGCAGAATATTCCCATACATAATAAGGTAACGCGGTCTGAGAACCAATTAGAAATGTTGCATTTTGCCGCGCGAAGGCGAGCCTCACTAGGCGTAGGTATAAAAAGGGGAAGAAAGCCCCAGATTTTCACTCTGTTATACAATCTCGTCGACACACAGTGATACTCTCTGGACGACGGATGCACGTATGTGGTGAATATGGGTGGGAACCGTTTGCAGTTAGACTAGGCTGCTAATTATTATTATGGTGGGAACTGTTATAATGGGAAAAGCTAGCCGCCCATAAGTATTTATTTGATAATAAACCACGTTTTAAGGGATATGCAGTATATTTTAATTTGCCTCACCTACGAAAACCCTGAGATCCGTGAAATTAGTTAGATAGGTATTTGATTGGGAATGGAGAAAACAGCAGCCGACGAGCAGCAATAGTCGGAGACAAGAACACTGCAGCAGAGGGCATCAACCAGAGGAACAACGTTTTCCAGCTATATTGATGCACAACGCTTTCCCACTACAAAGGACAGCGACGAAGGTAGGCATTTTAAACACTCCGCCTCCTCACACCAACTACAGAAGCCGACTACTACCTTCATTGCGTTGTCTCGCCCGTTACTGGTGCGCGAGTGTTCAAACTGGAAATATTAGGGACTTCTGCGCGTCTCTGTGGGCTTGTCTGCCTGCGGACCTGAGACATTCTACGGTCCTTCACCTCATCCTGCTAATAAACGCATCCTACATCCTACTATAGGGAAAGTAAAGCAGAGAAAGTTAAAAAAATAAACAAAAAAAGAAACATGGTGGATTCTTAAAGAAGATATTACATTGTTTAGAATGTGATATTCCATAGTGTGTAATTTTTGACTTGGTGATGAAATAAGAGGAAATTATAAGCGTTTAAACTTGGGCTTGAAGTAGAATGGATCACATGTGGTGGATAGAACACAAGAGATAAAAGCCAATAATTTTGGCGTCAAACACATCTTCATTCTTACTTCGTTTTTCAATACAACGCGGTTAATAGAGTAGTGGAGGTATACTGATAAGTAAGGAAGTTTTGCCCAATATAGCTCCGGTTCGAATGAATAACAATGTTTAGGTGTTTTAGCCCTGTATGGACAACAAAAGGTCTGTAATAACACCATCAGTTTGTAATGTAGCAAATCGTGTTTTTTCCTCTACCACTGGCAAGTGGGTATTGCTTTCCATCCAAAAATTCGAAATAGAGATTTCATCACAAATGCATTTTTGAGGTCTGAATCAAGTAAATACGTCTTCAGAAACGTCTGTCAGTGTGTATGAAAAGCACAACAATGGTCAGATAATGCTTAAGCATACCCTTCTGTGAAATTTCTAAAATCTAGACTTGCAGTTCCATTCATGTGAAATTGTATTGTAGAAATCATTGTCAAATTGTAATAGACAAAATTTTAACTCAACTATCCGATGTACGGTAAGATAGTTGCATTCTTTAAAAGCATAAATTTGTGTAAAAGTATATAATATTTAATTAATTTGATATTTTATACTGTCACAATCTTATACAGTTTATTGCAAGGATGTAATGCTGCCAGTACGTAAAATTGCCTCATAATGTTGTATTTTTCAATATTTAGTTTATAAATAATTGTAAAGTAGCGATATGACTAATATGTTAAAGCGACTATAAACTTTCAAATACAAAAATCATGCATATTTAAGATTAGTTCCTAAGATATTGGTTTATTGTATGCTTTACCGTTTTGAAAACTTTCTCTGCGCAATGCAATTATTTATTTAAAAAATTAATATTCTGCAATTAAATCCTTTAGTAGTATATTAATAAATTGAACAGAAACGTAATATAATATGACATAGATTTGTAAAGTAACACGTAGCATTAAAATATTCTCTTGTGAATATTCAGGTTGTTGATCTCCAGCATTTGCACATTGCTGCAGTCTGGACTTGACACACAGAAACATTTTACTACTCGGTTCTTTATTTGCATAAATTTCTTTTTATGATTCCCTAATGAACCGAATTTTCTAATCAACAGTACATGATCTTCTTACAAAAGCCTAAGAAAGAAATCCGTAGAGGTGAGATTAGGAGACATTGCTGGCCATTCAGTCGAATTCCTTTGTTCTATTCATCTGTTTGAAAAGTCTTCAGCTCTAAAGTCTCATACAAGTTATGCTCAATGAGCAGAAGCCCCTACTTGTTCTTCGACATTGTGTTTCCCACGCTTTATATTACCCATTATAAACTCACTTTTGCGCACCCTGTTAAGGACATCATTATGGTTATCGTTTGTTAGGTTTGTGCTTTTGATGGGAACTATACCTAAACTTTTCCTCATTGTTTAAATTTCGTATCGTACACTTTCTATAGAGTTTTGCATATTCCTGTATTTCAATGCCACCCCGAAAACATTTTATCCCAGAAAGTTATATTTGCAGGTTTAAAAGGAAGTCGGTGCCTACAGCTGAACATATAATGGCTTGTTTCTCGTCTGTTTTGTTGTGGAGGGTGCGTATAATAGAGTAATTTACTAGCACGACTAAGTTGAGCAAGTGCTTCTGTCGATAGCAGTTTATGTCTCGAAATGTGGAAACTTTCACGACAGCGTCGCTGCATGTTCCATACTGGAAGCATTATTAACTGCTATTATGAAGTTCTTTGCAGAGGAGATAAATTATACAGACTCAACAGGTTGGGAGACGGTTTCCTTGGAAAATATGAAATGGCACTCTTTATTTTTTACAACAATAAGGAAATGTCAATAATTACGAGACGCAGCCGGTGTTTGTGAAAACCAAGAGGATATGCGTTTAAACTAAGCACCATTATTGCAGGTTAAATATGTCTACAGCCACCACCACATTGGTTCTTCTTAGTTTAAAAGCACATTCAAATGCTATCCTCGAAATGCGAACTAAAATAATTTATTTACATAAAATACAGCACATATTTTGTTATACATCACACAAAATTTAGAATTTCAGCCTAAAAACCTGTAGAAACTTCCGTACTTATTTACTGCAATACCTACATGTTCAGCAGCTTTAATATATTTATTATCTAACGTGGTGGAAAAAAAAGTTACAGACTTTTGTAAAAGCTGGAATGAACCAAGAAACACGTACATTGTGCGCTATTCGTTCTATTATTACACATTTCATTCTGAGGAGTCTTCAACTGTGGATTGTGCGGAACATAGTGTAAAAATTAAAAAGTATTAATATAAATAATAATTGAACAGTGTAGAAAAAGCTATTAAATTTATCATTAAATTTACATGCCCTTAAGGATGCCCATCTATGAAAAAAGGCCAAAATTGGCTAGGATTTATAATTAACAGTAATCTTAATGTCGTTAACTACATCCTCTACTTCAGTTCTATAAGCTGTAGACATGCCACATAACGATTTAATATATATCAGTAAACTTAGCTTCGTTAAAATTGTGATAAAAAGAGATACTTTGCCTACATTAAAGTGAAACCATTCAAGAGAGGCATCAGTATCTTCAAGTATCTACTAAATTAACTGCAGAGGAGCAGAAAAAGACGAAAGAGGGCCGCTATAAGCACTAAATGCTTTCTAAACTGCATAAAGTTAGAAAGCGTTATTTTAGCAACATAATTTTTTAAACTCCGGTTTAATTTGTCGGTATGTTTTAATTTTGAAATTATTACACAAGATTTACTTTTCTCCTTATAAATAACATGTTAAAAACATAATGAAATCAATGTTTCTTAAGACGCTTAGTAGTAATTTTATGAAACGATAATAACATTCAGATTTTGAAGAATTTTAAGCAAAAGAATTCTAATCCTATATTTAGCATTTACTTTCTCCCAAACTATTAAAATAATTGAAATTCATTTCTACAGTTATTAATATACTTTTCAAATAGTTCATTATATAATGTAAATTTTATCAAGAAGTAATGGCATAGTGTGGAGCAATTTTTCAAAAAAGTGAGAAAGTGGTGGTGGTAGTGGTGGTACCTCGAGAATTAATTTCAAATATTTATGAAATTGGGTGTAGGCATTTTACATTAAACCCTAACTACTGTATTACATTTTCTAATTAATTGAACTGGAAATTGTGGATTTTAGACATTTTACAGTTTGCTATCCTTACGGATGATTTCACACTAACCTGCATCACACAGTAATGCTGTGATAAAAGTCTCGTACAAAGCAAAAATTGAAGGTGTTATCTTTTCGTTGGAGTTGTTTATTTATTCAGCTCCACGTTTGAACGTCAATTTGAAGTTGTTGTTTACGTAATATGCTGTTACGTATGAGAAGCCAATTTGAAGATTTAGTTTTGTTCTCACACTGCAAGTTTAAAAATATATTTACTTTGTTATTAAACTGCTTCTATAGATAGCATTTATATTTATCTTGGCTGCTTCAGTATTGTTTTCGAGTCACGTATCTTTTAGACACGGTGCGGTGCGACAATAATGTAGGCTTACACAGATTTTAAGCTTAAATTCTCTTCTTTATATTAATCCTTGGCACAAATTAAATAGCACTACACTAATATCAAGAGCTATGAGATTCTTTTATTTAATACTTGCACTTTGTTAACGCGTATACATAATTTTCGTTTCACACGAATACGTAATATTTCTTTAGAGAAAACATCTTCCATCCAGTCACCACCAAGGTCTGCAGGCAACTGAACATATTTCAACCGTCCAAACCCGTAAACGTCTGTATTTCAAGTCTCTGATTGGCTAATCCTAGTCCAATAGAATACCTGCATTTAATTAAAGCTTTTTCTGGCTGTTGATTGCCTAATTTTAAACTGTCACAAAATTTACATTTTTGCTGCTCTAATCATGACTAGAAGCATTTAAACTCTCAAACTCATTATTGCCCTAAGGGTACCTTATTGTTACCTCATTGTTAGTAACTTTAAACGTATTATTCTCATAACTCTTACATTATTAAATTACCTAATCCATTCACATACAATTATTGAACATGTTTACAATAATATAAGCATATACATTGACTGTTACATACATTTTTACAAATTATTACTTACATATTGCTTCAAGGCGGGCTGTTATTGAATATACATATTATATAATTTAATTGAAATTATTCAAATGTTAAAAATACTGCCTCAAAATTTACTGCGAATTAGTGCTCAATGAAAGTAAAACAAAAATTACTTTTACTATATTATTTGAATCAGTGTAACATTTATAATCATCTGTTAAAACGTTGGTATGCTTTGTTCTCGTATACGAACATAAAAGTTCATAAATATTACATACTTTATCTACACTCATTAATCCCATGTCCAGAAATATGTATGTTTCCTAGGTTTAATTTACATGAGGCTTCCATTTCCCGATATAAATACTATATCACTAATTTAAGAACTCGAAAAATTGAAGTAAGGAAGAAATAGAAAATGTATTAACATGTATTCTACAGTTTGCTCACATAAAACATATTTTTCTATTTACTTTATGCTAAACATGGTAGCTAAATGATAGAAATAGTGTCAATGTTAGTAGCAGTCATACAAAAGCATGCAGAAGGCGTATATGACAGTTAACTGTTTTGTCTATGCCTGCTCTGCATTACATAATGTTATAAAGAAATAAAAGAACGGTGCCTGAAAGTGCAATAAGACTTAAACACTAGAAAATGCAAACAAACAACAACGAACACTTTGGAAATGGCCTACCCTAAGAAAAACGATATCGAATGCAAGTTTTATATTTTAATGCGTAGTGCATTTCATTTCAAGCAAGTTTTCGTCTATCACTTCTAGTTTCGCGATTATGCACAGTTACATAAAATTCAATGAGAATAAAGAGGAACTAACAGAAAATTCAAGATTTATGCTTCATTGTTCGTGTTAATAGCTAAGTCTTATGATATGTTAATGAAAATCCTTACTAACTTTGAGAACCTAAATAATAAATGAAAGGGATATTTTTGGTGTGGGAGGATTTTCTTGAAAATGTTCGTCCTGTTTCTGGCACACATACTTTCTCTCCTACACGTGTACTTACGGACATTCTCTCTCTCTCTCTCTCTCTCTCTCTCTCGCTCTCTTTCTCTCTCTCTCTCGTACACACACATACATACATACATACATACATACACAGGTGCATGCAGACGCTTTTTAAACGTAAATTTTTGGTTTTAAGAAATCTCAAAACTAATTTTTCTGTCGAAAAATAACTATGCAGAATTTTTAAACTTATATACATTACTTCTTTTACCTATAACAGATAATAATAGGTGATTAAAAATCTGACGTTACATTCATGTGAGTTTTTCTACTCAGTATGTATATTTTTGTATCTTTGCAACAAATTATTCTTATTTAATTCATTTTTCTACATACTTCATTTTAATTTAGGTGGCTTTTGCAGAAATGGTTTCATTTGCACTTTATTGTAGGTACAAAGGGGATATAGGAGGGGAAACGACAGTGAAATCTTTAAAAAGCGGGTCGCTCTACGTTGCCTTTGAAGTTCCACACTCTTAACGTGATATCGCAAAAAACAACTTATCGTCACATCATTTCCAAAAATTACAAAAATACAAAAAGTTTCAAAACAATAATATTTCGGAAATTGTTGATGCTAAATAAATCTTGGTTGAAAATGAAGCTTGTTTTAAAGAAATCTAAACGTTTTATTTATTCTTTTGGTTTATCGGTTATACTAAATTCATTCCAACTGAAAGTGACGCTACAGGCTATTTCCGGAAAATTAAGAATATAAATTTGCAGAATTTATTGCTGCCCCACGTATGGGAGCCAATTTGTTGGTTCTTGTATCCCCATCTATGGCAGCCAAACTTGGCTGTAGTTGTAGCCCCGCTGTTGGTAGGCAAACTTGAAGTTGTTTAATTGTTGTAATTGCACCACGTATTTCGGGAGATATGTTTCTTGGAGTGTTCGCCCCACTTACGAAACAAACCTTCCTGTGGCCTTCGCCCCACGTTTACTTTTCCGGTGGCTTTCGCCCCCACGTTTAAAATTTAACCTTTAATTTGATGTTAATTTATTTAAATATATATGTATGCCTCGGCTGCGTCAGTAGTAATTTGTAAAGCATGTATCTCTTAGCAGGACTGGTACGGCTAAAAAATGAAGTCTTACACAAATTAGAATTGTATTCCACTCCCTTTAATAATGCTTCACACGATTAAATAACACTTCGCTGATGTATCCTACTATAGAACTGTGAGATTATTGTTATTTGCACTTTTTAACACATAAATTTATATTATTCTCACCGCAATTAAGTTTTATGTCTCACGTTGAACACGTACCGTAACGATCGCGTACGCAATCTTGTAGCGCCTGCCGCTTGAATTTGCACATTTACCCTATTTCAAGTCTGTGATTGGCTAAGTTTACTCCAATAGAATACCTTAATTTAACTTAAGCTTTTTCTAGTTGTTGATTGCCTATTTATAAACTGTTTTAAATATTACGTTATTGTTCCAAGAACTATTAGTAGCCTTTATTGAACTTTTTAGTTTATTGTTGTCTCAAGGCTACCTCATTGTTAGCAACTTTCGGCTTCTACTTTATAATTCTATTTGCTACGAAAAGCATCTTGCTTCTATTCTCACAGCTCCTACATGGTTATATTACGTAATACGTTCACATAACATTATTATACATGTACATAATACTATAAACATAATACAATGACTGTTACATACATTTATATATTATATTATACATATATTGCTTTAAGGCGGGCTGTTATATTTTATATTATATAATTAGACTGATATCAATTACGTGTTAAAAATACTACCTCAAATTATGTTAGGTAATTAAATATCTTAAAATGTAGTATTTTAATCAAAACCGGTAGATTCATTGTAGAGAAAATAAAAAAGTGTATAAAATTTTCCATGAAAATAGTAATTTGAAGTGTGGAGGTTTTCTTGAAAATCTTGGTGTCGAATCTCTGGAAGTGTTGTAGTTGCATACGAAGCTAGGTATTTATTTGACTTTTCACTTTTGAGTTAACTATTCATACTGAAACACACGCACCTTTTAAAAACTATTTTTTGGGCCTCAGAGAATCGCTAAGTGGCTGTTTCCAGTGAAATGTCGATATCTAACATTTTAATGGAATGTAACCGTCCCTCTAACCAACCATAGGTAAAAAGGAAGTAAAGGAATCACAGCCATGTTACCATGTAGGCACGCTAGTTAAATTCTGTTACAAATGCAAGTGGCACTCGTAACGTACGCAGCGAGTTGTACCATTGTTTTAATGAACACGTCATGTCCAAAGCATGTTAGCATATGAATAAAACGTAGGGTACAATAAACGCCTCAGCAATGTGTGGATTAGTGTCTCGCGTATCTGCCACAGAGCAGAAGGACGCTACATGCAAGAGTAAGTGCTAAACACACGCTCTTGTGCCGTAAATCAAGCTAAACGCTCTGTTAGGCATTAGGAGCAAGCGGTCAGACCGAGTAATCAAATCCTGTCTTCTGCACGGCTGCTTTCCAAACTTTTAGCCACGGAATAAAAATTATTTTAAGGGAAATAAAAACAGAGCGAGTGACTTGGTAAATTGCAGACAAGGAGGGAAAATTGTATTCGTGACAAACGCAGCCCGGGCATGTTGAACAGTTAAAGGGCGAATAACGACCTAGTTTCCAGGGCACCTCTGCTAATGGTGCACTACAAGTGGGATGCATTGTAAACAATTTTCTGGTTAGTAAGCCCTTGCGGCAACAAAACGCTAATTTCCATAATCCTTATTCTTTTTATTGCTTATGCTCCAGCTATTCTTTAACGTTTTTATATCGCATTTCCTCTTTATTTTCTTCACTTCCTCATTGCAGTCTTATAATTTTTGTAACCTCTTTTGCTGTTTGTTATTCTGACGAGTTAATTCACTATATCTGTATTTGTTTCTTTTATTATTTTGACATATGGGTGGATTATTGCAAAAAGTTAAAAGAGAGAAACCATAACATGTAAAAACAAAGAACGTTATGGAAGCAATGAAGAGAAGACAGTTAAGAGGACAGAAGAGAAGGCTTAGGTGTAGTGAGAAAAATTTATAAATGAATATCATCTGTCAGAAGAGTCAATAATATCGTAAACTGACTGAAATTACTATTTTACTTTGTCGTTTTATACTTCCCAACAGGATAGCTCAATTGTTTAATTCGTGACTGCTGCATCGAGTCTGTGGTTCGATTCCCATGTTAGGAGTTACCGATTTTAAGTCATCCTATACGGAGCTTCGCCTTTGCTCATGTGAGGTATGAAAGAGGTTTGGAGTCCACGGCAAAAAGCTGTAGGTCCCCTTGTTCAATCGCCATTCTCATTGCCAACCTCTATTTGAGGTAATGGGCACCGTCCGCTGGGTGCCTCCAGCTAATAAACGAGCCCAGTCATCACTTGATGGGACATGGTTCCAACGAACGTCGCAGTAAACCATATGGGGAGCGTTAGAAACAAAAACAGCATATTCTCTCTCATCGGGTTATAATTCCTCTGTTGCTTACCTATTGCAATTTAGAACAACTAACGCACCAAAAATTCCTTACCAAGATTTCATAAAAACGCATGTTTTGAAGCCCATTGAATCCGAGGAAGATATTAAAATGCCCCTTGTGTATGTCTTTTTGTCAGTGTTTGAGCAGCATTACTCTAAAATAAATCTAAGCTTCCTATTTAAATCCAACACATTTCAAAGATGCCATACTTCAGAAATTTCCCTCACCTCACACTAGCCCTTGCATGGAAAACCTTTCGTTATTTATGATTTTATCAAAAACTATTTCAACGATTTTCATTTAAATATCACCCCTTTGAGGTATTGACACAAGGAATACAGTCGTGTGCCCTAAAACCCCACTACTACTACTGACACTAGAAATAATTGGATTTTCTATGAAACTTGTTTTCTGGTAGTCTTCAATTTAATTGAATTTTATACAATTTTATATAATAGATAGCCTAAGAGGCCTAAGAGATAAAAGCTTATTCAAGGAAAAATGTTTAACTCATGAAACAAAAAAGTATTACCAATCACATTTTTAGTAACGTAAGTGGTTTCCGAAATATCTCACGATAGATGTTTCAGATGTAAGTTCATTTGCGATGCTCCTTTTTTTTGGGGGGGGGCTTTTCAGTTGTTCATTACTACTGCTTCTGAATTTAATAGGCATTTAAATTGTGTTATTACTCTCTGTATTACGTATAGTAAGTAGGGGAAGTACTGTATTCTCCACCCAAAAACTAGATACCGAGATTTCACCGGAAATACATATTTTGAGGCCCCTGAATCCAAAAAAGCGTTTTTAGAAAAAGTATCTGGTGTGTGTGTGTGTGTTTGTCCGTCCGTATATGTGTCTGTGAACAGCATAACTCAAACAGAAAGTCGGATAAATAGCAAACTTGGTATTTAGGTTCAGTGCTTTCCAAGCGTGAGACACGAAGATTTTCAAAAACAAATCCCCCCACCCTAAATTACCCTTTACATGATTCATTTTTCGATATTTTTTATTTTCTAAAAAATGTCTAACGATTATATTAAACTACAATACATTAAAGATATTTACAAGACAAATAAAATATATATCTTTAATTTTCTGGTAATAGCTTGTGAAATCCACTTTGTTTGGAAGAAATTTTGTGTAATATTGTACAACTGCTAAACGTTAAGCGATAGACAAAAGCGCAATACAGAAAAAAATGTAGATCTCCTTAAAACACACAATTTACTTGAAATAAGTTTTTGGAGCATAAGCCATTTCTGAGATATCCGTTATTAAAAGTTCGAATTGTTCATTACTTGGCCATTCTTTAAAGACCTTTCAGCATTCAGTTGTTTCTCGCAATTACTAATGAAATTTTAATGCCAGAATAGAGCTTCCAGTTCTTAAACATGTTTACTGTCACTATTCGCTTTATATCTATAACGAAATGTTTAATGTAGCCATTTCTGCAAAGGTTTATTTGGATTAAAATGTAGTAGATAGAAAAAATAAGGTTTAGTTAAGAATAGCTTATACACCCACTAATAATGATAAAGGATAGAGAAAGTCATGTGAATGTATCATATCAAGATTTTTAGAAGTGATACAGCATCTGTTATTTTGTACCGTGGATTATGCACCACTTCTCAGAGAAAGGACATAACTCCTTCATACTTCGGTATAGAGTGGTAAACTTCAGTCCTTCTTTAGGAGAAGTTTTCTTCTATAAATTGGTACTACTGTTAAGCATGGCAACTTATGTATATTCAACCATATGGTTTCTTTATTTGCAAATATGTGCGAGTTTGTTTTCTCCGCTTTTGCTTTGAAGAGTCTTTTCTGCAAATGACGTTTTCTGGTATAAATGACTTTCTTTGCCAGAAACTAATTAAGATATGTTACTTCACTAAATTTTAGGATGATAAAAAGAACCTCTAAGTGCTATTGTGCATCCACTTTGGTATTAATAACATGATTGGCTATATGTAAGCAAATTATTACTGATAATCGTTAATCAAACGATGGTTTAAATTGGAAAAATAAGCCTTTCTTTCTTATTGAATAAAAGTGGATCAGTGTACTTATAAGTCATTCATCTGCATCCTGTAACGGTTTCAATCCGATATCTTAAATACCTAGTTTCTAATGTAAGGAGACATGAATTCGCGGAGGTAACATTTGTAGCTTTCAATATACCCTTAAGCAGTAATAAAATTGTTTCGTTACACACAGATAGATAGGGCTGCAGAGCCAATAGGAATTCTATATGCAGTAATGCTACTGGATCTGCGAGAACGACTACTTTTAGGATAAAGCTAATAATTTATATGTATATATATATATTCAGTAGCCTGTTACGTTTGCTCTTTTTAGTACAGAGCAAACGAAAAACAACCGCGCTGCCTTCAAATCCACTTTGAGCGTACTGGCGGAGTCAACTAAATTTGGACTTGGATGTTCAGATGAGATGAGGGACGCTTCCTGCTGTGTTTATTTATCTCTTGTTATGTTTTGTTGTTTATTCTAGATCTTGGCAAGGTATCTGCTTGTCGCTAGAATAGCTCTCCATAATGACAGCTACTTAGAAAGATTCAGTGCTAATAACATCTTCATAACCTGAAAATAACTCGAGCAACAAGCACCACTTCTGGTCTGCAAGTCAGTTTATTTTTATTATCTAAAAGCCGCTTTCATGCCAACATATAAGATAAAGAGTTATGTTAGCTTTAGAGTGTATTAAAGTTAGTCAAAGTAAAACATCTCCCTTTATTTTTGTTCATATAGGACATTTGAATTTTGGGAATGTTGATCTCATCCTGAACCGAATGATTCTGAGATACTCTCAAAAAGGAACCTAAGAGAATACCGACATAAAAACAAAATTTTAAAAGAAAAGTAGTTGAGAACACTGTATTTAGATGTACCTACTTGAATGTGTTTTCATTTGTGTTTGTTACAACCGATAGAAGGAATAGATTGAGGCATGAAAGAGAGGGAGAGAGAGAGAGAGAGAGAGAGAGAGAGAGAGAGATAGAGAGCGTGTGCGTTGGTGCGGGTTTACTGGAATCTTGCTGAATGAGGGTAGGTATACGATGTGCAGATGATGGATGCCGTCTTGAATTTCAATTTTTTTCTTTCCTGTAATTTTGCCCTATCTTGTCCTGTTGCTATCTCTACCTCGAATCGGGCTTTATGAAAAATAAATACTGACGTTTTCTATCCCATCCTATTTATTTACAGTTGTTAGGTTCGATAGTATCGCTAATCTGCTCTGCTAAATACCTTCCCTGAATTTCCGGAAAGATTTTACCCAATAAACTGAGCTATTTTATCTACCTCAGATACCATTACTTCCACCAAAACACTTGCAATCTATAACCTAATATTTCGCGTATATTGAAACCAATATATGAGTTGTTCAACGTACATATTAAATTTCTTAACCCTCTTGCAATTCTTTCCCTTAAATAGCTTGCTCTAACCATAAAAATTATTTCCTATGTTGCCAAGCGTATTTAATGACTGCTTCCATACTCGCTAATATATGTCTCTTTATAATGTGTCTATCTCTTACCCTCGCATCCTAATTTCGAAAGCATGTAGTTGAATGCACGCAGTCACATATCTCTTAACAAGATGATTTAGCATACACATTAAATGCAACTTGCGACGGTACTGGTGTTGAGCGTCAATTTTGCGGGACGGGATTTGCAGGAATGGTCCCTGGTTCGATGCTAGTTCAGGAATTTGCATGGTTCTTGGATCTAGGGTTAGTGGTTAATACGACTGATTCATTTTTATTTCCCGTCACCGTTTTAACATTTGACTCCTGATGTTACTTTGTCACACATACCCATTTCTTTATTGCTGTGTTTCATATCATCGCCCCTATCTGCTGATACAACCTCCAAGGAACTACCACGAAGAAAAAATACACTTAAACTCTCCCGTTTCTTTACTTCAACATTCCTATCTCCCCATTTCACTCTCACATAATTGCTGCCTTCTTTCTCATTGAATGCCTGGAGATAGCGGGGAGCATTGACCGTTATCTACACTTGTGATTTTTCAGGCGACCTAACGGTACACTAACAAAGCGTATTCTCTTCTCACTCGGTTAGAATAAGGGAAAACCACTCATTTCCGGCCTGCTGCTGACACTGTCTGTTCAACCTATATTCACATCTAGATGTAATATTCACTTACCAGTCTTATTTAATAATACTAATTCCTACTGTCATTAATATGTACTATAATTATGGTTATAATTTTATATTTAGCCACTCAGAACGTACTGCTTCATACTGAATTTGCCCTGTTCTATACACTTATAGTATACAAAATTCCCCGCTTTTGATCCCTGGCGTAAGTAAATGTACAGCTAAATTTACTGATTTGGTCCCCAGACTAAGTGTATGTACAGGAATGTAGTCCTACGTAGTAGATATTTTGGTTTTTAGAGTAAATAATCGTAAAGACTCAAAACGAATCACTTAACAAGTCAGACGAATGCAGAAGTGCAATATGATGCGTCAACTGTTTATTAGCTTCATTCAAAACTTGGTGAACGCTGTAGACTCCATGAGTATATCTTCTTCTTCATCCATCCCATGCTTTCTTTTAGAAATAAGGCGATGTGGTATCGCTTGACTTACCTAAATAATTTACCGTAGGATTCCGTAGGTATATTCAAAAGTTTCGCCAGAGAGTCATTAACATGGATTATTACAAATGTAAAGTGTAATCTACACATGAACATATGCAAGGATTAGAGTGGCCCTATGATATATAGAACACACCGTTGAACGTACAACAAGAAGGGCCGCCTTTTGTTTAAACTAGTCACGAAATTCTTATGAGGATGAAAAGGGTTCTACAGCTACGATGCAGGAGTAGTATGCATAAAAGTTTCCCGGTTGTGAACAGCTGTGTAAACGTAACGTTCCTGGAGTATCGAATGACTTCGAGTCTCAGTCCAATGCACTTTGAACCTCGAGGTTGCCTCCGTTGCATAAACAATGAAAAAGAATGAAGGATGTGGGGGTATTACGGTACGATGTAAATGTATGTGCCATTATTCCTCTGAGAATATGGAAAAAGGGAAAGGCTTGAGGGCGTTGTTTTTTCCTTCAACAGGGGAGAGGGAAGCAGGAGTGCTGATCTCCATTATGTAAACGCTGTATCAATCACAGGACAAACACAGGAGGGGCTAGGACCTTGAGGTAATGGATTCTCGACCTTTTAAAGTCAAGCCATTCTTGTTTTTCAGCACAACACATATTGTGCTCCTGAAATTTCTTTGAGAGTTCATAATTTCGCTGCCAAACCTCAAACGTTCTATATGGTAAGCGTATGATGGAATTTTCAGGTGCAAAGAAAAGCATCTATTACATAGAATTCATTTCCAAGTGGTTTGTTAGCATAAATTAAAAAATAAACTAACAAATATCACATACAAACAATTACACTTCAGAAACGATACAAAGGTGTTAGAAAGCATATCCATGATACTAAGCACCATGCTAGCCCTCCCTTTTCCCTGTTACAGAGCAAGCATCCTGAACAAATTACTGTAAGTTGACAAAACCGGTTTAGCAGTTCTGCAGGCTAAAGGAGCGAAGGAACGAAAGAGCGGGAGTACTAAACATGGTGCCTTCACAGAGTACCTTGAGCAAGGATTTCTTAGCAACCCTCTCCGAACACTGTATGATACTTTGCTCAAAAAAAGAGGGGAAGGTTGATCTGGTTTCCAAGTAAAACCGAATTTATCATGATCACTTATACTTTATAAACTTCATGCTAAAGATAATTTTTTTAAACCAATCTCGTGCTGCGCGGCCTCAACAATTAAGTACAGAAAAATAAACATATTTGTGAAACTGTGTATTGCAATAATACCAGTAGGCTAAGAGACTGTCTGTGGGCTTTATGATGTTGACACAAAGAAACATTCTCCTCTGTATTTTGAGAATTTGCTAAAAATCCTAAACGAATAGTTATTGCTATTACTATTATAAGTTACCTAAATGTGTTAAAATATACATGATTTAATTTTCTTGGTACTAATTTATGTATATTTAACCTTTTATTAGTAATTTGTAGTCACATAAATTAAAATCAGTTATAATAATGGTACAGCTCAACTTTATCTTTCTATGTATTTTTATTTCAAATTTACACGTTTTGCTGTAGTGTATACTTTTTGCGTACTAATTAACAATGGCACTTAAAGCCTTTAAACTTCTTCTTCTCTCCCGCAGTAGTGATGTACGAAGTCTGTTTTTACTTCTGAAAAAGGGCCGTAATAATTGGTCGAGACATTGTTCATACTTTGTGTTGTTCCTTATGTATTTAAATACTGCAAGACTAAGCATCTGTGCTTTGTTTTACAGCTATTTATTATTCCTTATTGTACTTAGCAAAGAGATGTATAATTACTAATTAATAGATAAATAAATGGCGGCACCTTGCTGTGTTGTGGTGTTCTAGTAAGGAATTTTAATATTGGGTAACGTCAAAATGTATTTCATAAAAAATAGACCTTTTTAGTTTTATCTTAATGCTTAATTATAATATTAAGCCATATCGCCATAACTGTAGTAAAAATACTTATTAGAGTATAAAGCTTTCTTTTTTTTTACTACAAGCTCTCGCTTTTTATTTACATATTTAATTTTAACGAAAACATTTTAGTATTAATAATATACCACTTGTAAAATATTTACAGCTATATTTATGTGATTAATGTAATTGGATTAATATAATAATGCAGATAAACAAAAGGCTTACTTCTCCAAGCTCAAAAGTTTTGAAAATAATATTCTTTATGATCCTTTAATTATTTATAACGATAATTAAGATAAGGAGGAAATCTATGTTAATACTTAACTAATGCTTATCCTAACAATACCACAAAGGTCTTAGTAATGAAAGTGATCGAAATAAAACCACCTACTTTTATTTTTATATGCTGCAGTCCTAACTTAAGTTAAAATATCAATGCACTTAATTTGTATAGCATAAAATATAAGTTTAAGATATGAATATAATTGTAACACCACATATTCAGTTGAGCTATAAACGAATACATTACAAGGATATTAGGAAATTAAATATCTAAGGTGCATGAATAATTACATCAATTTTGTTCATTATTGAACAAAGTTTGTGTTTGGAAGATTGAATACAATCTGAAACTGCTAAGCCATTGACTGACGTAATTATTATATGAGCTATTGTTAGTTAATTTATATGATACTTGTTCTTGCAACAGCAGGCTAAGTCTATGAGCGGAATCATATTTTATAACTGTAACGGCATTGAACATACTATTATTTGAGCTTCTAGTAACATTGCATTTCTTTGCTTGTCAAGAATATAGATTCAGATATAATGTCCATCTTGCGTGCGAGGCATTTAACCTCCATAGAAGGGAGAAAAATGGTTGCATTTGGTGAAAAAATAATAAACGCCAAGTTGTAAAATAGAAGTGTTTCGATAAACTTGTAAGCTTTATGAAGAATTTTTCTTTGACTTGAGAGGATCTCTTAAAGTATAAAAGATGCAGTAATAACAGTTATATCAGCAAAAGAAATAATTGATAAGAAGTGTGCACGTTTGCATAAATTTTTGTGAAGCTTATGTCTTATGTAAAAAGCTCACGTTAATGGGCTATTTGTCACCGTCAATTTACATGGGCCATTTGTTAATAATCATTTCATTTATTTCTAAGCTTGTATGCGCCATACCTTAATTATTATTACTCTAGATATATTTGTATTTGCACTTAGATGATACCATAGCATAACCAAGACATAGCAAGGGAATTGAAGATAACACAAGCTGGAGAGTCAGTGCGGCCTCTTTTGGGAATAGCTTTCAGCGGTATCCATTGTGATGATTTTGATAGGATGAAATCGTGCACTTCTGCTGTGAGAATAACTTTCTTTGTCGAAAAAGGTGCCATTGTAACACTGATGTCACAAATTCCGCTACGATTTTTATAATGAAAATACATCGAACACAAAAGTAGCCCTCTCGGCTTCCTCTCCCATAGGTCTCCTATTCGCCAGGAAAAAAATTATAAACTTTTAATTGTAGCGGTTGGCTTTAGGTCTGTCTTTCGCTCAACGATCAGCTGTCTGGTGCTATGCCAAATGCAGCAGTAAATGTATCCAAGGTTGACACAAGGGAAATGAAGGTCGTATTTCTCAACAATCCCAATATTGAATTCGGAACTGAAGTGAAATGCGATAAAGTGTGAGTTAAAAAAATAATACGGTAAATGTTTAAACAGTTTACATATGAGAACGTAGGGACAATTTGAACATAAGAGACTTTATTACAAATACCTTTCATATTGCTCCAAACTTTAAAGAATGGTTATTTGAAATATAGTTTATATAAAAACAAATTTAGATAGATCTTTAAACTACTTATAAAGAAATAGAATATTATTGAATTAGCATACGCATTCATACACATAACATACACATTCAGGCGTTCTAGCAATATTATTCGCAATTAATGCACTTACTACCCAATCAATATTTAGGGAGAATTAACACACACTATACTGCATGAAGACACAAAACTAGTGGAAATAAATTACTATATTCCTTCTCAGTGTGTCAACACAACCGCGGATGGGACGGGATAATAAACTTTGCCCCGCACCGAGGCTACAAATATCTGCGCGCAAGTCCGCTCTTAAGATAACTTACAATCAAGATTTCGTATACCGCAGCTATTATGTAGCGGAGCTATCTCGCTCGGTTGAGAGTTATTGATACATCATATTCCTTCTGTCTGATTTTTAAACTTCACTGTTCACTAATTGGGAAGTTTCGGTTGGTCGGTAGCAGTGTACGGTATGAGTAAAGTGCAGATAGTGTACCTTCAGTAGAAGGAGCTTTTTGGAGATGGCCTTCAGTCCAGAATAACTTGTGTCGCTTAAAACGTTTCTCCACTGAATGTGTAACCGTCATCCCTCTAAATACGTAAAGGAACTGTAAAGTGAGTGAGAAGGGTCGATATCTACAGCACTTATGTGCTGAGGAGGTTGTATAATGCAAAATAAATAAAATGAAATAAAACAAAACAAAACATACTAGATATGAATGTCTCTAATTATATGATTTGAATCAGTATTTGGAAGGGGAAGGGTCTATATTTATTTTTAATATTAACATTACTAATATAGAGCACATGTTTTAGAAACTTCGCACTCTGTGTTATATAGTAGGTTAAACAGATTTTCAATTTTGATTTCGAGTTATTGGTTTACCTTTAAGCTTTTTGATTGAAGGTATTCTTTGTCAGATTTGACAAGCTAAACTAATTGGGAATAATAAATGATAATAATACTGAGTGTTCAGCACATTTCCTAATTAAGATACCTTCTAAAATATCATAATCTGTACACAGAAAACTCTAATCGTTCTCACCTAACAGAATTAAAGCACACATTTCATTATATGCTACGCCAACTCCATCATATTTCATACTGTTATCACTAGTTTGTCGACAACTTACCAAATTGGAATGTCTATCCGTTTTTCATTTGCTCTACTGGATGCGGCACTCACCTGTAAAACACAAACAGTACAACAAAATTAATTTTGTAGCCGGTTTCTCATTAAGTATAGCATCCCATCATCACTAACTTCATTATGAAAAGCCAACATATATGTTTTAATTAGCTCAGTAATTAACAAAACTTTGATTCCAGCTGGATCCAACTCAGTTTGGTTATTTAACACTGGCGGGTAAATAAAAATAACACTCGTTACCGAGTTTGCTACTCATGAAAAATACATAAATGTTTGATTCGGAATGCAAATTAACTCTTGCATAGCTTTTAGAGGAATATATTCAGTTTATAAGGTTAACATGCAGCTTCTCAAATGTGAATACATAGAGGGCTACTTACTAAGTCATGTCAGCGGTTGTTTTCTGCCAGCTAGTAAGATTAACATTGTGAATACAGGGAGGATTGCTTGGTAAGTCATGACAGCGTTTCTTTTCTGCCTAAGTATAATCCCTAGTCTGATTGCTGCAACATATTTTTGAAAGATTGACCCCTGGTATTTACTAATGCTGGTACAGTCGAGGAAATAAGAGGAGCGAGAGCGCAAAATCAGCATGTGGCTTCAGGAGGATAAACTTGTAGTTTCTCGAATGTAGATGAATACGGGGGCTACTCAATAAATCATGGCAATAATACTATTCTTCTGCAGAAACTCTTACCCTAACAATGTATTGTAAAATATGAAATACCATAGGTATTTGAAAGAAGGGTAAATGAAGGTGTTGGAATGTCAATCATATTCACCAGACCTTTGCTTTATTACTGACTTCTTACCTAATATAAAGCTGCATGTTAGGAAGCATTTACGTACAGCAAAAGTCCCCAATACGAGCGACTATAATATTTGTCTGGATGAAGATTGCAAAAAGAGGAGCAACATTTTTGTGCATAAACCTCTATCACTGAAGGAAGCCGAAAAGTAAAGAAAGAAAGGAATCCCTATTATGCTATCGCCACATTTTCTTATTACAGTGAAACTGTTCCTCATGGATTAGATTTGTTGCATTTTTACCATTTTTGCAAATTAACGAATCCATATAAATGAAATCAAGCTTTACAGGGAAACAAAATGAAATACTGATCAGTATCTCTGCCGTGTACAATCGAAGTACAATAACTATCTGAATTTAATGCAATCTTAAGTTATTACACCACGTAATCTTTTAGGGATTTGGCTTAAGTAGTTTCGTAGGCTTTGTAGAAAACAGATAGGAATCAAGTTTGCTGAGAAACACGGAGGTATTTTGAGTAAATCTTCAATCGCATTTAAGTATCATCAAGAGTTTCCATTTTAAATATTTCAAGTCACCCTTTTTGCTACTTTGCTCGATATTTTCTTTTTCCAAAAATGTTTTAATCATTGCGGTTACAGAATACACTTAAAAGTTGTAAGTGAGAAGCTAGTGCAAGTAATACTAACACTACCGTGCTCCGTAAAATGAAGTGTCATTCGAATTGTAGATTAGGTTTACAGTCTATAAAAAGTGGTCCATGTTGGCAGTTGAGCCCTGGAAAATTCAATTTGTTTTACATCCAAAATATTTTTTGCTTAGTTGCATAGTATTTTACCGTCTTTCTTTTCTCGGCCACTTCCTACGCGTGTTTTGCTGTTGTTTAATTTTCCCAGCTGTAATTTCCAGCGCTGATGTTGTTGCTACCTTAATATGGGTTAATATATAATCCAATCATCTGTTAATTCCTTGCGAGATGTCTCAAAGAAGAATATATATTCGGAAGAAATACTATAAGATAGTATGTCGAAATCATTAATGTATGAAAATAATGAAAGAAATATTAAAACCAAGAGTTTTCTGGGAAAGAATTATCAAATGGATCAGAAGTGAAAGTACCTTTTATAAAAGAAAGATAAAATGAAGGCGATACCAAAGATCAGAGGGAATTAAAATACTAATCCTTTGCTTTGCAAAGGAAATGGAGAAAGTTCATTTAAATGCTGTGTAGGTTCGTTTAAGGTTATAAGGAATTCTCTTTGAGCTTCTGTGTTACACATTTAACAGCTAATATATTATGGAAACATTTCATTCTTGAATGTCTACAAATTAAGCTCTTAAGACGAAATGCACTATACAGATGTGTCAATTATTAGTTGGACTTATTTCCTTGGAACAAAATAGCAACGTCTTAATTACTTTCTCCATCGCTTTCATATAATAGACAGCCCTTTTTAAGAGTGCAAAGCACAGAATTTTCACAAAATTCCCACAATCGCTTTCATTCAAAAGAATTTTTAAGGATATGTTGTCGCGATATCGTTCGTGTTATCTTAATAAAAAAAATCCATTAATGAATAACTTCTAATTAAAAAAACAAAAGATAATAAAATTAAGATTGTTGATTAATAAAGGTTTATTAAATTTAATGCCAAAATATAATAAATCCTAAAATATCTTTAAATGTGAAATAAGGATGAAAAGGTATTTTATCAATATTACTATCAGTACCTAAGGGGTTATTTGATTGAGCGCCTGTTATTGTATTACTAGTTTGAATTTTGGGTTCTTTGTCCTCCGGCTAGCTATTATTACAAGTCGAGCAAATCTCTTGAACAGGGTGTGTAAACGGAAAGGAGTTGTTACTAAAAGATAACACTGATAAAAGAATTTGTTTTTACACTTTTATTGCCGTCACAATTAATTAATTTCACATAATTACTCTTAATACACGCCCAACTGAAACTGTTATATTTTCGAATGTAACTATAATCACTTATTTGCCGCACATTATTAATTCGCGTATTTCACATTTTTGTAACTAACTTTACGACGCGAGAGATTCTGTAGAACTGCGCGACGTGTAACCCGTGAATGATTCTGTTGAACTGTGCGACGTGTAACCCGCGAATGATTCTGTTGGACTGAGCGTTACCCGTCTCTGGCTTCAGAATTTATACTCCCTCACCCCGATATGCCTAAACATTATAATCGAGCTGCTATTGGTTAATAAAGCGCGCCAACATTAGCGTCTATTTTTATATCCAATCAAAATTACGAACACATATGCTCTAGGGAAAATATTCCCTCCATTTCTAAAGAAAAGCGCGCTAATCTGACGTCATTTGCTTGTCTCTTCTAATTAATAAACAACTCACCCCCTCGCTCATTGTTATCCGCTCCTATTGTCAGTTTCAGTGAGGCCGTGTAAACTTATTTCCTAACAATGCTTATAACTAACAAACATCTCAAATCATTGTCATACAATAATGTTAATTTATACTACAATCACTCTGGCATTCACAGTGTTGTGATATAAAATGCTGCCACAATGTCACTTATAACTTTGGTTACGTTGTCATGTTTGAGATGTCCTATCAAATTCTCTTCATTCTTATTGAATTTTACCTAGATGAGAAATCATAAGGGATAAGCAAGAACTATTAAAATTTTCAGTTTCTCTCAAATAGCTTTTTCGTAGCACAAGCAATGCCCAATATATCTGCTTCTGTTCGTTTAGGAATTCTATATTACTTTAAGCAATACCTTTTAAAAGTTTATGTGAATCTATTGTATTTGTTCAGACCTCTAAAGAGTATGAAACTTTGTCATGATTAGTTCCAAGGGCCTATTTAATTTGAAAATTTTAGGCTGGTAAAACATGCCAAGAACAGTTGTTGCTGGCATGGTGAAGAAGAAGCTACCACTTTGTTGGGACATGTTTCTGTAAGGTCTAATTTCAGACACAGATGGTAAAGCTCTAGAAATGCTGATCGCTTCTGTCTTCTTCATTATGCTTTGGACTGGGTCAATTCCCAACCAAATATACACTATCTATTGAGTAACTAGTATTTTATTTCATCTATCGTCTAGGTCCCGTCCCTCAAGTGCATAGCGAGTTTGGTGAACTCTTCGGCAAGATTTCAAATTAAAGAATGGGGCTGCCGGCCGCCACTTATGACAATATCAGTGTAAAAATAATTGTCCTTTTATACATCCCGTGTTTAGGTTAAAGTTGGAAAGGTAGAAATAAACTGGTAACTTCAATGCCATAATTGGGATTTGAACCACTGATTTTCAACTTACTGTGACGTTGCTTTAAATAACTGAGCTACCATGGCAACAAGCCGCTACGACATTAAATTCCCTAACTGACGCACTTTTTTTTCTGTAAACGATTGGGCTTTCTCAAATTAATTTAGAGATAACTTACAGCAATGGCGTCTTAAATATCATACACAGATATTTTAAGTTCGGGCTTCATGACTAGCTACTATTAGGTCTATCAAGGGTAATTAATTCTTCTTTCATATATGCCGTGTATACGCTAAAGTTGGAAATATCAATGTTTGTACATTCAACTTACTCTGTATCAGTAGGCTGTGTTTGGCTGGAGAGAAGTTATTAGATCACTCCGTAGGTCTATAGGGTGATCCATTACTGATGTCAGAAAATTAAAACGTTATATACAAGAGGTTAATGTGGAAATCCCTGAGACGTTTGCTGTGATATAATCGCGTGGCATAGCAGCATTATCGTGCATAAGAAACTAAATGGTTGTCGCGCCACAACAGCGTGCTTGGTGTGCTGTATGTATGTGAAATGTGTTGTATGAGACATGTGGGTTCTCAGTTGCAAATAATGCAGTTATGCTTGTTGACTCCGCCACTCACATGAAATGTGGCTTTGTCCATGAACATTCCATCGATTTAACTACTGATTGTCTACTACCTGCCTCTCACACAGCATGACAGCAAACTTGAGACAAGCTTCTAAATTACGCTGCATCAAAGCTTGCTTTAACTGAATATGGTATGGAAACATCTTAAGGTACTGTCTATCAATCCTCCAATACATTTTGTATGGCATATTCTACTGTGCTGATATGCGGAGGAGTGACCTCCATGGGTTCTAGCGCCGTTATAGCATGGCCGCCATTTTGTCTCCTATGCACGATAGTGCTGCCATGCCACGTGGATGAAGTCTGAAGCATCACTCACCGTTAACTTCCATCCTTTCCGCTTATATTACAGCAGACTTCTCAAGAATGTGTGAATTAATGACTTATACACAACGTTTTACTCTTCTGACATGTAAAACGGATCATCCTGCAATTGTTTGTGATAGAATTGGAACTGTACGGTTAGAACTTACACCACGTATTTGTGTATGTATAACAACACAATGAAATAATTTCTGGCGAACGTTTATCTCATTAACAGGAAAAGTAAAATAAATTCGGTATTGAAAATTTGTAGAACAGCAATAACGATAATTTTAGAGCGAAAGTCATGTAATTGCTGCAAAACAGTATTTTTATAACCTGCTACCTAAAGGGGAGAATGTAGCAACACGTGTTTTATATCACGGTTTTCCTCTTCTTCTCCTACAACACGGTGTGTTTTGTCCACAAACTTGGTACAAAGGAAAGCAATACCGGCCATAGCGCTGTGGAGAAGCTTGTTTCGTGCGAACAAAGGCTGTCCGTAAAGTTCTGAAAGGGGTTGTGAGAAAATTTCGTTACCCCGCTGCTGTCAAACTCCAAAGGAATAGAAAATGTGTGCTGTAGGTGTGAATAGCGCTCGTGTATGTGTGTAAAGATGCCACGTATTATCATCCTAGTATCTTCCTGGAGAAGCTTATAGGATATCCACCTTTTTCGTTTTTTGTAAACACTTGCCGGAAAGATATAGAGGGCACTCGAAAAATGACGTTGAAGAGGAAGTCCCCGGATGTCCGATAAAAGAAAATTGCTGGAAGCAAAGTGCACGACATAGCTGATGCTCTTAACAATGACCACTCTCTTTGACAAGTGCTGGCCAACCTGTACTTCTTTGGGGGTTTTAACAAAACGAGGAAAACTCTAGTTAATAAGGAGTTCTTGCAGTAATGTGTTTTCTGATACCGTAAGTCTTTCGTCACATAACCCAATAATATATTTTGCTACGATAGAGTTATTACCCCCCTCATCGAATACGGTATTTCAGCATAATAGATGCAATGTAGGACTTAAAATGGCCAAGGAGAACGATTGCTAAATAATAATTATATAATTATTCATAATATTAATAGAAGAGTAATTCAGAAACCAAGCCTGGTGAATTTTGAATTAGATTTAAGCAGAGATTAAAACACTATCCCAACAACGTTAACATTTCTAAATTCGTGATACATTATCTCGTAAATTACTTAAGATATCAGACAAACTTTGCAGAATGTAGATGTATACCTTCCAAGTTCACTAACGTGATTTTGCCCAATAAGTTTATTTACAAAGGTAGAGTCATTCTTCTTATGTATACCATATTTTGATTAACATATCAACAATTATATTTTAATAAAATAGCTCTACATTTTAACTAAAGTAACAAAGGCCCTTAGTAGTAGTTTCATCATCCTTAAATTTGACTTAGAAGTCTTCAGCAATCGGTGAAAAAATGGGTCATTTCTAGAAAAAGTTATTCAAAGAAAAAAACATCAGAAAACAAACCCGCACATATTTGCAAAGAAAGAGTAAACATGGACAGAACAAATAGAAGCTTCCATATTTAACAGCAGTGCCAATTCACAGAAAAAAAGTCTCCTAAGAGATGGGTCGAAGTTTATTTCTCTGCTCCAAGGTCTATCGGAATTATGAGTTTTCTATGTTCTGTGAAGATGCAGAACCTACAGAATGGCAGATGCAATATTGTATCTATAATGATAAAAAAGGAATGACATTAAACAGGAAATTTCAATTTATAAGATTGCAAAAAACCTAAAAATGCCTTTTTGGCAATTTTCGCCATTTAGAGCTCCCGTAAGATGTACAGATAGATGCTTTTGAGGCTAAGCTCTAACAAACTCTGACTAATGTGTACTTGCGGAAGTAGATCATTATTATTTATGTGAAACATTTCTTGGTTCTGTTGAGCCATAACATTTGCCACAAATATTCACGCTAAATCAGTCGTATAAGTAGGATTTGTTCGAACTGACCCTGCAGAAACGCAAATGAGGATAAGATTGAAGAGGGAAGGGAGCAAAATCCCGGCTGTTCCCCTAGCACGGTGCAATAGGAATGCGTAAGGTATGTATCGGCTGATCTACAACTAACCCAAAGTACCTCCTGGGAGATAATGGACTAGTTCACCTATTGTGCATCCAGCTGATTAGGGCCAGGAGGAAAAAATTGTATGTACGTTATTGGTGTTTTCGTTACCATGAAAGTAAGCCTCTGCAGGTTATCGCTCACGTGGGTTTAACGCTTAAAGTATCTGAGAGGAGGTTATGTAAAAAGTTGATAATAACCGCTGCTCTTTATAGGTAAGAGTAGGATTACTTTAAGGAATAGCTTTATTTTCATTACTGCAGCAGAAGATAAATAATAATACTGGAGCATTATATTGAAATCGAGTGTTTCACAGTATACAGTATGTTCACCTTCAGGATGTGCAGTAAACAGTAAAATACATATTATTCTGAGCCTATACTGTAATGGTTGAGAAGTCTAACTCTCGTGCCTAGTAATTAGAAGTATCTTAGTTTGAATACTAATTATACTTCAATTGATTGTTCAAGTAAAATTTATGTACGAGGCGTATTCCAAACTGAGGTCCGTTTGGTCGTAATAACAACATCGCACATGAGGCAAAGTTTTTTGTCGACAGTAATATATGTCTACATATATACTTTACTTTTTCTCGTAATCGCCGTTCACATCTATATACTTGCTGTAACACTGCACCAGCTTCTTTTTAACCCCTCGGCATAGAAGTCTGCCGCCTGGGACTTGAACCAGCTGGTAACGTTCGTCTTGGATTCATCGTCCGTTTGAAATCGTTGTCCACGCAGCTACCGTTTCAAATGCAAGAAGAGGAAGTGGTCGCTTGGTGACTGCACAGAGAGTGGTCAAACAGTTCCCAACGAAACTCTTGAACATTTCTCCTTGTTTTGGCAGCGGTGTGCGGGCATGCGGCATTCGTTCTTCTGCAGGAGGATGATCCCAGACGGCAGTTTCCCGCGACGTCGGTTTTGCATCGCATGTCTCAGTTTGATAAGCGTTGCACAGTACATGTCAGTTGTAATTGTTGACACATGGTCCATAAAATCAATCAAAAGGACGCTCTTTTCGTCCCAAAGCACGGTAGCCATCATTTTGCGATTCCTGTACGGCAGTTTCCTACACATTTTTTATTTGGGTGAATCGGAGCAGCGCCACTAAATTGACTGTTGTTTCGATTTTGCGTTGGTGTACGCTATCCATGTCTCGACGCCCTTAACATTTTGGGAAAACAAACCATCCCCATCTTGTCTATAGCGCTGCAAAAACTGTCGTGCCTTACGTATTCGTTGTTCTTTGTGCTGACCGGTGAGCAGTTTTGGCACTCCACCTCGCAGAAAGTTTCCAATATCCAAGCATTTTAGTGGCAATCCTGTAAAGTAAGGCTCGAGCAACATTTGGGAATTCTTCAGCCAGACCACTAATCGTCAAACGCCGATCACTTTGAACTTTTTGGTTCTCTTGCTGAACGATGTCGTCGGTCCGTATATTGTGCCTACCACTCCGCTGTTCATCGTGCACATTTGTGTGGACATTTCGAAATTCTCTACACCAGTGCCGAACCTGTGTGTTTCTCATTATGTCTAGTCCATACACGAGGCTTAACTCACGATGATGTCCGCAGTTGACGCCCATTTTGCCAGCAAAATCCTAATTACACCGCGTTCTTTACAACTGGTGGGATATACGATTGCCGCGGCCATTGCGATCTGCTGTTACCGACTGGCAAACGCCTGCTGCGTCACACCAACACTGCGCTAGGTTCCTCAGGAGCCGGTAGACAGCGCTGCAGGCATGAAACGCCATTCAGGTCTACCATCCTTTAAATATTGTTCACCGGACGTTAGTTTCGGAATACACCTCGATAATATACCCTGCAAAACTATATCTTCTAGTGCACAATATACAGGGTGGATCATTTAAGTTGAGACTGCACAATATCTCCAAAACTAAGCGCTGTAGAAATAAATTTCTTGAATAAATGTTGCTTGATATTATGGGGGAAGTACATTCCATTAGCGTTGTTTGGTTTGGAGGACGTTATGGTGGTCATTTTAGGGACAATTTAATTTTTTTAAATGGGAACCTACGTTTTGCGCGTTGTTTTGTCGTTCCTCGTGAAAAATTAAACAACTACTGTATAAATCACTTTTCAATTGTTCTTACACTAACATCAATAACAACGAAAGATCTGAATGGCTGTGTAGGAGGAGCGCAATGAATGGATGGACCCATTCGACACAGCGCAGCATGATAACAGTAGACAAGGAGGCAATGAGACATTGCAATGAGCAACAATTGCAAAATGCTTTATACAAATGTTGTTTAGTTTTTATGAGGAGTGAGAGAACAGCATAAAGAAGTAGGCTCCCATTTACAAAACTAAATTGATCCTAAAATGACCAGCACAACGTCCTTCAAATAAAATTACGACTAATGACATTTACTTTCCTCATAATATCAAGCAGCTTATCAACGCATTTTTTTGCAACTTAGTTTTGGAAATATTGTACAGTCTCAACTTAAATGGTCTACCCTGTATATTTGAATTATAAGTCAACCATCTCAAACACAAACTCATAAATTAGAAATCTTTGTTTTCAAAATAAATGCCTCCGAGAAACGAAGTGTTTACAGTGCACTGCGTCCCCTTAAAGAATTCTTGTATATTATACACAGGTCCGTACAAACAAAACGGCAAGGTACAGCTCAGCACATGCATTTACCGCACTGAAATCCACTAATAATATACATGGCTTTTATGTTCTTTAAATTCACATAATGATAAACCCGAAAGAATGTCATAACTTCATAAACTTCATCCACGAGTCTCCGATAAATTACCTTCATGCAAGGTTTGGGTTTATCAAACTGGTTGACCGGATTTTAGTACAAACACAACTTGGTTTGCAACCGTATTTAACAAGTACTTTCAGAAATATTTACAACCGGTGATTCGTGCCCAATTTCGCCCTTAGCAATCGTAACCATTACATAAGTAGCGCCCCACATTCTGATCTCTCGGCTTCTACCATAATACATTCCTGATTAACACAATTAAACGAGTATTACAATGGTAAGGCAGTCAGATCCGGTCAGTTACTGTTAAATGTTACATTAACCACAAATACTAAAATGAAGACTAAGATAGATCACTTACCCGGGTTAATTAACCCGCTCGGCCCAGGCGCCCCGGAGCTATCGGAAGAGAGGCCTGAACTCCTCCCGGCTATCCGTCGTAACAGCTCTCCCCTCTGTAGGCAGCAGTTAGCTCGAGCGCCATCATCGGAAACTACTTACACGGCGCACTAGCGCCCCCACGGTATAAACACAAATTATGTGAGCAGAATGAATGCAAATATAATATGACATCTTTACGGAGCAATAAATTCGGTAAAACATGTACAACATTATGTTAATCATTTGTGTTTTTTTAATTAAGAATATTTATTGATTTTATATTTTGAAGCAGTATTTCATTGCTTGTAATATAATTTAGATTCAGAGTGAGGCTAACTGCGGATTTCCGTGAATTCGGAAGGGAAAAGTCAAACTTTTGAACATCCTTGACGTGGTCACCACTCGCTACACAAAAGAGAAGTCAAGCTCATTCATGCTGGCAGGGTTCGAATCTCAATGTAAACCCCGTAGCGCTTGGGTAAAAATTGGTATAAATTGAGGAGAAACGTGAGGCGGCATCCTGGGAACTTGCCAGCCAACACACTGTCTCTCCTTACTTTCCTTTACTTCTCACCCTGAATTCCCAAGGGCGCAAGTAGGGCCTTGGTCATGCTTGCGTCCTGGCGCCTCTCCTTCACCTGGCTAAGCCCTAGTGGCCAGCCAATATATCCTTACCCTGAATACGCCGGTGCAACAGCGGTACGGCCGCATTATCACACAGAATTCCTCTTTCTTCCTTCTTCCTTATTTCCATTCCGGTGGAGGAGTTTTTAGTGGGTATGCCGACTATTGGTGAGTCCCACACTCTCAGTCTCGACTCCCATCGAGGCTGGGGTAAGTGATTAAATCATTTTCTCCTCCACTCGAAAAAAAAAAAAAAAGCTGGTTCTCTAGTATTTTGTTGACTTCGGCGAGTATACATATTTCCATCGACGCTCCCACGAGCGTATTGAAGATGTGAGCGTGATTAGTTAATTAAAGATACTAATATTCCCGGAGCATTTAAATATTTGAATCTTCGTGATAATTGAGAGCGAGTTTTGTTTTTATTTAGTGAACGGGAAAATAAGTTTACGCCACTATTCCCGTAAAGCTCTGAGTTAGCCTTTGCTCCGTGAACATTCTTGCCTGTAAAGTGAGTATCAGTAAACTGTGAATCAACCCCAATCGTAGTCTTCATTCCAGCCAGTTACCCTGCAGTAAATGAGTTACACATCGGGCATTTGAGCAAGGCAGCCTCAATTTATTTCGTAACTAAAAAGAAAACTGTACTTTTCGTGTGCATATAAAGGTTTGCAACTCAGATAAGCCATTGCAATTGGAAATATTATCATAGATGTAATAAACATTACGTACGCCTAAACTCTCATACACACACATTTGTGGATTGATCCGAACCTTGCTTATAAGAGCTCAGCTTCTTAAATTAAGAACTAGATATCACTGATGTTGATAGAGTGAACTTAGTTTCGCGCGCAAACAAACCAGTGAGAATCGATCGCGAACGGAACAGAAGTTAGATAAACTGTTCCAGATTCTGCTCTTTTCTTTCTTCTTTCTTTTCTTAGGTTGTATATAACTGGCCTTTGTTTCACACTTTTTGGTAGCCAGGGCTTTACTTTTTCAGAGAGAATTTTGTTTTTAACTCCTCGTCATTTGGGCTTCAAAGTTAGACAAAGGAATTGATTTACATCGGTTATTGAGATATTTTACGGTTTTGTTTTCTTAGACGTCTAGCTCCTTCCAATTGACAAAATGTTAATATAAAGACAACTGAAGGTCTGAAAACTCTCGTTGTAAGCGGCTTCTTATTGCAGTAGAACCAAATAGTTCAGAGACACCGTATAAGCGAATTATTTCAGGATTCTAAGAATCAAAGAACTTTCTTGAATGTTTTCCTAGCTGCTTGGCTTTAACAAAAAAGTAAAAGAGATGAACCACAAAGTTACTTGTCTAATTTTCTTGAATTACTAGCTGAAATGCTCTCTCATTTCCACTGTATACGGTGTCTATACTTTTACTGTGCATTATATGTGGACTTTAAATATTTGCACGCTTATTAAATCTCATTGTTTGGATTGGTTTTTAGAAGAAATCCTTATCCAGTTTCACAGGTAAGGTTTGCCATAAGCTGTTGCGAAGGCTTCGAAACGTCCCTTGTGGATAGATATAGGTGAAGACTAACTTGAAATGACCCTCCAACAGGCACAAGTTGACCTACTTGAGGAGACACTGATCTGGAGATATTATAAGTCTCCGTAAACACTGTATCAAACCAGAAAGCAAATTAAAATAAAAACGGCGTATTTTCCCATTATGACTGGAACAAGATTGTCATATAAAGGCACAGAGGAACAAAAACCTTGGAAATGCTTGTTTTATCTTGTCACATTTTCTCATAATGCATCTTCGAAGGTAGATTCTATGTCTGCGTCAAACCGAAGGCATTTTCCTTCTCTCTTTTTGATGAACGAACATTTTTTCCGGTCCATTACGAGAAGGGCGTGACCCATCATTCGCGCTGAACGTAACCTCTGCACGTACTTGAAATGAATCACGCAGTTCCCACCTCCTACTTGATGGACGTGGTGGCATTCCTTCCGTTGTTCTTCTCAGCGTTTATTAATAAAATCTCGCCTGGTTTCCATTTTAGCTTACTTGTAATGTCCTAACACTCGCTCCTTAGTCGACTACATCCTTGGTTTCCCTTTTTTGCTTCCGAATCGTCGCCGAATTTCCAGGAGTAACGGTTATGACTACCTCGGCTCTCATCTTCCTTTCCCAAAGTATCAATTTTGAAAATGGCTCCCTAACATGCGATCCATTATGTAAATAGGCTCAGCGCAATACGTTTCTCTTGTAGCCGCAAGGATTTTCAGCGGCATTATACTTGCCAGACATGTGACGTTATTTCTTGAGAGAATGGCCGCCCAGCCAGCGACAAGTGCTAAGAAACTCCCAGCCTTCATATAAACCCTTGTCGTTTCAATTTCCCCTCTATTACTTGGTCCTTATAACAACGTCTCCAAAATTCTTCGCGTTCTTGTGCCTCTTTTTATGTCTTTTATGCGTTGCTGTTCTAGCAAAGTCTTTTTTACAGGTTATTTTGGTCCTTCTGTGCTGTTACTTTTCTCATTTGCATCTCTTTTCTTCTCTTTCTTTGGGTATTCAGGCTTTTCTAGTCTGGTGTTTCCTTTATCCTTTGCTTAAAACTAGATTTGTTACTATGGTTGCAGTTCTGCTTGATTTTCCCGGCTGTGGTATTGGATTTGTGGATCTGACAAGGAAAGTGTTTCAGCCCGAAAGAGAATTTTGTATTAAAATTTATACATCTGCATATTTTATAGGATGAAAGAGAAGGGAAAGCTAGCTTGCTGTGTAACATGCTGTGCATTCACAAACGGAGGCAAGATCATCTAAGATTTACTAATACAGTAAAGCATTATGTGGTTCTATGGCAATGAAGTTTTCAGCCTGATTGTACCTTTCCAACTCCCACACACAGCATGTACGGAAGAACAATTAACATTGATTGACTTGATAATGGTTAAGTATGAAGCTCGAGTCATAAAGTACTTACGAGATTGTAATCCGTTGAGTATATTATCTTAAAAAAGCATTAGTTTGAAAACGCCTTGAGGTTTACCTGAAAAAATGCTAGTCAAACTAAAGTTACTGTCGTGCCTGTTGTCGTGGTAACTCAGATGGTAGAAGCAGTGGTATGGTAAGCGAAGATCCTTGGTTCAAATCCTGTCTACGGTATTGAATTTCTCAGTATTATTTTTCCTTTTCGAGTGAGATAGCTCCGCCGTAACGTGTAAGGCTCACATTCGGAAGGTCTCGGGTTGAATTCCCGGTGGTCGCTTACTCTGATCATGGGTTTTTGGTTTTCCCTGGTTGACAAAGGTGAATGCTAGAGTGATGTATTTTACCACGGTTCCCCTCTCTCCCCCTTTCCTCTCATTTAATTTCCCTTTTATGTTTCAGATTGACTCCGGGGCTGTGGATCGGTCGGTGTCGGGTAGATAGCGCAAAGGATTGCGTTTTTGAAATTTTTCACCGTTCCCATGGGAGGGATGTCTCGAGCGGCCATCCCATGGCAGGGTGGTCAAGACTGGAACTGTTAGGGAACTCTACGTGTCTCTGTCTACTGGCACCGGCTTCACAACCGTGTGTCTCATGAGTTCCTTCACCTCATCCGTTAAAGTACATACACCCATCGACAATTTTCTCTCTTTACTATAAGAGTATAGGCATTCTGACTCTAGTTATTTCAGTTTGGGCAAAGGCAGAGGTACCGACGAACAGAAGAGCCCCGAAATCGGGGCAGCGCACACAGGAAATGCTGCTCCCTGTGCTTCTACCGTGACCCTTGGCAGAAAGGGATGAGGGGAGAGACTCGAAGGGCGACCAGATCCGAATACGACGGACAGAAACGTGGACGGGGTTCCTAATGTTTCCAAATTAAACATATCCGTCACGCTCGGACTCACCCATAAACTCCTAATCTCCGAGCGTCCCCCGAAGGAGCGCCTGCCCGTGAACACTTGGTGAGGGGTCCTATCTGAGCTGTCCCTGGAACGACTTCGAAAGAAACCTCTGCAAAACGCAGAGCTACGCTCAGCTGCAACCCCCCAAACACGGTCGCCTGGTCCTTCAACCCCGAAACAGATGACAAGTAAGGTGATGATACAGAAAATGAGAATATGGAAGGTTGTGGTAGAAGGTGGACCACCCCACTATTCGCCTGCCGACCCTGGGATACCACGAAAGGACCAATCGGTCAGAGTGGGGTTCAGCGGGACGAACCCGGGACATCCCAAGTGCGAGTCGCATTCGTTACTGCGGCGTCATACTACACATATTAATTTTTTCCTTTAGTGTTTGTGTTATTCTCAAGCTAAAGCTTGTTAATTATTGTATGCTAAGCTCGAGTGGGGTAAAAGAGAGCTAATAATAATGTTTACGTCTTTAAAGTATGCATTTAATATCAGATTTGAAGTTGCCAATTTAAAATATCTTTAATTTTGTTACAATATTTTTAAACCATTCTCATTCACTCAGGGATTATTCAATACTTTACACATAGCTAACCGCTGGGATAAAGGGAGAAAATGTACTAGTTATAAACTATCACCGCCCGATATGAAATAATGTAATAGGCAAGAAAGACAGATATCAGAAATCACGAGCTACTTAAGACATGGTTACACTTGAAATCGACAGTATACATAGGCTATACATGATCACAAAATTTGTTGTAGAAAACGCAACGTGATTCTATGGCAATACTCGTACATTTTCCAGTTTATATTTTGTACTAGTGTTTAAAATGTCTAAATAATCGTAATCTCCACCGGATATGATGCCTACTCGGAAATATCACCGGAAGAATGTTCAATCTCTGCATCTTTTTCGACCGAGCGGAATGGCTCAGGCGGTAACGACTGAGGCCCGCATTCGGGAGGTCTAGAGCTTAAACCCCGGAATCGACCAATCTGACCGAAGGTTTTATCGCGGCTTTCCTCCATTTCTAGGCGAATGCTGGAATGGATAATTTGACCCGTGAATTTTCCTATCATCCCTTTCATCACTATGTTTCATTTCCTCCTCCTTCACTACCATACCAGATAGTAGGCTGATCACCTATCCTGGATATGCTATGATCCAGAGTTTGCTTGCTCCGCGACAGGTACTAACCCAAGGTATTGGCTTGTAAGTCCTTGGGGGTGTAAGCCCTACATAGAGGTGCGTAATCCCTCAGAAGTAACTTGCACTTTAATTTTGCATTAAGCCAATGTTGCTAATAAAAGCTACATTCCTAAAACTACTCTTACTCAAGAAAGCTCATGCAGAACTAACTGGTGTTGTAATATTCGTATATATGAGCCATGGAGGAAGGAGCACAAACATAACAATGTAGAGTTCAATTTACCTGAAATTTATTCACATATAAAGATAAACGCACATAGTAAAACAAGAATTAATAAAAATTGTTTTATAACAATAACAATATATTAAAATGTTAATCGGCATCAAGGAATTAATTCGCACAAGTTAAGTTCACAATCTATAACAAATCATACTAGCTGCAAAGCTCAAATTTAAGATGTACAATAATTAGGCAGCCAGTTTTTACTAACAATAACCAATATAATCAAGTAAATCAGTAAGAGGCGTCCAAATAGACAAAATGGCGCAAACAAACAAATGCAATATGTAGGAGCTCTCATAGAAACACATTATATTTATACAATTTTGTAAACATCCTTGACATACAGCTATCGTAGTTAAATGTCATAGCACTCACAGCTGAAATAGAGCATAAAACGTAGTGATTAGCAGTATGTACACAGTTAATTATTTTTATGAACTACGAGAGTCTAGAAACGAAAGGAAATTTAGAATTCAGCAGCTAAAAGGAATTTCAAAAATTTGACGCCAAACCTTAAAGTTTGAAACTGCAGAACTCAAACTGCTATAGAACAGGGCTGCCTCCGTCTCTCAGAACATAACAATGACTAATTTTCTCCTAGAAGACCCTCAGAATAGTAACTTGATTACTGGAGCTATACAATAGTGTCATGCTAGTCACAATGAAGGCCACTACCCAATAGAGCAGCGAGAGTGATTTGATCATTGTTTAAACGATTAGAGGGCAGGCATGAAGTTTTAACAACAAACTCAGGCTTTATTTGACTGAGATACGATGGACAGTTAGATAAATACGCCAACTTATTTTGTCACACACAATTTACGTTTGATAGTTTAGAAGAGAAAATGATGATGATGATGAAGATAAATCGAGAAAGGGCACCAGCCGGATTCAAGCGATGGTGATGAACTTCTTGAGACGCGTTTCGTTTCGTTTCGTTTTTTTTTTAAACTTTCCTTATTTGCCCAGTTTATTATTACTGTATTCTTTACCGCTTATTACCGCAATTACACAACACACAGACCCACATAAACAGCCATGCCCATGGCGGGACTCGAACCTGTGACCGTCAGTTTGGCGGAGCACCGAAGCTATACACTCCAGCGACCACGGCTACGAGGGCCGGCATGTTAAAAGTTGTATGGGGAAAGACCATCTACGGAACGAAGATATAAGACAAGAATTAGACATGTGTCCTTAATAGCAAAATTATGGATTATCGCAGGAAATGGACACAAGATGCACAAAAATTGAAACCAACTAGAATTCCAAAGCTAGGCCTAAGCTACAGACCAACATAGAAGAGGTATAGGCAGATCTGTGAAACGTTGGATTGAGCAACGCCTAATCCCTGGAAGTAATAATAATAATAATAGTAATAATAATAATAATAATAATAATAATAATAATATGTACATTTCTATGAGGTAAACGTAATGGCGCTGTAACAAGAACTTGCATCATAAGCATGGTGCCAAGGAAGGTTTTATTTGACCTTTGAAGAAAGAATTAAGAAGAGATTAGTGAAGGGCATTCTGAACAATGCCATTCTATAGTGCGTAAATTGAAGTCTGCGACGAAACGCAGACATATAGATATGGAATAGATGGAATGTATGAAACATGAGGAGTAAATAAGTAATTATGTTTTTTTTGTCCTCTCTAAGGAGAGGAAGAAATAACAATTTTGCAGCTGATTAGTAAGTGGAAAATAAATTGGCTGTATTACTGAAGATACTGAAACTCAGATGGAGGAGAACAGGAAAGTAACCAGGGAATGGATATGTTGGCAGAGACAGACCTGCTCCTAGACCAAAAAGAACGAACTTCATGAATTATTGTTTTATGCGATGTAAAGCCACATCAGAGCTAGTAGTTATTATTCCTCCCTTAAAATACCGCAATGGATCTATAACAAAAGAATTTCAGGGCGTATATTGTAAAAGTTTTCTATAAAAATTTATTTTGTGCTACAATATGCTGTACCTATACTGCACAAATTCCGTACAACAGAAGCACAACCATGAAGCATAACCATAACATTTTTTCTGCATAAAATATGGAACTCGGTAAGAAAGAAAGAAGAGAAGGGGAAAAAATACGTTTGAGCATGCAATAGAAAAGAGGTACCCAGGCAAGTCAGAAGAACCGGCTGTATAAACATGAAGGAAGAAGGGAGATAAAGAAAGAGACTTGAATTTTCGTGGTATGACAAATGTCTTCAGAGACAGCATCACATTTACATGTATTCGATGTCCGCCTGATGTTTGCATATGTAGAACGAGAGCGTGATTTCCTTTCGCGGAAAAAAATAAAAAGAACCGGAAGTGAATATCAACAGCTTTCCCTCGACGTAGATTGATGTATGACATACAGTTTTCGGTTCCAACATAACTCAGAAGTTATTTTCATTCTTGCACACGTCTGTTATTTCTTATAGATGAAAATGTACATATTCTTATTTTATTCCCACATATGAGTACACATCCGTAAGCATTTGCTACAATAGCTAAAGCCATACATATAAAGTTATAAACGATTTTGTTTTTTGATTTTCAGTATCACGTAATTTCTGCTAACATAAATAATGGGCAAGCTTATGTCAAAATTTGCATTTATATTTATTTGTATGTATAGAATAGAATGAATGAGTGGAATAAATGAAATAGAATGAGTGAGTGTATTTATTTAAGTTAAAATACAATATATAATGTATATTGTATATACATTGATTCACACAAATCCTTTGGGTCCAACAGACTATTCGCAACTTTATATTACACAGAGTAAAATAGCAAAGGCAAAAAGACAAAAATAGGGGAAAAAGAACTCGCTACAAGAAAACACCACTGCCGAAAAAAAATTCTGATGTGATACACCCGCATGACTTTCTCTGTCCTTTATCGTTTATTAGTGGGTGTACAAATCATTCTTACTCAAGCTTATTTATCTATCTGCTGCATTTTAATCCAAATAAAGCTTTACAGAAATAGCTACATTACACATTTCGTTATAGATACAAAGGGAACAGCGACAGTCAAATGTTTAAGAACAGGGCGTTATATGCTGGCCTTAAAATTCCATATCGTTTCCATGCAATCGCGAGAAACAAATGAATTTTAACAGAACTTTAAAAGAATGGCCAAGAATGAACAATTCCAACCTTTAATCACGGATATCTCAGAAACGGCTTATGCGGCTGAAAATCTTCGTGTCACATTTTTGGAATATATTGAACCTAAATACCAAGTTTGCAATTTATCCGAATTTTTGGTTTTGAGTTGTGGTGTTCATAGACACATAGATGCAGAGAAGTATGCACCGCTATTTCCAAAAATGCTTTATTTGATCCCAGGGGCCTCAAAACATGTATTTCGATGAAATCTCGGTATCAAGTTTTTTGGTGGAAATCAATACTTCTCCTGCACACTGTATGTAGTAGAGAAAGTAATTACATAAATGTGTTCAACAATTGTATCTTAAAAAAATTACATTCACATTACATTCTGTACCCTCTTATCTTTATTAGTGGGTACTAAAGTTTATTTTTTATGTTACATTTAATCCAAATAAACGTTTGCCAAAATAGCTACATAACACATTTCGCTATAAATATAAAGAGAACAGCGATAGTCAAATGTTTAAGAAAACTGGACGTTATATACTGGCCGTAAAATTTCATACTGCTTCCATGCAGTTGCGAGAAACAGCTGAAAATCGATGGTACGTTAAAAGAAGTAGTATTGAACAATTTGAACCTTTAATAAGGGATATCTCAGAAACGGCTTATGTCACGAAATTTTATTTGAAGTAAATCGTCTGTTTTAAAGGAAGCGTTGTGGAGCGTTTTCGTCTATTGCTTAACGTTTTCAAGTTATACAAGATTATATAGAATTTCTTCCGAAGAAGCGGACTTCCTAGGCTATTCCCGGAAAATTCAAGATATACATTCTATTTGTCATGTAAATACCTTTTATAGATGGTATTTTAAAAGGAATCCTTAGAGCCGTTATTCAGAAAATAAAAGTTTTCGAAAAATGTTCCATGTAAAGGGTAGTTGGAGGGGCGAACATTCTTGAAAATTTTTGTGTCGCATTCTTGAAAGATAAAAAACCCTAAATACCAAACATCTGACTTTTCGTTTTTGTTTTATACTGTTCACACGGACATGTTTCCAAAAATACTTTATTTGGATTCAGGGGACCTCACAGCCTCCGATGAAATCTCGGTGTCGAATTTTTGGATGAAATGCAATACTTCCCCTACTAAGTGAAAACGATATAAAATAGGATAAATCTAAAGTACGAACACGCAGAACACCTTTAGCTCTGCTTACATCCCCGCTTCTCTACTATCAGCATTCTCAGATCTCAACTCTTAAGTAGGGATTGATCCTTCTCCTCCTCGTCTTCCCTGCCTGCCGGTAGCATCCAACATGCCCTTAACTCTCCACTTGAGGTGGTAAAGGTTACATTAAATACATTTACTCCTATTCCTGCCTTCACCTACAGCTTGTCAAAATATGCACCCTCCTCAAATTGGGCAGTTTCTCATACCATTTTGATCAGTAATTTTTATCCTAAGCCATGGACCAACTCTAAGGCATGAGACCTCTTGTCTAATGGATTTGGTATCTGTTTTGAAGTATTGCTCTAAGTCTCGCTCAGATTTTAGACCAGATGCTCTATAGCATCTTTATTACTATTCCCTTGGAGTTCCTAGTAGTCACATTATTAAAAATACAAAATATCTCGCTCATTTATGTGAATGAATGATTTATTGCCTGCTTTGAACTTGCATGCAATTTATAGAATGTATACAATACAATGGAGTTGCTTATTATTTCTATTCCCCTTATATTTAACATTCTGTTGTATACATAATGGGGAAGTATAACTTTACACTATTTAGTTTTTTGCCTTGTTACCCTTTTCCTATCTTTTCCAATTTGCTTCACGTTTCTTTTAACCGCTTTAACCTAATTTTTCCTAAATATTTTCCTGTTTTCTCCATGTATTCATTTAATCTTGTATTAAACATCTTCCTGACTTTTAGCTCTATTGGTAAATGTTTCCATTTCTCTAGGTTTGAATTCTCCCTTCCTTTATCCGTGTCTTCGCATTCCAGAATATGCCAATTGTCATGTAATCCATTACATTTAGTGCATCTCCCCCCTCATCTCCCTTTTAGACCACTTAAAATCATTACGCCTGTCCTTGCCCATGCATACCCCATTCTGATCTCTTTGTGGTACACTTCGATGTATTTTCTTTTCCCCATTTCGTTTTAAAATATTTATAATCTATTGATGACCTTTTTCCTTGAACGTTTATTTACGTAATACATTGCAGCTACATTATTAAAGTTCATAAACAAACAATTTTCTTAGAAGATCTACAATTTGCAACATTTGAGTAGAATGAACATCTGAGTACACGTGCCAACTTCTCTTTACTTCGTGCACTTAAATCGATTACAAATAGAATAGTTGCAATCACATTGCAAGCATGAGGAAAAGACACAAGTTTACGTATGAACATTTACTCCTTTAAACTGTCATTTCATTAAATCAACTCTCACAAACGAAATATCCAGTGATATTCACGAAAATAGTAATTAAATATTGGCTGCTGTTAATTTTTTTATTTTCGTGAGCCCTCCCCAGCAGTTTTTCATGTTATGCAAATTATATACAGCCTATTACATAATTATATTTTAGCAGTGAGAAAAACATCGGAATTGTGGAGTAATTTTTAGATATTGTTGTATAGATTTAAGATTTGTTGTATAGATGTACATTTTTCATAATGTAATACAGAACCGAGAAATCAATATCAGAAGAGGTGTCAAAAAATATCCGAAAAGCTTTTATTGTTTAGACAGCATTAACTTCTTTTATTGAAATTTAATTATAGACCTTCAGGATATTCTCCTCCTAAGGTACGCACTTGTTCCAACTATTCACTTTTCAAAACACTCAGAGGAGCCAATGTATGACATTATGTTCAGTATACCGAAATAGCACTATTTGTTCAGAATCTATTTGAAAATGGCGCCCATGAGGTGCTTTCTCACTCGCGGGAACATGCCGCAAGATCCGGCGATTATGGTGGGTGGTGCTTGATTTCAATACTTAGTTGAGTGATGAGACATCTGTTCCTCTTGAGGCACTCATGGAATCTATTTTGCTGCGACTTTTCTGTCGCTCAAATTATTACGAATTATGTCTTAAACTGACCCATACGAAATGTGCGTAAGGTCTGCAGGCTTTGTTATTGTTAAGTGTCAATCGTCCTGAAACATGACGTCAATGATGTTTGAGGCCTTTTTTTATTTATGGACGTTTTTTAACTGCTACGTCAATGCTGTTGCAGCTCACCTGTTTTTATATGGATGGTTCTCCTGGCCGTGGAGCATCTTCAAGACTTCTTTCACCATCTTTAATTTTTTTAAATGTTTTTAAACAGAATCTTTTATAAAGCTTGTTTCCTGAATAATTTGCTATATTTAAGATCCTGATACTTTCGAAAGAATTCCATGCTGGGTCATTGAAACACATGTTTACACATGGCTCCCTCTGACAAACTGAACAGCTCATAGGCAATGTCGCGCATATCACAGTGTCAGTAAGGTCAAATCTCTGCATTACCACGATTGGTGGATTTCGGCGCCCGCATATTTACAAAGAAAACGTAATTCTGATTACTCTTTGACACCCCCTGATAAATACGAAGAATTCCCACTTCAGACAACAATTTGAATGTTTTAAAATTATACATGGTCTGTAACCATTTAGAAAAATTGTGTTCTGACTTATTAATTATAAATATCTCTTGAGTAATTTCTGATGATAAACTGAATACAACTCTTAATATAATTATTTTACATACACCGGTACTGAACTTGATTGCATATTCATAGAAAATGCATAAAATGTTTGTACATAAAAGTTATTAAAAATCCTGACATGCACAAACTTTACTACCTAGTCTGAGGAATTGAAATAAAGATTCCTCAGTTTTAGTGTTTAATTTTGCATACTTGTGCAGTAGTTGAACAAGATGTTAATTAAATGAATGCGTATCGCATATGTACATCGCTTATATACCGTTATAAGCAGGAAAGCTTGTATTTTTTTCAGTTGTCGCTTGTTTATTCTTAGCTGCTAAATTGTGCTTAAACCAAAAAAAGCAGTTTTAGAAAGCCGTCCGCGTGTGTGTGTGTGTGTGTGTGTGTGTGTGTGTGTGTGTGAAAGAGAGAGAGAGAGAGACAGCAGTATAACGCAAAAAACGGAAAGACGCTTAAATACCAAACTTGGTATTTAAGTTCAGCATCTTTCAAAGTTGTGACACGAAGATTTTTCAAGAAAATTCCTCCCCAAGCTACCCATAACATGGAACAGTTCACATTAATGTTTTATTTCTTCAAAAATCGTTCTCACGATTTTGATCAGGATATTTGCGTGACAAATAAAATGTATGTCTAGAATTCCCTGGAAATAGCCCATAAAGACCGACCGGGATGGCTCAGGCGTTAACGTCTGTAGCCCGCATTCGGAAGATCACAGGTTCGATCCCCGGCGATCCTTGGATTTTTCGTACTTTCCGGGTCGACAGGCTGGTTGGGGTGGTTCATCTTCTACTCCGACTCTCCTTCCTCTCATTTTTTGTGCCCATCGTCTTCTTTGTCACCTGTTTCAGGGTTGTAGGACCAGGCGACAGTGTTCAGCGACTGGAGTGTTGTATGCGTTCTGTAGAGGCTTCTTCCCTGTCATCGCTGTGATGATTACTCAGTTAGGTCTCTCCTCTGAGTGGGCTACACCCGTGGGGACTGACGGAATTTTGGTGGCTTGTGTGCAGGACCGGGCGGCGTCTGATTCAATCTGAAAACATTGTGGACCCCGTATGTGCTTGCGCTCATTATCATCCAGATCTGGTTGCCCTTCGGGTCTCTCCTGTCACTGGCAGAAGCACAAGGGGCTAACTCTCCTATGTATGGTGCTCTACCACAGTTTCGGGGGCCCCCTCCATTAGTTTGTATTTTTACTTTTACATTTTACTACACGAATATGTAAAAGCACACAATTTATAAAAATAAAAATTGTTTTGGCATTAACTACTTCTAAGATATTCTTTGTTACTTATTTGAATTTCCACATACGAATACTTTTTTGCATGTGGTAGGTCGCTATTTGTTTTTCTCGCAATCGTGCAAGAAGCATGGAATTTCAAGGCCATCACATAGAGATCCGTTTTTTAAACATATGGCTATCGCTTTAGCCAACTGTGTTTTCCTTATACTATAACGAAATTTGTAAATGCTTTATGAAATTATCTTGATTAACAAGTAGTAGAGTGCAGAATAAGCTTCTGTACGAATAGTTTCCAGAAGAGTGAGTGTGGAAAGTTATTTGAATATAGTACATCACATTTTGTCTACAAACATTTTCTCTAGAGTTACAACAACGGCTGTATGCTACTCTCTGATATGCTGAACGAAACGTCCAAATCGTATTCTCAAGTACGTTCATTTATGACTCTTAACCTGTTGTTTTAGTATGTAGACTTTTCAAATCATTGTTAGCTGATTAGGCATTTAGAAGTTGAAAACAATAGGTGGCTCATAGCCTATGTCCCCCGGGAAGTTAAGTGTTTTTCAATAGCGAAAGAGTTATCAAATATTTTCGGAGGTTATCCTCTATATACATAAGGCGACACCAATTGTTTGCTCTTTGAGTAAAGCATAGGGAAGTAACCTTTCTCGGTGCTCTCGCTGAATCACCTATTGTGCACTGCGTGACCTTCAACTACGCGGAAAGCACGAACACATAATTCGTTCAGTACAGTGGCGGTATGCAACATTTCGCGTTTAAAATACGTAATCCACCGTTCATAGGTTAATATACCTATTATAGTTCTTGATGATAGAATAATTGCCCTATTATAATATCTTTTACATTAGGATTTATATTTCTAATATGAATTCACAAATATTTTCATAGGTTTGGTAGTCGTAACATAAACAACTGCAGAAAATAATGAAAACTATTATAATAAAACAGAAGTACTTTTTATTGTGATGTTATCATATGATAATTTAATCTCAGTCGTTATGTGTTAATTCCCATCACATTTGCACTAGATGTTGACTAAGGAGCACTTTCGGGAGATGTTTCTCCCATCTTCAGCTGCAGCCGACTAACCGCTCGCCCTCTCTCCTAACCCCAAGAAAGATTCTTCTGCCTTCTGTCATGAAGAATTGGAACTTAGTAGTGTTAATTTGTTGCCATCTGTGGTCTCGTACGTCTGCTTTCCTCTCTCTTGTAGTTTGATTGGACTGCATTCTGTTGTGAAGAATTAGAAACTCCTGGTGTTGCATTTTTTGGCATCTAAGATATATGAGTTCCCAAACTTCTCCACAGATGGCAACAAATCCAACACCAGGAGTTTCTAATTCTTCACAACAGAATGCAGTCCAATCAGACTACAAGAGAGAGGAAAGCAGACATATGAGTTCCCAATCTTCACCACAGATGGCAACAAATTAACACTACTAAGTTCCAATTCTTCACTACAGAAGGCAGAAGAATCGTTCAACGAAATATTTCTTGAGGTTAGGGGAGAGAGAAAGCCGGTTAGTCGGCTGCAGCTGAAGATGGGAGAAACATCTCCCGAAAGCGCTCCTTAGTTAACATCTAGCGCAAATGTGATGGGAATTAACACATAACGACTCAGTTTAAATTATAAAATGACAACTATTATGATGTTTAGATAGTAAAACAAGTTCCTTAACTTGATCAATGCGATTATACCATTGTAATCGCATTGTAACGCTAACAGTATATGAGAATCAATTTGTAACGAAAAACTTCCACAATTATTTTATAGCAGTGAATATAAGCAGCCTCTTGATAATTAATTGGTACCTAACACAATTCAGTGTACTTCGTGCTTAATTGAAACATTACAAAGGAACGAGTGACCCAGCACTGCTGTCAGAATCCCGTCTCTAACTGACATCACGTATTTACCCATTGCAATTCACGGAACAAGTCTGCTTGATCTAGCACAAAATCAATCGAGTTGGTGACACCTGCTATACAGGGTTATTCAAAAAGAAGAAACAGATTTTAAACATTCAGTTTTAATGAACGGCAATAGATAGCGATACATACGACACATCATTGAATAGAGGAAAGTTCAAAGTTTTAAGCCCCACCTAATAGTTCCATTCAGTGCCTACAGCGGCCTGTGTTTGTTTACGAGAAAATGACGACGCCACAGGAAAAGTCGTTTTGTGTGCTGTATTATGCAAAGAGTGAATCCATTGTTTCATTGCAGCGTGCATTTCGTTGTAAGTTCAACAACAAGCCTCCTCGTCATAAACAATTTACAATTGATAGAATAAATTCGTAGGAGATGATTGCCAATGCAAACGCAAATGCACTTGTCCTTGCATAAAAAAGTGCCCATTTTGAACTCGTAAAATAAAATAAAATTTTGAACCTTTATTTATTCAGTGATGTATCGCATATGTCGCCATCCATTGTCGTTCATTAGAAATAAATATTTAAATTCTTTTTGAATAACCCTGTATATAGATACACAAAAGGTATATTTTTAATTAACATAGACGAAAATACTTTTGGTGCTCATTTACACATCACATCTATCCTAACCATCAAGAATTTTAACTGCATTTCCTTCCGACATAATTATTATTTTAACTTTTCATTTAAATATCCAATTGAATCAGCGAAGTGAATTATTCAAGTCTGGGACAATGCAGTTGTTAAGAGACACATACATATAAGTCCTTTCTTTTGTTCACAACTTACTCCCAAAAATATCAATTCAACTACAATCCGCAGATGAGGTTTCGTTTCGATTTTTCGCCAGATTTTTATGTTTGCATTTTTTCCTGTTAATCGACGGTTAGTTATTATTTCTTTCTATTAGGAGGCAGTGAAGAAACAAAGAAATGGTATACCCGCATTGATCAAGCTTCTCAATGACACACAACATTTGCTCTGAAATATATTTTCAGATAAAGGGAAGAGTCATAGGAACTCGGGCGTCAATAATAACGTGCAATTCGACGGTGAGCTGTAACAGAATCAGTGAAGCGTGACTTTAACCTATACAAAAATGAACAAAGCAACACAAAGCGAGGTAATAAACGTAAAAATGTCGATACTGGCAGCATTCACATGGTGAGATTATTCTTTTAACTTTGTCATGTCTCTTTTCCACGAGTTGCGTTGGTGCATATTCTGGCTTGCGTAGTGAAAGCTTCAAAAGTATTTATAGTTACCAATAGAAATAATCTACTATTCCAAATATGAAAGGGAGCTGTTTATCGAAAAGTTCTTCCGCTGAAAAATTATAATTGTAAACAAGTATTGGATGAATAAATGTGTCTTTGAGGCAGAATGGTGTATGAAGACAAAATATATCGGAACTGGCGTTTAAATGAAATTTAAAGTGTTGGAATAAAATTTTATATTAAGGATACCTATCTGTAAATTTTCTATCAGCCAAACTTTGAGGTAGATTTAATTTAAATTTTAATGCCGCAGTCAGAATTTAATGTATAATATGCAGACAAAATTTCATGCACATTTTTAAATGTGTTCCGGAGATATTTATTTATTTTCCGCTGTTTTAAAAAAAATCCCATATGATGCAATTGCTTTGTGAAAAAATATTAGTCTATAATTAAATCATTTAACACCGTATTCATAATTGTATCGATGAATGTTTATTTATGTGACTAATTTGGAAGCAAATAAACATTAAATGTGAGACTTAAATTTTTTGCTTAAAAATCTATAAAATGTTAATATTACCGTTTTAAAACGTCAAAACTAAGCATGTTAATAAAAATACATCTCATAATTTCTTTATCCCGAGTTTTATAAGCAGGCATACCAAATTTAATTGATGTATATTAAAAGCACATCGCGTGGAAGATTTTCAAAATGAGAATGTGGTGAAAATTGAACTCATGAGAAAACAGAATTTAAAAATGGTAGCGCTGTAATGCGTTTTCTGGTTTTGTGATATTTAAGCGCATTTAGCGCAAATACAGTCAGTCCGTATTTTGTGTTTATCTGCTTCTCTGTTATTTAGTTTTTGAAGATTCCAAAAGCCTTTTTTGAATGTTATGTCCTCTTTGTTATAAGAAAAACATAGTTTTTACTGCAATTTTGTAGGGGGCTATGCCCCGAGCGAGATGGATCTGCGGTAACGTGTGAGGCTCACATTCGAGAGGTCGTGGGTTCGATTCCCGTCGAGCGCCCACTTTGACATATTTTGTGGTTTTCTCTGATCCGCAAGCCAGTCTGGGCTGTTTTCTATCCAACACAGCTTCCTTTCCATCATTCCGTTTCCATCTCATCTTTCAGGTGTGCTTCTAGGTTTCGTGGCGTATGGCGGTACCGAACAGATGGCACGGATGTTTATTCAAAGGAAACAGAACGTCAGAGGGCTGCTTGTTCGACGGAGCGTTCATCGCCCTATCTGGGCAGCTCCAACAGTGGACGGGTCTTCCTGGAACTGTTGAGAATTACTGCACATCTCTGTGACCTGTCTGCCTGTAGTCTCCTGTTGTTCCTTCACTTCATCCCTTCCTCCTGGGAACTGTTAAGCAGCATATATAAAACATGTTATGAAATATGCGACTCTTATTTTTCTTTGCTTGAATTTATTAACAAAAGACTGACTTAGAATATCCGTTTTCTGTATTCTTGTGCGGGCAGAGTAAATCGTGTGCGTATGTATGACATCTATTATGACTTTCTCTCCTGCGTACATAGTAAGTAGAATTATTATTGCATTCCACCCAAAAATTTGTTACCGAGATTTCATGAGAAATGTGTGCTTTCAGGCCCCATGAATCCAATAAAAATCATATCTACAAAAAGATCTCTCTCTCTCTCTCTGTGCGTGTGCGTGTGTGTGTGTGTGTGTGTGTGTACTTGCGAACAGCTTAACTAAAAGAAGCCAAATAAATACCAAACTTATCATTTAAGTTCAGTATCTTCCAAAGATGCAATACCAACATTTTCAAGAAAATTCCCCAACTGCAACTACCATGGAATAATTTTGCAATGTTTTGTTTTGTCAAAAATAGTACTAAGTATTTTGATTAAAATCTCGTATATTACATATATTTACATATAAAATAAGATGTATCCCTTGAATTTGCTAGTAACAGCTTATAAAGTCCTCTTCATTCGGAAATAATTTTGTATTACTAGTATACTAGTATACTAATAGACGAAAACTACAACAAAAAATGTAGATCTCTTTAAAATTTCAATTAGGTTTTTTGTAGCATAAGCCATTTCCAAGATATGCCTTATTAATGGTTCAAACAACTGTTCAATACTTTATCATTCTTTTAAGGTCCTATCTGTATTTAGTTTCTCGCGATTGCAGAATGCGTATGGCATTTAAAGGCTAGTATATAGCGCCAGTTCTTAAATATTTGACAGCAGCTTTGCCCTCTGTGTCTATAACGAAAAGTGTAATGTAGCTTTAACTTAATTAAAATGAAATAGAAAGCGGAACTTTCATAACAATAGTTTGTAAAGAATAATAGACGATAAGGGGCAGAGAAGGTTATGTTAACAGGACGTATGTTCTAAATCTAATTTTAAAAGTGAAGCGACCTGGCTTTGGCAATGGGTTTTATAAATTTTAATAAAATTCATAACCTTAGACTACGCAGTACCACGCGGTAGGAAACCTAATTTAGGTTTGGTAAGATTGGGTACAGTTTTCTCATTTTCTTACCATGGATAGGATTTTTACGATTTCTGTTCCCAAAATCGTATAATTTAATTTTTGAATTATGACACTTCATTTGTTATGGAATATAATTTCATGCTTTTTACATTGCATAGTTCAGTACAATCACGAGGGTCTTTCATAAATGAACTGAGCCTAAAAAACTTGATTGAGCCTGATGTTCCAAATATATTAAAACAAACCAGTTATAAACACATTTCAACAATAAAAATGTTATCTCACAAAATTGCAATAATCTTATAACAACTATTTACTGTTGAAGTAATCTCTACAAAAATCAAGTCATTGAAATTCTAAGCAAAAGTAATACCTAGATTCTAATTTAAGTGAAGGCCATTTAACCAAAACCCTCATACGTGCTAATTAAGTAATTTAAACTTTTATCCTTTGTTTTGTTTTTCTAATCGTTTTAACTCCTGACTGAGAATACGCACGGTATTCAGTGCGCTTTGGTTCGTAGATTTTATGTGCTAAATGTTGATTATTCCTTTCCTGTACTAAAGCTTTAGCCGTTTGCTACGTGCTTCTCCTTCCAACTCCCAGATCGTGCTAATTTGAGAATGCCACCCGATCCCCTCCAGATAGACCTTTTGAACTTTCTCTGTTAAAGAAATTACTCCAGCAACTAACTCATCCATTTCCGAAATAACCAAGAACATTAAAAAGACATTTCCGTTCCTCGATTTTACTGCCTCAAAACTTTTCCAGCGGCTAGGAAAATAGTCCCATTAAAAGTTGTGATTTGTAGTGCATGCCTATTTACTACATAATTATAATAATGACTCTCATTCTCTTTATCTAAACTGTGGACGAAAAATAATTTTGGAATGGTAATAAGGTTCAAATAAAACTTTACAAGCTATATCTACACATTTCATGTATATAAATAGTGATAATTATCACTATTTTGCTTGAATGATCGATAGTTAGATCTCTACTCCAAAAATCGTCCTGTATTGCATAAAGTCACAAACAATAATAATGGATGCTACTTCAACAAGTGTGGGCTTGTTCGAGACACTTAATACCTTTGTTTTGAATAGATCGAAGAACGTGTAGAGTTCTTTATTGACGTTTTCGCTCCGAAAGGGTATTATGTACGAGGTGTGGGTACTCCAGAAAACAAGGGTCTGGGTGTCCAAAAAATCCAGGCAAGGGAGAATCCGATTCATTTGCGAATTTGATCCTCATGCGGACTTCACAAAAGCTTGGACAGGAAAGAGGCTTTTAGAAAAACGTGAGGACATAAAAGAATAGTTTGTGTTGTTTTTTACTGTTACTACAGTTTCAAAGTATCGTATATATTCCGCATTTTCCATCATATAATTTCACACCCGTGGTAGCAGGATAATCCTATTAATTTTTCAAGAGTTATTTAATTGAACTTCATTACCTACTACCCCCACGATCCTCAACTTTTCAGAAACATCAACAATAATGCAAAACGAAAACTGAGTGTTGTTTCTTCAATATTACTTAATGCATATCAGAATATCTATACTATAATATAGGTGTATCTTTATTGGTGTCATATATTTGGGGGATGCGTTTCTGACATCAACACAGTAAAAAAAGTTCAAATGTACATAGGTCTGAAAATCAGCCGTTTTGATGTTATAGACCAAAAATATGTATTCCATAAATGAACAGACGGATATAACTACACGTATGGCCATGCAATGCAGCACGAGCACGTGAACTTTATGCAGAAAGGTACCCTGACAGGCCGTTACCGTGAGCAAGAACATTCGCACCAATTCAACAACGCTTGAGAGAGATTGGCGCATTTGAGAGTAGTACTAGGGATGTTGGGAGACCAAGAGCCGTACGTGACATTGAGCTCGAAGCACAAGACGTATGTCTGTAAGGAACAGGGTTAGTCATATGACTATCTGGAGAATTCTGCATGAAAATCTTCTGTCCCGTATCTCCTTCAACGTGTGCAAGGATTAAATGAGGCAGACTTTGAGCCGAGAAGACGTTTCTGTCAACGCATGTTACAGCAGTGCGCTGTGTTCATCAATTTCCCAGCCTGTATCTTATTCACGGATGAGGCTGGTTTTACTCGCGATGGCAACTTCCATTTTCATAACACTCATAACTGGGCATTTGAAAATCCTAATGAAGTACGACAGGACAACCATCAACAGAGGTTTCTTCTTAATGTTTGAGGTGGAATCATTCATGATCACCTTATTGGTCCCTACTTCTTCTCTCCTATCTTCAGTTTCTCAGAAATGAGTTGCATCACTTAACTGATAATGTGCCTCTGGACATCGTCCAACGAATGTGGTTTTTACACGATGGTGCCCCAGCTCATTTCAGCATGATAGTTCGTAAGTTTTTGAATGATCGATTTCCGCAAACATGGATTGGTCGAATGGGACCCATTGAATGGCCTGCTCGATTGCCTGATTTGAATCCAATGGATTTATTCGTCTGGGGACATTTGAAGTCCTAGGTTTATGCGACTCCGTACCTGATGTTGACATTTTGAGAGAGCGTATCCAAACTGGATTTGACCAAATACGAAACACACCAGGAATTTTCAACAGAGTACACCAGAACATGGTGCATGCATCGAAGAAAGAGGAAGCCAGTTCGAGCAATTTTTTTAACTTTCGATTTTGTGTTGTAACTCTAAAATAAATGATTTTCAGACCCATGTTCATATGAACTTTTTTTTTAATGTTTTGATGTCAGGAACACGTCCCCAAAATATGACACAAATATAGATACATCCCTGTATACATGAATGGCAGACATGGTAGTGTCCAGAAGATCTTACAGCCCAAGGTAATCTTCGAATTAGTCCTGTCCAAGGAATGTCTAGAATGGAGCTATGAAAATAGACCTTCCGCGCAGCATCTGACACCATATTGTTAACTGGAGTGGAGTAGACACCAGAATTGTATCCATCTGTGCTCATTTTATCGAGAAAAATGTAGTAGGGGGAAGTACTGCCAGTCTCCGCTCCTAGACACCGCCCTCTTCCAGATCGTCACACGCGAGTTCACACTACAGATTCTACGGATAGAGAATACCCAAAGAACTTCGCCAACTGAAGTAGGTGTTTGGCGGTACTTTCAATTTGCTCCACAGTATTTTTTTGTAAAGTGATTATGTTAAGTTTGGAGGGTTTCTTTTGAAGCATTTCAAGAATGGAAATGTTCGCTAGAAGCAAACCTGGAAGAACAATGTGTAATTTATACAGAATGCTGAGTTTGTAAATGATTTCGAAACCACTTGCTTATACAAAATAAAACATAACCATTAGCCACCATAAAGTCAGAAAGTAGTTACTGAAGTCCAAAGGGATTATTTTAAATATAAATGTAAATACAGTAAAAAATTCATATAAAATAAATAACTAGAATTATTAATTGGAACTCTTAGTAATTCGTAAAACATTTGCTAATCATAACCACTGTGACAGCCAAATTGATGGTTGTTCTTTATCCCATTTTCATACTATTTAGTTATTTATGAAGGTCTAATTTTTCATTGAATATTTACTGGTGATTAGAGATATGGTATAAAATTTCTAGTATTCTGATTCTTTATCACTTTACGCCCGCATGGTTAAGGATTTTTCTGGTATGACTTTTAATTTCTATAGAGTATTAATAGAACTATTCTTAGTGGCAAAAACTGGCTCCCACTTGCAGCATTTAACAACAAATTTCCTTGGAGGAAGTTATAACTTATTAAAGTTACGTTCACTATGTGAACATGTGTTCGAGTAATGATTCTCTTTATCGGTCGAATACTTTGTGAGCAAATTGCAACGAATTAAAATATAAATTAGTTCAGTGCACATTTAATTGCCTTTATTAAGTGGGTATAAATTGAAAGTCAAAACAATGAACACTTATTTTTTGTAAAGTGAATCAATTACAGCTTAAAGAGCTATAGAAGTTTGCAATCTCCATTTAAAGTGAACCGGGTTGGAATCTGGAAGACTTGTACTGGTAACATTACTCAAAATAAGCTCTACCGAAAATGTGGGTCACATAGTGTACAACGTTTTGAATCTGTCTGTATGTGCACCCTCGCCATGGAAGGGAGGCAGAATTTCCGGGAAACGTTTAATCTTTACTGAGGTTTGGTCTGTGAACTACAAATCACGGACTATCGCCAAGGCAGAGGCAGTGTAAACACTGTCTCCCGCATGCTGCATCGTTCAGAATAGTGATAGGGGATTCTGGGTTAAGTCTCTTGTAATACGTAAAGGGATATGGGGTTCTAACAGGATCGGTTTATAAACGTCCTACATTCATCTTTTAATCATTTTTACTTCATCTGTCACCTACATATCTTTGTTGATATAATAGCTTATCTGATTACTATAGTAATAGTTTTCTGAGCATGGAAAATTACGTAAAAGCTCTATAACTATTCCTGTATGATATGGCCCAACCAACAAAATATTGTTTTTTGGACGATCATGCTCTTTGATTACTTACCATCCCTCATGACATGGGAAGTCGGTTTTCCCGATTCGTTGCCGTTTTTTTAGACTATAGGTTCTGCTGATACCGCAGGCACAAATTCGTAATGTGCTGTTATTATAGATAGAAAATATACTTGCAGGTTAGTTAAATTAACATTTCAGTGTTTAGTCTGACTTTGCTTCTGTTTTCTTATTTCTTATTGTGCATTTAATTCGCGCATCATGTTAATTTTCACATTAGCATACCAAATTAAACTACAGGAATGAACTTATTCCTCTTCATGGTTATTTACTGGCTTCACGACAAGAAATGCAAACGAGCATTCCCAACTTTATTTGAAGTATATACCATATTTTTCAGCCAGATCACAATGTAAAGGTCGCTGAAGGACTTGAATCTATAAACAAAAGTTTTGTTCAAGCTGACCATTCACAGCGTGGTCATTTCTCCTATAGTAACAAGAAAAAAATCATGAAATTTTCCAACCGTGGTCAATGGCGGTAAAATTCTTTTTGTCCTATTCTGTATAACTACTTATTCGCATTAAAACCAAATCAAAATCTAGAGCATATACATTTAAACATAACCTCTCACTAACATTTTATTCATTACTCGGTAATTTATATCCAGATATTGACATGAACTGTAAAGCTTGAACAGTTGATGTGTCTTTATTGGAAAACAAAGAAGTACACCCTATTTGGCGTTCCTTTTGAAATCCCGACTAATAGTTCTCCGCCATAACAACTTCTTCCTAGTACCAGGCGAAAGTAATGAGATTGCCATTAAATTTCCTAGCTCAACTTCAGCGTTTATTTGAAAATAAAGTTAGTAATGGAATCGGCATTTATGTAAAGTGCTTTTTAAGTGCATTATAGGTCAGTGATTTTCATGCTTCAATTGCTAATGAGCAATGTAGTAGACAATATCAAAACTAACACAATTAATTACATTGACCGCTCAAAAATTCATCCCATCGCATCCCGACTTCCTTTCGTTATGTTTCTGTGCTTCCTGTCCCTTTTTTCAATAATCAGTTTGGGCTTAGTTTTATAATGAAATAAGTTATCTAGCTAAAACTGTATTTTTCTGTACACCACTACATCATGATTTTATCAAGACCCATCCATCCATGTGTATGTGATAAGTTTTTTATGGATTCGGATATAAATAACTTACTACAATTAATCGCAATGTACTTATCTAGTTGCTGTGTGCAAATGACTGAAAATCTGGAGTTGTTTAATAAGCTGAATGCGCTGTTCACGAATGTAAAGGAAATTATCATTAACAATCTTTCGTTTTTGTTGTTTTAAGGGTATTTTCTAAATGCCGCTGAAATAGAATTTTAGCGCTGCAAATATATGTGTTTAAACAGTAAATGTGTTATTAACCTACATTATTTAAATTGTGGCGTATTTATAGCAATTGTATTTTTATAACAGGAGTTTACATGAAAATGCGGCAAGTAATGAATATCTCGTACAGAATGAAAGTCTTAAAAATAGGAGAACCTGTGAAACATAAATGGAAAATTTATCCATATAATTCAAATATTTTAACAAATGTTTTAAATTTTATTTTTAAAAAATGCGAGAATTACCTCAAAATGGACAGAATTACGGAGAATTTGCATATAATCTAACATTTTGGCATGGATCGCATACGAATCGAAATTATTATAAGTAATACCAAGTCTGATTTCGATTGTCTATAGTTTATTTCATAATATTTAACTCACGAGACTATTTACTGAATGATGCGTTTAACAAACAATGTAAATAGAATGAAAACAACATAAATATGGAATGTAATATTATACAATTCAATTTATTCCATACGTATATCATAATATTATTGAAAAAATATTTCTTCGTTTCTTTATCTTACAAATCAGAAACAATTTCTAAGCAATTTTGCGAATCAGGTGCGACAATCTCATTTCGACAAGATTTCAGAGTCCATGTTAAAACTGACATGGGGTGTGAATTGGATTGGTCAAAATTGAATTCCTGGACCAGGAAATAAACAGTGGTATTTATACGATCCGTACTGTATGTACCATCGCTAACACTGATTCACGCCAAAGTCACTAAAGCTACGATGTTTTATATGCGTGATTTATTCCAATATTTATTCTGAATTAAGATATACTCTAGTTTACAATAACACATATTAGCCCAGCTCCATAACGTGTTTGCCTCACCTTCAAGTAATCCCGAGTTGGAATCTCTGTTAGGGCAAGTTAACCGCGGGTCTTCATTATACTGGAAAGATAAATATCGGGTAACTTAGGCTTTGTGTACCAGGGCTCATTTGAGTATCATTTCAAACATTTCATTTATTCATTGTCCGATTTCTGATGACCTATCCAACCAAAGGTTGTTAAAAAAATAAAAAAACAATAATGTGGGCTCTTTCAGCACTTCCTAAGTTGCACATTCGGAAGGGATGAACCCCTTTTGCCTCCTCTCTGACACGCCCCTGCATGTTTAACAGGCTTTCATTCTAATCTGGCAGCGGCTCTATTCAATCCAGGCAAAATTCTAAATCTTTTGCTATCATAATTGGCCTTTCTTCAACTTTTTATCAAAAGGGTTTAGAACTATCGTTTTCTCATCACATTTGAAAGGCATGCTAACTATATGCTTGGTACAACATTAGCTTCTTTGACCACAACTAAGGAATAGATAACTTTATGGTGCTCAAGAAATTGTAAAGGTAGATGGGTAACAAATTAAGAGAGATGTGAATCTAAGGGAAATATATGTGAATAATATTAAATAACCGAAATAAATAGCAAACTGAGAGTAAAGTGTCTGCAAATTTTGCTCTGATTAAACACGTGCATTTGTTCCTATTATAACTCCTCTAGCGCTTAAGGTAGAGACAAGAGGTTAGGTATCCGTTCTGCTCGTGACGTCATAGAAGTATTCTGTGCTGAGAGTGCAAGACTCTCCATGCAGGTTTGCGCACTTGTAGGGGATTTCAATACACGAGCTATGTCAAGCATGCATCCTGACTCCTGTTATCTGCTCTTAAGGGATTTTGTTGTCATTTTCACTTTTTTGGGGGACTGTACCAACGGATTTGCCGCATTTCTCTTCCATCATTCGATTCCTTTATTACACGTCAAAACAGAAATTAATGCTGCTCAGTGGATCGTGCAGCTTAATAGCACGGCACTTGTGTTCTCCCGGACAATGACGTTACTGGTTTTCCTTTTTGTCTCGAGATTTACCCCCTTGTTCAGCTGACCGGGCTTGGAGTGCTATCGATTTCTGCAGAGCAAACAATGAATGAAAGGGACACTTATAATCTGGCTGTGGCATGAATCACGGTCCGCGTTGTGAAATATAACTCTTATTATTAATAGCAGCCCTGCATGTCGATATTCGAGGTAGATTTCGGCAGTCATTAAGGACGAAATTTGCGTGTGCCGAATATCTGATACTTGCTTTCCTATGGGTAACTGATATCGGGAATATAATAACGCCATGCTGAGACCAAAATTTAATGCGTATACATAGTGAAGTATGTTCTATGCTGATATGCATTAACTTTGCCTTTATGAATATTAAAGAGGGGCTGCTTGCATTCATGTCTAATTTTTTAAGCGTTTCAAGTAATTTATCGTCAATTTGCGCAGTTTTGGTTTTAAACTTGTTAGAAAGCAATTTATAACGCGAATATCTTAATCTATTCATGCAGAAGTTACTTTCTGCTAACGAATTATGGGACTTATGGATTATTAGAGATAATTGTAACGTCTATATTATTTAGGTGTCCAAAATAGAGTAAATAATGCATTAAATCGAATTTTGTTAGTGGTATTTCAAATAAAACAGAAGTTTTAAGCCCAAAAAGGCATATTTAGAAAAAGATCCAAGCACTCACACGTGTCTCTCTGCCTGTCCATAACCCAAAAAGTGTCGCAGTAATCGGCTCATGTTATCTTATTTGCTGGGCGCCTGTTATTGTATTATTATTTTAAATTTGGGTTCTTTGTTCTCCGGCTAGCTATTATTACTCAGTCAAGCAAGTGTCTCTGAGCAGGGCGTGTAAACGGAAAGGAATTGTTGCTAAAAGATAACACCGATAAAATAGTTTGTTTCTACACTTTCATTACCGTAAAACATAATTAATAATTCACATATATAATCTTTATACACGCCTGACCGAAACTGTTATATTTCCGAATGTAAATTACTTTCATAATATTTGCCGCGAACTTCACATTTTGTAACTAACTGCGACGAGAGATTCTTCCAAACTGTATGACGTGCACCTCACGAGTGATTCCTGCGTGAAACATGCTTATGGCTCGCGAATATATACTCCTTCACCTCGAAATGCCTAACATTATAATAGAGCTGCTATTGGTTACCAAATCGCACCAATATTAGCGTCTGTTTTGTCAGCCAATCATTACTAGCATATGTACTCTAGGGAAGATATTCCCTCCATTTCTAAAGAAAGGCACGCTACCCTGACGTCATTTGTTTGTCTCTTCATAGTGATAAACAACTCACCCTCTCGTTTTAATGTTACCCACTTCCATTATCAGTTTCAGTGAGGCCGTGTAAACTTATTTCCTAACAATGCTTATCGCTAACAAACATCTAAAATCCTGTACATACAATAATATTAATTTACACTACAATCACTCTGGCATTCACAGTGTTGTGATATAAAATATTGCCTCGAAAGAAAACACTAAACATGTTTCAGGAATTCCATGCTAAATCTATCAGTAAATTTTCCCAACCCCAAACAACTTTGCATGGAGATGTTTTCTTAAGAAACGATTTGATTAAAGTGATAATAGGTTGAGATATTAAAATTAATATATAATACATACTGAATTTTCTGTTAAAGGTCCTGTTCATTCACATTAATGTTATAAATACTCAACCTCAAAAAAGAGGCACAAACTACCGTAGGAAGTGTATAAACTGCGATAAAATGTATTACTTCTTTCAAATAAAATTGTGACATCTTTCATTTGTTAAACATGAGGAACTAATCGTTAGTATTTTTCCACATTTTAAGCATAATGTTTTGAAAAATAAAATGGCTGCACTTAAGTGCTTCATGTACATGAACAAATAATGTACGTACATAGCACCACAACTAACATACAATCACCAAATTCCTGATCGTGATATGCCTGCATTAACGATTTCAGTTAATAGGTATTGTCTTGCCGTAGGTACAGGGAGGTTGAGACATCAAGAAGTTGTTTATAAAGTGGATTGTTGTGTTTTAGCCATAGTTTACACGTATGAGCATAAGGAACAAGAGAACTACATTTACCATATACTGGTAAATCCTTTCTGTTCATGTGTCTGTAAAATAGCATGAATTTATAAATCGGTGTAATGCAACAAATATTTTAAGTTCCAAAAGTATTTTACGTTTACTTCTAAATATTTAATAGGTGTATGAATAAACCACATTAGGTTTTTTTTGTATGTCATAATTAATCTACTATCTGTAAACTACATGTAAATATGTTTCCTTTTTGCAAATGCTAGATGAAGTTTTAGATTATATTGTTTCTTTTTACCTCCTCTACTACTATTATAGTAAAAAGAGGAAGTATTTCATTCTACCCAAAATTTTCATACCAATATTTTACCGGAAATGCACTTTTGACACTCGATGTGTCCAAAACAAAAAAATTAAAATTGAACAGCATAACTCGAAACCGAAAGGTCGTTTAAATACCAAATTTGGTATTTAAGTTCAATATCTTCAAAACACGAATACTTTCAAGAAAATTTTCATAACACAAATCACCCTTTATGTGAAAAGTCTTGTTATTTTTGATTTTCTCAAAAATGGCTGTAGTGGTTTTCTTAAATACCTCATGTTTAAGATATTTTCATGACAAATGAAATGTATATCTTGAATTTTTTGGGAATAGCCTGTGAAATGATCTTTAGTTTTGAATGACTATTGTGTAATTGGTATACCGTAAGAGATAAACAGATCTTACTAAAAAGATGCATATCTCGTTAAAACACAGAATTTATATTATATTTAACAATTTCAGAGATGTTCCTTGTTATTGGTTGGAATTTTCGAATATTTATGCTTTTCTCAACTGGGAGATCATTCGTTTTTTCCCATCGTCATGCAAAGAGCATGGAATTTCAAAGCCATTACATAGTGTCTCACTCTTTAAAAATCTGACTATCGCTTTTATTTAAATATCCTACAGTGAAATGTGTAAATGTGAACTGAAAATTCATTTGGATAGAAAGAAGTGAATCGAATAATTTCTTTTGTAAGAATACTTTGTATTAGATGGTCATGTGAATACAACGCATGAGTTTTTAAAATTGTTTTATTTACTGGGAATATGTTGTCCATACATTTCGGATTGTAAGTCATTGTACTATTGAATATCAGAGTTATCATGTGTACATAGTTTGAAGTGTTTGTGTGAGTCATAAACAAATACATTAATAGATATACGTAATAATTTCTCAATTCATGTGCGTGTTGTATAGTATAAGCAAAGGAAGCAAAATGATTCTGATATATATTTCGAAATTGGTAAAGGCTAAATTATATTTTCTAGCACGGAAACTTTAAACGCTACGCAGCTTTGCCTTTATAAGAGGAAAGGAAATCTGTGCTGGGTAACTTGACTTTTTTATGTTTAATATTCGCTCGCAGCCATCCACCCTCGAGCTAATCAGCTTTACAACTTCCAGCGCACACATTCAGAGCATGAAGCTTCCTAACACAAACATCTTCTCCAAACTAGAACAATGTATTCCTGTGCGGACTTAGAAATAATATTTACTTAGTTACACTTTCAGGGAGAAAAACAGTTGAATTTCCACACTCCGTTAAATGGCTAGGATCAAAAGCGCAATGGAAATGTGGAGTATTTATTTAGTTTGCATGTAATAGCTTCTGAGTAATTGTATATTAAAGTTTTGGTTGTAATTATTAATTACTGCTGAATGATTCAAAGTGCATATCTGATCAAAGATTATCGGCTAAGAATATAGTTTAATTTATAAGTTCCGAAAACAGATTTATAATAATTGAACACTGAATAACATGTACAAATATAGAATGAGTTATTTATACAAACAAAATCCAGTATGATGCGTTCACATGACTTTCTCTACCCTCCATCGTCATTTATTGGTGGGTATTCAAATTATTCTTAATAATGCTTATTTTCCTATCTACATCATTTTATTCGAGGTAAGCCTTCTCGGAAATAGCCGCATGATGCATTTCGTTATATATACAAAAGGAATAGCGATAATATTTTTATAGAACTGGACACTGACCTTAAAATTCCATACTCTTTCCATGACATCACGAGAAACAACTGAGTATCGAAAGGACTTTAAAAGAATGACTAAGTATTGAAAAATTCGAACCATTAATAACTGATATATCGGAAATTCTGATACTATAAAAAAGTTATTAGAAATAAATTGCATGTTTTAAAGAGATCTTTACTTTTTTGCGTAGCACGTTTTCCTCTATTGCTTAATGTTTACCAGTTATACAAGATTATACAAGACTCCATTTGAATGATGAACATTTCATAGGCTATTCCCCTAAAATTCAAGATATACATTTTATTTGTCATGTAAAAGTCTTTAATGTATGATATTTTAACCAAAATCGTTAAAGCCATTTTTTAGAAAATAAAAAATTTCGAAAAAGTTCCCTGTTAAGGGTAGTTTATGGTCGGGGTGTTTAGACGATCCCTAAGTTCAATACCAAGTTTGGTGTTTATCCGACGTTTCGTTTTTGGGTTTGCTGTTCACAGAAACACACACACACATACCTTTTTCGAAAAATGATGTGTCTGTATTCAAACATGTATTTGCGGTGAAATATCGGTATCGAAATTTTGGGTGAAAAGCAACACCTTCTCTACCTACTAGTACGTGGTAGAGAAAGTAAAAATTTATCTGTTACAATTACATGAATTTATATACCGATTTTAATTTCAGGTAAATCTTATATTTTTAGTATCCGTACAAAAGAAGTATTTTGGCTAAAAATAATCCCAAATTAAGTAATATCACCTTGGTTACATTCACAATAGTTCGCATTTCCTATATCAGTTTTTGTTAGCAATAAGAGATTCAGGTAAAAAGAATGATCTCTTAAGATGCTTTTTGTTTGACCACTCTATTATACCCTGATTACATGTGACGTAACTGAATGTCATCCATACTTCAGCGACTCATAATCTTACTCGGCTGCGCGCGCAGCTCCCCTATCGCCCCTTTTGACATCCTCAAAGCAGCAGTCCACTGGTATCCATTCCCCAGGTAACCAATTAAATATGTGCATTTAAAATAAAATGAACTATGTTCTTTTGTAATTTTAATATTCTGATAAACTGAGTTGATTTCATTTGCTGAAATTTGTGTTGCTTTCACGTTAACTTACAAAAAATCTATAAATGCGGGTGGACTGAACAGTACTAGCATCTATTTCACTAATTCCAAACACCTTCAAGGTTATACCATCGGTACTATCATACGATCAGCATTTAATTACACACAATTAACAAAGTAACATATTTTTGTAAAAACTCAAAATTTTAAAATTATAAAAAAATTATGAAACAAGAGTAAAATAGTAATTAAGACACTCGTAGGAAATTTATGAAACTCGCTAACGCCTGGTTACATAAACTTATTCTCGTATTTAATTATTACTGTTATAGTCTTGTTGCATAATACACTATTACATATGCCGTATAATAATACTTTAAAATGTAACAACAAATACTTCGAAAACGGCTTATGCTAGGAATAAAAGTTAAATGACATAAATTGCATATTTTAATGAGCTTTATATTTTTCGTGCAGCAGTTCTTATAATCTCTTAGTTAAAAAACCCACTTGAACAAAATTCAACCAGACTGCTGGGTTCTATCGGAAAATTCAAAATATCAACTTCATTTCTCGTATCAGTATGTCAGACATATGACATTACATCAAAATAATTTTAGGTATTTTTCCAGTAAATAATAAACAAGGAGTATTATCTTGGTATAAAGGATGGTTTGGGTTAGGAAACGTTCATGAAAAATCTTCGTGTTGCAGTCTTGGAAGATACTGGACTGAAATATGTTTGGTATGTGTTGACATTTCATTTTTTTAGCTATTTTTTAAAACTTACATTTTGGTATTAGATAACTTCAAACATTTGTTTCTGTTGAAATGTTTAGTAGTGTGTCTCTCCCTATCCTGTGTAAGCGATGGAGAAAATAAAAATTGCAGTAGGCTTTGTCAGGTTACAGCCACTGTTTTCTTAGGCAAATTATATTTTAGTGGTGAATAAGGAGGATTTTGTGAAAGTAAATGAATAAGTAATGTTATTTTATTCACCAAAGCTGCATTAGAATGAAAAGAGTTGCTGTATTTCAGTACCTCGTATCTTAATTGCCAAACGGCGAGACAATTAAATATTTCAATTCGTATTTATGTATTAATACTGTGACGGAGTTTTTCAACTGTCAGTTCGTTCTGTTTTGACCGTCAAGTGTTTAGTTTTTCTCTAGCTGAATTTCGCGGTAGTCCACTTCACCAATGTCACTTCACCCACGTGAACTAGTTCAGCATTCCCCGACATTTAACTTCCTTCGTGACGCCTTTTCTTTCAGACAGTTCCCTTCTTGGGAGTCAAACACAAGACCTCCACAGTCCCTCGCTCCGCAGCAGCACAGAAGTCCTCACCAGCTCGCTCGGTGAACGCACTTGATGTGCGGGAAACTCATCCGCCAACTCGCTCCCTCACTGATAAACCGACGCAATTTAACTCCCGCGAAACCGCTCGCTTATATAGTCAGTGGAATATTTCCACAAGGTTCTCGAAAGTTCTAGAACTATTTCGATACACATTCTGGAGGAAGGGGAGAGAAGAAACCTCCAGAAGGTTATAGTTATCTAACGAAAGCGCGTTCGTGTTTACGCTGGCAAGCAGCAGTTATCGTTGTTTATTCCGACTGCCCGTTGCCGACCTCCCAATAACCTTGGGCCATAGCCGCTGTGTCACGATACAATTATTTAACAATTTGGTATTCACGGTAATTATGATCTATATAATTCTTCTCTATTTTTGTAATTATTGAGTTGGGACATTTTGTAGCGTTTGTAAAATTTCCATGTTTAAAGGCAAAAATAATATTAATGTTTAATTTGTATAATGTTGTTAAAGTATAAAAAGAAAAATAAATGAGACTTCAAACATGGAAGACAAAACTATTACTCCCGTAAAACTCGCTGATTATAATCTGTACAGCTCTTTTTAGTATTTTTGGATTCGCTTCCGGCAAACTTTGTGCTGCCGTATAGGTATTTTCTATTTCTTAACACATTTGGGAACACGCAAAATATAAACTTTGTGAAAATCTTGGATTTCTAAACGATTATATCTATAGCTTTTGTTCGATAGACTCGGCGAGATATTTGTAATAACATCCTCCTACTTTCCTGGCTCACAAATTAGCCTTTCCAGCACATGGAACCCGATTTTGAACCTCAATTGTTAAGCAGCATTGCATTCTTGTGAAATAAACTCTAGGCACAAAAACCATTGTTAGATATTCTCATTAGCACATGGAACCCGATTTTGAACCTCAATTGTTAAGCAGCATTGCATTCTTGTGAAATAAACTCTAGGCACAAAAACCATTGTTAGATATTCTCATTTTGTGTCTATCTATTGCTACTATTTTCGTTTGTAAAATTTTGAAATATTGATGTAACTAAAGTTTTCGTGAGCACTCCTTTTTATGATGAGCACGACTTTTGCTAAATCTTTAATCAATCGAACTTAAAGCACTAAACGGAAACGGTACAATGCATGCGCCATGCATATTAAGGTAGTTACATTAAGCTAACTGCGTATACAAAGTTTTTCACTAATACCCTCCTTAATTCCAAATAAGATGCTCCATATTGAATGTGCCTTAGTATTATCTATCTTAGGGTCAATAATTCTAATACGGGAAATAAATGCTTTAATTAATTTGGTTTATTGCAATATTAAATTATATTTTTATTAAACGTTTTCTTTGTCATTCCTACATACATTTGACTGCTTTACATCAGCTCATACTGATAGTACATATTAAGTAGTTAAAGCAGTCCACTTGCTCGACTACATCTCAAATTCGCAATTAGCCTTATCTGTCTTTTTTCTTCTCCTTTATTTATTTATTTTTTGTTATATCTTCATTCTATACTCCTCACTGTTGTCTTTCCTCCTTTACTAACGGTTGTATTTCATACAAATTCCATATACAGTGTAGATAAATATATTTTGCACTTCTCGCTGTTAGATAAATGGATATTATACTATTCTGTTTTGTTAACAAACCCATTTCTAGAAACGCTCTGTTTACTTGTGTTTCTTAAATATGGAGAAGGACGTAGGCAGTACGGATCACAAAATATGGGAAAGAAGTAAAAAGTGAAGGCATATACTGTAAGTAAATAGATAATATTTTAATTAGATACTGAAGGTCCTTAAAACCTATGCCGCTAACTTTGAAATATTCCGTGCATAACTGCTATCTAATGCCAAATTCTTGAAAGGAGATAAAACTCTGTTATGCGGCGTGTCGGTCTGTGGTACTTCCCGGGGGTTATTTTTAGGACAAGGCTGCTTGCTTCACTTAAATGCCTTTCCAATCTTGGAAACATGGTATGGGTTAAGTGATGCCTGTTTGGGTATCTTTGATGACACAGGCAATTCTTGCAATTCTCTCGGGCTTACCTGTAAATAAGAAGAATCGTGGTATACGCTACATTTGTGTACAAGGTTGCCATGATTCATTCTCACTTGAGAATACCCACACAAATGAATATTGTACAGTATGAGACTACTAAACATAATAATTCCACAAACACTAAACTGTAGGTATGGTGAAGGACTAATTTGCAACAGCTGATGCAACATCATTGGTAAGCCATCATACCAAATGAATATAACGTCTACTGCTTATCATGGAATCTTTGGTCATCCCCAACCCTCTGGAAATGGATTTATAAACAAAATTTGATTACATCGTACACATTTATCTATCACCTAGCCTTGAAACATATTCGTACATGCTGTAGTACTATTCTTCTTCCCTTGTCTTCACTCCTTCCATTTCTTGGAAATAATCGCCAATCACACTCTTCAAATAGACGTCTAACAAGGTGCGAGATAAAAGAGCAGCTCCTATATTTCAGCATAAACACATACATGGATAACAATAAAGTTAAACTTTCATACAAATCAAAAGATTAGACATCTTCCCCTATCCACTGGTTTTTACAGTATTCTCTCAAGTTTGGGAACATCTCGTAGAACAAAGAAGGCTTATGACGGTTCATATCTTCTCGATATCCGATGGTATCAGTAGCTGCAAGCTAAGGACACTAAGGGGTGTGTAATTCAGAGCGTTCTGCTAGTTGGAAATCGCTGAGGGAATTCTGTGAATGTTACAAGCCCCCTAGAGGCCTTAGCACAAGGACTTCCCGCTCTACGTCGAAAGAGGTCACGCTGAAAAGGCAATCCCGCCCCCTTAGCACTTGTGATTCCCCATGTGGTGTCCCGAGAAAATGGAACCGCGATTCCTCTTTTAAAAAGACCAGCCCTCTCGAGGCATCAGAACCATCTCCCCTGGACCGAGCTTCATTCCCCTTGGAAAAGTGTATAATACCAGGGATGGCAACTGTCTAAAATCAATATGACCTCGGGCTCGCCAAGGAATACGCATAGTGTGGGACTGTGGGTGGTAGATACCCCTCTGTCCTCTTTTTCTGAAGTTAGTAACAAAGGAACAAGAATAGTGACATAAAACGCGTGTATATAAAAATTAAATAAAACTTATTAGGCACACATGTCTTTCACAGTGTTCTTTAAAATGTTTGTCTTTACCCATACGTTAAAGTTTATCAGAATATTCACATTGTTTGAAGAGTCTTCACATTGTGCCGTTGTCACATCTTCACTTCAGAATCTTCAATTTGTCAGAATCTTCACATAAATCCAATATGTCTAAACTAACCCCTTGAGGCACCAGTCTCTTGTTGGTTTGAAATAAATTCTGCACATAAGGATTAATAAAGACAAGTTCTAGATAATAAATAAAGGAATAACAAGAAAAACTGAATCCTAGTGCCTGGAAGGCTATACACTCCTAAATGCTACTTTACGAAATGAACTCACTTAAAATTATAGTGTGTGTTAAACATTGGTACAGCGGTGCAAAGGCTGTTGAACAGTGTGTAACCAAATGCTATTTGTTTGAATCTAAAGCTTTAACATATTATTATTATTATTATTATTATTATTATTATTATTGAATATTGAGAATATTCTCATACTTTATTCTACAATAGCTAAATTATTGCTGTTTATTTTATTCCTTTATATTTTGATTCCGAAGTAATTTTTATAAATCTGAAATGATATATTCACGTGACTTTCTCTACCAACAAATCCACATACATCAGCTAAGTATAAAAAGTGATTCCTCTATCCACGTTACGTTGCTCACAATATACGTTTTTAGGAATGCTTTAAATTATGTAATTTTTACTTAGTAATACAACATGCGAAAACATGTTATAAACTTTCAAATGTGTAGGTTAGATAACGTGTCACCTGAGAAAGGTCCAAAATTGCAAATGGAATGCTTCAAAAATGACTGACGTTTTGACAAAATTTACACTAATTGTGTATTTTTAGAGATATATATTTTTCATGACGAGATTTTGTCTATCAATTATGGTTTACAGCCATACACAATTATACAAAATTTGATCTTAATGAAGAACATTTAATTGACTATTCATAGAAAATTAAAGGTAATTACACTTTAAGCATTTGCTCAAAACCTTAGAGCAACTTTGAGTAAATAAAAATAACTAAATATTCTTTCACACAAAGCCCACTTTGGAGAATTTTCTTTAAGATGTTACTGTCGCATCCTTGTAAATTGTTGGACACAGAATGGTATATATCCGACTTTTCGTTTTTAAGTTGTACTGTTCACAGAAACACAAAACACAGATATTTTTATTTCTAAGACACAATTATTTGTTACTCAGGGAACATCAAAACAGTATTTCGTTCAGATATTTATATATAATTTTTAGTGTGGAATAAATTACTTACGTTGTCTAGCATGTGCTGGAGAAAGTGAAAATGGAGGTAAAGGAAGTAGAAATAGAACATGTTTTCACATAAATCGGTTCTAACTACATTCTGTATTTGTTCACACCCAATTTTACGTAATTGTGTTTTTGTAATTTACGTTCGTATTTATAGATGCACAGAACAACAAACTGTTGGTAATACTCGTATACGCAATTATATTCAGTTTTGTAGCCTAATATTTAATAGCCAATAATAATGATATACAGTTAAACATTTTGCACCACATAAAAGAAATTCAAATATTCATTTTCTCTGACAGTTAAACAAAGAAATATGATTACATTTTTTCAGTCTATTAGCTTTAAAAACTATACCCTTTAGCAGCCTTTACCTCGTTATTTCATACACAATTGGTTACAGGCTACCGCGAGCAAAGGGAATTACTGGAAGCAAATAAGGGAGGGATAGATGTGTTTATTCACTGCGCCACCAACAGCAGTTTCTTACATCCGCACTTTCTGTGCACTGTAGTGTATATGGGTTTTATAGAAAATGTATAAGATTAAGTACCGAAAAAGTTGAAAGTATATAATAATAAAAGCAAAATGTTGTCAGCGAATATACATTAGTACATTACACCTTAGTTCGGAATTCATTGGTTAGAAAATATGCTGATTAAATTTTATAAAGAAGCACCGAGTTGACCACATAGAGGTAAAGTTGTATTCAGAACATAAGTACTAGTACTTAGCAGAACGACTACAGTTAGCAGAAGTTTTGCTCCAGAAGTTGGTGCTAATGTTAAATATGGCAGCTTCTGCCATGTGGTTTCCTTCTTTGAAAATATATGCGACATTATTTTCTGCATTTTTGCTTTGAACGGTTTATTTCTATATAAATGACCCGCTTCATAGAAATATTGAAGATAGCTAAATTAAATTTTAGCATGATAAAAACATCTAAGCGCTGTTGTAGATCTGCTTTGGTGTTAATAAGATGGTTAATTATTTTATAAAAATAATTACCGATAACTTTTAATCAAAAGTAGGTATAATTAAGAAAATCATAGAATAGGATAGAATTAGCTCAGTGCATTCAAGTACGAGGCGTGTTTTTAAAGTAAGTACCGTTTTAATATTTATCGCTGCAGTCGCAATCACTTCCTCCATTCAGTAGGAATCCAGACGCAGCTATAAGCAATCGTCACGTTGTGTTTTCCTATTGTTAGAGCGTTTCGAAATGTTACAACCACAAACATTTATCGCCAATTGTGTGAGATCTATAGGGAAACAATAATGGGTGACAATGCCGGCCACATACAGCCAACGCTGATGACCTTAGTAGTTTAGCACCCTTAAACCGCATCGCACATACAGCCAAACAAGCTTAGATCTGAACGTATCATTTGGTTAGGAACAATTCGAGTACCCTCCCTAGAGCCGGATTTGGCACTAATCGATTTTCATCTGTTTCTCATATTTAGAAATTCTTAGGAGAAAGTCATTTCAATGAGGATGATGTTGTGAAACAATAGTTGTAGTCTTGGCATTCATCACGAAAGCATATAAAAACTAGTTTCCCGCTACTACAAGTGTTTGAATAACGGAGGTGATTATGTGGGGAACTAATGTTAGGTAGAAGGTAATGAATGATAATGAAGTATTTCGAAATTAATGTTCTGTTATTTTGTAAACGTTATCGCTACTTACTTTAAAACATGGCTTGTATATCCAGTAAAAATCTTAAACAGTTTCTGAGATAAAAGAGTCATAAATGTAACAGATTTAGCATTGGTGAAATAGAACTTTTAATCTTCTCTTAATATTGTATTCGCTATACCTTTATAAAACTTATGCAAATTATCTAAAGTATTTTAACAAAATGGCATATTTTCTTCGGCTGTGCAACAAATGTATATAGCATTGAGAATCACAAATTAAGCGTACAAAAACGCTGTTCCAAGCGAAAGTTAACTTAGGACTTACATCTCATAACTAAGGTCGGCATTTAATTATTACTTTTGCCACGGCAGGAGCTACAACTTTGCAGTTTTGTGTACAAAGTTATCAACCCCCAGCTCGGTGGAGCGAAACTCCATTCCAGTATAAACCAAAGTTTACTAGACATGTTTGTTAAATAAGCTCTCAACTCTCTCTCGTGAAGCTGGATGTTGTAGTGTATTATAAAACGAGAATGTAAAACAGAAATTAGGACCAACATATTAGAATAGCAGTGATGTTCATTAGCATCGTTCTTCTCTTTAAAGGTGCTCAATGGCCGTTATAAATGCTATTCATGAACAATAATATAACCATTATACCGGGTAGAAGGGAAGTTATTACTTAATTTTAAACCAGGTACAGATCTCATTTTTTGGAACACATAAGTTCCATTTTTTCAATGACCATTTCCTGCGTAGATACTTTAGGTTTTTAGAGAATTTAAAACGGACATGATGCAATGTTGCAAGGGTTACTGACCTATGAGAGCGGGGGTGTCGCTTTCATTTTAGAACAGTTGGAAGACCCCACATAAATAATTTGGCTTTCGCTTTCAGTGGTTTCTCTTTTAACAGCAAAAACAAACGTCTCGTGTATGCCACCTAATAATTTTATCAGCTCGTTCAATATTAAACTTAAATGTGTTTCGAAACTGATGTTTCTTTAACGTAATCGACCAAACCATCTTTTGACGTGTAAACACGAAACAACTACATCGTTAGGCACTTACGAAGTCTACTAAATGGTACTTTTATCATGGACAGCAAAAGAAAAAACAACAAACCAAATTATTCACTCGCTTCACAGGTATTGTTCAAAATGTCCACCATTTGCGCACCTTCAATCTTCACACCTTCTTAACCAATTACGTGGTACTTTACTAAAACCACCCCGTTGTTGCGTATTTCCTTCGCAGCTAGATAAACACGTTCTCTCAAAGATTCGACGCTTCTTTTCATATTGGACACCAAAGGCATTCTTTCCATGTTACACTGTTCTTGTATAGGCCAAAAGCCAATAGTTGTGCTTGTTATTTTGCCAAAATATTGCACCATTCTTTCGTCGTGTTTGTTTGGATTAAGGAACGTTTGGAAAACAAAACCGCTAGTCACCCTTCAGACAAGGAGGAAAGTGAGGCAAGATATGTTTTGTTTACGTCTAGAAGCCAGTTCAAATCGAGTGACCTACCTCGACCTATTTGCACTGTTTTGGAGTTGTATAGCCACATTACATCCGCAGAAAGGTGTTTGGAATATTGTTTTAAGTTGTTAATAATTTAAAAACCCTGCGTGATGTCACATAGTCACCACCAAAACTATGTCAAAATAGGTTACTCTGCTCATCTTACAAGTAGCAAACTATTATCTTCTTACCTTCTCGTTGAATTAAACATCTAATTGGAAACAAAAACTATTTGTTTTTCGAAAACGGCTGATAAAAGAAGAAAATAACATTATACTGTTCTGTTTGTAATATTTCTAAGAAGTATACATTGTAAGGAATGTAATAAGTTTATTTCCACCCGGTATATAATTAGTATAAAAGTGGAACTTCATTACTGAGTTGAAGTTAGATCACAATATTAGGGAGCTATCTATGAAAACAGCAGGTAATAAAGGCACTTTTATACAAGCTATACACAATACTTTACTTATGTTGTTCACTATTTAAGTACAACTATAATAAAATAAATATGTAGATACAATTAGGTCTAATAGATCTGTTGTATCGGTGAACAATGTTATTCTTTACTATTTGGTTTATCCGATGTTACACGGTTAAGTTTTTAAACTCGAATGACGAATTAACACGTTTTTATTTACCTATTTCTTCATGAAATTACTCTGCAATTATCTAGGAGATGTTTATGGTTTACTTCTCCTCTTTACCCCCTCATAATTGTACGTTCATGCACACCACACTATTCGTACTAATGGATGAAGAATATTCATGCAAAAGGATGTGAAACATCAGCGGAACCTCCTCCAACAGACTGGAAATGCTGCTGTTTCCATTAGCACTCTCTGGCAGTGTAATAATCATCGGTCGGAATGTTGAGTAATTTTGTAGACAGTTACAGTGGTTGACATTTTAAACGTTGCACCTCATCTTTGGACCTATAGTTATTTCATAACATAACAGTTACATAGTTTTCATATAATGCATAGACCCTTAAAATCTACAAAGAAATAGAAGTTGCGCTATACCATCGTAGCTGTGAGCATAACTCGCAGTATACAGCTGCTGTTGTTTGGGTTTTTCGTAGAATGTGTGTAACTTATCAGGGTATGGTACGGGAAGGAAAGTGTGTTGTAACCACTAATACAAGACTAAATCAATGAAGAACACAATACTTCAATGGCACACGCATTTTCTGTTGTATTAAGAAGGTACGCCGTTACATTATAAATTGCTGAGTTAGAGGAGGTGTTGAAAGGTCGCTTAGCAATCATCTATTATGTAATAAGTGCTGGATTAATAGTGGTAGTATTTATCACAGGTTCCTAAACCTTACTTTGTTTCCCTGCTCATAGCTTGCACTTTCAAATTAATATAATTTTAACGTTCCCACTACATTATGCTAGGTAAATAGTTAACTCCTGCTTCGGAGAGCTTATACTTATGTTCTGCACACCTCCGTACCTTATACGCAACTGACTCTGCCTTGGGGACGCTATAACTAACTTCCCTAAACTTAAACATTTAAACATATTCTTCTTACAATCTTATTGGCTGTCTTCCTTCAGCTTGGAACATTCTAGAACACTTACCAGGCTATTATTCGTTGTTTCCAAACATGTGACGATTCTTCAAAAATATACGTTGTGCTAGCTTGTCGCATATTCTCTTACACAATGACTCAAGGTCTTGCTATTGTGACTTCCCTACAAGTCGGCTGCCTGGACCCTCATTCTAACAAAGCATGTTTTTCTGGTCTTAGCAAATGTCCCACAGCTCCAGCTTAACTCCTACACATGCATAAAACTTATGCTTTAACATCTATGTATATAACAAGTATCTTGCTTATTAATATTATTTTACATTATAATTTACATTATTATATACATGGTATATATGACCATAGTTATTGTCTCAAATTGAAACTGGTAAATGTGAAGATTCCCCACTTCCAAGCCAGCAAGTTAATCTCTTTGGAAAACAAAATAGCCTGTGACCATCTATACGAGTAATCTTCTGAGTTGTTACTTGTAAAATATCAGTTCACTGATTCCCAATATTAACAAGATTCTCTCTTTATACAATTGTTTAACATGCCCTGCAAGTATACAGATTCCATTTATAAAGGTGTATTTAATACTAAGACTTAAAGATGAATTTATATTATTTATAACTTTGAAGGATATTAGTTTAATTTAACTTAATCTTAACGAATTATTAAGATAAAGTACAAACTGATAAACCAAAAATAAGAATAAATAAGAAAGAAAATATTATTTTGTATAAACTATTCATATTCACAAAAGTTCTGTTATTTATTGATTATTGCATATTTCCCGGGTTTAAGTCTTTGTAAATTCGACTTTTATAATAAATGTCAAATGTTATGCGAGTGTTAAGGTCTGCAAGAATGAAATAGTTGTAAATACGTTTCAGAACGTCAACCGAACTTGATTACAACACAGCATAAAGGCAGTGTCATCTTCCGTGGTGTAGTGATAGCCTCTAGTTCTCCAGGTTACGGGTTCAAACCCGGCGGAGGGCGATGGATTTTTTTCGGGCGTCAAAATCCTTAGCATGGCTTCCTTTGGAGGGTAAGTAAAGCTGGTGCTCCCGTGTCGCAGAATTATGGCACATAAAAGAATCTCAAGCCTAATAAAGAGGCCTCCGAGCAAACTTTTTCACTCCCAGTACTGTAGAATGGGATACTAAGGACCGCAGCCGTTAAATAACGTCTTAAATAAAACTGTTTTTTAAATTTATTTACTTTTTTACAAAGGCAATAAAGCAAAGCGTTCTTTCAGGAGGATTTTTTGTTTTGACATTGGTATTGTAGGTATTTAGTATCATCGTAAGTATATTCGTTTATACTTTCGCTTAGCTGTGTCTTCGTGACTGTCTACATACATTATTTGGAATGAAACATCCACAGCATTTGACTTATTGTACATAACTATTTTGTACTCCAGGCATTCTCAACTGAAAGCCAAAGCATTCTTTGCGTATGTTATTTTACAACCCCAATATGTCCTTGATCTAGTATATATGCTTTGAAATTTCAATTTAAATTAGGTGTATTATTATACATGTCCGTTAGAAATAAAAGGGCATTTCGCTTGTGAAAGAATTATCAAAATCGATTGAGTAGCTTTTGAAAGTAACACGCACGCCCGCAAGCGCACATACACAGACATTTTCTGTATTTATAATATTAGTATAAATATTCATGAATCAAGTACTCTTATACATACAATATTTTGTGCAATTTTTAAAATCTCGCCAAGTGCAAAAGTAAGCGTTCTTTTACGTGTTGCATACTTAATTTTTTTCTCAGCTGCAATTAATTTCACAATTGAGAAGGTGAATTCAAAAAGATACTATATCCATTTAAAAACAAATTAGGCAAGTAAGGCTTTTAATGCATCCCTTTGAGTTACATCGATTTTGGTAAGCAAATCTTGGCAATATGTACTAAAAATCATGAAAGTTGTGTTATTAAATGTGCTTTTCTCTCCAAAACATACTGTATGCACAATAAATCTCTCATTAAAGCATTTCTTTACAAAGAGAGCTAAATTCATCATTATTATTATTATGTCATCATAATTTATGAATTCAGAATGCACTATTATTTCAGGATATTTCCTGCCAAAAATACTGATTCCAAATATTTTCCCTCCAGAACATCCTAAATCCCCATTTCATTCAGAAACTACTAAAACCTAATTTTTAAAATTTTCAGTGTATTCTCATATGCATAATAATTTGCAAAATTACAAATTACTTCATTGCTTAAATGCTATGAGGAATTGTTACACAAAAAGTATAACGCTGAGCTGAATAAAATAACTAAAAGCTGTATGAAATAATATAAGTTCTTTGTGTATTCTGAAAATTCAGTGAAGCTGGTTTTGGTACCTTTTGGAATTCAGTTTCTCAATTATGAAGAGCATCTAGGTATTTATGACTGATGGCGTTGCTATAACACGGTAACAAACAAAAATTTGTTTTGAGGCCATTTATTTCTTCCGAGAGAAGTTTGGAGCATTAAATTAATCGTATTGAGTAACGAAAGCGATGAAGAAAATACATTCCACATACCAGTTACCATAAAGGAAATGGGAAATAAGTTTTGTATTAGAGATTCTCCCCGAATGGCTAAAGAGCTAAGCTTATTGAAATGTGTCCCATTGAACAGTGCAAAAATATTTATTTATGATACAAGTGTTAAAAATGGAGTTTTATTGTGCGAGTAGAAATGAAACTGAAAGGCAAGAGTGGCAAAGTAAATTCGTTTTTAATGTGTGTTTGTATATACTATTCGTTATACAGCCCTGAATATGAAATTGTAAAGTATCCAGCTGCAATTTCTGTGGTAGTAGCGGTATACATTCGGACATGAGCAATGGTTAGCTCTAGTCTGTTGTTGTTTGGCCTCCATTTTTGTTTGAGCTTCATAGCACCAATCTAGTAACATGATTACTTCTACAGTCATAACATAAATCAACAGAAAATGTGTAACAATAAATTACAATAACTTTGCTTTCTTCCGGCTGGTAATCTTCAGAACTCCTTCAGACTGCTATAAGCTGTTTATATTATTTACTGATGTCTTGGCTATCCTATACATTCAGACACAGTTTAATCATAGAATAATTTGCCCGCAGTTTTTAAGATTTCCAATTTTCCTGTATTTTTAAATGTGCCAACAACACATTTTGCTTTAATTAATTTGTACGTTTTCTACCTTACACCATTGAAGAAATTTGTTGCATGCAAAGTCGTACCATTTTCTCGAATTATTTGGTGATAAACAATTCCAACGTTATCTTCTTTGTTGCTTACAAAACTTCCTCTGTTTTTGCCAAGCCCATTTCCTAGTCATTTAAACAATCCATCACTATATTAATCGATTAAAGGCTCCCGATTAATATGTATAATTTTCCTCTCATGAAACAAGGGTGAGAGCAATGGAGTGTATAACATTTTTATTCCACTTGGTGTTATAATCTTCAACTTACAGTATCAGTGACTGGTGTTAAAACCTCTACTTTTAGTACTAGCTACCTAATCTCCCCCCTCACCATGCAGAAAAAGTACAACTTTGGTAACTCAAAACAGTTAAACAAAAGCAATATTTGGTGCCTGGTAGTGAAAACAAAATTATTCATAACATACAGACAAATAAACCTATCACAGAAAGTCTTCATTTAACTATAAAGGCGCAAACTTTTCAGTATAAAAGTGTCAAATAACTACCTAATTTTCCAAACAAAGTAGATAAAATAATTGCTTAATTTTTCAAAGTTGATATAGTTGATAACATGATTGCATAAATAAACACACATATAGTTCATCTCTTTATAATATAGGTATTAATATATTGTCGTTATTTCATAAATTCTTGAAATATTATCTAAATTCATTCAGACAAAACTTCACTTGCAATGCTTATCTTTAAGGGAAACTTTCGTTTATGTAAAATATTTTCCCCTCAGTACCGGTATATTGGCTAGGTTTTCATTTGTTCATTCATTCTAGCTTTATATGTGATTACTTCCTATGACAGTTAATTTTAACTTTAGGTGCAAAATCATCCGAGTATTCCACGTATCGTTTCCACTAAGGCTTAATACCTATTTCATACATAAGGGAAAACATCTACCAGAGTTATGTTTGACATACGGCTTCCTAAAGAGAAGCTTAAACCTTCTGTCTTGGATTGCCGGGGACGTAATCAACCAATCAAAGCTTTTCATGTCTACATTGATATTAAACCTTCAGTTGGCAATAGATCAGGGAGAGATTATAGGCTTTGGTTTTTGTGCTCAGTGTCTTTCACCTACAACGCGCATGCCCATACTCAACGAAATACCTGATATCGAGGCAGTGAACAGCGAAATCCTCTTTTCCACCGCATTTCTAACTAAAGCGGAATGTCTCACAAAGAGCCCTTTGCCGCATCAAATGATCCTTCTTACAAAAGCTCTGTGAAATCAGAATGAAAAACATGAAATCCAGAATGCAAGCAAATGGCTCAGAGTATGAGTGGCTTAAAATTCAGTTTCATCCTGTTTATCCGAAAAACACTCAGAAGTTTATGGTTTCCAGTGTGCACAGCAGGGGAAGCTTCAAAATTCATGGACAATAAACTTAATACACTATCGAGAGACATAGAAAGGGGAATTGAATGAAGGAGAGAGATGGAAGCAGAGTAAACAAAATTGCGTATTTTAGTTTATCATCTTGACAATTTTAGTCATAAGTTGTAAAAACTAGTTAGAATATCCAAGGTTGAAATTGAAGTATTATATTGATAACACTTCCTTTTCTTTATACTTATTGTGCTCCCATAAAAGATCCTATTTAACACTAAATTCTTACATGACCAAGACTCGCATTTTGTATCACTTAAACTAGCAGCAGAACCAGAAGAATACTCTCAGATAGAGTTTCATTCTTAATGCGGAATGGCTCGGGCGGTAACGTCTGTGGTCCGCATTTGAGTGATCCAGGTCCGATCCGCGGCGACCCTCCACTCTAACCCATTGGATTTTTCGGGGCTTTTCCGGGACGTCAGCAAATGCTGGAGTGGTTTCTTTTATTCCCCGAATTTACTATCCCTCCGTTTCATTCCATTAATCATTTCATGCATCTTTCCCCCCGTTTGGTCCATTTTAGGGTTGAAAGTGTCAGCGATGGTGTTTCGGTGCAGTGTGACAGGAGAAAAGGATGCTTTCTGTACTCTTTCTCTGTCCCTCGGCCAGGGCAGGTTGCCGATTATAAACACTGCCCCTTGGACCCTGTATACAACGGTCTGTCTATCGGAAAGCCGGGGCGTCTACATTTTGAAACAGAAGAACTCTGTCATTACTATGTCGTCACTCTGGTTCCGCCCGCCCGGTGTCTCCCTTCACCTCATCCCCTCCCGGGGGCGCCCCTTCGTGGGGTGTCGGTACAATATTCTCTTTCATACATCGGTGCCGAATCCCTTCTGCTCGATTCCAAGATAAAGGCGTGGTGTGTCACCAGTCAGGCGACAGATCCTGAGGAGGAAGATTGCAACTCCTTCGATGCAAAGGATTTAATCTCACTAACCCTTAGAACTTGGAATTAAATAATTGAATAAACTAGGAACGTTTTCGCTCTAAAGTAGTGGTTTTGGTACATTAAGTGAAAATGCTTAGCCAACTCCAGGACCAAAGCAACCAACACTAACATTCCTTCTCTCCGTATTTCAACACGGAGTTATGTGTCGAGCTAGACATTCGCAGTTATCCCTCTCCCATTTCAGTAAGCGAGTGCTAAAGCGTGAGGCTGATACTTGTGGGATATCTGGTTAAATTCCTCTCGTGTACAAATACTTTTGTTTCTAACAATAACATTAAATTTGAGAATCTTCCAACCACTAGGAACCGCTAGTCCCTTTCTCTGTGAATATTTCTTTAAGGTCAGCGAATTTGCTCTTAAGCATCACCAGAGAATGTAGACACAGTGAAAGGAAACTGGGGATCTTGGAGACCATACAATGTTTCCATTCTGCGAGATGACTTGGTTAATAAAGTGCTGACGTGCAGCTGTGGAATCACTTTTCCTGTTCGCTGAGAGACTTTAAAGGCAATATTCGTAGAGAATTAAACGGTGGTACAAAAACAGTTTGATGATATGCACGTTGATTTACAGATAGCCGTGGAAGAAATGCCTGCCATTTTTGGGATATAATTTCAAAGGGATGAAATTTTAACTTATGCTGCAAAACTGGAACATTATTTGCGTTAATTGCATACACTGTTGATTTGCATAATAATATAGGCAATAAATGTGTGTTACACAAGTGTAAAAATTTGGTTTCATTGAATTGCCCCCCAATATAAAATTCCGCACTTGGTACCACAGGATAAGTTGTATCCCCCTGAAAGTTACCTGCCCTGTAATATTCTACATTTATGGAAGAGGAGCAGCAGAATTACAGTTTGTAAAATACGCAAGCCAACACAGCCACTGTAACTGCGGTCCGCTCTCATCCGCATAATTACACCCGTACGTACACAAGCAATATTACAAATCATCACATGCCTAGCAGAATGTTAACACAACTTCCCTCTTATTAGCTTAAGTTTACTGCATGCAACCGTAATCCCCCAGTTTTATCTCCACAGCCAGTTAAGCCTTCCCACATATTTTCTCTTGCTTGCATATCGATGACCACTAATCCAATGTGCAACCGCCCCCCAATGCGTTCTAATACCTCTATTCTTCTCTCAAGTCCAAAACATTCCTGGTTTTACCACAATTATTTTGATACACCCTCCCACATATTGTTCGCTGGAATAAATTCTGAATTCTCCCCAGTAGCACGCCTGTTGAATTTCTGGATCAATAGTGTGGGCTGTGCTCATTATTGTAATTATCCAACCAACCACAAACTAGAAGTATTAAGAATTCACCATTGTCCTCGCACTGTGGGCTCAATCTTCGAGGGGTATGGCATTTTTCTCACCCTGCAATATTTAGTATGGGGTGCATCCAGCCTCCTTAGGTCCTTGGATTCCAATTTATAAGCTATTACATAAGCGATAACATTTTCCAAAGAGTGTGGCGAGAAAGGGTCGTCTTAAAAGCGTCATTTTACTGTTTTCAGAACTTTGTACTCGACCATAAACCTCACAGATAAACTGATTGTAGTATACTAGGTGAGTCAGCTGCCCCTAGGTATTCGTATCTATGCAATCCGCAGTTTATAGTCTAATGTGTAAACATTGACCCTTTTAGCAAACAAACTGTTATTATAGCTCTGATCTTCTATTCGGTACTATACGCAACTAGCATTAATAATTAATCGCCTGAATGAGAACCAAAGAGCTGCAATAGCCTTAAAAAAAGGGGCTCTTCATGGATATAATGCTTGCAAGGAGGTAGAGGATGTTTCCCAAATAGCGGGACGGAGTGAGTTAGCCGAGTGGTATAGCTGCCGGAATGTGGCGAAGCAAAGGTTAGCTTTGAGTTATCGAATCTATTACAAACATAAAATTCTTTCGGTTCTTTTTTTTCCTTTCTCCTTGTGTTAATTTTCTGTATTTTAGTATACTAATTTATTTATTTTTGTTATTTGCTCTCCTGTGAGCCAAAAACGAAACAATTATAATCAGATAATTGATTATTATCGTTACCAAAATAATCTGTACCGTATCCGTGTTGTGAATCGTGTTACGTAGTTAGCATTCATTCTTTTTGGCAGATATCGACGATATTCAATCTGACAGTTTTTGTTCCATGTTTAAACCTTATGTTTCACTTCTACTGACAAAGGAGTTGTAAATGTGCTAAGCTCAAGGTTAAACAAAATAATAAATTGTTAAAGAGCGTGGATTTCATCAACGAAATAAATGTTCAGAATGACGACCCCTTCATCAATGCACATTTGTGTACGTTGCCGGAGACCTTCTTGCATGCTGTAACATGCGCGGTGTAACCTGCCTGCATTCTTCATGTATGAATGCCCGTAGATGATTTGGGCTTTGCGATATTAAACATGGTGATTATTCTATTTTGTACATACTTATAATGTTATCAAAAATGTTATTTGTGTCACAATATCAAATTATTGGCCCAAAGAGATTAAACAAAAGGTAATAAAAAATTTGAACTCCACACGAAGGATTTGAACCCGACCAGATGTGGCACAGTGTTAAAGCCACCATGATAGTACCATTCGACTAATGCTACCTTCCAAGCTTGGGTTCCTATACGACTTAGTAATCGTAGAACTAGACCACACCTCGAATCTTTACACGCTTTTTGCAGCTTCATATAGTGTTTTGAGCTCGATTTGGTATTTTAACTCAAATAAATAAACTGCATCAGTCATTACAGTCACTGTAAGAACTGAAATATGCCATAGTTTGTGTCGAAGAGAAATTATCTACCTAATACTTAGCATTTTTTGACAAGGCTGTACAACATTGACTACGGCTTAAGTCCAATTATTCGCACTGCGTAGATATGCCATTTTGTTTTCAATCAGTTTTGTCAACCGATGATTGTGTTAGGTTGTTCCTTCAGGGGCATTTTCAAAGGGGTGTATGAATGTACCTAAAGAATAAAAGTTTGTAAAATTGGCTAAAATTGTTACTCAAGCTCCCAGTCTCAGGATGGGATGCTTTTTGCGACATACACAGCGATTGTATTCTGTCCCGTAAAACACTTATGCACTCAGTTATCTATCCCTCCTCTATAAAGTGTTATGCAAATCAGCCATTAAAAGGCATTCAAGACTGATTTAAGTCACATATGTCGCTTAGCACGTTGCATAATTCAAAAATAAATAGCCGCAGCTGACTCACCTGGTATATATATACCAAAAATAACGCTCTTTAATTTCGACTTAAGCGCCGCAATAGAGTTTTCTTTGAGGAAGGCACATGGACGCGCAGATTGAAAGAGATAACTGTATACTCCCCTCGCTTCCTCTAAATCTATCCGCCAACACTCAACCATACTTGCCCGGAATCGTAACGTAGGTATTCTTTACAAAAATATGTATGTGTTACTCTATACACCTTATAAACACTGCTCAGTTAACACTTTTTAAAACATCATCGTCTGTAGCATAAAATATAGCAAAAACTGTGTAAACTTAACTATACCAACGAAAAAGACATTTTTAAATACATAAAATAGAAACAGTGGTACCGCACTAGATCAACAACGTAATTAAGTCTAATTTACGTAAGACTACTATTAGGCACATTGTCACTGCGCAATCAAGGCCAACGATCTGGGTAAATAACAGCTACCTTAATTGTGTGCGGAAGTCTAAAAGGAGAGTGCAGTCATGCATCCGAAAGTAAGGAAGCCGCTTGTCGCCGAGGAAATTTCATCAGTAGTACCTTATTAGAAGTACCAGCCTGTGGTATGGCAGACCGGACCTAGATAATCACAGGAGTCGGCATGCAAACCACATCATTTACATAACCATGTAGGTACCATTCCCAACACTATCTCCTATTGATGCTGTCATGTATGGACGCAGGCAGATGTCTTTATCCGTGCACTAAGGAATTTAGTTTCGTAAAAATGTTATGCAGAACTCAACGATACCAACCATAAAAAGAAGATTATTTAAAAAAATAGCTCGCTTTAAGCAATGAGTTGCTACAGGCCAAATTTCATTTTATGTTTATGCGCCTTTATGAAGATTGGAACAATTTATCAACAGGATCTTACTCACATGAATGATAGCAACCACGGACAAAATCCTATACGTGCTACAAAATTCCTTTCCTTAAGGCAATGAGCCAGAAGTAGAGTTAAGGAGTATCTCCCTAGTAGTAGGTGTCTAAAATAACTCCAATTTTCTACCTACATTTCTCACTACTCCTTTCACCACCTTTTTCCTAAACGAGGGTGGACCATTTAAGTTGAGACTGTACAATATCTCCAAAACTATGAGTTGTAGAAAGAAATGTCTTGAGTAAAAGCGCTTGACATTATGGGGAAAAGTAAATGCCTTAGTCGTGTTTTATTCGGAGGACGTTGTAATGGATCAGTTTAATATTTTTAGGGTCAGTTTAAATTTTCAAAATTTTAATTTTACAATATTGATGCCCGGCGCCGTGGCCGAGTGGTTAGATCGCTCGCCTCCCATCGAGGCGGCCCGGGTTCAATCCCAGGGACCTGCATGTGGGATTTGTGGTGGACGAAGCGGCGCCTGGGCGGGTTTTCTCCGGGTTCTCCGGTTTCCCCCGCCATTCATTCCACCAACTGCTCCATCATCACCTTTCCTTTCATCCATTTCACCAACATTTCGTTTCATCTACTTCCTTCATGCCATACCAGGCATCGGGCTGATCACCCATCCTGGATGCTCTGTCTGATCCATGAGTGTCTGCTCCTCGACGGGCCTCTGACCCCAGGCACCCGCTTGTAAGTCCTGGGGGGGTGTAAGTCCTACATAAGAGGAGGATAAACATATAATGAATGAATGAACAATATTGATGCCGAGGAAACATAATTTTATTTTCTTTTAAACTGCTCATGGCTGTAAGCTCATCTTGGTATTCATAGCAATCTCGGCATAAGGATGAGATGAAATAATGTCGTTAAACAGCAAGTAGAGAAAAAAATGTGAGTATTTTATTCAACATCCTTGTGGAATTAGGGAGCCGGGATAGCGCAATGGTTTCGTCTCTGACTCTCGTACTGAGTGTTTAGGGTTCGATTTCCGGCTCTGGCGTGGCGATTTTAAGTCGGCCCTATCCACGTCTTCACCCCTGTCATGTTCACTTGAAGTGCTCCTAAGGCCCAGCGTAGGTCGGACCCACGATAAAAGCTGTAGATCCTCTCATTCCGCTGCCACCCTCATCATCACTCTATCATAGAAACGAAGGATTTCGCGCGCTGCGTGTCTCCACCTCAGAAATGCTCTAGTCATCGCTTGGTGGAATGAAGTATCTCCGAAGGCCATAGGCAAATGGGTAGCATTAGAAACTACGTCGACCTTGTAATTCCTTCCATACTGTGTATTTTCAAAATAATTCCATGGTATAAATTAACACTATACGAGGTGCGCAGTGATTAAGACATTTCTGATTTTGTTGAAGCCCTTACCATGCCTCCAGAGAGCCAGACACTAAACAAAACAATGAACTATTGTAATGAAATACACACGCGGGTATATAAAGGATTCTTTTTCCTCGAATGGGAGGAGAGAACTGATTTGATACAAGAGGAATTGAGAGCAAAAGGGAGCTGGAAACGTTTTATTCCATTACGTAAAAGCATTTAATCATGATGATGGTGGAATCTGATCACCATTTGATAAAGTGCACACCACCTGATATCAACACGGATTTCCGAACACCGTGTTAACATTGTGGCCATTATAACAGCGCCAGTTCTAAGTGCATTGGCAATTTCCAGGTTTACCACATATCTGAATATACGTTCTATCCTGTAAGGACGTCAAAAGAGTACTGGCGAATGGCGCGATGAAGCCCATTTATTAACTAGCATAACCCGCAGTCCCGCTTGAATGTATGCTTTAATTAAAGAACTCTCGCTCTCCCGCTCTCTCTCTATCTCTGTATGTTTGGGTGTCCCTGTCTCTTTGTGCAACTGTACATTATAATCTATTTTTAAAACCTCGAGAATAAGTAATAATTGGTTTTATTAAAAGAGAAAACGCAAGAGGTTTAATAGCGGATAATAATTAGGCCTGTTACTTATGTGCTCGAAAACGTACTTTCTCATGTGGTATCGTGATTAGTGACAGGAAGGTATGAATAATTAAATAAAGAAGTAATAATAAGAAGTAATTGCAATAAATCATTTACGTATAGTCAATTAATGTATGATGTAATAAGCTTGAGTTAAAGATTTGTCCGGAAAGAAAGTAATTAGCAAGCTATGTCAAGTAAAGTCATTAGCACAGCGGGCATTAGCGCGCTAGGCATAAAAATTCTTGGAATACAGTTAGGTTATAAGTTCAGTACATTTGCAAAGTAAGTAGGCCAATTCAGGAAATTCGAGAAGTGAAAGGTTCCTAGATTCAGGTGAGCCATAGCATGGCAACAACGGGAGGTACGGCATAGCAACAGTCAGAGACGCATATGAGTTTAAAATTGGCCTCGTGTTAGTAGGAACTTTGGTGGGGTATTTCTAAAATAGATGGATCTTAAGTAGTAAAAGAGTATGTATTACTAAAATTAGCGTCTTTCCTTTCTTTTTTTCGTGTACATCCTCAGGAGCGTACACTCGGCAGTTCGAAGCGACTAAGGCCGCGCTGGGTTGTCAGTTACTTAGCGGTAACCGCGAGGGGTTTTGCCGGTAAGCATTTTAGCGACTCACGGCAAGTACGCTTGTAGTTTCTTTTATTGCAGAAAGTTATTTCAAGCCGTAAAATCGATACTGCAAAAGTTAACGGGTTTAATAATTCGTTTGTTATAGTGCTATGTCCTATGATTCATAACCAGTTTCATTATTTTTTTTTCTAACGGCCGGCAACTCGTTTTAATAGCTCAAGTATTAAATCACATTAAATTTCTCAGTAGTTTAACTGATGTTATCCTTCACATTATACTCACGCATACCCTGAGAAAGTACTCATAGATCTACCACCGGAGCAGCCGGCGTACGAGACAACAGAACGAGCTACGAGATAACGTCAACATCATCAGAAGCAGGTAAAGGATTCTGCTTCAAAATTGTCGCCCCACCACGCAGCTTTAAAAATTCAAATGACGTAGTACATTATCATATGGTAACGAGTTTCGTCCTATGCAAAGTTTCTTAAAAGACAAACTTCTCAAATTAATGCATGTAAAACATATGCAAAATCAATATCCGCGTAATATTTTGATTCCTTACCCAATAACAGGGAGAGATTAAATAGCGAAGATTTTCAAAACATTTATTTTCTCTGCAGTCTTGAAAATGACAATTTCCTTTTTCATTTGATATTTTTTGTCACAGAAGTCATAATACTTCTATTTTAAACGTATTTTTTACTTTCTCTGCTACATACTACAAGTAGGGGAAGTATTCTATTCCCAAAAATCTCGATTTAAATATGATTTATGACGTGTTGTTTCCCATCAATAAAGTTCAACATCTACCACCTAGGTATGCATTATTCAGGAACGTGCAGTTTCCCCTTGAATATGCAATATAACACTGTGAATAAGTTTCAGAACTAACAATGATAGCTTGTTACAACATTCTCCTAACAAAAAATAGTAATTAGTAATGTTTTAAAATGTATATAAACCAGTGGTGGACTAATTTGCGTCTTCAATGTTTTACATTTAGTATTTTTTTGCAGGGCTCGAAGAAGTTGTATAACTGAGTTGACTTTATTCGTTTTTCATTACCTTGTCAATTTAATAATTAAGGTAATAGCCCCATTGATATTACCTTATTAATAATTGTAGCTCCGTTCATATTACTGTCATTTACAATAAGGTATCGATTTTACAACAGAGTTTACAGCTAAATGCTGGTTTGTAAGTGCAGCAAATTCAAAACATTTCAGTTGAAGGCTACTGTACTTTTCTAATTGTTTAAGTTTGTGAAAGAATCTTGCTGTGCATTTAGGACATCTTTCTCTCACATCATGCCTCCGTTTGCAGTGATCCAGATAACCCGATCATCTCCTTGCAATGACGAAGTATTTCGAAACTAAACTTTATTTTTTATAACCTTGTTCCGTTTATGTGCATTCTTCCTGATTCACTTTCCTTCTCCTTTTCCATGATTAGCTAATGTATAGCTTTGAATGGCGATGTATGATGACAAACAAACCCTGTGCTATGCAAGGACTGGCAATATAAGAGATAAAAGCACTCTGGCATGATATATTTGCGTACTTTCGTCATACTGCGGGGCAGGTTTAAACTGAAAGATCGTCCAAACTATTTGTTGATTAGAATTTATATGCATTCCAGAGCATTAACTCTGTTGTGTTATATTTGATTCGTAAAGTTATGAAAATGTAAATCCGACCATTGAATTTGAAATATTAACATAAATGATCATTATAAATAAGGAACTAGCTTGTATCGCATAACAACCTATTCCGGGATAACAGCCAATGAGACATAACTCTGGCTCGCGACAGTTAAAAGATACGAGACAGAGTTACCGAGTGGTTAGACCGCTCGCCTCTCACCGAGGCGGCCGGGTTCATTCCCAGGGACCCGCTAGTGGGATTTGTGGTGGACAAAGCGGCGTCTGGGCGGGTTTTCTCCGGGTTCTTCAGTTTCCCCCGGCATTCATTCCACCAATTGTTCCATCATCGCCTTTCCTTTCATTCATTTCGCCATCATTTAGTTTCATCTACTTCCTTCATCCCATACCAGGCATCGGGCTGATCACCCATCCTGGATATTCTGTCTGCTCCATGAGTGTATCTGCTCCTCGACGAGCCTCTGACCCCAGGCACCCGCCTGTAAGTCCTGGGGGTGTAAGTCCTAAGATGAGGTTAAACAGCGAATGAATGAGACAGAGCTATATGGAACATGGTTTAGGTTGGTTATTATTTAAGAGAGTCCATGTTTGCATAGAAATAGATATTCAACAATGTGTTCCTTTCATCTCACCTTCTTTTAAAATTTGTCCGCTTCTTTTCAGCCTTTTAAGGTAACATTTGCAACAGAAAATATGATTTATACTATTTGAGTTTCTTCTCTGATCCAGTCACTTCTGTTTGTAGATCAAATAATAAAAACTATGAGAATCACAACTTTAACAATAAAATGAACACTTCAGAACACGTAAAATGGAGACAAACTGGAGCGTTCGAGCACAGTTCAATCTGATTGGTAAGAACATTAGTGGGCGTTGTCGTTCATCGCACCCAGGTAATCAATCCCCTTTTGAAAATTAAAACCACTTTAAGAATTCAGAATCCAACACTGCAAGTACCTTCATTTCTAGGTATGCCTTCCTGTGGAGAGTGTAATTTGCGCATGCATGTCAATAAACAGAGAGAGTGTGCTTCGTTTTTTTCACAATAAGAGAGGTTTACTACGCATGCGTGTGGATAAAAAGCGATCGCGCTTCCCTCACCCTGCCATAATAGCGCTGCAGGAGGAAGTGGACAAGAGCCTGAGAATAAGTGTATTTATTTACATAGCTGTATACATACACAGATCCCTATCATTCGCACGGGTCCGCAGACCATACGTGCTGTTATAATACGCAGGACAGTAAGCAAGATTAAATAATAATGAAGACGACAATAAGTAGAGGGAAACGAGAAAAAGTAGTCTCGCCTGAAGTAGAAATTTACCTATTCCCCCTACGTCTTCCCTGCCTACCAGTAGCGTCCAACATGCCCTTAACTCTCCATTCGAGGTGGTAAAGGATGGCGGTAAAAATTCTTTCCTCCATTCTTCCGTGCCCCTACGGCTTACCAAGATATGCACCCTTATCACTTTCCTCCTCGCAAATAGGGCAAATTCATCTACGAAAGTAGCGTGGCAAACTCCTGTCTCCAATTGTTTTTCAATATTGCAAATTCATGGAGAAGAATATATTTCTCCTGCTGATGATATTTAAACTGACATTTTAACGCTCAAATGAAGATCTTTTTCTTTATTAATATTGATACAAAATACGCCTCGTTTCAGCTGCGTTCGTAATATATTGTGACATATCCTGGTACTCCTTGGAGATTTTAGAAAAAAAACGCATAAATTCCGGATTTTAACAGACCCTTCAAATAAACTACACTTAAATTTGAATCGATTTCGAATAAATTACACCCATAAAAATTCGCTTAGCGTTTGTTAACACTTACCTTAACATTTTATCTAGTCCTAAGAAATACCCATATAATCTATACAATGTGCTTTCATTATGAATGTGTACAGAATATATACTTTCTATTTTATAATCCTGTTTCCAAGTATGAGATTTTATCGTTGCATTGTATAACTGGATTTGTAGATGTATTAGACTCCATAAATTTCATTTACCTTTAAGGATAGCTTTAGTATTATTTTAATTTTGGAAAACATGTAATGGGTTGCCTATAAAATGGGGCATCTGCTTGCATGTAAAGGATTTTAGATATTTTAGAAGGCCTCAATCCATGACAATAGATTTAAAATAAAAGGAATAAATATTTCCTTCGACCAAGTTGCAGATGATTAAAATACGTTTAACCCATTTACGACTAATAAACTGCAATAATATATATATATATATATATATATATAAACTGGTAAGAAATCTAACCCCTGTGTTCCGTGTAGCATAGCATATACAAACCATTACAGCAGGACGACACTGCGTATTCATCCGGTATGTATTCGAAAAACTTCAACTAAAGCCTCGGTTGGGAAGCATTCGGATGATAATTATTATGACATGTTTTGAACGATTTTTATCTAAAGTAAGCTTAATTTTGTACCTACTTCAGTGGAATTTGAAATGTATGGACAAATTTTTTTTCAAACTCTTATGCACAAAATGCCCCTCCTTCTTCTATAAACGAAACATTTGAACCATCCGTAACTTTGTAAAATTTCAGTCAGGTTTGAAATCTATCGACAGATGTTCTTTAAGCCCCTATGCAGAAAATATAAACTTCGTACTTGGAGCATTGGCGATTTCCTTTCATGCTATGCAGTAGCTTACAAATCTAATAGCTGAACAACTTTTTACAGACACTGAAAATGTACATCAATTCCTCAGTAGTGAAATGATTGCATTTTTTAGAAATGTTTAATTGCATATCACTGAAAGAAGGAATCCGGATTATCTCTACATAAATAATATGGAATTGGAAAGAGGGAAGAGGTTAATTGATAGTACATCACTGCTATAGGGTTCCACATAATAAATGCAGTCCTGTTTGAATAATTGAAAATCACACTCCCGCACGTTACACAGCAGGGAAATATACGTACACATCCCAGTTTCCATTAATTGCAGCGGAGTAATAAAGGCGGCCACGGATTATATTCAGATCTTTTTCCTTTAATTCCTTTTTATGCCAGGAACATTGATTACAAACTCTCGGGGGGAGGGAGCGATGCCTGTGAAATGACGACAGCCATTTGAGATCAAAGCAACTGAATATCCCATCTTTCTGGGTTCGTCTAAAACGTGATCTGATTCTAAAAGTTTTCCAGAGGTAAAAGCAAACACGTTCGTGCTAATGCTGGCCTACGGAAATGAAAAAAATGTCACGTACCATCCATCACATTGATTAAAAATCCCCTCGCGGTTTCGTTATTACTGCTATTCGCATATATTGGTATGCTGTAAAGCAGAAGAGAGTGCCCGGGGAAAAGGCCACAGCAGAAACCACAAAGAGCAAAACTTCGTTAAAATATCATCGTTGTTAACAGCTGTCGTAGAACTTAGGACGTAGGTTTCTCATACAGCTCAGATTTCATAACACTAAACTGCCATTTGTAAAATACTGTTTGAGCTCTCAGCTGATTCTGCCAGTTATTGTCAGAATTTTGTTCATTATACAACTAGCTGCATGGTTAACGTTTTAAATTCGAGTGACGAATTAGTTAATTAATTTCTATACTTGATCCCGTTCGTTATGAAAATATAGCATTTTTATGGTCCTTACCTCCTTCCGACAGTCATCCAAATTCTGGAAATCCCGCAGGTCCTATACTTACCCTTTGATGATAGAACAATAATGGTTGGTAGCACTTTAGATAATTAAAGTAGGTGAAACATTATATCTTGTTATCTTTTTCCTCTGTAACTTTTTTCTTTGGTCCCATTGTTACTTAATAACCTAAAGGCTACATAGCTTTCACATGTTACAGAAACCCTATACACAACGAAATAGAGCGAAGCTGGTTAATATAAGATTCAGCACTCCCAGGCCACCAGGTTAACCTCTTTGAAAAAGGCAGACAGTTTGCGATCATCGTGAAAAGCAGTCATCTCTGTTCTTAACTATAAAATACCGGTTCGCTGATTCTTAGTGCTAGCGCTTTCTCTCTTTACACAATTACGAGGGTCGTCCAATAAGCAAGCTTCCCTATTTTATAAAAAACATTACTCATAATTGATCATGTTGAATTAATTTTATTTATATTGCACAACTATTCTGTTACTTTTCTACATAGTCAACGTGTTTTTCGAAGCATTTTTGGAGACATGACACAAGATTTTTCCAAGCAGTATTGTACCAGGTCCGGTCCTGTACTTGCAACCAGCTTTTCAGTTATTTGACTACATCATCGGTGTTGAAAGTGCATACCTTTGAGTTGGAGGAACATGTGAAAATCATTTGGTGCAAACTCCGGTGAATACGGAAGATACGAGAAAACTTTCAAGTTAAATCTTGACCCAGGCGGAGCTCAGAAGTTTCAACTGGGAAGTTTTCTCGCATCCTCCATATTCACCAGATATTTTCTCATGCGATTTTCACATGTTCCCCTGATCCAAAGGTCATCATGGGGGTAAGCACTTTAACACCGTGGTCAAGCACTTTAACGCCTGGGTCAATATTCAACTTGGAAGTTTTCTCGTATCTTCCGTATTCACCGGAGCTTGCCCCAAGTGATTTTCACATGTTCCTCCAGCTCAAAGGTAAGCACTTTTAACACCGATGATGAAGTCAAATCAGCGAACAGCTGGTTGCGGACACAGGAGCCGACCTGGTGCAACACTGGCTTGGAAAACCTTGTGTCACGTTCCCAAAAATGCTTAGAAAAACATATTGAATTTGTAGTAACGTAACAGAAGGATTGTACAATATAAATAAAATTAATTCAACATGATCAATTGTGTGCAATGTGTTTTTATAAAATAGGGAATCTTACTTACTGGACGACCCTCGTATAAGCCGATAGGGGGGGGGAGCAGGCTACACCACCTGCCCTCTGGGATTTTAAATCAGTAAACGGTAGGGACCTTGCCCCCTGCTTGTCGTGCCTTCTCATACAGCCACCCTTTGTCTCATTTCAACACATCACACCTTCCCGGGGGCGCCCTGAGAGGAGCCTCGGTACAAAATATCTGCTAGGTCGAGTTAGTAAGTTCCCCTCCGCTCCTAATCGTATCTCATTCTCCTGTCCCTATATCACCAATTACTTTGGCTATATAGCATCTCCTTCAATTACTTTGCGTTGAGTCGTTCGTGTCTCCCTCCCTCTCTCTCTCTCTCTCTCTCTCTCACACACACACACACACACACACACACACACACACACTTTAGATATATTGGAATAAGTATGTTACGTGCTTTACCCAAATTAACACGAATTGTCCTCGCTAATGACTAGCGGAACCAGTCATGTCATTGACACACCTGCCGTATTGCCTTTAATTATATATCCTTGATTGTTTGGGGTATACATGTAAAGGAAGCTTAAACTTGGAGTAAGTACATGATATTGAGATAACAAGTTTGAACAGGGAACGAATAGTTTGCCAACTGTGTAATTTGAACTTGTCAACAACTATTTCTCTTTGAGTTTAAAACGATCAACAGTTGTATCGAAGGGCAAGACTTCCAAGCGCAGAATGTCAGGATATTTAGAGGGAAACGGGGCGCAATTTCCGTGCAGCTCTACAGCTGCATGGAAAGCGATTTCCGGACGGGAAAGTGCCAAATACAGAAACGTTTATCGAGTCATATCAACGGTCCGTGATACAGTCAGTGTAATATCAGGCTGTCGTAATTGGAGCGACAATGTCCTGGCGAAATTATCAAATAAGTGAGTATTATTGCACATCTGATAACAAATATTTAGAATTTTAGCTCGTGATAGAAATAATACTGGAGCTAGTCGTAAATACAGGATGTAATTATTCAAAACGTGAAGTAGCATAATTTTATTATTAGAGGCTTCTAGTTTAGCAGAAACATGAAACAATTTCACACTTCTTATGCAATAAAAACTAACTTGAAGTTATACACATATGCAGTATTAATTTATAACGTTTATGTCATTGTCATTTGTAATACTTTACCTAAAATGCAGCACATCACACCACATAACTGCCATTTCTTCTCACTTTCCTACGCAATTCTTCGTCACATCCTGTACAAGAATGCAGTATAATTGCCATTTTACACAATATTCTTTGAAATAAATTTATAAGAATTTAGTTATTTTGCTATTTTTCTTTTTATTGTTCCTTAAATTGTTGTACATAAGGCGGTTTTCATGATATTTATTTCATATTACACCTTACTTATAAGAAGTTAAATTTTTTGTTCCCTTTTGAGAATGTTTACTGTATTCATTACATGCATTTTTAAACATGACTCTTCAAATTTGAAAGATAAAACACAAAATTTAAAATATATCGCTTAGAAGGAAAATGTGAGAAAAAGTAATTCGAGTTTCAAGGAAATTCTTGCAGTTTTATTATAGACATTTGTGCATTTATAAGAGCGAGCAAATTACTAATTAAAATTAAATTGTTCGCCTTTAGAACTTTACAATAAAATTACGTATAGATATATTTCATCTTCACACGTAGATTAAAGCTTCTTAAATCGTATATATCCGTTAAGCTTCGTGACAACTTCAAAACAAATAAAGGTGAGAAATTCGAAGAATTTCACTAGAAGGAGTATACAATATTAAATTTCATAAATATACCACCAGATCAAAGCGGAATATGTAATAACATTTAATGCTGGAAGGCTGTTGCATAAAAGTGAAGGTTAAGATATATATGCACTAAAAATGCTCTCCACAGGTGCTCATATTATATTTGAGAAGTTTCTCATTTACAGATTTTCTCTTGACAGTGTTGTATTGATTCCTGGTTTATTTTGAGATACCAAACAGAAAAGCAGAAGAAAGCCAGTCATCAAGCAGAAAGTATGATGCTGTTAGTGAATACTCGGAAGGAACCCTTCAAGATGCTTTCTAGAAAATTAAAAACAAAGAAACAACCCAACTTGCGGCCGCCATTGTCAAGAGCACTCTAAAAATAATAAACTCAAAAGTTCATTGTACACCTTTGGTAGATCATAGTCTAAACTGAAATGATACAAATATTTCGTTCGAGATATTTGTTTAATTACATCACATGTGGTTGCCAGTTTCTGAAGGATTTGAACTAATTATTAACTACTGTTTAGATCGCTAACAGGAAATAATTATCATGATTTGGAGATTTTTTCCAGGAAAGAAATATAAACTAAGACGAATTTGAATTTACTGAGTAACATCAACGAATATGGGTGGGCTGCAAATGCAATTAAATGTGAGAATATTATATCTGATTTGAGTTTACTTCTTTCTTTAACTATTGTAATGGTTTTATAGTATTTCCCCTCAAATACAGACCACAACTATAAGAGGCTTAGTTCAACTCTGTTACTTGCTAATTAATTCCAGTTAATAACAGAAGCAAACTTTGAAAAGTAAGGATTTAGAAGCAACGTTAATAAGTATGGGGCACTTCTGCTCATAGACGATGATCCCTTATGTCCATAAAATTTTCCGCTCCAACTAAATTGGTTTTCCATCATCCTCGCTTCGGGTAGGATTTAGATCTTCAGAACGTAAAGTAGTGGAGGCAGCGCATTTTGCTCTGTTTTGTGTTCCAATTTACTGGAGGGTACTAAACCCCTGGACCTAAAATCTGGCAATACAATGAGAAGAGGTATAAAAACTGCTTAACATGGCACATACATGATATAATTGGTTATTTTAAGAGAATACCATGTCAAATAGGAAGCTCTCCACATTTGAATGTTTATCAATAACCACATTGAGTAATATTACTTTCTCTACCGCGTACATAATGGGTAGAGAAGGTATTGCATTTCAACCAAATATTAGATTTTAGCTGAACTTTTAACCGTGGTTGACCACCCAGAAGTGTTCATAAAAAATTCAGACATTCACAGCAAACAAACCACTTACACAGGCCAAGCAATAACCTACAAATATTTTAAAAGGGGGATTACTACAATGATATATTGTTATATAATTCACTTCCATCATATATTAAGGACTTGAAAACTAATAAAAATGAATTCAAGTTAGATTGAAAAGATATCTCATAACTCACACCTTCTATACAGACGAGGATTTTTTTCATTAAAAAAAATAACTAACTATAAAATGTTACTGAATTTTATAAATAATATTGTTTTAAAATTCTTAACTCTAACGTACTCTACATAAGTACTACAATTTATTTACATACAAGTACACAATGTGATTATGTATTAATGACGTAATCTACATCCTGGAGTAGACTAGCTTTCTTTAAGCTGGTCTAGCTCACTATAGGGTCTATAGATTGAGATGTTATGATAGATACCGAGATTAGATATTTGAGGATCCATGAATAAACAGGAAAATACTTTTTTAGAAAAATACCAATGTGTGTTTGTTTGTGAACAGCATAACTGAGAAACAAAATGTCGGAGAAATACCAAACTTGATATGTAATTCTCCGACCCCTAACTAAAGGACATGGAACGTTTTTCGAAAATTTTGATTTTGTAAAAAATTGCTCTATCAATTTTTATGAAATAAAATGTATACCTTGAACTCTCTTGTACTAGCTTGTGGAGTCCTCTTGATTCGGAAGGAAGTTTATATAATCTTCCATAACTGGTAAACCTAAAGCGATAGACGAATGCCTCTTTAGACACGCAATTTATTTGAAATAACTTTTGTTTGTGGCATCAGCCATTTCTGAGATTTCGTTATTAAGGTTTTACATTGTTCAGTACTTGTTCATTATTTTCAAATCCTGTCGATTTTCAGCTGTTTCTTGCGATGTCGTGGAGAGAGTATGGAATTTTAAGGCCAGCATATAGTGTCCAGTTCTAAATTATTTGACTATCGCTGTCCGCCTTGTATCTATAACGAAATGTATAATGTAGCTATTTCCGGAAATGTTTATCTCAATTAATATGAAGTAGATAGGAAAATAAACTTTCGTAAGAATATTTTGTATACCCGCTAATAAGCATTGAGGGTAGAAAAATTACGTGAATGTAACACAACAAAACGTTTTTTTGTTAGGGTGAGTATTCTTGGCTACGTGAGCGCACGCATTTTTAATTATTGGTAAGTGTCGGTGTAGATTATTCAAGAAAGCGGTTACCTCGCGCTCTGCGACCTACATAAATCTATGGCGAAAAATACCCCCCAGGAGGAAGGGCTGAAGTGATGGAATCACGGGAGGCTACAGACAGGCCACAGAGATGCACGGATGTGGCTCGAAAACTCGCCCCACCGCCAGATCTGCCTAGAGACGGCGATGAACAACCCGTTGACCAAGCATCCCTCTAATATCCACGGGGAGTACTCTTTCCTTTGAGCAAGCATTCGTGCCATCTGTCCGGCACCGCTATACGCTACGAAACATAGAAGCACACCTTAAAATGGGTAGAAAACCGAATGAAAGGCAAATTACGGAATGGAAATTGTTGTACATGAGAAGCAACTCCAATATTACCCTATAGACCAGGGAAAATCACGAAAAACTCAAGATAAAGTGGGTGGTTGCGGGAATCGAACCGGTACCTCCAAAATGCAAGCCTCACAGGTTACCGCAGAGCCATTTGGTTCGGTAAGGCAAAGTAGATATCTGGGGAAGATGCAAAAAAGGTATAGCTCTAAAAATTGTACATGCAAAGAGCAGGAAAGAGAAAGACAGAACCTGCAGAGATGTGATTCCTTAGATCAGTAAGCTGATTACACTTTTAGACTTCCAGAAAAATTAAGAAATAAGGCACAATTTAGGTACTTGCAATTTAAAAGAGGAGAGAGATTGAGAGAGAGAGAGAGCCAGTGAAAGAGAGAAATACTTAATAGAATGCAATTGCAAATGGAGAAGATGGCATTTTCTAAGATATTTCTCAATTATCAACTACGATGACACCGGTTTCAAACTAGATCATTTGGGAGATGATTTTTTTAAAGTTATATTTAACACCGCTTATACTTCATGCAGCAATACATGTGGTATCACCGGTGATACATAAATGTAATGATGATTGGGAAAGAAAATTTGGGGAGGAAACGTTCCAGGTATAGGTTTAGGCTACTTGCGCGGGATTAGCCACTTATGAGGAGTGGAAGAAACTGAAGTCAGAGAGGACAGGCGGAATTTCAACCCCAGACCTACCGTTCATGAGTTCGTATCTTAACGACCTCGGCTACCCTTGTATGTCGGAGAAGGACTTATTTTTCTTGAGCCAAGTGGTATAATCCTAAAGTAACTATTTTTAACAGAATTATAGTAGGATTAATAATTACGGTAGTTGTTAGTTATTAAAAATTAAATGCTCTAAACCGTTTCCGGCCACGAAATTTGTCTGGTTCAACCCATGGCCCAAGGGATGTGTACTCACTCAGTATTGTAAGGAATATGAGGATTTACGGTTGGTTGTTATCTGTGTGTCAAGAAATCCAATATTCTGGCTGGGGGACGTATTGCGCTGATCACATGAACTACCCCTACTGGTTGGATGATCCCTCATTTGTGGCATAGGCGTGAGGGCGGCAGTTGGTAGACCTCGGTCCTTCATATCATGGCATAAATTATTATCACTATTATCATTATTTACTTGCAAATGTTGCGTTATTGCTTTCATTTCTGATCATCGTGGATATTTTGATACTTAAGTCTAGATAAGTACTATATCCTCATCTCTCAGCTATGCAATAGGGCATATACCTATTTTCTGAATCAGAAAAACCACAAAATGTATTTGCATCTTACAAATGCCAAATATGATTATTTAATTGGAATAAGAACATTATTGTAAGGTACTTCAATTATAATGAATAATTTATCACTAACACAACACGACTTTACTCCTAAATAGCGACAATCGTCTGCTCGGTGTAACGGCTAGACCTCATCTTACTTACGCAGGCGCCGTTTGCAGAATCTTGAGAAGTAAACTAATTATAGATACGGCGACTGTCACTCAGTCCAAAGCTACTATGCTGTTTAGACTTACTGCAGAGCTGATGAAATTTGGAATCGTATAAAAATATGCTAATGTATTTATTTTAACCCTAGAATTCTGTAAATTAAGGTTATGTAATATACAAGGTATATTTTGGTGACTTAAATAGAATATGGGTTTTTGCCTGGCTTTAAGTACATAACACGATGAAAGTTTTGATTATAGAATTGTAATTGAATTATAGTATTGCAAATTTATGCGTAATTAATACGCACAATTTAACATAAATACGTAAATAACAATAAGGATGGTAATGACAAAAAAAATGTCATATTAAAATGGAAATAAGTAGCAAAGGGGAATATATGCAATTAGAAATATGTAAATATCATGTAATATAAAATGTTATAATCTTACTTATGTAGATAGGAATGATTGTAAAAACACGCTGTACAGAAGAGCATGCTAGCCAGTTGAAGCAATTAGTAAGTTGAGCAAAGCAGACAGCTAATTACCGCCACAAAAGGGTTGGTAAAAAGTTGATTAGAAGCACAGGGAGCTGGAAAAAGTGATAGCGTGTGTATGAGAGAGGCCCGATGAGAGAAAGAGACAGAGATACATAGGAATTCCCAGATATGCCATTAGAAGCGCAACTGCGGTAAAACAAAAGATTTAGTTCTTATATAACGTCATGTAAAGCACCAATAAGAATAGATTTATAATAAATTGGCGAATGAATTGTACGAGCGTCATGGCATTTAGGTATAAAAGGGGAACTTTTTCCAAGCAACTCACGATGATTTCTTAGCACACGACGCTGAACTCACGACAAGTCGAGTGAAAAAGAGACAGCGTATGACTACAATAAATTTAGCTTTCCAGTAACACTGTTACAAGTAACGAGGTAACAGGAAAGAATTATGACTATGCAGAAAATACGTAAAACAACTACTTAATGGAAAATAACTCGGCTAACCACTTCCATACTTTTTCGAATAAAATCCAGGTAATAGCCATACACATGGTTGTCGTATTATTGCTCTCACCCACTCCTGAGATAGTCTATAGAGAATAGGTTTCCTTTAAGCATCTTCAAGTACAGGTATCAGCCGGCAGAACATCGAACATCATACTTCAACTTAGCAAGGCGAGCCCTACGTTATACCAAGCGTAACTTATAGCGGCAGACCGTCCCCGTTACAGGATATGGAATGAGGGTTCTATACCTAGTAATCATATTTAAAAATTGCATACCTATAATATCATCCAACATACTGTTATTTTTCCATAAAGGTCATTTTGGAAGATAAAAGCAAACTCGGTGATGTCAATTTTAACATAATGTAAAGTATACAGTTTACAATATCTTCACGGCTCTCTGCTTAATACGGTCAATCCAATGTAAATGTTAACTGTGTATAACATAGTTGCATAGCCAAATGACCGCACACTTTGGTACTCCTTTATTGACTGGTTAGGAATGTTAAACATTCAGAAGGAAAGCTAACAAAGAGCCAATTCAATTATATGTGCGGTTGCAGCAATGTTAGTTTCATAACACAGAAGTTTGAGTAGATATTAGATAGACAAATGTGATCAGTTTTACTTCCTATATTACGTACTTGCATAAGTATAGGGTGTACTGAATTCCACCCAAAACTTATATGACGAGATTTTACCGGATATACATGTATTGAGGCCCCTGATACCAAAACAGTATTTTGAGACAAAGGTTATTGTTTGTGTGTCTATCTGTGTATGAAGAATTTGTATGTGTGAGTGAGAGAGAGGGAGCGAGAGAGAGAGAACAGCACAACATAAAAATAAAATGTACGATAAATGCCAAATATAGTGTTTGTGTTCATCATCTTCACAACAATTCGGCACAAGATCTTCAAGAAAATATCCTACCTCCAAACTACCCCTTACATGGAGCGAGAGGGATGACTCAGGCGGTAACGTCTGTGGTCCGCATTTGGGAGGTCCCGGTTCACCTACCATGATCCTGTAGTTTTCGTGGTTTCTCCGGGTTACCAGGCGAATACTGAGGTGGTGCATCCTCTACCACCACTTTCCTCCCTCTTATTGACCACACCCATCAACGTCTTAGGGTTGTAGGTCCAGACGACTGTGTTCTGCGGCTGGGCGCTAGCTTACGCTGTGTAGAAGTTTCTTTCTCCATCGCTGCGGGGACTGCTCAGTTAGATTTCTCCCCCGACTGGGCTCCACCCGATAGCGGACTACAGAGAGTTCGATGGCTTGTGGCTATGGTCGGGCGGCGCCGGATTCGTTCAATCTGGAAAGATTGGGGACCCCGCCCATGTTTGCGCCCGTCCGCATGCGAATCTCGTCGCCCTTAGAGTCTCTCCCCTTATCCTGTCTCCAAAGAGTCACGTTGGAAGAAAAAAAGGGCGTTACGGCTTACTTGTGGTGCCCTACTCCGGTACCGAGGGCCCCTTTACATGGAAGGTAACAATTTTTACTAAAACATCATATGTTTAAAATATTAACATGATAAACAAAATGTATATCTTGAAGGAAATGAATATCCTGAATACCTCGTGAAGCAATCTTCATTCGGAAATAATTTTGTACAATTTTGAATAACTGGTAAACCACAAGAGGTAGATGAATACGTACTTCACAAGAAATGTAGATCTCTTTAAACCACACAGCATATTTTATGTAATATTTGTGGGATTAGCCATTTCTGAGATACCCGTTGCTATTGTTCAATACCTTTGTAATTTTTTAAAACTACTGTCGCTACTGAGCTGTTTCACACGCTATAGTGAAAAGAATATGTAATTGCTAGGCCATCATATAGCGATCAGCTTTTCAACATGGACTATCGGTATGTTTCCTTTATTCTCTTGTACCTGCAATTAAATGTGTAATGAAACTATTTCTGCAAACATTTATCACGATTAACATAAAATAGATAAATAAGGTTTCGTAGGAATGGTTTTTGAAACACATAAGGTAGAGAAAACCATATGAATATAACACATCAGAATTTTGTTATTCAGGCGGTGTCAAAATGATTGTCTCAGTTTCTCAATACTGCGCCTCTGTAATTATAAATGCCACAACAGCGCAGAAAACGACAATGGATAGGTGATATCTCTAAGTTTGGTTTCATGTATTACAAACTTTTCGCCATACAGCACGTACGAGCGCAGTCCCAGAAGTACCCGACCTGAGATATATATAGCGGTGGTTTTTTCATACAAATGACTATGGTAGAAAGTACCACCCTTATAAAGCTTAAGTTTGAAGTTAGACGATGTTACCTTATTTGGTAGCCATTAATAGTGAACTCTCTCAGTGAATTTGTAAACATGTATTCAACTGGCCACAGCTATGTGATACAATACTTTCATTTGAAAGGTCTTAGTCCAACAACAAAGCTGAGCTAGATTCTACTCTGGAGGAGTCTGCTCCTTCGTTTGCAACAGTAAAATGTTGGGTGGCAGAGTTTAAGCGAGGCCGTATGAGCTGTCAATACGAGCATCGCAGTGTCGACCAAATGAGGTGACCACGGAAATTGTGGAGAAACTCCACAAAATGGTATTGGATGACTGTCGACTGAAAGTGCGCGAGCTAGCAGATATCCTAGGCATTTCAAAAAGTGTTGTACATTGCATACTAACTAAAAATTTAGACATGAGAAAGCTGTGCGCAAGATGAGTGCCGCGTTTACTTACAATGGAAAAAAGCAGCGTTGCAGGATGTTTCAGTCGAGTGTTTGGCGCTGTTTCGCTGCAATAAAGCCGAGTTTTTGCGTCGATTCATAACCATGGATGAAACATGGGTCCATCACTTCACACCTGAGACGAAGCAACAGTCAAAATAATGGATTGAAGGGGGACAATCGGTTCCAAAGAAGGCGAAGACAGTTCCATCTGCAGGCAAAGTTATGGCGTCAGTTTTTTGGGATGCGCGTGGGATAATTTTCATTGATTATCTTCAAAAAGGAAAAGTATTATGCAAACTTATTACAGCGTTTGAATGATGAAATCAAGCAAAACCGGCCGTATATAGCGAAAAAAGTTCTGATTCATCAAGTCAGTGCACCATTCACACATCCATTATCGAATTGCTTACTCATGCACCGTATTCGTCTGAACTTAGTACCTTCCGATTATTTTCTTTTTCTAAAGGTGAAGAAATGGCTTGGTGGTAAAAGATTTGCCAACATTGAAGAGCTGGAGTTTGCAGTTGATGGCTATTTTGCAGAGCTCGACGGTTCTCAGTATAAACAGGGTATCGAAGCTATTGAACATCGCTGGGAAAAGTGCATCGAGCTGAAAGGAGACTATGTAGAGAAATATAGATATTTTTTCCCAAAGTTTTTGTGTTTTCTGTGTTAGGTCGGGTACTTCTGGAACAGTCCTCGTATTATAGTTATTATCTAAATTCAACGTGAATAAACTACCGGTTATTTACACAATTCAAATTGTATATTTTATTCATCATACAGATGTCTCACATTACCTTGCTTTAATCGAAATTGGGTAGTTTTTGAGCAAATCAAAGACAAAGAAATGTTTCTTATGTAAGTGGTTCTGATTTACGTGTGAAATACCTTATTCTTTTACGAAAATGGTTTTTTATCAGAAGGGTATTTCAAAACATGCTTTTCCGGTGAAATCGTTTAATCTAACTTTAAATAAAATAAAAAAAAAGAAACTGCATCAATCACAACGTACTTATTTAACTCACTCTGTGCCACAAAATAAATTTCCCCTGGAGTATAATAAAAAAGGACGTTGGTTGTTTTATTTATGAACTACCTACTTGATATAGTTCCAAGCATGCTTATGTTACGTAACAAAAACATCAAGATGGAGTATAATAATAAAATGCTCCCAGCGTTTATAAACATTGAATGTTATTCCATAGTAGGTACGTCTTTTCTTTTTCCTTTTGTTGTGTTTTTTTATAACCTGAGTATTTTTATAACCAGCGTTGTTAAGCAACGTTGCCGAGAGTGCTTTACATCACAGGAAACCTTGCAGAAGTTACCTTAGAAAACATTGTTATGATTTTTATCATCGTGAAAGGCTGGAGTATCGAACAAAACGACATCGAGGCATTGAGTAGGGGAGTGGAAAGTTTGAGCAGTAGTTGGATAGAGCTAACCTTTGAAACATCAATAGCTGTAGTTCACAGATCAATGTAAAACAATTACTGCATGATTAGTATATATATATATATATATATATATATATATATATATATATATATATTATTTGCTTTTAAAACAGGTTTGCTGGATAAAATACAAAAATTTGATATTTTTAGTTTTCTTTCACTGGAACTAGTTGAAGCAAAGATGAAATGTTTACTTTATATGAAAATGTTCTACCTCATATCACTGAACTAAGGAAATTAAACCGCCAATAGTATTTCTTTCTAAATGCCCTTTTTTCTCTGTGAAGAAAATGAACAAAAATTTACCTCTAAATGTTTTGAACAGAATCTCCAAATTTTAAAATGTGTTATAGTTAAAAATAAAACTCTAGTGCAGTACATATAATAGGCTCACACCAAGGTGCCATGTTGCATTTACCTACAGTTTTTTATAAAAAAGGAGTATTTTTGAATAGCTGCGGTTGAAAGTTAGATTTCAAGGAAGTAGTCAGTATTAGCTGCATCCTGATTTGCAATTCTATACCTTTTGACCTGGGACTCCTTAGATGAAGCGTGTGAAACCTTTAAGCCGATAACACGTGCTGAGATATTAAAGGTTTTTTCAAAAGGGACGTGGAACTTCAATACTTAAAAGCGACGCACGGTACATTTAAATATGTTTAAGAGTTGTGTGTTTTAAATTGTCAATAAATCATATACATTCTGAATCAGGAAGAATCACTGAACATTTTTCCACAAATAAACAAAACTCCAAAGTTTTTTATTTTACACCTCGCAGTCCCCGCAGTTCCAAAGTAAACACTAAATTTAACTGCACACTTTTTCTACCTAGCATTAAATGTTTATTGTGCTGTGATATACAAGAAACACACTTCTGATTACCGACGGCCAGCCATCAAAATAAACATTGCATTTGTGCACTCCTTTTCTTTCCATTATTTAGATATAGATACTCTTACCTGAACTTCAAGTCATCCTATAGGACTGTGACTAGGACTAACTGCGGAGGGGGACCTAGCGCCTCGACCTCAAGGCCTGTTGTGCCTTAAGCCCCTAACCGGGTACCCCTGGGAGGGAGAGGTAAGGTGAGAGGAGCAGAGGACGGCCTGACCAGGAGACACGACGGGCAGAGGGCGAGGTTGCTACCTTTTACAGATTGAAACTTCCCGGATGTCAGCTGGTACAGCGGTTCCCCTCCCCCTTTCACTCGCTTCTCCGTGGAATTGCACTCTGAGACCGCCCCCATTCCGAGGGGCGAAAGCTTCCACACAGCATCCTTTTCTCCTGCTATGCAACGCCGTGACTCCCACCGACACTTTCAACTACCAAGCAAATGAAAGGTGAAGTGAAATGGTAATGTAGGTGAAATGGAGGGGCAGGAAATTCGCGGGACCTTACCAGCATTCGCCTAGCGACCCGGAGAAACGCCGAAAAAAACCATTGTTCGGCCGCGGGAATCGAACCCACGACCTTCCGAATGCGAACCACATACCTTACCGCCTGCGCCATCCCAACGGTAGTGTTCCTGTAAACTGAACTGGGAGGAATTCACTATTACATGTCATCAAATCTTGTACATAGTAAATATTTTATAATTGAAAATGAATTCAGATTGGAGTTATATTTAGAATGATGGTTCTGGTTTTATATATAAAGTTTTGGCATTCCCTCTCTCTCTCCCTTTCTCTCCTTTCACTCTCTTTCTTTTATAGTCTCCCTCCCCATCTATCTCTCTCTCAATCACGTTCACTCTCTCTTCCGCTTCTGCTTTATCTCGCTCTTTATTTTCTGACTCTTTAGTCCTTTCTCAGTTTCTATCTCCCTCTGCTTCCCTACCCTCTCTCTATATAAGAATAAGCATATACTTTATTGCTAAGGATATTTACAGAACGTCACAAAGAGATACACACTAAAATTGCGGGGCATAAAATTCGTGGACACTATGCAATGGAGAAACGAAGAGAAGGCGATAGAATTTAATTGTTTTATCCCCTCAGGTGAATTATCAAATAAATTTAATGCTACATATTTAAAAGTGAGTAAGCTATGTGTTCAGAACCTATAAAGCTGCCAGTTCCAATCCGGGTCAGCATAGTATTGTATTCATGACTTACTTACTTACTTACTTACTTACTTACTTATGTACTAATTACTTACAATCCAACCCTCTACTTAGTCGGCATACCCTCCTCGTATGTAAGACTTACACTCCCTAGAACTTATAACGTGCCTAGGGTCAGAGGCCCTAGAGGAGCAGTTTAACATTAGATCACAGAATGAAGAATACGGAACGGGGTATCGGCCGTAGCCAGGTTTGAGTTGGGGGGGGCGAGAAGATGATCTGAAATGAAGGCGAAATAGATGAAAGGAAAGGTGTTGATGGAGAAATTAGTGAAATCAACGTCGGGGTAAACTGGAGAAACCAGAGACAATCCGCCCTGACGCCGCTTCATCCTATACGAATCCCACATAGGGCCCAAGAACCGCTTTGGTAAGAGGCGATCGGTCTAATTTCTCGGCCATGGCGCCGTTTCATGACTTCACAGACCAAATATGGTGAGGCATAAAACGTAGGTCATATACAAACACTGATCAATGTTTACGCACTCTATGGAAAAGAGAAGACTGTGTTTAGCAGGTGACATTTGTGTTCAGAAATTGATTTTCGCGATTTTTTTTCTTTACTAATATCTCCGTGGGAGGCAGTTGTAATGTTTGTATACGAATGGAAAACCTTGCCGTTGACCTGCAGTATGAAAGAGGTACAAGTTTTCGCAGCTTGACATGTGATTCCACATTTTACAGTGAATAAAATATTATATTAACATATTTTTCTTTGAGCAGTAAGAATAGGTTTGCATAAAACATTTATCACGGAGTACACTGTGATGCGCTTTATTATATAAATTTGTTTAAGCTACAGACAGTGTAAAGAAAAGTTAGTCTATTTTCCATTTCAATTTCCCTCTCTCTCTCTCTCTCTCTCTCTCTCTCTCTCATTGCCTCTATTTTAATTTTTATTTCACTTTTTTCTCAACTAGTTTCGCCAATTCGCCGCTGAAGTTTCCTTATAATCGCGATGTCGCGTACAGTCTCCGCATTTATGCCATCAAAATAGCAGTAGAGTTCAGCCCTAGCATTGTGGGGATGGGCGTCTGTTTACCTGCGTTGACTTGGTAGAGCTCCTTGCGCAGTGGTGGCCTGTAAGGAATGTAATACATTTCGGCACTCATACCGTTACACAGGCTGAGTCGTTGTCTCTTCGCTGTTGCTTATTTATGTACCATTTGACACCAAAAGTGGTGTCCTAATAGCAGTTAATGCTTGTGTTCCAAGCAGTCTTCAGTGTTGGTTGCGAATGTAAAAAATATACAAATAAATAGACAGTATACTTTAATCTCTACAATTACAGAACACAAGAGAATAAGTTACATATATTTTACCCTGGCAACATGTGCCGTTTTGCACACTCTTCTCCACTACAGTCGAGATTATGATGATCTGCATACATATCCTAATTAAGAAGGAAAATCATCGGCGACTACAGTTATGGAAGCATCACTAAATTTATGCTTCAAAATACCAGCTATGTGAGCTTCCTCCTGCCGCCTTACAGATCATGCAAGAAAGGATGCCATCAGTTTTCCTTTCCAGTTTGCCGCTGCTTGAGGAAGGGCAGTACGATCGCCAATGAATCCTCCCCTCCCCGGCTGGATTATTCGAGCTGCTGGTCACCGAGGTGAGACACGAGAAGGAAGAGAGAGGTCCTCGTGCTCCCGGCGACACAGCACCTCTAGGAAGTGTAATGCACTAATGGTCACGAAATAACATTCGTATATCTGGATTTTCGGATTAGTCAAAACCTAAGACTTCGTGTATTTTCGTAAATGGAAACATACTTTATCCTACCAGATGTGGTTTGCGTATTTTGTAACGCAACAATTATGTGTGGCAAGAAAAGGACGTTATATCAAACTTTAAATGATATTATTTGTAAATTTTATTTTCTGTGAATTATACGAAGTTTAAATTTGTAATTATTTTCTAGATAGGAAAAATTCGTAATGCAAAGAGAAGCTAAGAGTTAACTCATAGTAACACTTCACATGTTACTTGCACCCGTGAATCTTTAAATGAATATTCTTTACAAACAGATTTAAAGTTTTATATGAATGGTTATTGTTAGTAAAATTAAATTCGGTATGTATATTCAATGCTGCTAAAAGATTGTAAAATTAATTAATGAATATTTTATACAGTAGGTGTATTCAATAAAAAAGAGAGAACAATTTAAAACAAATTTGAAATAAATACAGTTAAATAAAGCTAAAATTATACTCTACAGTTATTACTGAAAACCTTTCATTAGCTTATGGTATGCCCTAGTCATTGTAGGCTTATAAGCAAGGCAATAACCGGGACTTATAGTGTGATTAACTTGTAAACTGCACATTAATCGAACTTATGCCAGATCATAGATAATAAACATAATTTTAAACAGAAAGAAAACGAATTGTAAATAAATTGCATTTTCCTGGTTGTCACCGAAATAATGTTCCGCATGAGTTTATCACTCCATATTATAATTTTAGATAATTTCCGCATACTAAGAAATAACAAAAGCATTATCTGTTTTATTCACATTGCTTATGAAACTTAGTTATGAACAAAACCTTATTTAACCTAAATATGGCCCTGAAAAACACAAGTAGTCAATAATCCGATCAGCTGTCTTGTCTTCCAGCGCTGGGTTTTGTCGGGAAGGCACAGATTCAATCACTTGTCGAAAGTAGGCAGGCTCATGTTTTAGATATTCCCATTATTTCTGCGGTGTTGTAGTAATTTATCTTTAGTACGCCTTTAATGGGCTGCCACACCAGCATCATTCGTGACCAAGCGTTGTGTATAATACTGCCGTCGGGCAATTTTGTGCGTGAGTTTAGCAGTTTCCAGTAAAGAGTAATCCCTGTGTATACTGAGTTATGCATGTACTATTACCCTCCAGGAGAATTGCATAAACTTAATTCCGTGATATGGCAGCCTCATAAATAGAACATATCTCAGTATCACCGCGTACTCTACTGAATTCATTTATAAGGGGATATCTCGACTAGTTCTCCAGGTCCAGCATCAGTGATCTAACCCAGCATTGAACAACTGATATTTCCCAATCGCCTTATAATCTTAAGGTATCTGGGACCATTATAGAACCCTTTGGTCTCAAATTGGTCCGTTGTCGATGATGGTCAGTGCAGAAAACTACCCATATTGTACTATCCCACGCATCCAGTGAAGTCTGGAGCTCTTCCTACGGCGGGGGTGGGGAGTTATTTTATAGCCCCTTGTCGAATGCATATGTCTGCTGATTCTAATTTGTGAAATCCATTGTCTCACTAATGGGCAACTTCACCTGCGCAACCGTAACCTTTAGCGGTTGAAATGGATTGGTATCCAGTTCTGCTAATGAGCAGCATCTTTCTCTAGGATGGTTTTATTTGGTCGCCGATTTCTTTTTCTGTGATCACGAAGACCGTCTTCTCCTTCGTCCCGTCACGCTGTTAAACATAATCGATTGTGGTATGTATTGCTCTTGCGATATCACGAGTATCCATATTCTGCTTCTGCATGCCCACAATCATACCACGTTTCACTTCTGATACATTTTAATACATCCTTGGCGTTAGCTGAAGTGTCATATGCCGCCTCTGCACAGACAGCTGTTACACACAGGCGTGCAGGTAACACAGACACGTCCACACAGCGCGAGGGTTGTAGTGACACTGCTGGTGTTGTGATGGCATAAATGCGGGAGACTGCGCTGCCTCTGACAATGCAACGTCGAAGACAGAGAGGAGTAGTTGTCAAATGCGACTCAACCGTCATCAAAGTCACACTGGTGTTTAGGGTTGCAGTACATAAAAGCAATATCACTTTGCATCTATGAAAACCAGCTCAGAGCGAGATTTAAAGAATTCAACGAGACTTTTTGTATATTGGCACCACAAATTATCTTTCCGAATAGAGACGCAGATAGAATTGTAAACATAGTTTTCTCCGGACTTTTTCTTTGTTGCCAATGCAGAAACAGGAAATATGAATGCTTACACTAGAATATAGGGCCCTCAACACCACCCAAACATTCCTGATGTAGAAAATGTATTTTACGACGGGGAGATAAGATCTTTTAACGGACAATACCTTGGATAGTTGACGTTTCTTACGAAATTACTTTAGGCACATGACATAATTGTGATCGAAATGGGCGTACAAAACATTTCGAACGCGTGCCATATCCCAAAGTTAGGAACTTTAACTAAGTTTGGAATTTATTAATGTTTTCAACATCAGTACCAAAAATTCGTTTATAAAACTCCATCTGCAGATGTGCAAAGTATGTTTTTTTTTCTTTTTCAATTTTCACAAAAATGCTGTGTTTCAGTTGAAAATACTCATGCATAAAACGAAGTGTTTAGGCATGTTTTACCAAACATTTACGTCAATGTTTCATTTTGTTTTTTCGCTTAACGTGTCCCTTAATACTTAAACTGGACATGTATTGTGATCCAGAACTTAGTTTGACGTTTAAAATGTAAACAATTCATACACACTACCCATTCGTCCGAGTGACACCGGTGTTGTTTATTTAGTTCTACACAGCTGGCCTGCAACTGTAGGCAATGTGATACGTGCCTTGGTGGTGCTATATTGCCAGTATTGCACTGAAAATTATTTATGTTTGCCGAAATTGTTGTAGATATATAATTGGTTATGAAAACATTTTTGCTTCTTTTCGTGACTTCTATTCGTGTTTTACTGTTCGACATCTATGGAGAAACAATGAATAAAAAATAGAAAGGCAGTAGCAAACTAAGCATTTCGAGAATAGGAGCATGGGGAAGTAGATTCACTGAAATGGCAGGAGCACTGTATGCATATATGTAATTGAAATCAAACTTCATGAAACTTCCTCATTTGTCAATAAAATGAAATTTAGTACTGTCCCAACCAATGAGTGCTAGTACACTTTGAGAAACTAATCATTGTATCAAGAATATGCTGCACTATATTCTTTGTACTGAACAAGACGAGCGTTCGGTATTACCATACCATCCAGTAGCTTCAAAACACACAAACACACACACACACACACTCTCTCTCTCTCTCTCTCTCTCTCTCTCTCTCTTGAATGACGGATTCAATATTGATACATGTAGCGCAGTAACAAGGCTTCGGTGATTCGTTGTTTCTATCCTCAAAAACCTTTATATTGATTTTTTAGAACACATAGATAACAAAATAACACATTTAAATGTGGGTGCCTGGAAATAAAGGAATTTTAGGCAGTGTAAAATTAGATACCCTGGTAAGGAAAATATCTAATCAAAGTTTTACTGCACTTCAACTAGTAATTAATTTTCACCACCTATTTCGATGGGTCAAACAAAACGATACATGCATAGTAAGCGAACGTTTATTAAAATATTCTATTCACTCATGACGATATATTTAACGTCAGTAGATCCCAAATAAACCTGATAACTGCTCTTGACGTATACTATGAAGAACCAGTATGGTTATGTAAGGAAGAGGACGAAACTGCCTATCATACCTATAATCTTCAAATACGAAGCGCTGTCTAGGAATAGACATGAACTTTGGGGGTTGAAAAACCTAGATGATCATCTTCCTAAGGAAAACTTAGTCAATAACCTACTATCCCTTATCAAAGGGACAGGGCTATTTAACTATAGGAGATAATGTAGTAAGCCTTATAGGTCACAGTGTTAAGGACAATCATAATTCGACTCCATTTTTACACAGGTCAAATCAACGCATCCAAGAACCATCCAAGCGGGCGTAAGCGGCGCTTAACAAAACTAGACATACATTTTTTCACAACTCACGATAGCCATACTTTGTCCAACCGAGTCAGCCAAGTAAGAAGAGCAGAAACTGGCTGCATGCATTAGTGTAGGGGAAATCAAGGAAGACATGAGATAATGATAAGTTAATTTGCGCACGTTCTCTAAGGAATTGTAGTTGGGATTAAATCTTCATCTTCCATGGAGGGGTAGTGACTCAGTGTTCTCCCCTAAATTACCCTCCATTTTTCTTCCTTAAGACCCTTTACATATTGCACTGTTTCCGTTCCAACGGGCTGTATAAAATTACTGATAATACAACAATTTGTTCACATTGTTTAGAAGTTGTATGCAAGGTATGTTGTATTGAAGCAGTTCAGTTATACAACGACAAGGATAAGATCAACTAGCTCATAAATATAGACATGTTCCAGTTGCGTTCTCAACCTTTTGTGTTTTTTTACTCTGGTATTAATTGGACACTTTGGGAAACAGTCCAAAGTCGTACATTCTAAACTGCTCCTTATTTTGAATGAATTTCAGATAAAATTACATGCATGCATATTAACTCAGCATAGTTGATGTACCAAAGTTCACTTATTTTCTCGTAATTTAAAATATAGAAAAAAACACTTTAACCACGCTTTATTGCATACATCAAGGCAAATTTTTATTTTTACAAGGCTACCTACATTGTGCCGTTTTGGTGTTACATTGTGCAGTGAGATATGTTTATAAATATTTGAGATTACTCAGGTTTAATTTATTTTAACTGTAGCTTCTGTATTATTTTTATTTATGAAAAAATCTTAAAACAGTTGTCCAGAAATAGTGGTATTTCCGAGTGAATTGCGATGGATCTGAAACTATTTTAAAATATCTTGTATAGTGCACCCGCATGAATTTCTATATTCACTTTTCTGCAAACTATTCTTACAAAAGTTTATTCTTATATCTACTTCTTATTATTCCAAATACAGTTTCCAATCACATTTTTACATTTCATTGTACCATCTAATCAGATTTTTAAAGTGTTTGTTTCTTATGTGATGGCCTTTAAATTCCATGCTCTTTGCATGACTATTCATTTATCATACAAATGGTACTTTAAACAAAATCGTTAGTTATTTTGGAGAAAATTAAAATTTTCGAAACATTTTACATGTAAAGTTTAATTTTGGGTGTGAGATTCTCTTGAAAACCTTCGTTTCGCATCCTTTTAAAATGTTGAACTTAAATAAAAAGTTTGGTGTTTAAGCGAATTTCTGTCTTTGAGTTATGCTGTTTTCACACGCACACAGACCTTTTTCTAAAAATGTGTTTTAGATTCAAAATGTGTATTTTCAGTGAAATCTCGGAATTCGGATTTTTGGGTGTAATTTAGTAGAGAAATTAAAATAACGTTTAACCCGTTAAAGGTTTAATAGTATGCAATAAAATATAAAAAACCTGTAATAAATGGAACTCCGGTCTTCCGCAAGGGATGCACAAAGCTTTGCACCACTGAACTTTGAGTCTATAAGGTTTTAATCCCATTTCGGCTACTGCACCGGATTGCGTTGTGGTAGTATTCTAATGGCAATAAAAATTAAATAAAAGAGCTTATTTATTTACTCCCACGAGCTTCATCAATTATGTGTGCTTGGTTACAGTGTTCCTTTTACCGAGAAAAGATAGTCTTTATACGCGTTTCGGCTGCAATCTCAATTCTGAAGCATTCGGTAATGTAACTGATAAATGATGACATTTTATGGATGCTCTTAATCTAGACTACCCTTAATTATGTTCACGTTTCAAAAACACATATATTGACAATTTTCTTCAAACTTGTGTATAAGATTTCAGTTGCACACGTGCTGTGATTTGTCTAAAGACTTAAAATTTCTAGGAGTATATCTTCATTTAAACTGTTTATAATTTTTGCATCGATTTCAACAAAAGCTAATTTGTGTTGAAAAATTTTCTGCAGTGTACCTGGAGTGGTTGGTGAGTTGTTTATGGACAAAGCGACATTTATAACAGTTCAGCAATGGCAAGTGCACCTAAAAAGGAAATAAGTAAGCTTATAAGCTTTCAAAACCTACTTAATAAGCTAATACAGTATATATATCAAAGTCCTTGGGATTTGCTTTCAATGTCTAAAATTTCTATTCTCAAATCACAAGATGGTGTAGCGTAGCTCAGTTGTATTCTATAGAGTATACAGAGCGATCCATATGGTGGTTTCTAATTGCTAACCAACGTTAAATAAACAATTCACAAGAGCAATATTTTTCGAACTAAGGAGTAACTGTGAGAGAATATATTTTTTCCTAGTTATGATTTTAACTAAATTGTAAGTGGTTAGTTACACACAAGAAGCCAAAATGCTCACCTCCGTGATGTGGGGATAGCATGGCCGTCTTAATTTCAAGAGATTTCGAATCTCGGTTAGAATGTTGGGTACTGTAACTCTATGGGCTTGAGCTCACTCAGCTATCGACTAGTTTCAATCATTCCGATATGACCTAAATGTTTAAAGGACGTTAAAAATCTCACACCTAAAAATGCTGAAACAGCATTCAATCCTAAGTCGTAGTAACCAGCTCTTAATGAAGGAAACGAAGAATTGATAATTTTACAGACAAAATAATATCAACCCGAAATTAAAGAAAGAAATTCACTGGTTTTTTCCAGACAGAAGTGAATGTGAGCAAGATATTAGTCCAAGTATCTGAAAGGAACCAATACGGTTCATTGACGGATCCAAAACTAATGATCTGGGGTATTTGGATGTGGTAGAAAACTTTATTCAGCCTCGGTCAGTATGCTACTGTCTTTCAAGCAGAAGTATGTATAATATTGGCTTGTGTATGGGACAGCTTAAGTAAGACCATAAAAATAAGGGTATTACTATACTTTCCGAGAGGCAAGCGCCTAAAAGGATCTTGAAGGTAGTATAACCAAATCTAAATTGGTATGAGGATGTATGGAGGCTCTAACTGCATTGATTCTACACAATTCATTGGGGTTTGGTGTGGGTACCGGGACACAGAGGCATCCATGACAATGAAAGAGCAGATGATTTGGCGAAGAAAGAAGCAGAGAATCCTTTTGTAGATCCTAAACCTAGTCACGGGCTATCCTATGGATTAGTCCGGAGGGATAATCCGGGAATGGATCAGGGAAAAAGCACAATGAGTACAGGAAATCTTTGTCAGGACGCAAGCACTCCAAGGCTCCTATTAAAGAGATAATTAAACGTAGGACACAATAATTTCTTAAAATGAGTGGAACTGCTCTAAAACGGACAGTTGGTATATTAGCAGGACACTGTCAGTTCCATGGGTGTCTCTACAAAATCAGCAAAGCAGTCGATCAAATAAGTCGAAGATGCAGGGGAGTAACTGAAAGAGTATCTCACCTACTGCCTGACGTAAAGGTGTCACAGTTCTTAGTGCAATGATTTCAAGAAGTGCCTACTAAGTGACTTGCGGACCTTGCAAAGGAGCCAGATACCTTAGGGCAGTGGTGGCGAAAACGCGATTCGCGAGGAAGTGTGACTCGCAGGCGCAACTCCTTGTCTAGACTTCTATTCATTTGTTTTCCATGTACTGCTGAATGGTGTATTGTGTATTGCATATTTGACGACTCGAGAGAGAAAGGCATTTTCGCCACCCTTGCCTTAGGGGATTAAATGAAGGAAGCACAATAGATTACGTTTCTTTTAAAATAAATAAATAAACAAAGTAGCTGCATAGTTTTCCTTTAGTAAGCTTTTATTTACCTCTTACGATTTTCCAATTAAAGAAAATTCAATCAGTATGAAGCGGACTCATAGGATAATCACAGATAATTGGAGATATAGATGCAATTTGCCATATTAAAAAATTTGTGCTTTAGCCAAAATCGCAGAAGCTATTTTTGAGAAAGTAAATAAATATTGCATTTTTTACATATAAAGAGTGGTTTAGGGTGAGGAAATTGGCTTACGTAAGTTGTGGATGACTCAAGTGGTATTAATTGAAATGTTATTTTTGAATTGTGCTCTTCACAGACAGACGTACCAACGTGGACGTTTTTATAACACTTTTTGTGTGTGTGTGTGTGTGTGTTTGGATTTTAAAGCTATTTGTAGTAAAATATTCTTTACTTAGATTTCTGGGTATAGACAATACTTTCTCTAAACACATAACTTAGTGTTAGAGAAAGAATAAATGAATGAAATAGTAATATTAGATTAATTAACAAGCTGATGAGAATTGTTGTAGACTGAAAAGAGCGCAGATTTGGTGTGAAACGACTAATGGAAGCCAAAATTGGGGAACATACATTACGAATAGATAGAATTGGGGGAGGCATAGGATAGGAATGCTCTTTCTTTAAGATGTATTGTGTGGCTAGGATTGATATTAAGCAATATTTTGGGTGGCCTACATTTGCAGGAGCTTTATGTAATCGAGAGTGGGTTTTTCTGCGTAGTGGCAACATATACTTCCCGGTGGACATTTGCTGAAGCATGGTAACTATATGACTTGCATTCCATTGTTGTGATTAAAGTTCTTCACTCATGTTGTTATCGTGGGGTGGTTACGATACGGAAGCAAATGAGATATGTTGTTGGTTTATGCTAAGCGCCAAAGTAATGGTGAACAAGTATGAGCATATTTATAGACAAGGCTTCCAAATATTCTGCCTTTGTTGAACAACATTTGGATAATTTGTTAGAGACTGTGCCACTAGGCGTCGTCGAGACATGCTCTTTCAGTGATGGTCATCCCGTGCAGAGGCAGGTCGAACATAGGGAAGTTAACAAAGGAAACGGGATGGAGGGAGATGCTACAGACTGTGGATCGGCCACACACGTCTGGTCCCAGCGACCACTTCCACTCGAGTGACGCTATCATTTTCCCCACCAATCGTGTCTAGTCAAAGCCAGACAGGGCTGGCGTCACACCAGAAAATTTCAAACAGATCTCTTCCTTTAGCGTGGTCCGCGCCGAAGGGAGAGACCGTTAAGCCGAAATATAACTGAGGAGACCCAATAATGCTACGTCTGGTAACAATACATAGTATAACACAACAGTATTGTTGTTATAACAGTAAAATACAACAGTGCGTCTGGTAATCACAATTAAATTATTATGCCACAATATCTCGATCGATGGTTTGGACCGCATAGCCCGTTGCAAGAATCTTAAGCCCAAGGGCTATTTTCTGTGGAGCTACTTGAGAGATCATGTTTACGAAGAATTACCTTCTCTAAATCACCACATAAACAGAAATCTGCATCAAATGTAACAATAACACGTAATGTTGTGCAGGTTGCGGGAAGGACTAATGAGGAGGGTCACATTGTGTGCAGAGCAGGACGGAACTTATTTTGAACATCCTCTGTGAGTTTCCATTACATAACAATAGAAGTCCCCGCAGTGACCGGAGAGTAGGCCACCCAACCTACTGCTCAGTATCTATCCAAGCCACCCAGTACGTGGAGAAATTCTTAAATAATTGTTTCTAGAACAAGGAAGTAATTGTAGTAGTTGAAGGAGGAGAGAAACTTATGCTGATAATATGAAGTACACCCATAGCACAAAAGGAGAATATCCGCGGTAACGTGTACGACTCACATTCGGGTGGTCCCGGGTTCGATTCCCGGCGATCGCCCGCTCTGAGTCACTCGGAGTCGGCAGGCGATTACTGGGATGCTTTCTCATCTCCACGATTTCTTTTCCATAATTTCACTTTGTTTCCGTTTCCTTCTCATCTTTCAGGTGTGATTCTACGTGTCATGGTGTATGACGGTACCGAACAGATGGTGCGGATGTATGCTCAATGGAAACAGCATTCCCCGTGTACACCAGAGGGCTGCTTGGTTTTTGGGTCGTTCCTCACCCTTTCTCGGCGAATCCAGCAGTGTGGCGGTCTGTGAAGTTGGAAATGTTAGGGACTTGCGCGCGTCTCTGCGACCTGTAGCCTCCTATTATTCCTTCACCTCATCCCTTTCCTCCTGGAGGTTGGTAGGCACAATAGATCTCTGTAGGTCGCGGTGTGCAAGGTGTCGCCCTCAGTTGTACACCTGCTTCCATTTATGCCGTCACCGCAGCTTCGGGAGGAATATTACCAACCTTCTCAGCGGAAGTGTATATAGCAGGGATAGGTGAGTCTGTAGTCTTCTGCCGTTGTTCGACTAGGCAGGGGCGTGTGTTAGCCGTAGCTCACGTGATGTATACAAATATTTCGGAGGTATATCGGGGAAGAATTGTGAATACGTGGATAATTTGCGATTTGAAGACATTGCTAGGGCAATTCTATGCAGCATTCGCATGGACAGATTATTAAAATACTGTCTAGTAAATGGTTCTCATTGAGAGTAAAAATTATAATTTGCTTCAGCTTTACTTTATAATTACTGCCATTAAAACACTGTTTCATCGATAATTTTTTAGTTTAGCGTCCTTTAGCAGGTCAGGTCATATTGGACTATAAATGAAATATGCTCAAATGAGCCAGGGGCGCACAGAGCTGAACGTTACCCGGCATTCGTGTTTTCAGGATAAGGGAAAAACTTGGCAAAACCTTATCCAGGTAATTCGCCCTAATCAGCATTCGAACTCGAGACCTCTACCTCTACCAGGCAGACATACTAACCTTACATCACAGATGATGAAGAAATTATACAAAACTGTTTTATTTTGTTGTGTATTTGGATTGTAAAAAAATTCCAATATTTACTTAATCGATTTTCCTCCTGTATGGTAGGACTTACACCCCCTAGGACTTATGATTTCAATAATTGTAGTAAATGTATCCTCTTTGAAAGTAAATGGTATAATGTATTTTCAGTTTTACATTATGTTGCCATTAAAACAGTTTATTCACAGAATGTTATGCAAACGAGCTTTTATTTAGTTATTTATTATTTAAACATAGTATTATAAGCGGTGACCAGTAAAGCTATTGCTCAAAGTTATATATTCATATGTGAATAATCCAGAACTGTGCACGTAAAACAGGACGCGCAAAAATTAAACAGATACATACACCTGTTTCTTGCTATACACACTCCGCCTTGAAAGGTCAGTAGAATGCCGCCCAAAGCTGCGGGGACGGCATAAATGAAAGCGAGTGTACAATCTATACTTCTACACTTTCGAGGTGACAGTTGTAGTTCCTTGAGATTTACTATCAGTATACATATGGACCGCAGCAATGATAAAGTAGCATTGATTTATAATAAGTATTATTTTAGTACATTGTGTGCTTTAAGGAGATCTATATTTCTGTGCAGTAAGTTTTTGTCTATCCGTTGTAGTTTCCCAGTTATAGAATTTTTTCAGAATGAGGAAAGTTTCACAGTCTATTCCCAGAAAGTTAAAAACATAACATTTATTTTTCATGAAAATGTCTTAAACGTGTGATATTTCAAATCAAAAACTTCAGAGCCATATTTATGTAAATGAAAGGTTTGTAAACATTTTCCATCTAAAGGGTAGTTTGGAGTAGAGAAATTATCTTGAAGATCTTGGTGTCGTATCTTTGGAAGCTACTAAACTTAAATACTAATTTTGTTATTTATACGTTATTTAGTTTTTGAGTTATGTTGTTCAAGCGCGCACACGCAAATACATACCCACACAGACACGGATCTTTTTCTAAAAGCACTATTTTTAGATTCAGGGGCTTCAAAGCATGTATTTCCGATTAAATATTGATATCAAATTTTTGGGTGGAGTGCAACACTGTGTACTAGGAATTAAAATGGTATTCACTTAATGATTCCTTTATATAATATTATCTCTATTGAGATAAGTGGTTCATATACGAGATAGAGAAGAAAGCGGAAATTAGGGCAGAACAGAGATGACCGAGGGAATTGTAGTGAAAGACACACCCTAGAGTATTATTTTTCTGTTTTTATCATCACTATCGTTTTAAGTTTATTTTATTTAACGTCACAATTGCAACAATGTAGCAGTCCTGTCAACCTCTGTGAATAGCAAGCTAATGAAATTTATAACTTTTGCCACCCCCAGTTACCTGTGTTGTTCCCCTTGACATTTAAACTTTTGGCTCACGTAATCTGATTAGATGAAGTTTGGAAGTCGAGAATGCAGCTCTCAGTAGGAGATAGTTCAGCTGCAGAAAGCGACAGAATACATTTCTCCTCTGGCAAAGGAGAATAATCATTTCCAACCTCCTTGTGTAAACTACCCTATATACTGGAGTTGAATAAGCAGGAAAAATAACGAGAATCTGTAGGTGTTGGTGTAAGCATAAGCAATGGTTTTCGTGAACGCCTTCGAAGAAGCGAGAAAAGAATGTCACCAGCAGGTGCAAAGGACAGCTTTCATAGCCATGGTAACGTACTAAAATTGAGACCGATCGATTCAGAAAGAGATTTTATGGAACGATGTCAATATCTAACATTCTTCTGCACGCATCTTCTTGCTAAGGGGAAAAAAGGAATTCATGAAAGGTTTCTCTAATGGCACTGGAGCAAAGTATACGTGATATGGCCCAAGCTGTTATGAGCTCGAGGTAGAAAGTTAGCTTACCTGGATGTGCAGGCTCGAAGATTCTTCGGAAGCTAAATTTAGGAAACAAATTCTTTCTCTTCCACAGTTAATATTTACTATAATTTAAATTTCTAACCTCTATAAATTTATCCAAAATATCTGAACTGTGTACAATATCTTTAGATCTATTATACCAGGAGAATTTCTAGCGCTTAATGTTATTATTTATTTCTGCTCCATTTATCTGCGACCTTTAAAATGTTAGGGTATATCAGCGGCTTTAACTTAAGAACAATTTCATTTGTTGTTCATCACTAAGGTTCTTATGTTAGGTTGAGAAGGGCAATTTCGCTACCTTTCGTCTACTAAATGCCAAGGGGGAAGAGATGAGGCGAGAGAGAATAAAGAGCGCCCACACTTGATGGCGGAAGACCCGGAGCAGCAGGGTCCTTACGTTTCCAGATTGAGCATCTCCTCCTAATGGCCCTCCTATTCGCACGGACAGATTTGGGCAAATGCTACCAAGCCAGGGAGGAAGCAGTGCTCTCCTTAGAGCATATCCAGCGCAGTTCCAAAGCGAATCGAACGCGGGCGAGCTTCAGACGCTGCTGTCTCAACCATCATTCTGTTCAGTAAGTTTCTAACCTTACTTTAGGTTTTTTTATATTACACATTAATCTTTCTCTCTACCTCTCTCTTCCTCCGCTTTCCCTTCCCTTCACTTCCCTTCTCCTGTCTCACACTCACACACATACACAGTTTCAAATTCGAGGAAGGATAGGAAATAATATTATCTAAAAGAGGAATTCCTACTCTACAACCAGGATTCGAACCCGTTAACCCTTTATTTGAAGGCTAGCACGCTAACCAATACATAGCACTACTATAATTTTAATTTCTATTTTACTAAACTATCATGGTAATCAAATATTTTATTTTATTTACGCACCCAAAATCTGACACATACATTTTAATTTCACTTTGGTAATATAAGAGAAAAATTAGATGTTTTAATTACATGCTTTTTAAATCTTATTTGTGCAGTGTATATGTTCTAGAAACCAAATTTGCAACCGTATGCTTTTCATTAAAATTAACATAAAGCTTTCAATACGAATTAAAAAGTCTATCGCAAATTTCAAGTCGATTACTACACGATGTTTGCGTTTACAGAATTTCAAAACAGCCATTTTAATGCCGAGAAAATCAAATACAAGGAATTTCACTTTTCTTGTGCACATTTTGAATTTGCAATCACAGGTTTTATTTAGTTGAAGGGAAAAACGTAGAATGTTTTAGAAGGACACGTTTCTAGGCGCCCTGAATATCTCCCAAAATAACTTCTTAAAGAAAGTCGTGTTTGTGCCCATATCTTTGTACAGCATAACTCAAAAACCAAAATTTTAACGGACATGAACTTCACATATTTCAGGGAAATGTTTGTAATGCATGTTAAAAAGGTTGAGGATTTACATCACCCCATTCCTCCACATGGATAAATGCTCGTTATTCCTTATTTTACCAAAACTATGCTAACAGTTTCATAAAAATCTACATGTTTGAGCTTTTAGAATTAAATGTATATGTTAAATTTTATGTAAATATACTTCTATGATTCTTCCATTTTACTGAATTTTCTACAGTTGTAAAATGTTAAAATATAACACGTGTTCCGATAAAAATTAAGAAGTAGAAAAGATATACAAATGATGTGAAACAAGAGTGCCATAAATAACTTCTTTGTCAACTATTAGAATTTTTTGTGTTCCTTATTTTAAGTAATACTTTGTTCCTTTGTATCTCATGATCTCTGTAAAAATTGTGAGCATAATCATAAATCCAGTTTGAGTGCAGCCTCTTCCTGTAAAACCGTACATTACCGCACTTAAAGTAAAATTAATTTGAGTGTTTATCGGGATTTACAGGAAGTAAATGGAAAATATTAGTAATTTTTAAAATGTCTCTGAAAATAAATGATATGCTCAGAAAAAGCCAAGTGGATGTTACACATCAAATATTTTTCTGCATGCCACCAGTCTAGTAGTGTGCAAACTGCGCTGAATTTCATTACAGATTTGTTATTCAATATCCATTATTCCCTCTGAATCCGCACACAATACGTGACCAAAAAATATGGACACAAAAAGTTGATATGCGTTAATAGTGATGACGAGAATAACAATGCACTGCCATGTTGATGGACGTGCACAGAAATCGAGAGATATCGAGTTTAGCAGTATCGAATTATTTATACTAGTCCGTAGATAACTAGAAAGTATCCGTATTCACTGGAAACTCCCATATTAAAGGTAATGTAAGAAGGAGATGAACTTTTTAATGAAAATAAGTTATTTCAGTTGCAAGGAAATATGTGTATAAACACTGAAACTTGCTTTTTTGTATTTTAAACCCTAATCACATTTAGAAGTCTAATTTATTGCATTTGGACATCTAAAATCATGACGAAATGCAATGACTAATAATGACTTTAAGCTGGGCCTAAATTAATAACTGGCTCATATTAATTCTAAGTTCTTGATCATGCAGCCCCAAAGCAGTGCATCTGAGTTTTTAAAAATAATTGTCAAAAGTAATTACGACCATATCCTTTTATTTTAAGTGTTGCGTTTTATTTTATCGAAAACTGATCACTTAAACTAAAAGTCACTCTGAGCTTAAATTTTATTTTCCCTAACATTTACTTATAGGTATTACAAATAGAAGAGATATTATGTTCCATCCATAAATTCGATATAGATGCTTCACGCTTTGAGGGAATTCAGCATTTTTGGAGCCTTTGCGTGCAAAAATGTATGTATGTGCGTGAGAGAGAGAGAGAGAGAGAGAGAGAGAGAGAGAACAGTATAGCTCAAAAACATCAGATGTGATACACTAAATGTCATATTTCCTCAGACATTATTTAAGCATGCCAGACAGAGATGCTCAGTTCTCCCACACAAAATACTTCGAAATGGAAACGTTTTCTTTATTTTTCGTTTTCTAAAAAAATTGCCCTAACCACTGTTATTAAAATATATTTGAGAGAATGTAACGTATCAAATCTGTATCTTGAATGTTCTGTATAGCATGTGAAGTCCTCTTCATTATGATTTAATGTTGTAATGAGCTGTATAAAACCTTCTAAATGGAATTTGTAGATCTCGTGTAAAATAAGTTTGTCATAGAGTTAACCGTTTTCGAAATATTCCATGCGCCATCTGACGGAGATTTTTCAAACTTTGCGATTCTTCCTTTTAACTTCCATCGCAAGATTTCGTTGTTACCGTTTTAATGCTCTTTTTAAATGTGGAATTTAACAAAGTAATTATTGCTTATTCATACGCAAATAACGTTATATGTAGAAAAAAAATCACTATTTATATGAATATCTACTATTGGACATAACAAAATACCGCGGAATTTTTATGGACAGAGAAAGCTGTATGGGTATTCATCTTGTTCTTTCATCAGAATTGTGGCTCTCATTAAATAGAATATTCCAGATGACTTGAAAATCAAATTCTTAATGAATACGTATACGTTGTATACGTTAATTTTACAGACCCAAGAGCTGAAAGGAACTGTAGGACGATTTATTCACAACCGCCTTTAAAATTAAGTGCATTCAATTTAAGCATATGTATATTATCAAAACCTAGCAATAGTATTCCCCGAACACTGAAAACAACTGAACATAATAAACATGGCATGTTCTGTTGAAGAATATTTATGTTCATACGCATTGAGTCACAGAATATTTTCTTGCCATCCAATGGCAGTTCAGGGTGAAGCGTGGAGCATGGAAAGTTCCGTCAAAGTCAACAATACATCATTCAACCCGAAAATAATCTCTTCTGGATGAACGTAGAAAACATCAGTCACCAATGTCGGAGAGAGTGGCAGATTGCAACGTTCACCTAAGTCCTTGAATCATTTTCCCAGGAATTAAGATACAGTTGCTCAATATGCCCAACAGTAACACTGAAAACTCTTTCGGTCGTATAAAATAACACCACTGTAGTAACTAGAGAAATCTGATAAAGCAAAGTTAATTCAAAACTTTCTGTGGTTTAAGACACAAAATATGTAGGACATTGCGTGGTTCACAGATGAGGCATGCTCACACCGATATATTGACTCTCAGAATTTAAGACATTGGCTGTTTTAAACCACATGAGACATATCCATCCAAAGATGTGGTTTGCCATATCTGGTTTAAGAAAAAAATCGGCCAATTTGTTTCCGAAATAACGGTTGCTTAAAAAGGATTTTCACAGAGTTCACATGGAACTAATCCAAGGATATTCCCAGGAAGTTGGGGCGACCTGGCACACGTTAACAGTGACAATTTATAATCATTTTGGCAACCAATTCATTCTCTTGGCCACCGGGATCATCAGATTTTAATATCCCTGATTACTTCTAGTGAGACTATCTTACACAAAGAGATTGGGACCTGATAGGCAAAATATGCTTTGTCGTGCCCAAATGGCTGTGGCGCTCAGCATCTTTTATGATGTACAATTATCTTGGACCGGAGTAATTTGAGAGACGTTAGAGGATTCAAAGACCCTTGCACCTCGATCATTAAAGCCTTTTGTGCTATGCCTTATACCCAATATGGGAGCTTACGGACACAAACAGTCATGCCCAAAGCGGGATTCAAAACCGCGACCCTTTGCGCAACAAGATGCCGAAGTTAGAAGCTCCAGTGACCACAGCTACATATTACATCAAGTATTTTTGGTTAGTTATTCGCAAAAGAGTGGTTATAATTTATAAAGGCTAGCCTGTAACATTTTCCATGATTAGTTGTGCTTTTCTGCCCGAAAACCTTCTTCTCAGATCTGTTACTTCCAGTACACTTCCTAGCAAGCTGTCTATCCGCATCCTGAGCTGCAGCGAGTTTCTTTTTCTATTTCTTATGGGCTTCAACACTGTTATTCCATTATCCATTCAACGTTTCCACTTATTCTGACTGCTCCACAGTCAACACTTGACAGAAATACTTGAATCACACATTTCGTCGTAAACGGGATAGGAGAAACTGAATTCATAGCCAGATGTTAAAACATATTCACTACATGCTCTTTTCGTGACAGTGCGAGAAACAACTGAACAGCGACAACCAATTACAACGGAAATCTCGAAATAGTTGATGCCACAAGACGGTTAGTTTGCAATAAATTGCATGTCTTAAGAAATCTATATTTCTGCTGTGGTACGTTTTTGTCCATCTCTTATGGTTTATCAGTTACACACAATTACCTCCAAACGAAGAGGAATTCAAGGCTTTTCCACAAAATTTAAACATACATATCTTAAACATATGGTATTTTAATCCAAATCATTAGAGTCATTTTGAAAGTTAAAAATACTTCTTAAAAGGAGTTTCTTAAAATCCTATTATTGGATTTCTGGAAGATACTGAACCTAAATACCAAGTTCGATATTTATCGGACATTTAGTTTTGGGGTTATGCTTTTCACAGACACACACACACACATATGGAAAGTTTAATAAAATGCAAGGGACATAAAAACGTGCATTTGAGCAATATCGACATTTAGCTTCCTCTTACCTACAATAGGTAGGTGGTATATAAAGTAAAATTAACGATTCACGACGTATACAAATTTTCATTCTTTTCAAGCTTTAAGTAAAGTAAAATACATTACGTTATCTTTAAAGCGAATCTTTCTTTATTTGTAAAATTTTATTTTATATATATTTATCAAGTTCTGGTAATTCCCACAACGAAAACGTTTTCATATTAAAACTTGAGGCATTTGCGTGTCTCACACAGTTGTAAATGGTTTAATGAGCACTAGAGGGCAGATGCTGTTTACATTTGCGTTACGCCGACAGCGACTAATACGGAGTGCTAATCTGGTTGTTAAAATCTTTTTCTGTAGCCCCTACACCAGATGCGCTTTCGATTTATTGCTTGCTGTGGGCTGGATAATTGCATAATGCTACTTATTTCGCCACAGATTTCAGCTATAATAATTGCTATAATGATGTGGCTGTGCAATTAAAACGTGATGAAAATAGCTAACGAGGTTCGTTTCGCAAACAACTACTTCTTTATGCTGTAATGCGGTAATAATGAATACCGCGGTCAGAACCCAGACATCACATCCCCCCTCGTTTGTTTCGCATAGTTTGGTCGATTCTGAAGGATACGTTAATCCTGTGATCTTTAGGCATCAAAGAGGCCCATGTGCCAATAAAGTACTGTTGTGCCAAAAAAGAGTTATCATAATTATGCTAAGAAGGAAAACAGACGAACATTACAAGCCACTATTTTACCTATTGAAGAACTTAGTGTTTTAGTTTGTTTACATTTTATGCTTTTACCTGTGAGACTAAATTAGAAAATGACTAAATTTCAAGTACAATGTAGCACAATTGAAGAAAATTAAAAGGAAAAACGAGAGAAGTTACGTAATTAAAATGTTATTCCATCATGGTGTGGACGAAAACTTACTATACAAAAAAATATAGATCTGTTTAAACACACAATTTATTTCAAATAATTTTTGTGGTATTAGCCATTTCTGAGATATCCGTTATTAAAGGTTCCAATTGTTCATTACTTGTCATTCCCTTCAAGTCCTTTCAACATTCAGGTGTTTCTCGCGATTACACGATAACAGTATGGAATTTTAAGGTCGACATATAGCGGCTAGTTTATAAACATTTGAGTATATCGCTGTTCTCTTTACATTAATAACGAAATGTGTAATGTAGGTATTTCTGCAAAAGTTTATTTAAATTAAAATGTAGTGGATAAAAAACTAATTTAGGGTTTAGTAAGAACAGTTTTGTATACCCACTAATAAATATAGAGGGTAGAGAATGTCATACGAATGCATCACATCAGATTTATTTCCATTATTGTTCATTATCTCAAAATTACTCTAACGATTTTGATTTAACCATCATCTACTTAATATAAACAATAAAATGTATATATTGAATTATTTTGGAATATCCTATGAAGATCCCTTCATTCAGAAGGGATTTTGATAGTTTCATACACTGGTAAACCATAACAGACAAAAATTCTTCTTCTTCTTCTTCTTCTTCTTCTTCTTCTTATTATTATTATTATTATTATTATTATTATTATTATTATTATTATTTAGCTGATTATCTTCCTGTTAGTGGGACTTACACACCAGTGCCTTGGGTCAGTAGCTTGTTGAGGAGGAGGTAAAGCAAGGCCGGCATATAGCGTCCAGTTCTTAAACATTTGAAGTCGCTGTTCTCTTTGTATGTATAACGAAATGTGTAATGTAATTTTACAAAGTATTATTTGGATTAAAATTTAGTATATAGAAAAATTAATGGTAAGAATATTTTGTATAACTCCTAATAAGGACATAATATAGAGAAGGTCATTTTTACAGGTCCATTCAGGTAAAGCAGCATTAAACTCCAAACCCGTTTCACTTCTTTTCTTTCAGTTTTTTTCACCATTCAAAATGCTCTGAGACCAGTTTTTAATTTAAGGGGAGACTAAATCACGAAAATGTGCCAAAAAATACATGTTTATGTTTCTGTATAGCTACTTTCTTTGGAGATATATGCAATTTTATATTTTCCATTTTTTCTGCGAGCATCTGTTTAAATAAATGGCATTTCTTGTATAAATTACCCGTTTTCTCAGAAAATATTGAAGATAACTAAATTAAATTTTATGATGAAACTGATCTCTAAGTCCTATTGTGAATCTACTTTAAACTAATTGCTAATAAAATTCAATCAAAAGGTGATATAATTAAGTAAATAACTCCATCTTCCTTAATGAATATACATAAGTATTGTAAGGCAGTGAACTTAGAAGATATTTCTGTAAAACGTTTACCCTGATATCTTAAATAGTTTCCGAGATGATTCTTGAATTTAACAAATTTAATATTTGAGGGGTAGGGCTATTAATCTCCACTTAAATTTTTGGAATTTTTAAGATAGTTTCAGATAGTAAGAGTTCCTACTCTGCATTATTAAAAATATTAGGTATTTAATATAGAGTTAGGAAGACTAGAAAAAGTAAAATAGTCATATTTGACGATTTCTATTTCCGACGAAATTAAAGTTTGTAATTCAGAATATTAAACGTTCATTGGATGCCTAAGGCATTATAACCTTTAAAAGGTGTATTTAAGTGGAATGTATGTATCTTCTAATTGGGTGTGCTAAAATATTTTTTTTTAACTCATAGGAAACTTGGAATTAAATTTATTTATTCTCTCCAATTTGAAGTTTCTCGACACTCGTTAGCGAATTAGGAGACAGCCCAACCTGCAACTGGGGAGTAAACTTTGGGATTGAAAAATATTCTTAAGTTACATTTTAACTGAGATAAACTCGAAAGTAATGTTTGTTAAACATATGGGTCCTTTTCAGAACCTATAAAAGCTATAAGTCTGAAACCTTTCATGGGTATTGAACGCATATAGAATTATATTCTTCATTATGATAGATTTTAAAGTTTGAACACTTTGTCTTAAACTTTTAAGCATATGTTGCAGTTGTGTTTAAAAAGAGAGAAGGAAATAAATGCTCATGCATTATAAACAGTTAATTCCTCTAATTTGATGGCAATAAAAAGAAAACTTTAAGGGGTAAAAAAAATAATAATCAGGGTTTGCCTCCCATAATTTTTGCATAAATACTTTATCTATTTTTCTTACAATATTATTTTGTAAGTTAATATTTTTGAAGACTATTTACAACATATGAATAAAACGCGGTAAACGTTTCTAGTTAATGAAAAATAAATTTTAGATTTTTAATTATTTGAAGATAACTATATTGTCTGATTCTTTATAGTAATGCCATACTTAGAATATAAGTCGTTCATCACAAAGAAAGGGGTATGAGTCGTTGTGATATGAAACTCTGACTCCGACCAGCAGATGTATTTAGTTTTCATCTGTTCATGATCTAAGAGAAATCTTTGCTAATAATAAACATGTATACTTCAATGCTAAAATTGAAATTGCGTCATAATTCAATTCGTAATTAATTATAATGAGTTGTATCATAATCTTTCCACCCTATGTCCAAACTTTACTTCTTACTAAACTGAAAATTGTACAGAAAAATGAATATTACGAGCTCTATATACAGATTTGTTTGAAATTAATATTTAATGAGTAACATATTTGAGTTTAAATGTAAAACCACAGCCACAAATACTTGGATATGTTTGCGGTACGTAGATACTGCCGCACCCTAACAGAAATGCTATGCCCATCCCTCAGAAATTATATGCCGCATAAATTACTGTTTGCCATTAATTATAACAATCCAAGTCCTCAACTGTTTCCTGTTTTCTTCAGTAAAATACAATGAGTTATTGATCTCTATACTCTGATTAAACACACCGGTGCATTCTGAAAGCTGCAGTGCGCAAGCCGGATGCCATCAGATATATCATCGCCTGAGTTGTTCACACCGTGAACCTGTGTATTTATTTTTCTTTCTTTCTTTCCTTGTGCACGAAGTGGCTGAAGTAGAAAACATTCGTCTTATTGTTGTGTACGTGGTTATATATTAATGAATAAAATTGAAAGTTAAACAAATCGCTCACTATAGCCACAAAACACACTGCGCAAGCTTGGTCATTATAACCACAGGAAGGTACAAAATAGCTTCCAGACGAGAAACGGGTTGTCAGCTGATTTCTGTGGAAAGATCGGTTACCACGGCAACTCTTTAGAATGCTCACCGTCTGTAGGCAAATGGATCTCGTTTGCGTAATCAAATATTGTTCCATATGGTTTACGCATGTAATGCTTGACAGCTTCAATTTGTATTAAAAGTTATGATGGATTGCATTCGTATTATTTTCTCTACTCACTCTTCTACATACTATTCTCACTAGTATACAGTACTACTAGAATACAGTAACCTAAAGCGATAGTCAATTTTTTTCTAAACCGGTTGCTCTGTAAGGTTTTGAAATTCTGTTCTCTTTGCATGAACACCAAAAAAGAAAGAAAGAATGAAAGAAAAAAGTAAGAAAGAAGAATATCCCTTTGAAGTGGAAAAGGTTAACGTATTTCATTCTTACCAACAACAAAAAATATCTTGGAAATCGTTAAAGCCACAAGTCCTTTTATTTGACATATAAATTATGTGATTTAAGGAGATGTAGGTTCTTTTTATAGTAAGACTATGTCTTTTACCAATTACATAAAAGTGTTATGAAAACAGATGACTTCAGAAGCTATTCCCAGAACGTTCAAGAAATACATTTAATACATCACGAAATTAGTTTAAACATATTGAATTTTAATCAAAACCATTAGAAGCACTTTTTTAGAAAATCAAAAATAAGGAAAGCTTTTACAGCTAAAGGTTATGTTGGGGTGAGGAATTTTTTCAAAACTTTCGTGTCACATCCAAGTTTCGTATTTATCGGACTTTTCATTTTTGAGTTATGCTATTCACACACACACACACACACACACACTCACATATACACATATGGTCGGTACATTTTCTAAAACAACTCTTTTTTGATTACACGGACCTTAAAACATGTATTTCCGGTGAAAATGAACAACGAATTTGGGTTGGAATACAATACGTCCTCTAATTACTGCCAGCACATAGTAGAGAAAGCAAAAATGCAAAGAAAAAACATTTTCGAGTGGAATGGAAATACATTTTACGCACTAACCCCAAAGTAGCTGAGAGTATGGGAGTCGCCATTAGAGAATGGTGCTACCCACCAAAACCCCACAGTAAATTCAGCGGTCACAATAGTGCGGTCCTGTATAGCACCCGGGTTAGTTGAGAGAAAGATGGAAAGCTGCCGTGGAATGGACGGGAGTGGATAGAATGTATGATTCCAGGTTACAGGCATGACAAACTGCCCTGGCCGCAGCCTTGAGGCTTGAGGGAGATAATCAAGTATGAAAGAATTCAGGCAGACTTAATTCAGTCCGAAGACTCCGCCAAATGCTCGTTAAGGGATAAGAGTACTGCACTATTAGGTAAATTATTTCTGGGTATGTTTACGCTCGTTACATCAGTCGTAGTGAGGTGACCACACACAAGTCATGCTTATGTGATCAAACTTACTGGATAACTAATACTTGCCCAAGCATCGCAATCGAGTTACAAAACGAGCAATCGTCTCATTTGAAGCGCACACAGTGAATATAAACAAGCTGCTGCGCATAGCGAATTCAAACGATTACTCTCTGACACAGACCACATACAGTCATTGTGGGTACCATCCCCCAGAAGGAGGGGAAGGAACCACACGAGCTACAGGACTCAAGCAGAGAGGCCACAGAGTCGCGTAAGGTCCCTAACAATTGCTAGCTCGAAGACCCGGCTCACTACTGGCACTTCCCAAAGAGGACAAAGGGCAACATTTACACCAGGCACACAATACTCTTCCCTTGGAGCAAGTAACGGCTCCATCCTTCGGCACCGCCTCCCACTATGAGACCTAGACGCACATTTGAAACACGAGGAAGCAGAATGAAAGGAAAATTAGGGAAACAAAATCGTGATGGAAGAGAAACCACCCAAGCATTCGTCTTATCGACCAGAGAAAACCATACAAATCCCAAGGTTAGCATCGGTGGTCTACCGGAATTGAACTAGGAACCTCCCGAATGCGAGTCTCACATGTTACCGCGTAGCCATCTCCCTTGGTCTGATACCGATTAGATTACACATTCTACCCCAGCGATTGATCAGTATAGTATAATGCTGGAACTGTTAAAGAAAGGCTAAACAAAGGAACCTGAAAGTATTCCAGAGAATAATTCAGGGTACGCAGAAAGTGTAAAACGAGGGATGCGTTACTGAGGCAGCAAATCTCAAGCAAATGTGATATTTCCCTCCTTAATTGCTCCTACTACGTCGGGTAATGTGGAACTAAACGTCTTCAAAATATAACAACTGTCTACGCGATTTTCGCATGCGAATTATGTTCCATGTATTTCGGAAATACGTTACTGTGAGGCAGTATTTTTTATCGCCTAACTGATATAAGTATAATTATACAGTATAAAAAATAGCCCACCTATAAGCAATCCTTTTATATTAAGAGTATATAAAGTGTATATTACAGCCATTGCATTATGTTTATTTTATTGTATATATGTATAAAATTTTATGAGAATGTATTTCTTAGTTTAGTAATGTAGGAGCCATGAGGATAGAAGCAAGCTGCTTTTCGTAGCAAACAGAATCACAAAGTGGAAGCAGGAGGTTTCTAAAAATAAGGTAACCTTGAGACAACAATAACTTAGAAAGCTAAAAAAGCGCTACCATGGAACAACCGATGTAACGTCCAAAAACGTTTGTAAATGGTCACGTGCGTGCAGAAAGCCAATCAAAGTCAAACTAAAGGTGTTCAGCTAGAGTAGGCTTAGCCAACCAGAAAGTAGAAAGATGAAATATGAAAATATAAACTGTGTACGCTAAGAGGTAGGTGCCCAAGCTGTTCTGTTTAATGGCTATAGCTCAGAGTGGTCAGATATGAGAATTTAGTGCAGTGCGGATATAAAGATAAACTTTGATCTTTAAAAATGTAATTAGGAACAATATCTCACAGCTCCATACTTAGATACGATAGTAAATTCTTATTTGATATATATTTAAACTGACATGAATGGTAATAAAGAAGTAAGAATTTACAACTATAATTGGTGTAAAGTGTGTAAATTATTCTGCAGCAAGAGATACTTGCTCTACCATATATCACTGACGCAGCCGAGGCATAAATTAAAATAAATTTTTAAAAAAATTCATAATTAATAAAAAGTTTAAAAGTGTATTACACAAACTTTATTTACACACACGACAACGCCGCAACTGTACGTTGTAAAAATGACTGTGACTCAGATTTTTGTATATTAATACCTTAATGAAATTATAAAGTAACTTTATTCGTATTTATTTACAGATAACACTGCAAGGTCGCATTTGCTTTCACCTCCCCTTGCTACTACACCCTAGGTGCGTTCCTAACTTCCTCCCTCTCTCTCTCTACTGTAGCGCTGCTCTGAAAAACGAGGAATTTGTAAAATATCTATAGGAAATTGTTGGAATCTGTTAACAGAAGAGAGCTCCATGGACTCACTTTACCTCATTTTCAATTATCACGTGCCATTATTAGAACAGTTACTTATTTCCACACTGTATTCCTCATTTTGTATGGCATGGAAAAATATTTATCAACCAACCTACCAAAGCGAACAAATAATCACTGTATCCTTGGAAAATTGCAGACCCCATCGTTGCCAGAAGACATGCAAATCTTAAAATATATGTCTCTGACATGCATTATTGATATGTCAAAATGAATCACGAAGATCAGTCTCATTATTTTCTGAATCCCTCGTAAATAACTATAAATGTCTGATCGATATTGGAACTCCGCGCGAGATTGCGTAGTCCATTTTTTGAATCACGCACCTGTCAGTTGAAACGATGCTAATGATAATAAGAATGATTTATGGAGCAGAACGAATGGAAAGGGAAACCGAAATAACGGATCATCTAGGTGGAAAGTGAGCAGTCTAACCATCCAAAAATGTTCTTCATTGATGTTATGTGTGTTATGTTAACAGGTAGACTCAGGCAGTGGGTTAGTTATATTGTCACCCATGCCATTATTCATCAAAAAGGTTTTAAAACGTCTCGTCAATGGCTGGCTGTGAATTCCTACAATATCATAGCAGGTGGAAATCTGTGAGGAATGGCGATATGTGAATTCCTAAAATATCGGAGAAATGGGATATGTGAGTTCCTGCAATTTTGTAGATTCGTGAGGCTTTCTGAACACTTTCATACAGATTGGTGTGGTTAAAAATGTTATGCTTTGTTTATAATTACAACGGTGCCAAAGAGCTAGGCATTAAGTGATTAGTAAATTTTTTTAAAAACACGTGTATCAGGTTAAAATTTCAAATAACATCATCATCAAGAAATGGCAAAGAAGTACATCAACCCTTTCCTATGTCACTGTGACGAACTGTTTGCAGGTTAAAGTCACAGTATACTCATCACAGTCAACAGTCAGCCCCGTACACTTCTTCATTGCCATGGAGGTATGACTTAATGTCCGTCAAGCCTCAAAGTAAAAATGAGATGAATTTTGTGATTAAGTTGTTGATCCGAATGCAAACAAGGAAAGTACTCTCGTAATGGACGTGTGTTCTTCTTATTCTAAACAGCTTGTGAAATTTTCCATGCAGAGCTTAATGCTATATTTTATCATCACATTACCGAGCGAGGTGGCTCCGCGGTAATGTGCGAGACTCACATTCCGGAGATACCGAGTTCAATTCCCGTCAACCGCCCATCAGATCTTGGTTTTTTTGTGGTTTTCCCTAGTCGGTAGCCGAAAATTGGTGTGGTTCTTCATGTCCTACGATTTCCTTTCTATAATTTCCCTTTCATTCCGTTATCTTCTCATCTTTCAGATGTGCTTCTAGTAGGTTTCGTATGCCAGTATCGGACAGATGGCGCGGATGTTTGCTCAAAGGAATGAGTGCTCACCGTGGACACTAGAGGGTTGCTTGGTCGACTAGTCAACCATTGTCCACTGCAGCTCCAGCAGTGGGACGAGTCTTCGAGGCTGGAACTGTTAGGGGCTTCCGCGCGTCTCAATGACTAGTCTGCCTGTAGCCTGTAGACTCCTGTGGTTCCTTGACTTTATCCCTTGCTTCTGGAGAATAATAGCCACATTAGATCTATGAAGGTTACAGCGTTTCCTCCCTCTTTGTATAACTTAACCTATCATCACATTTTTAGAGGATTTCTAGAGAATGCAAACCAACACTTTTGCAAAATTACTCAGTGTAACAAATAAAGTATCATTTTAAAAAAGGGGCACGTTGAATAATGAAACATTTCTACAAGAAGCGATGAATGAATGCTCACGTGGGTGCATCACAAGATTTGATTCCATTAAGAATATTTCATAGAAATTAAGTATCAAGAAATTGAAATATTTAGTTAACAATATTTTCAGTAAGCACTTAATGCCTAGCTGATTAAGAACGCTATAATTTTAAACACTGAATAAACCTATAAATTTTAACCGGTGTTGTGCATGGGAAAATATAGATGCTATATATAGGAATTTTTGCAAAGTAACCCTTGGATTAGCAAGAAGGCCACTTGAACGGAGTAGCACAAGCAGAACTAGGGAGGATGGAAGTAAAAGGCAAAATGGTAGAAAGGGCAATCAAATACTGGTTCAGAATAAAGCTACACAGAATAAAATGGAGAAAAAGAAGCTTGGATGCACAGATACAGACAGCATTGGAAGAAATAGGAACTGGGGAAACATATAACCGGTCTGTGAGCTCACCTTAAAACGCCCGTACTGTACTTTAACGCCAGTGCACTAATGGAATCGATGAAGTGGGCTTTATAGGGCAACTAATCTCTATGTAGAAGAGTTTCTTAAGTTGCAAAGACTTCATAAGAGAACGTAATAAAAAGTTAGGTAAAGCAGCCGTACTGCGCAGATGTTCCTTCAGTATATACTAACTATCCGAAAACGATTCAGGGAGTTGTGATACCTACTTACTTAGAATAGAATATTTATTTATCAACAAAGAAACAACAAAAGTAAGAGTTTTTGAAAAGAAATTAGAACAAGAGTGGAGGATATTGAAAAGCAAGAAATTATACGAGTAAGTAGTTTTGAGGGAAAAAGATCATTAATAGATGATATATATTTTAAAACGGAATGAGGAAAAGAAGGATTCATCGAAGTATGCAACAAATAGCCAGCATGGGGTATGCATGGGCGAGGACAGGTGTAATGAATTTAAGTGGTCTAACAGGGAAAAGAAGGGGGGAGATGTACTAAATGTAATGGATTACATGACAGTTTGCATTCTATTCTGGAATACGATGATACGGATGAAGAAAGAGAGAATTTAATGCTAGAGAAATGGATAGAATATACTAATAGAACCAAAAGTTAGGAATATATGGAGAAAGCAGGAAACATTTAGGAAAAATAAGGTGAAAATGGTTAAAAGAAATGAAGCAAATTGGATAAAATACCAAAAAGGGTAACAAGGCAAAAGATTTAGTTGATGCATTACACTCTCCTATTATATATACAACAGAATATTAAATATAAGGGGAAGAGAAATAATAAGCAACTCCATTGCATACGTTGTATATTGCAGACGTTAATCGTTCATCCATTCAACTAATGATGTGACGATACCACTATTTCTCGATACTCCATACCCATATTGATTTTTGAGCACCGATACTCGATACTCACTTTATAAAAAACTGAAAGGCGATAGCTTGTGCACTGAATTATGTTCTTAGTCTTCGGCGTGTAAACACATGCAACTAATTTTGCAGTGTATGCTAATTCCGAAATTGTTGCTGTTTGACATTCTCCATTTGGCAGCACTGTTTTTATCTTAATAATGCTACAGGTTTCACATACAAAGCAACAATAAGAATAATATATTTCTTTTTTTTTCATTTTTATGTAACTATATTTTACGCTGAAAAGTATATTTTAAAGGATTTTCTATCTATATTATGGAAACTAGTCTTACGATATACTTATAAACTAAGCTCGTATCCCAGTTTGACTTAGTAAACACAAACTAAAAGATAGAAGGACAGAACAAATATTTCCATGTCCTGTATTAGCTCATGTCTAAAGTTCTGATTTGTTTCTGCTCGATTCACAGATTTTGGTCATCAGAGAAGGTAAATGTAATGGCTGAAAGTCATCAAGCCAGGCTATTGCAGAAAGTGATTTAGTGCGTCAAATAAATCAGCTTCTTTCACAATTTAGTTAACTCTGTATGTTACATTAATACCTATACCACTTCTCCTATTGTTTTGTGTGCTTTTATTTTGAAAAAAAGACACTATGGAATGCTGCATTCATTCGCCCACGGAAATATAGTCAAGGTCTGTAAAGAACTTGATGCCAGAAACTCTTTTAACACACGTGCGAGCTGTAATGTGAATTATTGACTATTTTCATTTCTTATCTAGTATAAAGTTAAGTGCAAAAACTTTCCATAAAGCGAAACTTAAAACTATCAAAAGTATCGAAGGTTTATCTCAAAGTATTAGGCATACTTCGATACCGCGGAGTATCGAGGTATCGACGATACCGAGGTCTCATCCTTAATGTTAAATTTACCCGCCTGTTGTAGATTCCTCAATCCAAACTTTGTGCTAAGCGGGAGAGAAAGTGTTGTCGTTAGGAATTCACATATTATCAAAATTCTTCCAAACAACAACTTTGTAGGAATTCATAGAACCCGTCAACCAACACCTTTCGAAGTTTTCAAAACCGCTTAATACCTACTTATTGTATAACACGTGATATTATTCATAGATAATGTGTTGTTGATACTCGTCGTGAAAGTGCATTTGGAGATTTAAGCTCAAAATTTCAATGTTTACATTTTCAAACACAGAGCTACACAGGTTTCTGAATCTAAAAGTTGTTACTGTAATGGTATACTCCTGGTATATTTTAAGCGTGTTTTATATTATAGGCGAATATGTGATTCATATTATACTTAAAGCTTATTGCAGACAATTCACAAACATAAAATTGCAAAAAATTAGAAAAATAATGTGTAAAATTACAGTTTGTAATAAGGTAAATAGTTTATCCTTTTAGCTATTTTTCTAACTTCCCTTAAGGGTAAATATTTCCTTTCAGCGCTAAATAGTTCTTTCTCAACATATATTTATTATTTATTCAACGCTTTCGATGCTGGTTTAACTGAGTCCTCGTATGTATTTCGTTTCGCTGTTAACGTTTACTCCACCGTTAAGCGTTAGTATATAAATTTAGATATTACTTACTGTGAAAGCTGACGCAATGTATTATTGTTGAACATTTCAGGGCAATATAATAAAAGTAGGTATGGTGTCAACATTAAATATGAACTTCCAAGACCAGAGACTGATACTGGATGTTGTTATGAAGAAACTCGTTATGCCTATGGTCACTGTGACATGATAAGTTACCATTATATTGGCACCAAAGGTTAAATGGAGTTATCCGAAAGCATGATTGTGCATCCGGATGGCAAAGCTATGGATTATGCCGTTTTCGCCTCTCCCATGGTCATGGCATATGCAACCAGCGCGTTACAATGCTGCAGAGATGATGGCGTCATTCATCGACAGAGAAAGTAACATTTAAAGTCTAACAACATATTGCCATGAGTGAGTAATGGATCACCTCACTATGTAAAGCATCATAGAAAATCGTCATTGCTGGGTTTGCGACACGCCACTGACACCAACGCCATCATGCTCGTCGCCGTTTCCAGCAACTCCTGGACAGGCAGGCACCAGTAGTCGCTCTTCGGCCAGAGACCGAGCCGGAAACAACTAGACATCGTGACAGCAAGGTTTCGGCATAATTCGCCAAGAGTCATTCTTTCGGCCTCTCCAAACTATCTTTAAACTTTGTTTGGTAAGCTTTTGAAATTTAACATTTAACTCTTGGTGGTTTTCTAAAGTCTTGTATGGAAGAAGCATTTATATTTTTGTATTTCATGTAACTTTATTGTATTCGTTACCCTTTTATAAAAATTTTAAATTCAGATGGCAACTTTAAATGCAGAAAGGCGAAAGTAAATATCACATTGTATTTGAGCATATTAATTTGTAAAACAAAATGGTAAAGTAAGCTGACTAAAGCACTGTTAACGGATATATCACTTTAAAATAAATAGTTAATTTATGTGTTGGTGAATGTTTGCAAATTTCCTAGTTCCTACGCAATAGTCCCTTTTCGCGGTAACTTTCCCCTCTGGGAAAACCAAACCAGTGATGCAGGATAAATACATATGCGAGCAGGATGATTTCCACTAATGCACATACACTATGTGATCAAAAGTATCCGGACACCCCCACAAACATAGTTTTTATATCTTAGGTGCATTGTGCTGCCACCTACTGCCTGGTACTCATTATCCGCGACCTCAGTAGTAATTTGACATCGTGAAATATCAGAATGGGACGCTCCGCGGAACTCATGGACTTCGAACGTGGTCAGGTGATTGAATGTTCCTTGTGTCAGAAGTTTTAAGTGAGATTTCCACACTCCTAAACATCCCTAGGCCCACTGTTTCTGATGTGATAGTGAAGTGGAAATGTGAAGAGACATGTACAACACAAAAGCGTACAGGCCGACCTCGTCTGTTGGCTGACAGAGACCGTCGACATTTGAAGAGGGTCGTAAAGTGTAATAGGCAGACATCTATCCAGACCATCACACAGGAATTCCAAACTGCATCAGGATCCACTCCAAGTACTATGACAGTTAGGCGTGAGGTGAGAAACCTTGGATTCCATGGTCGAGCGGCTGCTCATAAGCCACACATCACGCAAGAAAATGTCAAACGACGCCTCGCTTGGTGTAAGGAGCGTCAACATCACACGATTGAACAGTGGCAAAACGTGTGGAGTGACGAATCACGGTACACAATGTGGCGATCCGATGGCAGGGTGTGGTAATGGCGAATGCCTGGTGAACGTCATCTGCCAGCGTGTGTAGTGCCAACAGAGAAATTCGGAGGTGGTGGTGTTATGGTGTGGTCGTATTTTCTCTGGAGGGGGCTTGCACCCCTTGTTGTTTTGCGTGGCAAGATCACAGCGCAGACCTACGTTGAATATTTTAAGCACCTTCTTGCTTCCCACTGTTGAAGAGCAATTCGGGAATGGCGATGGTATCTTTCAACACGATCGAGCACCTGTTCATACTGCACGGGCTGTGGCGGAGTGGTTACACGACAATAACTTCCCTGTAATGGAATGACCTGCACAGAGTCCTGACTTGAATTCTGTAGAATACCTTTGGGATGTTTTGGAACGCCGACTTCGTGCTAGGCCTCACCGACCTACATCGATACCACTCCTCAGTTCCGCACTCCGTGAAGAATGGGGTGCCATTCCCCAAGAAACCTTCCAGCACCTGATTGAAAGTATGCCTGCAAGAGTGAACGCTGTCATCAAGGCTAAGTGTGGGCCAACACCATATTGACTTCCAGCATTACCGATGGAGGGCGCCACGAACTTGTACGTCATTTTCAGCCAGGTGTCCGGATACTTTTGATCACGTAGTGTACATGTCGCAGTTTTCAGTTGTACTGTAAGTCATAACCAGTTTTGTCTTCAAGTCTTGTTGTTAAGTTTGTTTTCGGTTTCACGGTACATACTATATTGGAAAGCTATCTTTCCCACTTCCATGTTTTATATTTATTTTCATGTGACACAGCTATCTCCCGCTCTATCTCCAGGAAAATAATTGTAATAATGTACTGTGTAACCAAAAGGAAACAAATGCAATACTGAAGTATATGATTATATCATGCCACGCAAACTTCTGCAATCAAATGCTATGCAAATACTACACTGTTGAGAAAATTAGAGTAACACATGTTTAAACCAAAGTCCTAATATAAATATTGATACGGTTTAATTTTTGACAGTTTATAATTATACATTTAAGATTTGTATAAAATCATAATAGCATTCTAATACACTTCTATTTCACAGAATTAGAAACATGATCAAATTATTGATTGATACCCAGAACAAAGTGGAAATACAAGATTACATTGTTAACTAATCAGTTTCAACACTCTTTACCTAGTATGTCCTCCGTGAGATGCAATAACTGTATAAGTACTACATGTTATGCTGCGCACCAAAGTCCTAAGTGCAATTTGTGGGATTTTTTCCCATTTTGCAGTGAGTGTATTTGCGAGTTCTCCCAGGTTCTGTGCCGTAGCAGGCCGCTCATGAACAAGTTCCTCCAGCTTATTCCATAGATGTTCAATCGGATTGAGGTCAGGACTGTGTGCTAACCAGTCCATTACCCAAATTTGGCATCCTTGAAGACAAATTAAATTAAATTGATTTTTTATTAAAGGACGCTCTTTAACTCCTGTGACCTTTAGCGTCCCATTCTATACTGGGCGTAAAGGACCGGTAATTTTGCTCAGAGGCAAAACGCTTAGGGTTATTTTATGTGCCGTAAATCTACGACCACCGGCATTACTTCACTTCCGAAGGAAGCTATGCTAAGGATTTTTATGCACGTAACAATCTGTTGTGCTACTCCGGATTTGAACCCGGCACCTCGGATTTAGAGGCTAGAATGGTAACCACTACACCACGGAGGACGATTACTGAGAACCGGAACACTACGCTCCAACTCATCCATATAACATAGCATAAGAACACTTACAATGTAGGTGTAGTCGTAATGCAAGAATTTGTCAAAGGCTTTTAGATCCGTAAATTGTGTGCGGAAAATATCGAACGTCCCATGAGTTTCAAATTATTTCACAAATAAATAGGACATAAAAATCTGTTGAATCAAGCAAATAATCAACAGCGTCTAGTGTCGGTATTTAAAGTGGTACTATACACGTACAGTAGATGGCTTAAAACCTCCCATTGCGATCGTGTACTGTTGAAAATCAAATAATGCTTACAGGAAGAAATGCAGAATTTTTCTTCCTCTATAACGCAACATAAGGATAACGTTTAGAGTTTGCAGTTATGGCATTCTATGTGAATATTTTCATTAAATAACAGGGGTATAAAGTCTTGCATTTATACTGCACCATACTTAATTTTCACTATGAATGGGGTTTTATAGCCTGTACATACACAAGCGTTACGCACTTGACCCGTTTGACATTTGGAAAAACTTAGTTATATTTTTATATTTATTTAACTGCTACCGAGCGAGATGGCTCACATTCTGAAAGTCCGGGTTCGATTCCCTTCGGGTGGCTGGAGTGATTCACCATCTATCGTGAATTTATTTATCCATCATTTCCTGTTCACAACATTTCCCTTCTTCCTTATTTCCTGAGAGTCTCTCGTCTGCCGCCCCAGGTAGCCTTTTTTACCTTTGTGTGAATACGTTACTGTTTATGAGACAGAAATTTATGGTCTTATTCAATGCATACATGAAAACATTAGGAAAGCTTACACTGATAAACAGATCCTTATCTTCTCAGGCGCCTGGCTGCACTTAAGCCTCTAAGTAGCATAACGTAACGTCAGGACTGGTTTTAAACTGCCTAAATATGCTCACAAGCTTGGCAGAACAGAATGAACTCAAATCACCTGGGTGCCGGGTCATAGTGGCATAGAGGGAATTTAAAAATCTGATGAACTTTCAAGACAAACAACATCCTTACAAATTATTGGACCAGAGGAACATTTCTATGTTTAGTAAGAGAGTATATTAAGAACTGGTTCAACGTAGAACATCGTAAAATTAGGCTTAAAGCTTCGGGTAACAAACATGGTAAACTATTTATTAGAAAACCATGTAAGAAAAGAGCAGAAAGCTTACTTAAATTTAACAGACTTCAGCTGGGAACAATTATTGCAGAACACACTCCTGTGTAAAAGCATCGTAACACAATGGGAGTATTTCAAGGTAACTTAGATTGCAGATTGTGCAAGTAAGAAACACCCCAGCTTATTATATACTCTGTGAGGCTATGTAGGAGATATGACTCACAGGAGATATGCCTATTTTTTTGGAAAACATGTTTTTAGAACCATAAGAATTTGAAACCATGTCTGTAATGAGACTGTATTCCTTGGTAAAGGAATCAGGCATAGCGAATTGGCTTTCAAATGATACAGATAGCGCAATAAGCCTAAGGTTTAAGTGCATTCGGAGCAAGTGCGAAAATCTGTATCGTACGAGGCTGAAACTCATTAAAAGCCACATCTGTATAAAATGCTGATTTATAAATATAAGAAGCTTCATCACTTTTGAGTTGGGTCAACTTATGCAACACGACTGGCATCACAACATTGTTTATTACAGATGTTGCACTTAACCGCATTTCATGCAGTGCTGCTTTCTCGTGCTGCTGGGAGATTGTGTTTATTTAATCGATTCAGTTTTGAGTGAACATGACAGGACCCACAGCCTGCATTCTGAATTTGAAACGCTCATGCCCGGCTGGTCAGTAGTAACATGGGTATTCTCTCAGCCCCTGTTGCTCGGAAAGCATGACACGGGTTCGTCCCAGCTGCTACTTGTATGGTCTTAGTTTATTGCATAGTTCTCCCGCAGTGGATGAAATAAGAGTACTACGAGGTATTTTCCAATATCAACAACATAATAAAATGATTGTTTGCTAATGTTGCTAGGTTTTATTTTATGAAACTTCCCTTTCGATGTGATATGATTACAAGTTCATGCTCTTACTACAAGAGACACCTATCTACATTGCATATCACTTTTGTATTAAGCAGGTAAGGAAACCAAGAGAAAAATTCGTGACACACTCGCATGACTTTCTATACACTCTGTCGTTTATTAGTCGGTATACAAACTAATTCTTACTAACACTTATTTTCTATTTACTTCATTTTGATCCAAATATTTGCAGAAGTAGCTACGTCATATATTTCGTTACCGATACAAAGCAAACAGTGATACTCAAATGAACTGGACACCATATGTTGGCCTTAAATTTCCTCACTGTTTCCATGTAATCGCGAGAAACAACTAAATGTTAACAGGGTTTTAAAAGAATGAACAAGTAATGGACATTCGAACCATTTTAACGGATATCTCAGAAGCGACTTATGCCACGAAAAATATTATTTGACATTAATTGTTTATTTTAAAGAGGTTTACACTTTTTGTGGAGTACGTTTAGCAGTGATACAACATTATTCAAAATTCCTTCCGAATAAAGAGGACCTCATGGGCTATTCCCAGAAAATTCAAGATATATTTGATTTATCATGTAAATATTTTTAATATATTACTTTTATGAAAATTATTAAAGCCATTTTAGAAAGTAGAAAATTTCGAATAAATTATCCATGTAAAAGGTAGTTTGGGTTAGGGGGATTTTCTTGAAAACCCTCGTGTCGCATTTTGGAAGGTACCGAACCTAAATACCGCATTTGGTGTTTATCTGACTTTTCGTTTTTGAGTTATGTTGTTCACAGACACACACACAGACATACACTGACGTGATAAAATAAATCAGTCAAAATGATATTAAAAGGCTTCACTTACATCATGATGGTAAAAGATGGACGATCGTTTCGAGGCTTCAAGGCCCCATCATCGGCAAGAGACGACTAAAATCTTGCCGATGATGGGGCCTTGAGGCCTCGAAACGATCGACCAACTTTTAACATCATGATGTAAGTGAAGGCTTTTAATATCATTTCGACTCATTTATTTTATCAATCGACTCTTCAAGGTTAATATTGTCCTATTTCAACATTGATATACAATGACCTTTTTCTAAAAATGTTTTTTTTTTTTTGGATTCAACATGTATTTCTGGTGAAATATCTACCTTCTCTACCTACTATGTACACGGTAGAGAAAGAAAAAATGCACAACAAAGGAATTAATGAACAAACCCTTGCCAAATCAATTACAATTTTAATTGCATCATATCTATTTTTAACTCCGGTTTTTATTTCAATAAAAAAATATTTCACTTGAAGCTTAACACTATTTCCGGTAAAATCTCAATATCAGATTTTTTAGTAGAATACAGCACTATTATGTGCTTTAGGTATGTGATGGAGTAGTAAACAGGTGTCATAAAACTTCTAAAACCAACGTCTTTTTCTCTTGAAGTTCAACGTCGTTTTACCGCGTAGGCCTTATGGGATATTTAATGAACGAAATGGTTGAAATGATGCTCACATGTGCCCGGGCTCTATAAAGTTTAGAGCTACCTGCCACAGGTCTACTCAGGATAGAGAAAACTCGGAAGAAAACCATATCCAGGTAACTCACCCTAACCTATAGTAGAGCTCGGACCTCTTGAATGCTTTTTTTTCTTTTCTTTTAAAGTTCCCTTGTCGTACCCAGTTTATGCTACTGTGTTTTACTGTTTTCATATCGCTTATTTCTGCAACACACATACACACACAAACACCCATGCCCGTGGCGGGACTCGAACCCGCGGCCCTCAGCTTGGCGGAGCGCCGGAAAATGTTAGACAGACACGCTACCTCTATACCACAGAAGTGATATTTATGCACCTGCATTTAATGCCAATAAAAGACGTACATTTACGCAGATATCTAAATAAATATAAGCATTGGTATAAGTTCACAACTTATACTGCGATGTTTTCTAATGGAACAGGATGTCAAGTATAAACATGAGTTGAATACAAAACACATCTTGACAAACTTTTAATGTGTTTTAGAAGGGAATGTCTTTAATGAGTTGAATGTAGGCGCCCTAAGCGTTCGTGAAACGTGCCCGTCTTTTGGAAAACTTCTAAGAAGGCATATCTGCCATAAAGCTAAAAGCTAGTGAGCCCGCCTGTCGTCGACGAAAGCGCGTCAGTAATACAGGCCTCTAATTAGTAGTAAAACTTGAATCAAAGGCAAATTTATTTCACGAAATGCTGCAGTTCTGGGTTTCTGGGTTGCTGAATTGTCTCGAGGGGAGTGTCTCCCTTTGCGCTTTCATTACGTCACTAAATTTTAAATCAGATATGTGTTGCAGAACGTGTAGGGAAAGGTGGGTAGGTGGCTTTACATGCGTACAACATGCTGCAGTGTTTTCTCACTTTTTTCCAAACTCTCGCCGTGTTAATGCAGACCTGCTTCTCGGCTCTGAAAGGATACAATATGCAGCAACTCCTACTACCCTAGTGTTCTCCCCCACCCTCAGTGCATATGAAAGGCGAGTGAAGCACCCTCGGTGGCAACCGTATGGGGAAAATTGTAACGTGATTTGCCTGCGGGTTACGGTGGCATTTGTTTCATTGTGATCTGCTCCCTCTCCCTAGCGACACAAGAGGCGGGAAAAGGAGGGAATAGTCACTGGAAAAAAAATTGTATGATTCGAACACCCGCTCCAATACGGCTGAGGTACGCTTTGTTTTAGACGTGTATTGTCAAAGTTGTGTAACGCCCTACAGTACAATTGGTTATCCACATGGGATTAAAATAATAACCAGACCCTATGTATTTAGCCGGTATGTTTTGCATATAAACAACAAAGGTATTTGTACTTTATCTACCGCTTTGCTGAGGTAGAGGAATTACTACATGCTTCTAGGTCCCTGAAAAGTATTTAAAATACTATAAATGTAATACCATCGTAGCATTGTACACCATATTATTCCTCATAAATTACGCTGTGATATTGATAGTTTGTTTCCCAGCTCCCCCTCATAAACTCTCAATACATAAACTCTCATATTATGTTTTGAAGTATAGATGTAACTCATTATTAACCAGCCGCAATACGAGTACGTGAGGTGAGAAGTGGAACTAAACGTCGAAGTAAACAAGTGAGTGGGGCATCGGAGGGACCCACGTAAAGAAAACATTTGCAGTTCCGAGTTTTATTGTCTAGCGAGACTGAGGCTTGCAAGTGTAGTAGTGTTTTCATTGTGCAACTATACGTTTCCCGTCGTCCTCCGTGGTCTAGGGGGACCTTGCTAGCCTCTAGTTCTCGAGGTCACGGGCTCAAACCCGGTGGAGGGCAATGGATTATTTCGGAGGTAAAATTCCTTAGCATGGATTCCTTCAGAGTAAAGCTGGTGGTTCTATGTCGCAGATTATGACACCTAAAAGAACCTCAAGCCTGATAGTGATGCTTCTGGGCAAAATTTCTGTCTTTCACTCTCAGTATATGTGGTATGAGACGCTAAGAACCATAGCAATTATAAGCGCCCATAAATAAAACTCAATTTAATTTTTTTTTGTTCATTTCCCTATTGCCTTGCCCTTCCCACCCCTCTGATTCCTAGTATTGATTTTGAACAGAAACGGTAGCCCTCCTCCAAGCTCGCTCATATTGTGGCCGACTACTAGTTTGTACATAGAATTTATTTAGCGGTGACATAATATTTATTGTCAACTTCCATTCTAATTTTCAGGCGCGTATCTGTTTTAGAAAATGTGACGAGATGGCAATTTGCACTAATTATACACCACAAACTATATAATAAATATAATTATAGTTGTTAAATAACACTGAATTCTATACAATTTAAGCACATTACTCGCATTTTTAAAGCATTTTGGGTTGTTTAAAAATGGTTCTGTGATACAAAATCAGCAATAGCTGGTTAAACCAAAGATTGGGTTCCACGGAAACATGTGAGGTTCGCATTCAGGAGGTCCTGGGTTTGATTCCCGTCGATCCCCCCTCTGATCTTGGGTTTTTCGCGGTTTTCCCTGATCGGTAGGTGAATGTTGGGGTGGTTTCTCATCTACCACGATTTTATTTCTCTCCTTTGCCTTTCATTGCCAAACATCCTTCTCATGTTTAAAGTGTGCTTCCAGATTGTATGGCGGTGTCGAACAGATGACGTGGATGCTTGCTTCAAGGAAAGGGTAATCTTCGTGTATACTAAAGGGCTATAGTAGTGGGACGGATCTTCGAGCCTAGGACTCCAACGCGTTCCTCTGACTGTCTGTCTACGTCCTGTGACCTCCTGTAGTTCCTTCACTTCATCCCTTCCTCTGGTGGTTGGTACCCTCAATAGATATCCCGTAGGTTGCAGTGTACAACCTTTCCATCCTTTGTTTACTCCCCGTGATGGCAGCCAGGGTTCTGGCCAGGTCTTGGCTGTCAGCCGGACATTTTCCTACACCCACTGCCGACCAAATTGCCAAGCAGTTTACCTTTCCCGCACTAACGAGGTGCTCAGTTGAACCCCAAAACCTTTCTTATTCCTTTTCGCACCTTTGCTCTCTTCTGTTTCCATTCCCGAACTGCCCTTCCCCAGAAAAAAATGCAAATGCACTAGTTGTCCACCTGCCTTTGTAAACCAAAATTCAATATTTTTCTTTGTATGGCTAGCATAAAATTAGGTAAAATGTCAGAAAGTACATAGGCAATTTATGATTATTTCTTTTTCTAACTCTTGTATATTTATACTAGTTGATGCCGTAAGTATTGACGGAGCATATAAATCATCAAATAAGAAATAACAGTAAAATAAACAAATAATTGCAATAAACAATATGCGTAAATTAAATCAATGTATTATGTAAGAAGTTCGAGTGGCAATATTTGTCCGTAAAAACGAAGGTAATTACGAGGTCAGATTATCAAAAGTCATTAATTTCAGCTGAGAATTGCCAACGCATTAGTTTAAGGATTTCTGGGAACGTAGTTTATAGGTAAGTTCAGTACGCTTGCGCTTGTAAATAGGGAGAAATTTTGTAAAAGAGAAAGGCCTTTAGATTCTGAGAATTTTAGCTAAACCGCATGGTGACAGAGTCAGAGACGCGCATGAAGGTGTGAATATTGTTTGCATGTGAAAAATAACGCTGATGGAAAAATAATATGAAGGTGGAGCTAAAGTAATAAAGGCGTGCAATTTTAGATCAAGAAGTTGCTCTTCCCTAGTACCGGCATTGCACTTACATTCATGCACACATTAATTTCTCTCTCTCTGGTACCATCAGAGGTACTGAATCGTGTGGTATTCTAAGAGCTTAGCGAAGTGCTTGTGTGATTAAGATTTCGCGGCTGCCGCAAGGGATCCGGACGGCCAACATTTTAGCGACTCACGGCGACTTATGCGTCTAGTTACTTTTATTGCAGAAACAGTTATTTCAAACCGTGAAATTGATCCTGCAGAAGTTAGCAGGTATAATAATCCAAGTGTTGTAGTTTCGAGTGCCATAATTTGGAGTCACTCTATTTCTTCATTTCAAATGGTTGGTAACTCACTCCAATAACTCAATTATTAGCTCACAATAAATGTCTCAATCAATTTAAACTACTCCTGTCCTTACAATACATCCACACATATCCTTAGGGAAAATACTTATAGCTCTACCACTGGAGCAGGCGGCAGCAGAATCAACAGCAGATGTTGGAGACAACGAGAAAAGGTGACAACAACAGTCCTGTGTCAAACTGTCACAACATCATCCTGGCATACTCTTCTGTTTCATAGTTTAGTCCTAAATTTGTAATTCCTTCAAAGCTATTGATATTCATTTAAAGAGAAGTTTTTAAAGATCATTTATTTATCGCTGTTGATATTATTGCAAGTGTTTTGCTGCTTTGCCTACTTATGAGACACACTTATGAACATATTTAGCGGTATTTAGTTTGCTGTAAATATGTCGCAACTTAAAGGTGCTTATGTTACAGCACTGGCAAATAAAAATGAAGATTACGTATTAGGTTGCTACGTTAACATTGTGTAACGAGTAAAATACATATATCTATAGCTTTTTGCCTCATAGATATTGGGTTAGAGAAGCGTGACCTAACACGATGGGAATACTCTTACAAGTCTGGAGGGAAGGAAATGCAATTGTATAGTATAAAAGCACGTGGATGAATAGGGCATGCAACGAACAATACCAGATTGCATGAGTTATTGTGGCGACCAGGGTATCAAACAATCCCCTTATGTTGACCTCCTATTTGATTAATCACGCATATAAGCCAACAACAGAAACTTAGCAAAATATTTTTAAGACGTTATGAGTTCTGGTGCTATGACATCTACCACTGGACCCACTTATCTGGATAAAACATGTTAAACCGTACTGATAAATAGCTACCAAGGTAATAACGGTGCCATATCTCCGGAATTACTCAAATTGGAATATATTTTATTAGTTTCTCCATAAAAGTACCTTATATGACGCAACTGCAACGAAATAACTGCCTCATTTTATTAGCGATATAAGTGAAAATCAGCACCGACCCATAACACTCCTAGATATATGAACTATAAAATATTATTGGAAGAGGTATGGCCATGCTGGTAATGGTATATTACTCTAATTGCATTCACGTTACGAACACATTGGAGAAAATGTGCGTACGTATTTCATCTCCACCCTTGTACAGGAAGAGATACTTCAAACCATAATTTTAGGTGTCTTGTGTATGCGGTGGAAGGGATATAGATCTCCACCATTAAGCTGCTAAAAGAACTTATCAAAAGAAGGACTACTTAAGAAACTTTGTTCCATCTTCAAGAATTTGTCTAAAAATAAGTTATTTCCATTGCAGTATTGGCAGCTCTGAACCAGACAGGACGTGCGAAAGCGCATCGGGAAGTTTAATAGGTCACGAGGTAAAGAGTTCTTCAAATCTGACTCTACTACTCGTCAAACCAAGCTAGCGTAACCGTTAATTACCCTAATCCATGTCACGTATACACAGTGCTACTTAACAAATAGCGTATCTTAAAGTTCAGTTGAAGAAGATGGTTTGTTATATTGTAATTTGCCCCACGCTTTGGGAGCCAATTTGAAGTAGGTTGTTTGTTGCTTCACGTATGGAAAGCCAATTTGAAGAAGTTGTTTGTATTGTAGTTCTTATGTTGGGGAGCCGAAACTTGAAGTAGTTGCAACCGCACGTATGGTACCCGGTAGCCTTTGCCCCAAATTTATTTTCCGGTGGCCTTTGCACCCAAAAAATGTTGAAGAATATTAAATTTGTAATTTGACTGTTTCTTTAAATATTATATATTTATGTTTGCCTCGGCTGCGTCAGTATTATTGTCAGCGACATGTTTCTCTTTGCAGGATTATGGTGCGACTAAAGAATGTAGGCTTACACAGATTTTAATTTTACTTCGCTCCTTTTATTAATGCTTGACACGTTTTAAATAACACTTCACTGATAGAGAGAGAGAGATTTTATTAATTACTTGCACTTTTTAACACGCAAAACTATTTTCGTCTCACACGAATGCTATTAAATTTCTCGAGGACGTGTCTTGCGTCCGGTTAGGAACACTGTCTGCAAGCAACGCGTCCAGTTATGAGCGCTGTCTACCTCATTGTTAGCAAATTTTAACCTATTATTCTCACAGCTCCTACATTATTAAATTACGTAATACATTGAGTTATATATATTATGTAATTTGACTGAAATTATTTAAGTGTAAAAACTGCTGCCTCACAGCATGGATCATTTCAAACCTACCAGTGTTCTAGCGGGATGGCACGCGTTTACTGGGTGGAGCCGACCGGGAAGAAAAATCAGTCGCCACACACGCTTTATGGTACGGCCAACAGACCACTCACTGTCATTCTAACATGTTAAACGCAGGCCACAATAAGTCCTTTCTTTACATTGTTGGGTCACAGTGCCGAGCAATGACTAATGTTGGTTTTATCTGTGGGGCGTTGAGACGGAACATATATACATATTGTGGTTCAAACCCTGCTATGGCATTGAATTTTTCAGTCATCTGATTCTACCTTTCCAACCCTGTCCAACACCCGGCTTGTTTAAAAGAACAATTAATTCCATATTATATGCATATTGTATACATAGTGATCTGCATGTGTAAATGTTTTGGTTATAAAATCGTTTGGATGTTTTAGTTATAAGAAAATAAATGTAAGTATATAAAGCTGGAATCTAGTAGTGCCACTAGGCTGACTTCCTGGACACGTCTCTTTCAACAGACACAAGGGTGGACGAAAATGGGGTGAGAGACATATCGCCAGAGAAAACAACCCACCTACACATTTGTCGCAGCTTTTAAAACGGAAAGTATATGTAAACACTCCACGCACTCTTGGAACTTGAGAATGAAATCAGCCGGGTGCTCATTGAAAGCACAGATAGAGTGTTGCAAAAGGTGTTTCAACATTTTCTAGATGGTTGCAATCTTTGTATCTAGAAAGATGGTCATCATTTTCAGCACATACTTTGATAAAAAATAAGATCAAGGTACGTTGTTTTATTATCTCCTACTGAACATTATTTGTTTGGGACGGTAGGCCTAATCCCCTCCATTCACTGCAAATGGGTTTATGTACAGTGATAGAACGCGCTTGCATCTACCCAGTAAACGTGCGCCGTAAGGCCGTCTACACCTGAGGGTTTGAAATGGACCTGTTTATTATGCATGCCAATGTTATTTGCTATTGCACTTCCAAGAAGAACGAGATTAATAAACACTCATTATTACGTATACCTTTCTGATCTTTAGATCGTCTTGTTTGTACTTGCCAATGATTGAAGGCTTATGATTACCAGTGTTTAAATTTTTCACAAACATTGTTGAATAAAATAATGATACACTACAAAAAAAACCGTGCGGTAGTTGAAAACAATCCTTCACGTTGATGCCTTGAAAATAAATTAAAACTGAAATAATGTAAGAAAGAAAGAAAAAGAACACTTAAAATGCAGTCTTTATAAATCATTCTGGAAAATACATATGTCTTTTGATATTCATATACGTATTATTACGTCACACATACTTGTATTAAAAACGGAAGACAAGTTTTGTAAAGCTTAACTAAGTCGTCACATTACTGTCGTATTTGTCTCGCACTGTAATGTAGCACCCATGGACCCAATTCTCAATATAAGGGTAGCGAAAATGCCTTTCATCTCTCGAGTCATCAAATATGCAACACACACTACACAATTCAGCAGCACATAGAAAACAAATGAATAGACGGCTAGAAAAGGAGTTGCGAGTCGCGCTTTCGACACCACTGCTGTATGTGGAAAGTCGTCCTCTGTGGACTAGTGGTACCGTGTTAGCCTCTAGTTCTCAAGGTCGCGGGTTCAAACCAGGAGGAGGGCGATGGATTTTTTTCGGGCGTAAAAATCCTTAGGGCTTCCTTCTGAAGGGAAGTAAAATCGGTGGTCCCGTGTCGTAGATTTACGGCACGTAAAAGAATCTCAATCCTGATAAAGAGGCCCCTGAGCAAAATTACCGTCCTTTCACACCCAATATAGAATGGGACGCTAAGGAAGTGTTTTTACGAAGTGTTAAACATTTTGAGCCATACGACAACATGGGCTCAGCCACGGCTTTATAAAATTTTAGTTCAGCGCTTTTCTTGTAATTTTAAGGTTTTCGTTGATTGTGCCGCAACTATAATTAAATTTACACATCTTGTTTGTTGCATCTTCAGCTTTATGAAATACTTCTAAATCAAAATATTCCATCCAGTCAAAAGCTTAAGTTGCCCCAAAAGCTTACTATTTTTTCCTTATAGTTAATAGCCATAACTTTGCTTGAGAAATACTATTTTTTTCCAGAAAAGTCATGGGATAGGTAAAAACGGCTTCATTATATTTCTAATTGATTAGAAACTATTGTAGAGGAAATTGCTGCCGCATTTTAGACTGGGGAGCTGGAGTGCACAGAAAATGACTGACGATTCTGGCAGGAAAATCTGCCCATTCTGCGATTTGGATGAGGAATGGGTAGATATTTTGGCAGAAAGTGCACAGTGGGAGACCAAGAGAACGATTAAACTCAAAGAAAAATTCTTAAGTCCGTCAAGAAAGGAGATTGGCATGTTGGGAGCTACTGGCTGACCATAGTAGTTAAAGAGCGTCCAAAAAACACTCAATTTAATTTAATTTAATCTATGTGGTTCTAAATTTCTTTCCCCAAGATCTGAACCGTAAATAAGGATAAATAGTATTAGCTTACAGCAAATATGTAATATTCTAATGTTTAAAAATAACTCAATGGATTGCACTTCCTTGGAATATGCTTCTGCTTCGTGAATTCTAGGAGAAGTTTAGGATTTCTCTCTCTCCCTCTCTCTCTCTCTCTCTCTCTATCATATGAAATTTCATTTACGCCTTCGTTGAATAATAGCCTCAAATAATGGAGAGATTTTGCCAGTAAATTTAGCTTGATAAACTCTCGGTTGCAATTTTACTTTCTCTAGCACACACATAGTCGGTAGAGAAGGTATTAATTGCATTACACCCTAAAATTTGATACCGAGGTTTCACCGGAAATACACCTTTTGAGGGCCCCCAAATTCAAAAAAGCATTTTTAGAAAAGTTCCTATACGTTCGACTATCACTGTTCTATTTGTATCTGCAACGAAATGTTTAATGTAGCTATTTTTGCAAAGGTTTATTTACATTAAAATTTAGTAGATAGAAAAATAAGCTTTAGTAAGAACAGCTTGTATATCCACTTATAAAGATAGAGGGTGGAGAGTCATTTGAATGTATCAAATCAGAGTTTTAGTGCTGTTTTCTAGTTTCTAGTAAAATACAAGGTCACGTGTGAGTTAACAGGAGTACTGCACCTCAAAAGTAGCGATTTTGCGTAATCTCCAAATCTAATTTTTGTGAAAACCATTGAGTTCATAAAAACGTTGTAGAGGAACAATATCAAGTTTATTTTAAACTGCCTATAGCCTTCATCGAATTTTGATACCAAAAGTCATCACAGCAAAAGGACGTGATGAACATCCGATACAAACTATTCTTAAGGTGGTTACAAAATAAAAAACTATTTTACAATGTTTCATTTGTTATACTATACATAATCACTCCTTAGCTATGCAGTCTATATCCTTCCGTCTTTTATATTACACTTGTGAACACACAATTGTTGTTTTTCAAAAATTATCTTACCCTTTTAATGAAAGTTCTTTGTACTGAAGGCATGTGGGAAACACCATTATTGATCTAATTCTATTTGTTTTAATTTTTGCTCCACAGGTGTTTATGGAACTATTTAAAAATAAAAATTTGAACTCAAAACACCTTTTCTGATTAATATTAATTCCTTAATAGGTTACATCTTTAAGTCAAGTGTTCTCTTCAAAGAAGGTACCTATCTATATAAGATAATGTATAAAAAATACCTTTTAAGTTGGCATTTTTATGTGTCAAATCCTTTATATGGTGTTAATCTAATGATTTTTGAAGATTAAACCTAGAATGGCAGAGTATTTTACTTTCGATTATTACCTCTTTATATTTTCAAAGATTAGAATCTGGAAACCAATTCTTGAAAATTATACTTTACTTTCGGAAACGATAACAAAGGTAGTAAGTCTATGAATAGTTTTCTAAAAAAGTTTTAATAAAATTTGTAGTAAACACAGTGTAGCTTGAAGTCCAGCTTAGTATCATTATGTTCAAATTTTCTCGGAAATTAAACACTGTACTATCGTGCTTCATAGATGCAGTTGGCTAAAATCTTTCTGCACCTTTTTGTTCAACCCTAGGATAAGATAGGATCAGGAATGGAGGAGCATTTCGGCACTGAAGCATACTTTTGAAACCTCCGAGAAGAAGGTGGTAGCGAGCGACACAGAAGGCATTCAGATCTGGCGCAGCAGAGCCTGTAGGCGGGATCCCTAACGGCTCCAGGTATTACACTCTGATGCCAGTGTAACCACTCACAAAGGTCTCCCTGGAGGTCTGCATGATAAGGGTTAGGGTATTTTAAAAACTAGATCCGTTTAGCAATAAAGTACGAACTACTAAATATTTTTCGGTAGTTTATTTTTTTAACTAAGCCTTCCAAACGTATACTACTTTTCTACCAGCTAATAAAAATTGATTTTCGATTCACCAGTTTGAATCCTCTCTTAAACCAATGATACCAATGGCGCAACTTCTTATGCGATGGAAACTTAGATATAGAAAAATTCATTTCAGAAACTGTACGATTGCTTTATGAGCTGGCGGCTTACTTCTATTAGGAGGAGCCACTAAAATGTATCCTGTACGAGAATGAAAATTTTATTGATTGTGAAAACTGTGTAGAAAGAAAGCTTATGGATGTACAAAGAGAGCCATAAAGCTACGAACCGGCTGCGCGGTGTTTTTCCTGTCCGCGTCCTTGGCGCTCGTTGTGTCTGCCGCTATCATAGAAAGGCGCGGATGAAACCATACAACATTTTCAAAACTACTTTTTAAAGACTTTATTTACGAGCTTTATGAAAAGGGATGCTGAAACTGGCCACCGTCGTTGTCCATACATTCTTGGCAGCTCGCCGTAGTTCGCGTTGAGAAATGCTGGCAATTTCCTGGCGGATATTTTGTTTTAATTCTTCCAGGGTGTGTGCGTTTGTCTTGTACAGTTTGTTTTAAGTTAACCCAGAGATAGAAATTGCAGTGGGTTAGGTCGGGGGACCGAGGAGGTCACAAATCTCATCTAATAATTCTGTTCTCAAACGCACTTTCAATTGCTCTCATCGAAATATTGGCTGTATAAGCTGTTGCAGACAAAATTGCGTCTCCCTGGCTGTTAATTCTCTAAAAAAGGGATCAAAATTGTATTCACATTTGTACGTGAATGGGCGTCAACTATTGACTCGAAAAAAAATTGGCCTTATAACTCTTAATAAGTAAACTCTGGTAAGTAAAGCCTTTAAAAGTAGTTTTAAAAATGTTGTATGGTATCATCCACGCCTTTCAATGATAACGGGAGACGGCAACGATCCCGAGAACGCAGACAGGAAAAACACCGCGCAGCGGGTTCGTAGTTTTTTGGCTCTTCCTGTACAATGGAATAGAAAATTAGGTAACCAAATATTCAGTAGTTCTTATTTTATTGTATACCGGACACCGCTTTGCAAATATCCCTCGTATAATCCACTTCAGCCGCGATAAAACCACGATAAAACCCAAGGCCAGAACGAGAATCGAACCCGGAACCTACCGAATGTGAGGTTACCGCGGAGATATCGTGCTCGGTATTCAACCCTAACGTGACCGCTTCGTCTTACCTTTCTGGAAAGATACGTTGAAATCGGGAAGGAAATATGTCATTTCCATTTAAATAGAATCTTGGATATAAGGTTATTTCTTGCAGGATGGAGTGACAAATCGGGGCATCACTGATCCCTTGCACCTTGGCAAGCTATTCACACTCTCTTATAACGACCCCATTGGGGACTTCCCTTCCCGGACGAAATTGACCCATCTCTCTCTCTCCCCCCCAAACATCAGAGCTGTATACTGTACAAGTAATGGGATCTGAAGCCTCACTTCTACAGTCTGTATACACTAAAAGTAAAGCTGCACTGTTCATCTTTTTCAAACTTAGGTTTGAGTTTCACGCTTGCTCCTGTTAAACGTACGCTACAACTGGCGTAATACAAATTATGTACTAGTAGAGTCAACTGAATAATATTTTCCAACGATTACGTACTCTTAAGAAAAGAGAAAACTATACAAGGGATATGGTAATATAAAGCTAAACCCAAGAGAATATAAAATAAACAATGTGATCTGCAACGCTTACACAACGATCACTAAACATTAAAACTTCCCGTTTAAATATACAGTTACTAGAAAAAATATGCAGAAATTGTAGAGTAGAAACGCAGTACCAATAGTATAAGCATAGAAATAACAGGTCGCAGAAGCGGCTTCTGTGAATTCCTACAGTTGTTATGTGCATTCCAACAAAGGCAGAATTTTCCCTCCCGCTTAGCACAGGCTTGGGACTGGGCAACCTTTGGTGGATTGAACTGGGAGACGAGGGGATTTGGCACCGATCCAGGAAAGCGTCCCCAAAAGAGAGGGATGAGGTGAAGGGAGACACCGGGGGGCTGGAACCAGGAGTGACGGCATAGCAATGGCAGGACAGGGGTCTGTCATTGACCCCTGTAAGGGTCACAGGGTCTAACGCTTCCCCTCAAGTGGAGGTCCATATGACGCAGTCAATAAGCCGTGGCATAGCTCACATTGATTTTCAAGGAACAGAAACAAACATAATGGGAAATTAAAATTTACATTCCTTCCCAAAATACTCTTAGATTTTCGCACAAGCAACTTGGAATACTTTTTAGGGCTTTCAAAGACATACGATGTGATAGTTTAATCTGTTCTTCATTTATGGAACCTTCTTTTATTTAAAAATTTAATTTTCAAAGCCCGAGAGACGGAGAAAGTACACGGAGAGTATCCTTTTTTCCTACCACGCTGTACCGAAACACCATCGCCGTACTTCCAACCCTGGAAAATAACAAATAAAATGATTAATGGAACGAAAAGGAAGGACAGGAAATTCGGAAGATGAAAGAAACCATTCCAGCATTCGCCTAGCGACTCAGGAAAAAATTCGAAAAATCCCATGGTTCAAAGTGGGTGGTCGCCGGGGATCGAACCTGGAACATCCCGAATGATTATAAATGTTATAGTTCTTCTTGTTTACAATTATAACATTTTCAAACAGCTAGGCCTAAGTCCTTAGTAAAGCATTATTTAAAATAACATATGTTAAATTATTTATATTTTGTTTCTGTAGACACTTTGTTAATGAAATAAAATTGAGGGAAAGCACTTTCCTCCCTTGCATATGCAATAACAATATTATCACAACATTCATCTAATTTTGTTTACTCTGAGGTTTAATAGGCAACAATTCATACTTCCATGGTAATGAACAAGTGTACGGAGTGGCTGAATATTGACTGTAATCAGTGTGCAGCGACTTCAATCTGTAACCAGGTGAGACTCTGATGAGAGTGAGACAGGAAATTGCTTGACGCAATTCTTTGAATTGCCATTTCTTAATGAAGACGTTGTTGAAAACTACAACTTTACATATCCGTTTTAAATTTTACTGATCAAACCTTAATGTCTAGCTCTTTAGAAACAAAGAACAAATATAACACCTTTAACCACACAAACCTGGAATGGATTGGTAATGGGAGGGGACTCGGCACCGATCACTAGTGGGGATATTGTACCTAAGCCCCTTGAAGGTGCACTCCCGGGAGGGGAGGATGGGGATATTGAACCTATGCCCCTCGAAGGGGCGCTCCTGGGAGGGGAGGATGACAGGAGAGACGGGTGGCTGGAGTGACGGCACATCAATGACCGGAACCCTACAGTTTTCGGATTGAGACGCCCCTTCATCCAGACAGGCAGACCGGTGATCCTGCCCCAAACACAGGGTCCAAACGCCCCCTAGGTACGTCCGTATATCCCGGCAACCAACCGAAGTCCGAGGGATGGAAAAAGTTCTACAGAGGGCATCCTTTTCCCCTTCCATGCTGCACCGAAACACCATCGCGGACACTTCCAACTCTAAAACAGACTGAGCGGGGTAAAAGAGGAATGAAATGATTAATGGAACGAAATGTAGGGACATTATATTAGGGGGCTGAGTGTAAGCACTCCAGCATTCACAGACTACCCGAGAAAACCCCCGGAAAATCCCATGGGCCGGAGTGCACGATCTAACCGAGATCTCTCGAATATGAGTTGAACGCGTTATCGCAGCGCCACCTCGTTCAGTATATCTATATTAGGTTGCTCAGAATGCTTTACCTAATATTCCCCATGTTTCTGATATTAAAGTAATTCGCAATTCCTCATTTCTCACAGATTTCTACCACTTTGATTTTATAGGGATTCACAACTACGCCGCAGAAGCTTTATTACTACGCTACATGCGTCATTTTGTTATGTTAATATTCACACACTCGTTGGCCTGAGCTCTATCGAAAGCAATACGGCCACAGTAACTGTTAGACGAATAACGTAGAAACAAGACAAACATCAAACATCCATGCCCGAAGCGGGATTCAAACCCACCACTCTTTTACGATGGAATGTGAACGCCAAATGCGCCAATGCGTCAGCATTAATCCGTCTCCGATTGTGAAACCTGTTTGGCAAAACAAAACGCAGTCCCGTGCATTACTAGTCACCGGTCACTGTCTCTAGGTGTGTCTGATGTTCAAGGAAGAGGGAGGCGGAAAAGACGAATTATGGGAGATGCTGGATTCGGACAGAAAACTATGTTTATCTCACTAAAATTTTAATTTTTTGCCCCATCCGAGAAAATAGAGCTATGATATAATATTTGAAATACGCTCTTAAAACACTGTATAATAAAAGAGAAAAAAGAAAGAAATCAAGAGTATCTTCAAATATTGGGATAAAACAAGGAGTAGTAATTCGTCTTAATATCCAGTAATGATTACACCAAAATGTCTAAAATTTATGCTATAGCACTACTAACAGTAGAAAGTGAACAAACTGTAAGCGAAAAAGTAAACATCGAAACGCAATCCGCAGATTTTCAAAAATATTCTTTCAATTATAGCGCCGAAGGTGTACTGCCACAAAAGCAAGCGTTAGCGCACCTCGTGGATAGCTCTCGGAATGATGGTCTAGTTTGAACCTTGGTAAACAGAGCAACAGCAGTCGGACGCGGACTTTGAAGTGTGCGTAATGTGAAAAGCAAGACCATCAGCAGAGACGGTGAGTGCAAAGAAGCTATTGTACTCTTAGTTTGTATACATTAATGCCTATAGTCATTGTTGTTGTATATATATATATACTACAACAACACACATATATATATACATACATATATGTGAAATAATTCTCTAGAGCCAAGTAAGACGTCTCCATTAAGCATTGTAGTTGGAGAAGCTACTGATTCTAGTAATGGATTAAAATATGCTATACGTGTTCCTCAAAAAGCACACACAGAAATAACTTCAATAAAAATGTTAAATAAATTTAAGTTTCATAACTGAAGAATATATTAAAGTATCAAATAGTAAGCCTTTGAAATCCCTAAAAAGTATTATAAATTGCTTGCGCGAAAATAAGAATATTTTGGAAGGAAATATCAAGTGCTTAATTTCGCATCAGGTTTATATTTGTTTTCTAGACCCAAATGTGAACAATGCCAAGGCCTATTAATTGCGTCATTCTAAATACTACGTTAACCTATAATATATACCTACATAGCAAGATAAAGATATAAAATTAACTTTTGCGTCTAATAACCATTAGAATTGAAAAAATGTCATGTCCTGGCAACGCACCATGGGGTCAACAAAAGTACACTTAAACATGAATAATGTTACACTTTTTGGGCACTCATAATCACGGATACTACCACATAGTTAGAAATATAACTTTCATTAGTTTCAGAAGACATTCACTGATAACCATCTTCAGAAAAAAATAAAGGAATAGACTTGTATTTTTCTGTGTCGCCAGACGATAATTTTGAATATTAAGGGATTCAGTTATGTACTCTAAAAGCATTATAAACTTCAGGCTAGCTACATTAAATTGCGATTTACGTAACAGATACTTTACATTCGCTTCCTGATGGCGACAAATAATAGTTAAATGCGTCAGGAACATCTCTGCTTTGGTTTCAAATATACTTCATTTTCATTTGGCTACTTGTTTGCATTCTTTGTTTAACCATCTGGATTTATAATTTTTTTTCAAATTTTAATGCCGTCATTAACAACTCTGATAGCTTTGGTTCCAATAAAAAATACACTTTAAGTGTGAGAGATTTTAAGGTTAGTACAAGAGGTTTGTTTTATTAGAAAGCTGGCGATTTATATCGCTGCAAAACATTGATAAATAATTTGCAAGTGTTTTTCATTCGTAACAGCTAGATTTTCGCAATTGAGTATTTACGTCACCGACATAGAGCATAGCAAAGTAATAGAAGGATATAGCAAAGGTAAATGTTTCTAAAAATCTGATGCATTACGTTTAAATAACTTTCTATATATAATTTTCCGCAAATTATCTTAAGAAACATTATTTTACTATCCAATTCATGTTAACAGAGATAGACATTTGCATAAATAGTTTCATAATACATTTCGTTGTAGCAGGATACAGGTGGTTCAAGCGATATTTGACTCTTTAAAAGTAGGTCATTATTAGCTGGCTTTGAAGTTAAACTCTGGCCCCGGGGAAATAAACAAATAGTGACTTATCACTTCAAAACAGTATACAGTATTTCAAAACTCAAATCAGTACAAGGAAATCTCGGATATTGTGAACGCCAAAATATATATTTCGCCATAAATTGTGTGCTGTAATGACAGGAGAATTTTTCGTGTTATGGTTTTCCGGTTAAACAAAAGTATACAAAATTTATCTAAATGAAGAGATATTCACTGGATATTTGTAGAAATTCTAGATATACACTTCGTTAATCTGCAAATATGTTAAATACATTTTTAGTGAAAATCGCTGAGCCATTTTCATAAAATCAAAAACACTAGAAGTGTTCTGTGCAAAAGGTAATTCAGCGTGGGGGATTTTTTAGTTTTGTATACCCGTTAAGCTATAAGAGAAGTATAACGTTTAATTTTTGTTTTTTCAGAACTGTTTTTGTTGTTTCTTTTGTTTTGTGGCATCATCATTCCTAGTTATTGGTTTGAATTTTTCAAACATATCAGTTGTTCCCGTGATGTCATGAAAATAGCATAGGCTTTAAAGGACAGCGGCCCATTTTTTTAGAAACTTGTATATTACTTAGTCTTTTCTATGTACATTATTTATTTATTTATTTATTTATTTATTTATTTATTTATTTTCAAACGTTCATCTCCGTTAAAAAAAAGCAGATAGAGAAAATCATACCTGATGTAATGCACTCGCAGGAGTTTTGCTACCAAAGACGGCTCCACATATAGTAATTATATATTATACTATTTATGTAACATATCTTTGCTACATTAAACACGTTATATTTTTACCTAGACGTTGTTTCAAATTAAACAAAGCAATTTGAGTATACGGAAGCAGCATTCAGATGTTTATTCCTTGAGAAATAAATTTCAGAAATTTCAAATCAATCAAGAGGGATTAAACATACGGAAACAGCATTCAAAAGTTTATTCTAGTAGTTTTTCCGTTGCAAAGAAAAGAGAGTGGTGGGAAGCTAGTATTACAAAATTTCAAACTTGTCCATTAGGTGAGGCTAACGAAGGTTCTACATTTGAAACATCGAATGTTTTGAAAACGTCTAACACCACAAAAAACTAACGACCATTTTTACATGTAAGGGTAGTATCGGCTGCTTGTTCGTTGAGTCGTTCATCGCCCTCTCTAGACAGCTCCAGCAGTGAAACGAATCTTCAAGCCTGGAACTGTTAGGGACCTCCGCGCGTCTCTGTGGCATGTCTTCTTGCGGCCTGTAGGGTATTCACAGGCAAACATACGCGCACTCTTGCGGACGTTTTTTAAAAATGCTTTTTGGGGATTCGGTGAATCTCTAAAAGAGTATTTTCGGTGAAATCTCAATATGAAATTCTTGTGTTATCTACTCTATACAGGTGTAGAGAACATTACACCATTTTGTAAGAGGAGTTTGTGGAAGTTACAGAATAAACGATAGTGACTAGAGAAAATAATGTGTATGTAACAAATACGATTTTTGCTTACATACAATAATTGAGAATAAAGCCAATTATTGTTGAAATTCGTGTCCGTTACGTTGTAGCGTTGACCTGTACAGCTTCAGCCTTACAGCTTATCTGCCACATGGGCTGATGTTTTTCAAAATCTCTGCTTCTTGGGCAAACTGTAGGTCTTTTTTTTGGAGATGATTCTAAAGGTACCGCTATTACATATAGCCCCACCCCCACAGATATAACCATCTTTTTTAGTTATGACTTCTAATGTTTTTAACGAACGATTCTCTCTAAATTTATGTACGAATTGCCTAACTATATTTCTGAGTGGAACCTTACTGCCCGAAAATCCTGTGAAACTTCACAAAAGGAATTTCAAAATTAGATTTTCACATAGAAGTTCTGCTAGTGGGAAATTCTCTGCCAGCATTTCACTAATTGTTGTTATTGTTGTTGTTATTATTATTATTATTATTATTATTATTATTATTATTATTATTATTATTATTATAACAATAGTCCATATACAATTACGCATTAAAATTGCAGAGAGGAAAACGGAAATTACTTAGAAATAAAGAACACTAGGAGTAACATCTCCTTGTCAAACAAACCACCTATGACTGCCTCCGTAGTTGAGTGGTCAGTAGTCTGTCTTATCAACCCCGAGGTCTTGGGCTCGATTTCCGTCTGAGACAGTGAATTTTTCTGTATACAGAATCATTCCCTATACTATATTGAAAGCGTGTTTAATAGTAAAAGATATTTAAAAAAAACGTTAACAAAACCCGCACTTCACCGCGTAATCGGTTGCTTTCCAAGAAAAACCTCCTGAATATAACCACAGAAGTTAAAGGGGGCAACAAAAATGAAAAAAATTAAAAAAATCTGACGTATTGCATTCACATGACTTCCTCTACGATTATTATAAAAACTTATTATTCTATCTAGTTCTTGTTAGTACAGTTAAACCATCAATCTGGGTATAAAAACAATAAGCCAAAGCCATAGTCAAATATTTTAACAGCAGGTTACTATGCGATGGCTTTGCATGAGTACGAAAAAGAAGGAAAGAAAAAAGAAAAGATTACCGATTTGAATTAGAAAAAGTATAAAGTGTCTGAAATTTCAAACCAATAACAATGAATATCTCGGAAATGGTTATTGCCACAAACAGAATTTACATATTTGGCAGAAATTGTGCACTTCAACGACATCTTGGGTTTTTGTAGTAACATTGGTTTACCAATTACGCAAGTGGTTCAGAAAAAAGAGGACTTCAGAGGCTATTCCCCCAAAAATTCAAGATACCACACACACAAACACATACACATATATATTATAAATCATGAAAATAGCTTAAACTTATGGTATTTTAATCAAATTCGTCACAGCTATTTTTGGGAAAATAAATAAATAAATAAAAAACAGAGTACCTATGTAAAGGCTAGTTTGGGATTTGAGGACTTTCTTCAAATATTCCGGACGCATCCTTGTAAGGTCCTAAATCCTAAACTTGAATACCACGTTTCGTATTTAGCCGACTTTTTGTTTTGTAGTAATGCTGTTCACAGACACACATTCACACATGGACAGATGCACATGGACGTTTTCTACAAATGCTTGTTTATGTTCAGGGAGCCTCAAAACATGTATATGAGGTGAAGTCTTGGGTGAATTTTTCGGTAAAATACAATACTTCCTCTACTTACTGTAAGTAGGTAGTAGAGAAAGTAAAATTAAGATCGATATAACGATTAGCCTGAAATGTATAAGTAGCAGTATACGATGGCGACATTGAACATTTTTAGAAAATCAAACTAGGATTATTTTTAAAAAATTCAAATTATTTTATGTTTTTCAAATTATTCCTCTTTAATAAACTTTTACATTCGATGAAACCAATCTTCAAAGTAATAATGGTACTCTTCCTGAGGCACTTCAGAATCCAGGTTTTCATAATGTTCCACTGCTTCATCTAATGACAAAAAAGTAATATCACGGGTTTTATTTTTAATTTTTAGAAAAAAAAAACCAAGTCACAAGGTGCTTTCTGATGGAGGATCCATGGTGCTGACTTTTTAGAGTATTCAGTTATTCAGTTGTTGTTTTCGCTGTCTGCACGATGCGTTGTGAAATGGAACATTTTTTCTTTTGGGCGTTTTTCGTGAGCTTTTCAAAAATTTGCGATAAACAGGCATTTGTGTACCAATCGGCAGTAACCGTGCGCTTGTCTTTTAATGCTATAATAGCAATATGGCCCGTTAAAAAAAGCTAGCAACTATCTTCCTACCAGCACTGCAATTCATCGGACGTTTATAGGCTTAGGTTGTATTCGAAGAACCCATTAAGACGGTTGACTTTTCTTTTTAGGATCATATCAATAAATCCCAGATTCATCAGCAGTAAATGTATTCCTAACCAAATTTGAAGTGGTGTCTTAGAATTTTTTCGGATTTTTTGTGCAACCTGGTTGTTTTTGACCGGAGTTACTTTATGTGGAATCTATGGACAACAAAGTTTTCTCGCTTCTAACTATTGATATAAAATGTTTTGGGTTTGACTCATACCAATGCAAAATGTCGCCCAAATAACTTCATAAGATGTTCGTCAATGTTCTTCAAGTATTACCCGCTCGAACAGCGGACATATTTTCATCACTAACAGCAGTTCTTGGACGTCCCTCATGAAATTCATCATTAAAAAAAGACCGATCTCTTTTGAATTTGCTGTACCGATTACAAATTATTGCTATAGATTGGGCTTCTTCGCCAGCTTTTCTAAGCTGATCATCACATTAATTATACGTTAATGGCGATTAAAATCGTAAAAAAAAAACATAGCCCGGAAATATTCATTTTGGGTGAACACAAAATCTGTAAATTATGATAATTAACAAACTATTAGTGAAATCGAATAAATTACACGGCAATCAACTAGTAAAATATTAGGAACTAGCTATCAAATATAAACACATTTAATTTGCTTTTAGAAACATGGGATTCTAAACATTTTCAGTGTCGTTCTCGTAATCCATAAGAAGGTGCGTCAAGGTGTTGCAGCATCAGCCCCCAGACAGATCCGGAGCTCCCGGCCGAGACTTAACCTAACCGCTTAGTAGTTCACTATTGTTGGTGACATGTTTTCATAAATCTACCGATGTTAGCTTATATTAATGTTTGTTATTGAAATATAAATATTCAAAAGATTTCCAATTCTGGAAATGAAATAAATAGTATCGAATAGATTGCGGCTTAAAACTGTTAAGAATAAACCCATTTCATAGTCTCGTTAAGATGTAAGCAAACATAAAAGGTGGACAAATGGTGACCCATAATCATACGCATAACCATAATCAATATCTTGATTATCTCTCTCGAGAACGGACCAGCATTTCTGTTTTCTTCCCTCTTCTATGGTCACCAGCAATTAGCAAGCTTTAAAAACGTACACTGTCCAGTAGTTTAACAAAACGCCACTACTGATGGTCAGTGCCCGCCCTCCCATTGTCATTGCCCCTAAGGCTTTTAAATCTCTTGGGAGTGGCATATTACAAATGTAATTGGTGCAAAGTAAAGTGTGTCCATCTCTGGCATACACTTTGTATTAATTAAATTAATATAATTTTTTCTTCGCTTTGTAGTAAAATCCGTAATTAACTTTGTGTTGTCTACACAAGTTAAGCTCGGATCACGTCACTGGGTATAAAAGGGATTAATTAATTCTCAGAAGTACGAGCTCTACAAAAACATTTTTTTAGCTTAGATGCTTCTATTCTTGGTACTAAAAATAGTATTCTATTTCTAGTTGCATTATGGAATTTTATACTTTTATATTTCATCCAAGAAATCCCTCGTCGTATCATATCGCAATTTATAACTATGCATTGTATTCCCATGAAAGTTTGTTTGGTTTCCATCATCTTTTGTTTCCGTTAATTAGGGATTTTTAACGAAGCGTATGTTTGTATCCATAAATTTTTCTAAATATTTTATTATTTAAACTGTAATTTTCGATGAAAAAATCTCTTTAAATGTACTGAAAACGTAAAATATGATCTTCTGAGGGAAGTAAAATACTTCTCATAAGAAAGATACTTTTTGTTTACAAAAGTTTTCTGTAGAATATTTCTAGAATATACTTTGCCTTCACAAGTAAAGTAACATGCGTAAGACCTCTATGCTTGCCTTGTGTCAGTATTTGTCGTAGTGCAAAGCCAAAATCGCTAACTGGTGTATGTGATACAGGAGTATAAAGTTAATTTTGGCAAGCGTCCGAAAAAATTTCACAGGGTGCTATTCGTCAGCCGAGTCTAAATGTGGCCCAACTACTTGTCAACGGTCCTGGGTAACTGAGCTACATGAAATAAAGCATATTGTGAAAAGTATACGGCATTCACCTCTTGCAAAAAGTGGTGAAAGTGTTTTAAAAGATTTTATGTATTGCATTCACATCGTTTTTCTATCACAAAGCATTTTTAATACAGCGTATTCCTCTATGCACTTTCAATAAGTATTTTATTTAGCCCCACGTATGGAAAGCCAATTTGAAGAAGTTATTAAATTAGCTCCACGTATGGAAGCCAAGTTGAAGCAGATGGTTTGTTACGTTAATTTTACCACGCTTTGGGCGTCTATTTGAAGGAGTTGTATTATATTTCAACTCTTGGGGAGCCGAACGTGTAGTTGCAACCGCACGTATAGTAAACAGTTTCCGGTAGACTTCGCCCCAAATGTGCTTTCAGGTGGCCTTTGCCCCAAGCTTAAAAAATATTAACTTTGTAATTAAACTGTTTCTTTAAATATTTAATATTTATGTTTGCCTCGGCTGCGTCAGTATTTTTGTTAGAGACACGTTTCTCTTAACAGGATTGTGGTGCAACAAGAATGTGGGCTTACAGATTATAATTTTACTTCATTCCTTTTATTAATGCTTGATACGATTTATATAACACTTCACTGATAGAAAGCTGTGAGATTCTTTTATTAATTATTTACACTTTTTAACACGTAAACTATTTTTCGTCTCTCACGAATACGTATTAAATCTCTTGAGGACACTTTTTGCGTCTGGTTAGTAACGGTTTCTGCAACCAACTGAACTCTAAATTTGTAAAATTTTCTCCTTTTCAGTTTCTGATTGGCTAATCCTACTCCAATAGAATACCTTCATTTAACTAAAGCTTTTTCTGGTTGTTGATTGGCTATTTTATGAACTGTCACTAAAATTATATTATTGCACCTCCAATAATGACTAGTAGCATTATTAAACATTTTTACCCATTATTGCCTCGAGGTTACCTCATTGTTAGCAACTTTTAACCTATTATTCTCACAGCTCCTAGATTATTAAATTACGTAATACATTCACATAACATTATTAAACATGTTTACAATAATATAAGCATATGCAATGACTGTTACATACATTTTACAAATTATTACATACACATAGTTATTGCTTCAAGGCGGGCTTTTATTGAATTTACATATTATATAATTTAACTGAAATAATTTAAGTGTTAAAAATACTGCCTCTACTTTTGTTAATCGAGAAAATGTTTGCAGAGTTGCTCTTATAACGCATTTTGCTGTAGGTGCAAGGAGGCTGAAGCGATACTCAAATCTTTAAAATGCATTGAAATTCCATACTTAAGAACACCTCGAGAAACCAGCGAATGGCAAGCTTGAAAAATATATAAAATGTATGAAAATTGAAACCAATAACAAATAATATCTCGTAAAGGGTGTCACAAAGATTGACATAAATTGAGATCTAAATAATTTGTGTAATAAGTTTATATCCGTATTTTGCGATTTAAATATATATATATAAAATGATAGCAAAACGCATTCTACTATTCGCAGAAAATGCAAGATGTATACATCAGGTCGAAACTGATTACAATAAACTTGCTTCTTACTTATAATAGTATATATGTCCGGTTTCAACTAATAAATAAAAATAAGGATATGAATATCTTACTATCAGAAAAAAGATATAATACATATATAAAATATTTAAATTTCTTAAAGATACTGCCTCCAAAATTATATCTTTTGAATAAAAACCATATTTTTATTTTGTAATGATACAGGTGTTAAAGGGTGATCCGGAGCTCTACTCTCTGCTCCGGCTTTGGCTCAGGATCTCGATTTGAAAGCTTCCATTTGTCCCGCATACTGTAACTTATAGTTAAAGATTTAAAGTTACCGCTCCAATAAATCACTTGGTATTATCGCGTGTCTTCCTGGGGTGGCAAAAGTAATAAATGGTAGAATAAAATGAAAAGCAAAGAATCGATTTAAAGTAGCACTATCTACTGCAAAACCACCCCATACTCATGTGATTCTTGCGGTATGTGAGCTCCCTTAGTAATTGTTGAACTGTGTTAGCCTGTGTTACACTACTAAAATTTTTAAAAGCTTTATTTTAATTTGCTATGTAATGTCCGGTGTATTTTAAGTGGTTTTAAAACACGTTCAGCTGTCATGAGCAATCTGCTATAATCAAGGATTTTATTACGTGCTTATTTTCTTTCAGGTAATTAAATAATATAGTGTAGAAAAACATTTTTTTCTCTTCCTTTTTATACCTTTGTTCGTTGATTTCTTGTATTTCACAAATCTTTATAGACAATTCGGTTTTGTGCATGATACAGCATAATATGCGCTGCAATTTAAATACTTTTTTGAGCCTTTTTAAGATGTCTGCTATTGAGCGAAAATTTTCTTAAGGTAATAAAAAAATCGAATGTGGTTTACTCTTTAACATATTTTAGTTTTCTCTTTTATTGACATTTCTCATTTTCTTTTATGTTTAAAACATTGCGAATGCAATGCTTTCGTTCATTCCTATTAGCATACTTTCTGTTTGTACGTCGTCCAATTTTCTTTTCCTTTGTTCTTTTTACATGATGATTTTAACTGATTTTTCGTAATATAAATATTCTTTGCAAATATTAACATTTTAATATAGTATTTGGCAACAATTTTATTTTATAATATTTGACATAATATATTCTTAACCATTATATATGTGTCATGTATTGTCCATCTCTTTGATTTGCCACACTAATACGGATTAAACTCATTAATGCATATGTTGCTTACATCTCATTTAAATTCTGCTTCAGTGAATATCTTAAACATATGGTATGCTAATCAGAATGTTTAGTGCTAATCAGAATGTTTAGAGCCATCTTGAGAAGAAAGGACCGTTATTTATTACATGTAAATGGCAGTTTCAGATGGGGGGATTTTGTTGAAAATGTTTGTGTTTTATCCTTGTAAAATGATGAACTTAAATACCAAGTGTGCTATTTAACCAACTTCTAGGATTCTAGTTATACTGTTAATAAATCCACACAAAGAGAGACACATACGGTCATTTTTTCTAAAAATTTGATACTATGTATTCACGTAATTTCTCTACCCTCTGTCTTGTGTGGGTATACAAATTAGTCTTAATAAATCTTATTTCTCTATTTACTATATTTTAATCCAAATAAACCTATGTAGAAATAGCTACATTACACTTTCGTTATAGATATAAACAAAACAGCGACAGCCAAATCTTTAAGAATTGGACGCTATACGCTAGCCTTAAAAACACCACGTTGTTTCAATGAAATCCTGAATGTTAACATACTTTAAGAGAACGATCAAGTAATGAAACTTTTGAACCATTAATGACGGATATCTCAGAAATGGCTTATGCCACCAAGAAGCTTATTTAAAATAAACTGTTTGTTTTAAGAAGATCTACCTTCTTTGAAGTCTTTCGCTTAACATTCACCAGCTACACCTACAAGATTATATAAAATTCTTTTAGAATAAAGAGGACTTCAAGGCTACTCTCAGAGAATTCAAGATATGCATTCTATTTATCATGTAAATATCTTTCATATATGGTCGGATAGTGATGGATTGGGAAATTAAGGAAGATTTATGGTCTAACAAGCAAGAATGGAGAAAATTGACAAGATACTGTTAAATGTAATCTTGGATACATTGTAAAACTGGAAATGTACATATATGGTATTTTAAACAAAATCCTTAGATCCATTTTTAGAAACTCAAAATTTTCTAAAAAAGTGCCATTAACAGGGTAGTTGGGGCGGGAGGATTTTCTTAAAAATCGTCGTATGGCATCCTTGGAAGATACTGCACTTAAATACCAACCTTGGTACTTCTTCGAATTTGTGTTTTTGAGTTATGTTGTTCACAGACAAGACAGAACAACGAGACCTTTCCTTTAAATGTTTTTCTTTATTCAAAAAACATATTTCCGCTGAAACATTATAATGAAACTTTTGAGTAGAATGAAATATCCTTTCTACCTATGTGCGTGGTAGAGAAATTAAAATGTTTATTTTGGATTCAGGATAACTTAAAGTGTGTATTTCTGGTAAAATCTCGATATAAATTGTTAGATGGAATACAGTATTTCCTCTACTTCCTATAGGTATGCAGTAGAGAAAGAGAAAGTAGATCTTCGGCACTGTAACTCTCAGAATCAATATTGGGCCAGTCCTGGCATTAGTTAACGATACGCCAGCAAATCCAAAACGTCGCTCAAATATTACAAATATCGAAACAAATGGCGATAGTCGGATTTTTCTAAAGATCTATCACAAAATCCCATTCTAAGTAGTCCTAAAACCAAAATATCACCAAATTTGAACAGCAAGGCTGGAATGACGTGTATGTTCTGAGAAAAACTCATTGACCGTCCAATCATTGCAATAAAAATATGTTTGAGCCGCATTTTACATATATGTTAAGAAAAATTTAAAATTTGAATTCTGCACATAATCTTCTTAGTAAAAACAAACTGAAAAGGAATTTCAGGAACTTTAATGCTACACAATAATCCTTTGTTTTAGGTTAAGTAACAGAAAATATGTATGTGATACTTTCACTTGATTTTGTCTACTCTTTCCTTTATTAGTGGATATATAAACCCTTCTTATTAAAGCTTATTTTTCTGTGTACTATACTTTAATTCAAATAAGCCTTTGCAGAAATAACTCCATTACACATACAATGGGAGCAGCGATAGTCAAATGTTTATGAACCGAAGTAGTATTAGTCCCGGATGAGCCAATTGGATTAACGATAATCCTGCCGCTAGGGCGCTAGTGTCGCTAGTGTCGCTGCGTGAGACGGCGGCGGCGGCAAGCTTGAAAAGCGCCCTGAGCGGAAGGATTATCGTTATTGCAATTGGCTCATCCGGGACTGTTTTCTTTATTTATAATTTGAATACAGTACATTGGATAAATATATGTATACATAGTTTGAGAATAACATAATGGATTATTTGATTACAGGAGATTAACATATGAATACAATAAATGGACAATATAAGAAATATTAGGGAAAAAAAGCACATTAAAATTCATAGATTGTTGAGGCACTAGGACACACAGATTTCGCGCACAACAATGATTTTAAAGTACGTGGTGCACTTTGAGTCCTCGTCATCGCTGCTGCTGCTATCGACGGTAAATTGGTGGATAGGTTTGGTGATGCAGGTGACGAGGAGGTGAGAGAAACTTTCGTTGACGAACTCGGTGAAGGTTGGTATATAGATGGGGATGGTAAATTCGTTGTAATGGCTGGTTGAGAAGCATCCTGTGGATGTGACTTTGTTGGTTAGAGCAGGAATGTTGCTGTTGCCGAGGTATATGATGCATAGTGCGTCTTGTTGATGCTGGTGCACTTTGGTAGGTACGCATTTGACGTGGACGGCGTGAGCCCCTTGGACGTCGAGTGTGATGGTGACAACTCTGCTGTTGCGGAAATAGGAGTTGGAGATGCAGAGGATACGGATAGGTGAAGCTGCGTTGAGAATGAGTTGTAGGTTAAGATTGTTCCCCACGGGGACGGGATAGGTTTCGTCGGACATTATTTAGGGTTATATGGGGAGAACGTGACGATGTGACGTTTGAAACCGCTGCGTAGTTTTTCCTCGCCTGCGTATATGATGCAGAATGAGGTAGAGTTGAGTTTGTTGATGAGTTCTGGAGAGGCTTTTGCAAATCTTGTTGGTAGGAAAACTTCTGTGTCGTTGTCGAGTTTGGCGACGAGCTTTGTACCGTGAACGGTGTGGATTGTTTTGACGCCAACGACACGATATGGTACGTGCTGTTGAAGCGTAGATACGCTGAGAGTGTGGGCGCTGCTGGAAAGTTCTTCTAGCTCTTTAAGGGCGTGCTGTGATATTATGACGGCACAGATGGCAGTTTTTGATAAACGGGGGAGGACCGTCTATATGAGTGGTTTGATGAGGAAGGTTGTAGTGTTGTTTACACCTGCGATAAGGTGCGCAAACTACCTGTGCGTCTGTGGGAAGTTGGTTCCACACAAGGTCGACGTCGCTTGGGGGATAACGTTCGAAGATGTATATGCCGTTCTGCAGCAGCACTTGGCGTTCCCTGGGCAGTAGCAGGTGGATTCTTCGTCCGTTATCGAGATACCGAAAGAGCACGATGAAGCAGTTCATGTGGTGTTTCTAGCGGAGTACCTTCGAAGGAATTGTTGAATTTGCTTGTTGAGATGATCGAGGTCTTCGTAGAAACCGAGTTGACACTGCGTGCACAGGCGGGTGAGACGGTGCTTAAGTTCGCAGCTGCACGTTTGGTGAAAGCAAAACGAGCAGTGGAAGTCTTTACACGTCGGTCCTGGCATTCCCCCACGGCTGGATAGCACCGAATGAAGGGGAAAAGAATGCGCGTGCATAAATATAATCCAACTGCCGGAAGCAGGAAATCACTGCTGGGGGAAAAGTTCGTTGGAGATTTACCACATCAGGGGAAGCACTGGTGGGGGAAAAGTTCGTTGGAGAAACACCACATCAGGGGGAAGCAGTGGTGGTGGAAACGTTCGTTGGAGGTTGACTACATCCGCCGGAAGCGCTTAGCGATTATTGCACAACATCCGCAGGAAAAACACTGTGTCCGTTGATTTAACGGTTTTCGTCTTGGAGGAGAACTCTGTTTTGAACGGTGCTGAACATGCAAACGACCACATCAGGGGGAAGCACTGGTAGGGGAAAAGTTGGTTGGAGAATTACCACATCAGGTGAAGCACTGGTGGGGGAAACGTTCGTTGGAGGTTCACTACATCCGCCGGAAGCGCTTAGCGATTATTGCACAACATCCGCTGGAAAAACACTGTGTCCGTTGATTTAACGGTTTTCGACTTGGAGTAGAACTCTGTTTTGAACGGTGCTGAACATGGAAACGCCGTGAATGTGATGGGTATGATATAGGATGCTTCGCGACCCAAATGCGCCGCTAAGCACGTGCCGTAGCACATGGGGTTTTCGTTTAACATTTGCTGCATTTTGTCTGTGGAAATGTATTGCTGTTCGTAGAAAACGATGTATAAACCTCTTGCGGGCACAAATTGGAACCACTGATGTTGTGCGTCTTCTTTATCTGCTTTGAACTGGATATCGTTGAAGCACATGTTAGATAGCACAAAATGAATTTTGGTTTCGCAGCTGTGAACTCTGGCGGAGACGGATTTTCCGTCGTAGGTGCTGTCGACGAAGCGAAGTGCATAAGGTGTATTTTTATAGGGGTGACCGTCCACCTCGTAGTTTTTAAACATCTTACTGTCATGGTAGTACACCGACAGGTAATTTCTGTAACCCATGATGCGGGAGCGAAGGGCGCGAGATGTTTGGGTGAGGTGCGGTTGGAACGCTGGTAGAATTACATGCGCACTAAGGACTATTTTGTGAGATGCGCAGTGCGAAATGGTTGTTGAGGAAATGATGAACCTCGAGGAATGTTCTAAAATTGGCGCACCGTATGTACTTGGTGAACTGCGTGAAATTCATGTTATGTAAGGGAACGTTGGAGGCATGGTTGTGAAGCATGTACTTGTGGTATGCCATGATTTGATTTTGCACGTCCGTCTCTTCCTTCTTTTTGTGATACATGATGTCGGTAATGATGCGCTGCAGGGTATGCAACACGTGCCATTCTTGTTGGTTGAGCGTAACGGATGCGCCTTGCGGATCTTTGAAGACGAGCTTTAGCTTTCCGAACACAAACTTAAACACGATGGTGACGCTGTCGCTGAACTGAAATTGCTGTAGACGTCCCTGTGGGTCATTCAAGCGTTTGTGAATGATGGGGATGGCTTCGACGAGTTTGTGCCACTGCGAGGAACTCATGACGACTGCATTTTGCTGTCCACATTTGGCAATGGTGACGACGAGATGGTGCCACTGCGAGGAACTCATGACGACTGCGTTGTGCTGTCCACGTTTGGCAATGGTGACGACGAGATGGTGCGGCGGCTAGGGGGAGAATCCCACACTGACGAATTTAGTTTGTTGCGGGTTGAGGAAGTAGATATCCGCCAGAGGACCCACAACTGCACTGTGTTGGAATTGTGCTGGCAGAGCAGGGCTGTCGGGATGCTGTTGGAGGTCGAAGATGGGTAGTTTCCTTTTTTCCCCGGGTTTTGAGGTGGTCGGGGTTTGACATCCGGTTATACTGGAACACACAAAACAATAATAATGCGAGGGATAGAGAGATAAACGGGATAGAAAAAAGCAAGCTAATACATAGGTGCGGACCTACCTGGTCGGCGTACTGCATGGCAGCATGACTGTATCCGCGTGCTGCATGGTACACTCTGAATGAGGCGAGCGGCACCGTGACGTTGCTTTTTATATGAGCAGGAGCGTCTTCTGAAAGCACGTGCAAGACGATGGATTAGCTTAGATGTGCTGAATAGTGACACACACACACACACGTACTCACCTTCAAGGGTTGACAAGTTTGCTGAGCGTCAGAGCACTTAGCGCGGCATGCGTCTTTGAACGTTTTGCGAATGACGACATCATTATGCGTGTGATTGCTGACGTGAAATTTTGAGAAGAATGTATGCTTAGGTAAGCCGGAGCAGCGGTGGGTGAGGTAGGCGATGACGTAATGACCGCAAGTGGTGCTGTCGAAACCTTGCAGCCTTCTGGCGTTGGTGGACCAACGCGTCCCGCAGACCGAATTTAAGAACCGGAGAAAATGGGGCGAAAGCGTTCCTATGCCGTAACTGTCAAAATATTCTGCATGCGAGTTTTTGTCCACAAAGATGCAAACCCAGTGTTGCCCGGATTTGGTGCTGGGGTCGGTGTTAGCCACTAGCGCCAAGGGAGGCGTTCGAATGCCGTGAAGCACGGGTAGTTTATCGCAGGGGTAGACGCCTAAAAAGTGAGAGCGCGTAGAGGGGCATGTCGATAGAAACCGTTGAATTTGAAAGGTGTTCCTGATACCAAAATGGATCGGTTGGTGTCGATTTCGACCGTGCGATGTATTTCCGCTAGCAGCAGATGTATGACCGGTTCTGTCAATTTATCGACAAAACCGATGCTTATAGAGACGGTTCCGTGGCGCTGACCCGAGATGTGAGACTCGTTAGCGCTCATGTAGGCAGTGAGATCGAAAACCATTATCGTATACCCTTGCGGGTAGGTTTCTCTGGAGATGGAGTGTCCCTCGTCCTTGAAATGAATGCCTAGGCCGTCCTGCAGGGTTTGAAAGCATTGCAAATAGTGTCCCTTTGTAAAGTCGACTTGCAGAGGTTGGGAGGGAACGGGTTGCCCGTTCACGTAGAGCTGAAAGAAGTTCATTTTAAAATGTTTCAAGTTGTACGGATTTGAGTTAAAATGGCCGGAATAGGCCTTGTCGGTGACCATGGCTACTACCACTCTCCTGGGAACTTGTCCTACGCACACGTCGCTAAACGTCATTGCCCTGGACTCCTTGGGGATGCTGAGAGCGTGAAAGCTGACGTCCTTGAGATGGTACTTTGCGTTGCCCTTTGCGAGCACGGCCTGGTGCGCGAGCTTTATGGTCGGCGAGGGCCGCACCGATTTTAAGCGCAGCGTGGCAGACACGATGTCGGCGTACCCCTTAAAGGTATCTACGTCGGAAAACAGATAAAACTGGGGAGAGGCGGGAGTGAGCTTGACGGTCATGCTAACGTTTTTTAAAAGCAGCTTCTCCTGTCTAAAATGAGCGTTGGACAGAGGACCGATGAGCTGTACGACGTTGGTCCCTTTGGTAAACCCCTGACGCCACTGAAAACCCGCATTGGCGATAAAAGTGTCCATAATGCCTGCCGTGTCCTTTCTCCAGATGGTAGATTCTAGTTTGGTGTTCATGGCATCTTCGGAGTAATTGAGAAGCGTCTCGATGTAGGTTCTATAGGGGTAACCGGCTTGCGGCATGGAGACGATGAGGTTATTGATGGTTACCTCCATCTGTTGAAACAGGGAATTTAAGGCGTTGTTGACCAGAGTGGCGTTAGCGTCAGCGTTTAAGGCCTCTCCTTTGTCATCTACAATGCGCACCATGAGTTCGAGTACGACCTAGGTCAAGTCTAGGTAATCGTCCGCATTTCCGGAATAATGAAAGGTGATAGGGGCATTTTTCATTAAAGTGTTATGAGGGTTTAGGTATAGGAACCGTGACTCCTCGATGCTCATCTGAACCGGTACCTCTGTAAAGAGGTCCAGTTCGGAACTCATGTGGACGGCCGCGTCTGCCATTACGAAAATACGTCTTGCACCTTACGCCTACCGCGTTTCAGCTTGGACTGCTTGCTCTTTTTGGATTTGCTCGGTTTTATTCTCTTGAGGCGCCTGGCGCCGGAACCGAGCATGGCATCGAGCTTTTCGTCGGCTTTTCGCTTTAAATTGTATCCGGACTCCTTGAGCCTCCGTTGGAGCGCTTGCTTTGGCGCTGCTCCCGCCACAGTCACATCGGACAGAACGTGAGCGCCCGCCTTTAAGGCCTCCTTTCCGACTGCTTTTGCTCCGCTCTTTAACAACGGTAGCAACCTTCTGAAGAGTCCTCCGAGGGCTGAAAAGAGACCGCTGCCTCTTTGGTAGCGCTTGCCCCTGTAGAGAATGAAATCGCGATGGTGGAACGCGCCGCCGGTCTGATTGAGGTAGTACCGCGTTACGGCGTGCACGTCCATTACGCCTGTTTCGGACGAAAAGCGAGAACTATAGTAGAGAAAAATCCGTCGGCGAATGGCAAGAGATCGCCGTAACCGTTCCTTAAATCTATGTTGACCGTCTTGAAGTCTTATTGAATCAAGGGTACCCAATTTTGGGGAAAAAACGTCTTTTCGTCGCTCATGTAAGTGTTGTTGCTTCTTTCGTATTCCACGGCCGCGCTCTCTATGACTTGGGCGAAGGTGTCGCCCACGACTTGCGGGGACACTAGATTACAATAGATGAACATATCGTAAGGAAACCCCATATAAGGATCTACGGGGTGTTTAGCAGCTTTTTCGAGAATGACGTTGTCGTAGGGCTCGAAACCCAACATTTTTGCCATAGCGGGCGTTAAGAGCAAACTGTGGATGCGGTGTAGAGGTCCCGGAGGGTCCTCCGATTTTGAAACGTCTCGTTTGGGTCTGACGGGACGAGCCGCCGCGGGTTTCTGCTGCCCCGAAGCCGGGGGCTTCGGTTTCGGTTTCGGCTTGGGGCTCTGGTGGGGCGCATCGTTCAGAGCTTCGTATTCGCCGACCGCGTACGGTACGGCCGTGCGCGCGACATTTTCCACAATCCCGTCGAACGGAATGTCGGGTAGTGGTTCGGGATGGGCGACGGCGGCATTCACGCCCACCGTCTTCTTGCGCTCGTGGAAGAGGAAGAAGTTTTCCACGTGCAAGTGTTCGAGTAGAACGGCGTTGACGAGGTTCACCAAGTCTTTGGGATTGTGTACGATGCCTTGAGGCATTTGCAGGCTGAATTTGGAATGCGTGGGGAGGAGCGTCATGGTGTACTTGGTGCCCACGAGACGGGCATCGTCTGGCGAAAGGTTATAAAATTTCACCGGATACCTGACCTTTTGCAGGGCGACCTCCCATTCTCCCTGCAGAACGATTCTCTCGGGTAGGATGTTAGAAAATCTGGCCGTGGTGTTGTCGGTAAAGTTTTCCATGGAAGCGTTGCTCACGAGAGTGATGGAGAAGGGTTTGGTCTTAATCATGACGAATCGATGGTGGAAGCCAGAACCCACGAGTTAAACTTTGCCGGATACCCCTTCCACTTTACCAAGACCTGCTTGTTGCGCCCTCGGCCCTTGGTCTGTAAAACGCGTTCGATCTTAAACGTCCGAGGTAGCGCGACCTTTTGTAGCTCCTCGGTGTAAAATGTGCCGTCTATGGCTTCTGCGGCCAGATGCTTCAACTTATATACCACTGGCCGACCGCGCACCACCTCGGCTATCCGAAATATTTCGTCCGTCCAATTCTGCTCGTAGCCCTTGTCGAATTTCATTTTTTCTTTAGAGATGCGCACGTGATCGCCCACGGAAAATGTGGGTTTCCCTGCGCATGGTAGGGTCCTATTTCCGTAGAGATTGCGGTACACTCGTTAAATGTTAGATTCGTTCACGTCCTTCGGAGCCATTTTTATGGACCTGTGATGCGAGCTATTGTACGACTCGAGTAAGGCCGGAAGGACTTCCAGGTATCTGTAACTGTTTTTGTGCGTCAAATACCTCCACAATCTTGGTTTTTAAGGTGCGGTTGAAGCGCTCCACGACGCTGGCTTTAACGTTATTTTTGGTTGGGTAATGTTTCACGTCGTGTTTCTACAGAAAGTCGCGAAAAGTCTTGTTGGTAAACTCGGTTCCCTTGTCCGTTTGGAGGACCCTGGGGACGCGTTGGGAGAATATGGAGCGAAACGCTTGCGCAACCTCGGTACCCAGCTTCGATTTCAGGGGTACGGCCCAAGCATATTTGGAAAATACGTCGATAACGGTCAGAATGTACACGTAAGGTTTGTTATGTTCCCTCACGCTGTTCATGACGTTTAGATCGGCCTCCCAAAGATCGTCCATATTCGTCACGTGATAATATCTGGTGGGGAACCGCTTTCTCACCGGTTTGTGCAGAGTGTAACTGTCCTGGGTTTGAAGGAAGGACTCGATGTTCGCCTTAGACGAACCCGTGGCCTTTCGAAGGGGCTTGACCGTACCCAAACCGGCATAGTGTTGCGGTTTGGCATAGTATCGCCTTAGCGGCTTCCATTCCTTCATGCTTTACTTGTACAGGGGTTGCCAGACGCGCTTGCGAAAATGGTACGACACGGAAGGCGATTTCGATTTCTTTTTCGGAGTGGCAGGGTTTGCCCTCTTCTTTTTGCGAGGCGAGAGGAAGTTGAGCTTTATGGTTCGGGGTTCGACCTCCTGCTTCACCGGCACGCGTTCGTGCACGTCTTCGTAATCGTCGTCGTCGTCTTCGTCGCCGAGGAAGGGCTTTCTGACTTGTGCCACGAGATCAAGGTAGTTGTCCAATTTATGTTTTACGAGCCGCCACTTTTCGTCGGCAGAGAGCTTTGCGCTCTGCAGGTTCTGAATTTCTTTAGCCAATCTGGATATGGTGCGGTCTATAGCGTGAAGCTTATCGACGGTCTTCGGTTGCGGTGCAACCAGGATCTGCTTGTCGTACTTTATCCTGTTAATTTCGACACTAGCGCGCCGCCAAGCGAAGCCAAGACGGGTAGGAGAAATGCCGGCAAAAAACCTCCTTTTTGAACCAAGATGCTCTTCTTCTTCAGAGGAACCCGTTTATCCGTCAACTTCCTCCAAGAAGCCTTGTGCTTCTTTAGGCGACCCAAGCACTTTGCGGGAAGTTGCACGTGACCTCTGCACACGTTGAGCAGACATTCGCTAATGGCCTTGATCAGATCCCCATCGGCATTTTTTAACAACTTTTTGCGCAGAGGGGCCTTCGCCTTGGCCAGAGCCGTCAAATTACCGTGCTGTCTCGCTATGCGAGGACTGGTCAGCGTCGCAACCCTTAACCTACCTCTAGCCATGCTTGCGCGATAATGACGTTCGCTCACAAAGCGGTACTTTTTATTTAAAATGAATGGCCTCAGTTGGGTAAGACCCTGCCGTGATAATATAGAACGAAACGAACCCGAGTCCTCTCGGCGGTCTCAGTTGGGTACGAAATAAGAAAGGTTTTCCCCCGGCAGCACGCTGGTTCGATACCTGTATTGGGCGGGCGTGTACTGAGTGCAGTCCAACACGAGATACCCGTGAGGGCGTTCGGTGGCCTTCTCGAAGGCCTCCAAGAGAAACCTAGAGTTCCTGGGTTCGATCTGCTGGCACAGTCTCTCGATCTGCATCTTGTCCCGGTTGTTCTTGAAGACCACGACGTAGTTTGCATTCAGAGAGATGTTGCGATATTTCTGACCCTGCGGAAACACGTTCTGCAGGATGTAGACGATGCCGAGCGCTTGTGATGGGAGTCTCTGGTGAAAAAATTGTACACGTCCTTCCCGCCACCCTCCAGCATCAGATCGTCGAGGACGACGAGGTCGTTCTCGCCCACCGAAGCAAGTTCGGGTATGCCCGCGTGGGTCTCGCAACGCAGAGCCGAGGGTTCGAGTCTCGGCGAATACTCCGGAGGGTGGCACCACAGCACCCTGCTTGGGCGCACGTCGAACATCCGGTGCGCGTGGCGTAACAGGTTTTTCACGAAGGTCGACTTCCCGAAGCGCGACGGCCCCGCCACCAGCATCGTGCTGGGAAACTCGAATCGACCCAGGTCCCGGGGACCGGGCATCGTCTCCTCAGGGGCGCCCGGTTCGAAATGACTTTGGCGCGGCTCTAGACGTCTCATTTATGCGTTCCTCTTGAACCCGTAGGGATAGGAATCGTGATCGCCGGCGAGAACGCGCTTGTTGACCACCATCCTAAACGTCTTCGAGCTGGGTTCGGTGACGACCGTCCAAGACGGTTTCCGCGAAATCTGCCTGCCCGTCAGCTTCACCGCACGGTCGTTGTCCCTCAGCACCGTGTCGCGAATCACCTCGGCGTTCACCAGCTCAAGGTTGCCCGAATTGACCGTGATCCACTTCACTTTGCACACCGAGAAGGTCTTGCCCGTTTCGGGGCAAACGATCTCCATGCAGTAGCTCTTGGGCCCCGTGGAGGCGAACCGGGCGATGTTAGAGCCCCGCCCGTACTTCTCCAGCTCGTCCGTCCTGTCCCCCAGGAGGCGTCCAACGGACGGCGTCCAGTCACCCGGAGTGGCGGCGACGACGACGGAATCGGTGTCGAAGTAGCAGACCCGTTCTCCCAGCCTCTTGAGGTAGGAGTAGAGCACCAGGCGCGCGTGAGCCGTGGTGTAGGCCGCCAGGACGGCGTTGGCGGCGGGGTTGACCTTGCGGCACTGCTCGCAGTACCTCCACACCCCGTACATGATGCGATTGGTGACGGGCACGTAGGTCTGCACTTCCACGCCCGGGTCGTTGAGCAGCTCCAGGAGGCGGTCGTACCGGTCCACCAGCTCGCACGTGGGGTGGTTTTCCCTCTGCCCGAGTTTGCCCCAGAAGCTGTTGAGCATCAGCTTGGCCAGCTCCCGCCTGCCGGGGTTGGTGGCGATGGCCTGGGGATCCAGGGCGACGCCTTCGTGCTCGAAGAATTGCTCCACGTACTGCTGCTTTGCGGCAGAGTCGTCGCAATCCGAGGGCCAGCCGGAGGCTTCGGTCTTGGTCTTCAAGAACTGATTCACGTAGTCCCCGAAGAGACCCTTGGCTTCGGTGGTCGGTTCGTGCTGCACCACGTCGTACTCCCAGATCTCGTGGACCCGCAGCAGGCGGTACCCCTCCTCCAGGGCGACCTTCATCTCGTCGATCACCCAGGTACCCGACAACGCCCTCTCGCGCTCTCCGTGGTGGCACTCGTCTTGGTTCTCCGCCTCCGCACAAGCGCGGCATAGCGGGAACATGAGCTTGCCGCCGATGCGCGCCGGTAGCACCGGGTGGTACAGGTGTTGCGGCGGTAGAACCTCGCACTTCACCAACTCACCCCCCACGTCTTCCAAGCAAGGGAATCGATCCACGTGGATCTTGGGGTGGCCCGCGGGGTAGGGTTTTCGTCTTGTTCACGTACGGGTACAGGCTGCATACGTCGTAGTAGTAGATCTTGCTATCCTTTGCCTCGCAGTACGTCTTGGTGCAGTTGGTGCGACCTCCGTAGAAGGCGTCTCTGGGGTTCAGGGGTTCGGGTACCGGAAAGTCCCTTGCGTGGCGCGCCAGGTCCTGGTTGGCCTTCATCGCGGCGTTAAACTCGCACTCCCAAATTTCCACCACGGCGTAGCCGGCGTCCTTGATCTTGGCCGTGACCTTCTCGGTGCTCTCTAACCTGGAGGTCATGGTTTCGTGTCCCGAGTTGTATATCGCCGCATGGCGATTGTGAAAGCACCGCCTGCAGCCGTGGTAAAAGCACCCGTGGAAAAAGTACGCGGTTTTTTCAGCCTCTCTGTACCCGTCCACCTTGTGCCCCACGATTTTAACTTCGCGTCCTCGTATGGCGTGCTGGATGACGATGCGGTTTTGCATCTCTAGCCAAGTTAGCCATATGCATGCGGCGCGAGACTGCCGGTCCGCTAGTCGATACTCGCCCGCTGGTAAGAGCGCAATTTTTTTAAGCGGCATGAAGCGCTTTCTATACACGCACATGCACGCCTGCGCGATGGTGACGCATTCTCTGAACGGGTCTATTCCGTTCTCGTCCAAGAATTCCCTTCTGAATTTGGAAACTCCCTGACTGAGTAGAAATACGTCCATCTTGCAATACGCCACCATTTCCGCCCTCATGTCGAAGACGTACCCGGAGGACGCCTTTTCTTCGTGCCACTGCTCGAAGGCTTTCCGACCCTCCGCCGACATGCCCTCCGGACAATAATGCCTTTTGTCGGGAATCGAACCCACGTACTGCTCGTTTTCCTTCGTGTTAAACAGGTACGGGAAATAACCTTTGCATTCCTTCAATCGGAAGGTCTTGGAAAAGCGGGAGAGTGGCATGGGTATGAAGTTCAGCGAGTCTAGAAATGTGACGTCACCGTACCTCATCCTGTAGATCTTGCTCCCGTTCATGATGAGCTCCGGCACCCAGTCTAACTGCACCACCATGTACTTTAATAAAAACTGCCCGTCGTAAGCTCTGAGGTTATGCGCCACGACGTAGACGTCCCAGGCTTCGAACCTCGCCTGCGCGATGTGTTCGAAAAGCTGCTTCACGGGCTCGTCCATAAACACCCATTCTTTGCAACCGCATTCGGTACAGTATGCCGTCTTGTGGCGTTCGTCGATGCACAGCGAACAGGCTTGGTACAACACGCACAAGTCAGGTACATGCTCGTATGTGTCCTTTTTGCCGGTATATGGAATGTTTTGCGTGCATTCAAAGTCGATAAACATAAACACGTACCGGTTTCTTTTGTTCTTTGTGGCATACGGCTGCATATAGCACATGTGGCTAGAATTCACGTGTGACTTGCAATGATTGTAGTACTTTTCCCCGCACTGGTGCGCGGTATTTCTGTGCCTCGCATTCACCAGCTTATTGCAAGACGTGCACTCCTTTTCTACATCGCACACCGACAGCGCCTTTGGGTAAACAACGCCTTTCTTTGCGTGGTTTGCAAAGCATGTCGGTCCCTTAAAATCTCTGTTGCACTCGTCGCAGCGTATGTAGGCGTCAAATCGCACATCGCACTGCTGATGGCATTTAGCACACCTGGCGTCGCACCTATGAAATTCTTTTTTGTGTGCCGAGGGATGATGACACTGGCGGCAATACCATTTGCATTTAAAGCACTTGTGAAGGTTCACGATAGCATTAAAGTGCCCGGTGTGGAGCATGACGTCGATGTATTTATCGCATTTCTTATCCGACGCGTACAGCACGTGCTTCCCCGTATGATCGCCAAACACCGTCACAGGGTAGCCCTTTAACGCAGCGTCAAAGCGTCTGACGTCATCTATCGTGCAGCTGTCGTGGCCTTGACCGATGCTCGCACACAAGGCTACGGCCTTCGATTTTTGCAGATAGTCGGAGCGCGTCATCGTTTTATAGTATACGTCGCGATCCACTTTGGCTTTAACTACAACAATGGCTCTTGCTAAACACAAGTTGTCTTTGTTGGCTATTTCGACAATGCCTTTATTGTCCCTACAGGCATCGCAAGGTTGGTGGCACGAACCCGACACCTCCTTGGTCCACACAAACGTTACATGAAGAGGCCCGCTTAGCAAGAATTGTTGGTTACTTTGCATTACTTTTTCGATGCTTCCAACAATGACATCCGCATTCAATTGCTCTACGCGCCTCACGCTCATGTTGAAGGCTTTAGACGTCTCCTTTTCGTCTGTTATGGATATGCCTAAATATCCGGGTTCGTTTTCTAACAGGTTCTGTATCGCAAAGTTTAGTATATCGTTAAACATTTGCGATATCCATTGTTCCGGGTTAACATCTCTGGGGACCGGGTTTACGGTAATTTGAGACTCTGTAAATCCAGGAAAAAAGCCTTGGCAGCGTCCTCTGCTTGTGCCCTATAATTTCGAACGTAGGCTGCAAGGTGTCATCGCGACTTCCCCCGGGTTGCGTCTCCATCTTATCGTCCGAATGCACTGATCGCTCTTTCCCTGCAAAGTGCTGCTGCTATTTTATGTTTATTTGAAACTATTTTTCGTCAAATAGAACGATTTTATAGAAAAATCCACTATCGCTCCCGTTTCTCACTACGGCCGGTTGCTCTTGGCACCGGGTTTTTATAAGCTTGCTTATCGCAACCGCAGTTTCACCATACGCGTCGAGTTAAATGCCTTATTTCGCCACAAATTGTCAAATTGTAAACGCAGTCATTTGCAGTGCATTTCCTGTCACGATCCACCACTGCACGATCCCTACCATCGACAATAAAACTGCATTTAAAAGATTTTATCGCTGACGAACATCCGTTTCTCACGCTCATTTTACACACACATCAACACACGGTCTTTGCACGTAGTGCTGCACATGAGAATGATTCTTCTTACTGTTTTCTCCGATACTAAAGTGAGCAGATCTGTAACGCTTGCTACCTGTTGTTAATAGTGGTTCAGCTTGCACCCCCATTAGTGCAATATTTAAAACTATGAGTGTCGTGTGTGGTGTTTTTGTGTTGTGCCGTGCATACGTGTTATGTAAAATGTAAGAATTAAATAGAATCAGCAGATACTTCCTTTCTAAGGAGTAACACCAACTGCAGAATAAAAATTCTCAAGTGTTACGTTCGTATGACCTCTACTCTCTATCTCTTATAGGTGAGTACGAAAAAAACTCAGTATTTTTGGTATATGAAGGCTTATTATGACGTGAAACAACCATTTATATGATTTTTTCGAAGTCTGAAAGAAGTGAAGTAAACGCGATTTTACACTCACTAGCAGCTAGAAAATCGAATTTCTTGACTTTTTAAAAACTCAGTATTCTTGGTATATAGAGGTGTATTATGAGGTGATACATTCATTTATATGATTTTTAAGCAGTTTGAAAGAAGTGAAGTAAACGCGATTTTACACTCGCTAGGGGCTAGAAAATCGATTTTCTTGACTTTTTAAAAACTCAGTATTCTTGGTATATAGAGGCTTATTATGAGGTGATACATCCATTTATATGAATTTTAAGCAGTTTGAAAGAAGTGAAGTAAACGCGATTTTACACTCACTAGCAGCTAGGAAATCGAATTTCTTGACTTTTTAAGAACTCAGTATTCTTGGTATATATAGGCTTATTATAACGTGAAACAACCATTTATATGATTTTTAAGCTGTTTGAAAGAAGTGAAGTAAACACGATTTTACACTCGCTAGGGGCTAGAAAATCGATTTTCTTGACTTTTTGAATACTCAGTATTTTTGGTATATAGAGGCTTATTATGAGGTGATACATTCATTTATATGATTTTAAAGCAGTTTGGAAGAAGTGAAGTAAACGCGATTTTACACTCGCTGGGGGCTAGAAAATCGATTTTCTTGACTTTTTAAAAACTCAATATTCTTGGTATATAGAGGCATATTATGAGGTGATACATCCATTTATATGAATTTTAAGCAGTTTGAAAGAAGTGAAGTAAACGCGATTTTACACTCACTAGCAGCTAGAAAATCCAATTTCTTGACTTTTTAAAAACTCAGTATTCTTGGTATATATAGGCTTATTATAACGTGAAACAACCATTTATATGATTTTTTCGAAGTTTGAAAGAAGTGAAGTAAACGCGATTTTACACTCACTAGGGGCTAGAAAATCGATTTTCTTGACTTTTTGAATACTCAGTATTTTTGGTATATAGAGGCTTATTATTTGGTGATACATCCATTTATATGAATTTTAAGCAGTTTGAAAGAAGTGAAGTAAACGCGAATTTACACTCACTAGGAGCTAGAAAATCCAATTTCTTGACTTTTTAAAAACTGAGTATTCTTGGTATATATAGGCTTATAATGACGTGAAACAACCATTTATATGATTTTTAAGCAGTTTGAAAGAAGTGAAATAAACGCGATTTTACACTCACTAGGTGCTAGAAAATCCATTTTCTTGACTTTTTAAAAACTCAGTATTTTTGGTATATATAGGCTTATTATGACGTGAAACAACCATTTATATGATTTTTTCGAAGTTTGAAAGAAGTGAAGTAAACGCGATTTAACACTCACTAGGGGCTAGAAAATCGATTTTCTTTACTTGTTAAAAATTCAATATTCTTGGTATATAGAGGCTTATTATGAGGTGATACATCCATTTATATGAATTTTAAGCAGTTTGAAAGAAGTGAAGTAAACGCGATTTTACACTCACTAGGAGCTAGAAAATCCAATTTCTTGACTTTTTAAAAACTCAGTATTCTTGGTATATATAGGCTTATTATGACGTGAAACAACCATTTATATGATTTTTAAGCAGTTTGAAAGAAGTGAAGTAAACCCAATTTTACACTCACTAGGGGCTAGAAAATCGTTTGCACTGCACACATTTGTGTTAAAATATATATACATTTTGAATTTTGTCATTGTGTAGATTTTGTTTGTTAACTTTTTTATACGCTACTATTATAGTGTGTGTGTGCGAGTATGTACCTAGTATCCGTGCGCCACAAGCCAAAACGACGACATTATAGAAAAACTTCATCATTTGCCTACCGGACAGGGACAACCACGAAAAATCTGAAAAAAGCTCTAAGAGTATTCTAACGCCTACCGATCTGGAAAACCCATGAAAACAAGATAGTACACTTTTTTGACCGCTTTCGACCGGCAATGAGAACCCTGCTCCTACGTACGCTAGCGACCATTACGATGGCCCAGTACCAGGTTTTTGGTATAGTTAAATTACGTCTGTGCAAAGGGCGTCTGTACCGCTTTAAAAATCCTAGGTATATCAGTGCGTAGTGATGTTGGTTGATCTTAAAGCTGGTTAAGCATTTTTCACAAACAGTTTGCTACATGCTACTATTAAATGTGTGTGTGTGTGCGTGTATGTGCCTAGTATCCGTGCGCCGACAAGGTAAAACTTCATCATTTGCCTACCGGGCAGGGACAACCACTAAAAACCTGAAAAACCTCGAAAATTAGAAACGGCTTCGTCAACCACTACAGCAAACGCCTACCAACCAGGGAAAACCTATGAAAAAGCAGAAAGAGCTTGCATTCGTTTACCAACCGCAGAAAACCCCCCAAAACTAGTTATTTTTTAAAAAAACGAAAAAACAAAAAGAAAAAAATAAAAAAAGGAAAAGACGAATAATATAAGTATGGCAACTGCAACGGGTGTGTGTGTGTGCGCCTATTTAATTTTTATTTTCTTTTGCACTACACACATTTGTGTTACAATATATATGCATTTTCAATTTTGGGAAAACCTATGAAAAAGCAGAAACAGCTTGCATTCGTCTACCAACCAGAGAAAACCCCGAAACACTAGTTATTTAAAATTGCTGATAAATTCTGGATAGGCTTTTGCAAATGTTGTTGGTAGCAAAACTTACCTTTTCCATCACCTCCAACATACCCCACTCCCACACCTTTTTTCTTTCCACCAATCATAATCTCTCTTATTCTTACCAATCAACAACTTTCATTTGTTCCTTTCCACCAATAACATCACTTCTTATTCCCACCAATCACAACTTCACACGTCACTTTCTGTTATACCTTTTATCCCTCGTTCGCCATCTTTCCCCTCTTTCAGTCCCAACCTCCGCACAGACAACACCTCACCGCTCCTAAACCTCAACTTCATGCCTCCGCCATCTTATTTAGTTCCCATTTTTACCACCGCGCCTCTCATCTCCCAACCAGATTGCCGGCAAGAACAGATCTCGTTCATTCACACCTCGACGGTTGACTCGACAGCAGCTACTGTGAACACCTACGTCGTACACTTTTTTGACCGCTTTCTACCGGCTATGAGAACCCTGCTCCTACGTACGCTAGCGACCATCACGATGGTCCAGTACCAGGTTTTTGGTATAGTTAAATTACGTCTGTGCAAAGGGCGTCTGTACCGCTTTAAAAAACCTAGATATATCAGTGCGTAGTGATGTTGGTTGATCTTAAAGCTGGTTAAGGATTTTCAAAAACAGTTTGCTTTTATTTTTTCGCGTCGTGTGAAGCTGCTGCGCATTTGGTGACGCATCCACACCAGTAACAGGTAAGTACCACACGCATAATTATTTTTCGGGCCTGCTTGGCGTAGGAATATATCCTTTCGTGTTTTGGTACTGTAACCTCAAATCTCCTTACCCTCCTCTTGCGTCCGCCATCTTGTTTAGTTCTCACCGCATCTCCTTGTCGCAGACCCTCCGCCATTTTTAGTTCCCACTATTTTAACCTCAAAATCTGCTCTTCTAAGCTCTTGCTACCGCCATCTTCTTTTAGTTCCCATTCTCACCACCGCGTCTCCTTGCCCCCACCTCTTGCGACCGCCATGTTCACCACTAACCTCCAAATTTCCTCGTCCTTAAACCTCTTGTCTCAACCATCTTGTTTAGTTCCCATTTTCGCCACCGCATCTCATATCGCCCCATCTCTCTATCCACTCAAGAAAACTACCATCCAACGTTCAAAAATTGCTGATCAGTTCTCGACAGGCTTTTGCAAATCTTGTTGCTAGCAAAACTTACCTTTCCCATCACCTCCAACATACCCCACTCCCACACCTTTTTCTTTCCACCAATCATAATCTCTCTTATTCTTACCAATCAACAACTTTCATTTGTTCCTTTCCACCAATAACATCACTTCTTATTCCCACCAATCACAACTTCACACGTCACTTTCTGTTATACTTTTTATCCCTCGCTCCCCATCTTTTCCCTCTTTCAGTCCCGACCTCCGCACAGACAACACCTCGCCACCCCGCTCCTCTCCATCACGTGACCTCCATACTCTTTCATCTTCCTTCCTTCATCTTCCACCCGAATTAACGAACCAATCAAAACACTCCACGTCACTTCCTGTTTTTCCTTCACCTTTCCCTAATCCTCAATTCTTTTAACTCGTCCCGGATGAACCAATTGCAATAACGATAATCCTTCCGCTCAGGGCGCTTTTCAAACTTCCCGCCGCCGTCGCACGCAGCGACACTAGCGACACTAGCGCCCCTAGCGGCAGGATTATCGTTAATCCAATTGGCTCATCCGGGACTAATACTACTAACCGACACCATACGCTGACCTTAAAGATGCATACTTCTTGCATGCAATCGCGACAAACAACTGAATGTTGACAAGGCTTTAAAATAATAAACAAGAAATGAATTCGAATATTTAATAACGAATATCTCAGAAATGCCTTCTTCCACAGAGAAACTTATTTAAAATAAAAACTGAATTTTTCAGTTATCGCATTCTACCTTTCCACCCCTGTCCAACACACGGCTTGTGTGAAAGAACAATTAATTCCATTAATTAACCTAATAGTGGTTGAAACTAAAAGGCCGGGACTTAAGTACTTACAAAGAATGTAAGTCGGTATTGGGGTATGACATCTCAATACAATTTGAGATCTCCTTGTGGTTTACCGGGAAAAATGCGAGTCAGCTGGAGAATTTAATGGCGTGCCGGCATGTTGCCATGGTAGCTCAGTGGTTAAGTAACTGGACAGAGACCGGGAGATCCGTGGTTCAAATCCCGGCTATGGCATTGAATTTTTCAGTCATCTGATTCTATCTATCCAAATTATGTGTTTTAAAGAAATCTACTTTTTTTGTGTAGTACGTCTTCGTCTATCGCTTAACATTTACCGGATATAGAAGATTATATAAAATTTCTTCGGAATGAAGTGGACTTCACAGGTTATTCCCAGAAAATTTAAGATATGCATTTTCCTTGTAATGTAAATATCTTCAATATACGCAATTTAATGAAAATTTTAGAGCCTTTTTTTTAAAACAAATTTCGAAAAGTCTCCCATGTAAAGGGTAGCCTGGGTTGGGGGAAGTTTCTTGAAAATCTTCGTGTCTCATGTTTGGAAGATACTGAATTAAATACCAAATTTGATATTTAATCCATCTTTTCGTTTTTGAGTTATAGTGTTCAGAGACACAGACACACACAGACATCTTTCCAAAAATGTTTTTTTTTATTCAGGCGGCCTCAAAACTGTATTTCCGTTGAAATCTTGAAATTCGAAAAGTCGAATTTCAGGTGGTACTATGTACGTGGTAGAGAAAGTAAAAAACAAATACTTAGTGAAACATGATTCTCAACACTTCCAGTAATAAAATAAGAATTTAAAAAAGTGGGCGACTTCACACTTCTCTTTCTGACGGAAGTTTACGAATTTGAATGTCCGCATTATACTATATTCCTCTTACATTGCACTAAGATGCGTTAATGCACAAAAGCTACTTTTTACTTTCCTACTATTTACCTAAAGTAAGTAGAGGAATATTGCATTCCATCCAACGGTCCACACAGGCATTTCACCGGAAATACACGTTTTTAGACCCCTGAGTCCAAAACAGGTGTTTTTAAAACAAGGCCCGTGTTTGTATGTCTATAAAGAACATAATTAAAAACGAAAAGTTGGTTACGTTCAGCAACCTACAAGGGTACAACACGAAGAATTTCAAGAAAATTCCTTAACCATAAACTCCCCTTTACATAGAAAATTTTCCGTTTTTTTAATATAAAACTTACTTAACTATTTTCATTAAAACATCATATGTTTAAGATATCTTTATGAAAATTTATATGCATTTATTAAATTTTCTGCGAATTGCCTGTGAAGTTCTCTTCATTATGAATTAGTTTTGTAATATTTGTAAACCATAGGAGATAGATAAAATCTCGTTAAATAACAGTTTTATGTCACACTTTTCGTGGCATTCTGTATTTCCAGGTTATTATTTATTGTTGGTTTGAATCTCCAATGCTTTATTTTTTTTATTGGTAGCTCGCTAGACGTTTTTTCTCGTGGTCAGGCAAAAAGAACGGGATTTTAAAGCCGTCACATAGCGAACGGCTTTTAAGGGTTTGTCTATCGCTTCAGGCTACTGCAATCCCCTTTGTATCTAAAACGAAACCTATAACAAAAACATTTTTGCTAATGATTATTTGGATTAAAGCAAATCAGATAGAAGAATGGATAGAGAAAGTCGTATGAAAATAACCCATGGTAATTTTCCTTAAGAATTTTTGTACAATTTTTATAAGCAGGACCTCTGAAAAAAATCTGATGTGTTACACTCACATAACTTTCTCTACTCTTGTACAAACTATTTTTACAAACTTTTATTCTCCATCTATTTCATATTGATCGAGATAAACATTTGCAGAAACGATCTTTTGACATGCAAAGAGAATTACGTTTTACACATAGCGACCAGTTCTAAAAATATTTGACTATCGCTTAAGGCGTACTATGTTCCCCTTGTTTTGTAATTGCAAGGGCAATATAGAAGGGCAATGCGTTTAAGCATCGATATATATCTTAATAGATGGTTGCTAGGTGCAGCACCATTCTCTTTGTCACAGATTAATACTCTTTGCATATCCAAGACAAACAAATGAATAACGAATTCCCATTTGAGAAAAGAAATTTTGAAAAATTTATGGGAATAACGAGCAATATCTCGAAAATAGTTCACTCAACAAAAAAAATGTATATGACATAAATTGTGTAATTTAACGCGATCTACTTTTTTCATGTAGTAAAATTTTGTCTATCTCTTATGGTTTACCAGTTATGCAAAAGTCGTTCACAATGAAGAATACTTTTGGAGACATTTCCAGAAAATTCAAGATATACATTCTATTTGTCGTGAAAATATCTTAAACATATGATATTTTAATCAAAATCGTAGCAGATATTTTTGAGAAAATTTAAATTTTCGAAACATTTTCCATGTAAAGGGTAATCTGGGTCGGGGATTTTCTTGAAAACCTTTGTGTCGCATTTCTGGAAGATATTGAACCTATATACCAATTTTGGTGTTTATCCGACTGTTCGTTTCTGAGTTATGCTGTTCACAGTCACAGACACACACACGGACATGTTTCCAAAAATGCTTTTTTTTTTATTCAGGGGGTCTCAGAACATATATTTCCTGTGAAATTTTGGTATCGAATTTTTGGGTGGAATACATTACTTCCCCTACTTAATATATGTAGTAGAGAAAGTAATACTTTCATGCTTTTTCTTGCATGTTCATTGTGATTTTAAGCGAATCAGAGATGTTGGATTATGGTGTGCAGGTCATAGCGAATAAGCTGAAGCTCTGTGGCCGCAGGCATGAGGATTTACGGCATACCAAGCACCTTACGTCTCTGTGAATGAACTTGGAATAGTCAGCTAATTAGTATTTCCTTCCACCAAGGAATGGGAGAAGATGGTAGACAGGCATGTAGGAGCCTGATATCTGCTTGCTCTCAAACTTTGAACTATAACCGAAGAGCAGCGTTTCAATCATTAGGAAGAAGGTGAGGGGCTATGAATAATAATTAGTGGTGAAGTTCCCAAATATTTGAGAAGCTTCTTGCGAGTTCGTTAAGTATTCCGTAGCTCCTGCCTTTGACGAAAATATGGATGAGGTAGTTGGTGTAGACAAACTTGGCTACATACCTTTCTGTACGAACGCTCTGTTCTGCTTGATGTTGGCTAATGTTGTGTTTATGTAATTACGAACTGAATTACGGGCTAATAACGATCAATTTATGAAGGTCTCTTAATGACGTTCTAAAATAATTTCATCCATGCGTTCCATTAAATGCATTTCCTGATTGATATAACGACAACACATTATCTATAGTATGTTTTGATTTATCCGGGGAATATCAATAATCTAGCGAGGTTTAATTACATTATTTCACGTAAAAATAGTGGACTAGATACCTCTTTCCTAACTATGTAAATATTATGAGGAGAGAGAGGCTAATTTCTCTACCCACATTAATTTTCTTATATGTCTATTCGAAAACTTCCTCGTAAACATGTTTGTTTCTCTGTTACTTGGTAATCCTTATGAATATGTTTTCGAAAAGTTTAAATACACACATTATTACTGCTTAGAAGTTTACAGGTCGTTTTATGTTTAAAAAGAAACTCGATGCTTGTATTCATGTATGTATGGATGCATGCATGTATGTATGCTGAAAATGAATTTTTGAAAACACTTTACATGGTCTAATGAGAAACAGAATAACAAAACTTTAGACTGTGTTACTTGAAATACTGTAAACTTCCACAATAACAAGAAATATCTCCTAAACAAAAATAGTGATTTAATACAAATTATGTATTTTAAAAATACTATGTGTTACATTCACATGATCCCCTCTACCTTCTATCGCTTATTATTTGGTATACAAACTATTCTTTCTAAAGCATATTTTTATATCTACTACATTTTAATCAAATAAACCTTTACAAAAATAGCTAAATTACACATTTGATTATAGATACAAAGAAAACAGCGATAGTCAAATGTTTAACTGGACGCTATACACGCCTTAAAATTCCTGCAGTTTTCATGTAATCCTGAGAAACAACTGAATGTTGAAAGCACTTTAAAGAATGATCAAGTAATGAACAATTCGAACCACTAATAACGGATATCACAGAAATGGATTATCGCTCAAGAAAACTTATTTGAAATAAATTGTGTTTTAAAGAAGTTTACATATTTTGTATAATACGTTTTCGTCTATAGCTTACCAGTTATGCAAGATTATACAAAATTCCTTCCGAATGAAGAGATCTTAATAGACTATTCCTAGAAAATTTAAGATAAACATTTTATTTGTCATGCAGATATCCTTCATATGTTCTATTTTAACCAAAATCCTTAGCCAGTTCTTACAAAATACAAATTTTCGGAAAATGTTCTTTGTAAAGAATAGTTTGAAAGTCTTTGTGACCCATCTTTGGAATATACCAACTTTGGTATTCATTCGACTTTTTGTTTTTGAGTTATGCTTTTAAAACTCACACAAGCACAAACATACACACAAAGGCATTCATATGCACCGGCATTCTTAAAAAATGCGTTATTTAATTCACGTGCCTCCAAACAGTATTTCCGGTAAAATATGGATATTGAACTTTTGGGTGGAGTGCACTACCTTCTTTACCTACTATTACGTGCTAGAGAAAGTAAAAATATCTACATTTTATACCCACATAATTGTTTGTTTCTCTTATACGCATTTATAGTTCTATAAAATTCACTCAGAATGAAACAATCTTCAGATTTTTTACAGAAAATCCAAGGTATGCATTTTATTTCCCAATATCATTATGTAAAACGTGACATTTTATTCCATATTTTTGAGCAATTTTTCGAAGAATTACAATTATAACAAATTATGGATGTTAACGGCAGTTTGGGTTGAGGCGAATTTCCTTGAAATTTTCTTCATATCACATCCTTGGAAGCTACTGAATTAAAATACAAGCTTAAAACTTATTCGAATGTCGTTAAAGCTTTCTAAACATAGTTTTGGATTTGTCGAACGTTAAAACATGCATTTTGGGTCAAATTGCAATGTTAAAATTTGGGTGGTAAGCAATTCTTCTACCTATTATAGAAAAGCGGTAAAAAAGTGTGTATGCGAGTGTGTGTGTATGTGTGCGAGAGAGAGAGAGATGAGAGAGCATTATAACTCAAAAATGAAAGTCTTGTTATTCATTAAATTTAATATTTATGTCAAGGATGGAATACGAAACTTTATGGAAACCTCCCCCCCAAGCAATGCTTTAAATGCAAAGATTTTTGTCTTATTTTCTCAAAAGTATCTAAAACGTTTTATTAAAATATTGAATATTCTATATATTGGCATGAGAAATAATGTGTGTATCTTAAATTCATTCTGAACGCCCTATGAAATCCCCTTAATTTCCATTAATTATGTATAATTTTATATAACTCGTATGTAATAGGAAATCTTCAATATTTACTGTAGGAAAAGTTGTATATTTCTTTGGAATATTCTACTTGTGTCAACTGTTATCCAAATATTCCATGTTATACTACTGTGCGTTCACAAATAGAGGTGTATAATTTACCGAACTTATTTGAAGGCTTCCAATAAGCTTTTTATTTCCTTACCATTAATTCCGAATTTACTTCTTCATTCTTCCGATTAGCACCTGAATATTGTGTCTCTGTTATACACCAGGTTGCACTAAAGAGCCGTCCTTTGCAGTTCTATGTTTCCCGCACACATAGGTCCAAAAGAAGTTGCCGCATCTGATGTTCAAAGGGGCAGTGTAGATACAAAGCGAAAGGTCGCTGAGGCAGTGATGATGTCTGCAGGTGTTTACTTGGTAGTCTTGTACTGATAAGCGTCGCGTGGTCGCCTGCATGCAGTTCGAGCCAGGTCTTCAGACAAAAAAGCAACATTCACCAATAACGAACGCACGGATATGTGTTGTAAACATTTTCAGACGCGACATCTGTCTTTTGTGCACGTTTTTGCTTTTAACCTACAGCGGTAGTATTAAGAAATTATGGATTTTTCCAGGTAAACCGTGGGCCTGATAGACCCTTAAATGAGTTCGTCCACCAAAGTGGGCGTGTTTCTACACATGCATATTATGAATAATGCACCAATGGAGAATAATTTAATTCTTACGCACTTTTAACGACATATCTATACATATAATTTTGTTTAATCTTGTGGTGCTATAATTTGTATTGATTGTAGATTAAGTGTCATGGGAGTAAATCAGTTACACGTATGCTCAGGTGCCAGTGCTATCCTGAATTCTGTTAATGGGCAAATTGAATACTAAATAACCTATAACCCCCCTCACACACACCCACACATAGCTACTCTCACATTCAAACACCAGATCCTGAAATACCGTGAAATGTTTTCATTTAAATACAGCTTTCTGACTCCCAACCGGGAATCGAACCCGGAACACCTCATACACAACCGTTTGTGAAAATTGAAACACCAAGAAAGAATTTCCCGAATAACTCCGAACTTGCTCGAAGTGTAGAAGAGTGTGCAATCAATAAGTGGTTAGGTTTGCAGAGAGATGGGGTGCATGTAGACCGAGCAGAGCCCTCTCGTGTCGGTCCGACAAGATCAGCGTTGGGCCCAGTGTAGTCATTGCAGAGCTGTCAAACAAGACGGAAACAATAAAGTGAGTGTCAGTATGCATCGTCGACGTCAAAGGGAGCCATATCGGCATGTTAGTGAGTTCGAACGGGGCAGAATGATCGGTCTCCGGGAAGCGGGTTTATCATTCTGTGACATTTCGACTCGCAGACGACATGCTGCTACGACAGTGATGCGTGTGTGAAAACAGTGGATAGATGAAGGTTGTACTCAGCCAAGAGCAGGAACTGGACCACGGAACATGACCACAACACGAAATGATTCTCATCTTGTCCGCAAGGCCATAATGGGTCATACAAGTTCATCCACAGTGTTGGCTCGACGCTGGAGCACTGCAACAGGTATGAACTTGTTTACATCTACGGTTCGTCGCCGTCTGCTGCAGGTTGGACTGGTTGCATGCAGGCCATTACGTCGGCTTCCATTGTCTAGAAACCACAAGCTCCTTCGACTGCAATGGGCACGTAAACACCGCCACTGGGCTGCTGAGTGGCAAAATGTAGTCTTTTCGGACAAGTCCCGCTTTAACGAGTCCTATAGTGATAGCCGCATACGCGTCCGGCGGCACCGTGGTGAGCGCAGCCTGGAGGGCTGCATTGTTGAGCAGCAAGCGGATAAACACCAGGTGCGATGGTTTGGGGTGACATTGGTTACACAAACCGATCTCGCCTACTACGAATTGAGGACACTTTGAACAGACACTCTGCTGGTTGCAGAGCCTGAGGTACTCCCACTGCTTCAGGCATCTCCACAGGCCACACTTCAACAGGACAGTGACCGGCCACATATCGCGAGTAATGTGCAGGCCTTCTTCGAAGAGCGACGGGTACGATTGCTTCCCTGGCCTGCACGTTCGCCTGACATGTCGCCCATCGAACATGTCTGGGATATTGTTGGTCGGCACCTGGTGCGTCACGGTCCTCCAGTAACCAGTATCACGGTTTTGTGGGCTCGAATATAAACCGCGTGGAGGGAAATCCCTCTGGAACTTATTCAGAACCTTCTTGATTCAATGCCACGGCGTATAGCAGCTCTAATTGCAGCGTATAGAGGCCACACCAAATACTGAATATCAGGGCTCAAAGGTCATGTATGGATTTAAAAAGTTTATTATTTGTTACTTGTCATGTACCTAACTTGTGGTATTAAATTCATTGAATTCATACGTTTCCTTCTTGATGTTGCAATTTTCACAAACGGCAGTGTATAAGAAGCAGTTTCTCTACCAATGAGCTGGGGCCAGTAATAGCAGTTACAGTGTTAGTCTTTAAGCATTGATCTTTGATTTAGCAGTCTCCTCTCTGTCTGTATGGAGTTCCCTTTGTAGTTTTGCTTAGGCAAACTTTTCGGCATCAACACTATTCGCTATAAACTAACTTCAACTAAGGACGCCTTTTGTGGGCCACCTGATATAAGTGCTTTATTATTTGAAATCATTTATAGACAAAAATTTATTCATTGAAAACGTTATGTTGTTCACTATATGCAACATAAGTTTGCAAATTTATAATAAGTAGAGTTATGTGAGTATATCACATAAATTGTTTTTAGCTGTAACTGTTAAATCAGGTCTCCGATGTTGGAAGAATGCATTCCGCGAATATTCAGCATCGTACTGGTTTTTAGAATTTCAGTGCTTACTTGTACTCTTAACACATTATATTCTAAAGAGTGTTTTCATTGTTGCATTTTTGTGCAAACTTTAGCCCCGAGTGATGTAAAGCGCTGAATGTTTGCTCTTTCCTGCCCCCAATACTTAACTTTTTTCGTACGCTTTTTGTTTCTCGATGGGACGCTATTATTTTGAGTACAGGCCAATGCTGCTGCGCAAAAACTGGGCCTCATTATGCACCATAAGCCGCTTTATTGATTTCAGAGGGAGGAGCCGAGTTTAAAGTTGAAATATAATTTCATTCCGTTCATCTGCGTGAAAGATCAGAGAATCTCTATGCTGATTTATGCCAGAAGGATTGGCTTCTTCCATCAATCCAAGCGTCCTCGACTTTTAGCAATAAAACTCCACTTCATGAGGCTTAATCTGCAGTTAGAGTGGAAAACCTCCCTTCATACAGTTAAATAAAGTGAAATTAATATGGCATAAATAGTAGACACTATGACTAGTATAATTACTTCACAGGTCTTAGATTGTTGTGATGCACAAGTTCGTTGCATTCGTTCATTACAACACTGCATTAATAACAAGGTTGTTTACTGATTATCACCTGTTATTCGTTATTTATAGTATTTATAGTATTATTCTATTTGTGAGTTAAAGAATATGGCTTTTCAAGTGAGTAAAAACGAACACTTGCTATAACAAGAAATTAGGCATTTTTGCCTTCCTTATTGGGTTTGATAGCGGAGAAAAAGTATTAAAAGCTGATGGAATTATTATTTTCCTCTAAGAGGAGAATCCCATTAGAGAAAAGCGCAAGAAAGCTTTTCTGTGGTTTCTAATGAGCCACTTCGACGCGAGCGATTCTGCATGTTCAAGAAGACCATTCGGCTATGAAGAAAGCCTTCCGAACTCTTTAATCCATAATAATTATTTAATTTAAAATAAGTACTTCATCTCCACGACCCAAGAGTAATTCAACAACAAGATCTTCCACGAACCAATAATAAACAATCCTCATTAGTTATTCATGAATATTAATATTACTGATTTATTGTTCAAGGATGAAGGCTTTATTTTATATGTAGCAGTTAATGTCGGCGGAAACCAAACTTCTGGAGTACGAGAGAGAGGAGGGGTTAACGGCTTCAAAGGGGAGAAAGATCGAGAATGAAAGTATGAGAGTTTATAGATGTACTTATGTATAATCTTTAGCAAATCGTTCCTTTAGCTTAAGCTATTAAAAAACTCAACATATGTGGTTCTCATTCTCCAAATACGCCTTTAAGTGTTTGTTGTTTGTTGGGGATTGAAGCACAAGGTTCTGAGTAGCTAGATAAAATTATACCATGGCTAAAATAAATATCAATAACAGTATGAATAGTATTATTAAATAGGACTGGGAAGTGAATATTACATCTACGGGTGATTATGGGTTGAACAGACCATGCCATCAGCGGCCAGAAACGGGTGCTTTTTCCCTCAATTGTTGTTAGTGTACCGTTAGGTCGCCTGGAAAGCAGATGTGTAGAAAAAGGATCAATGTTCTCAAAAACCCTCAGACATCCAATAAGAATGAAGGTAGAAATCAGGTGATAGTGAAATGCAGAGATAAGAAATTTGAAATAAGTAACAGGTGAGTTTAGAAGACACACAAATTCGTAATAGTTCCTTGGAGGTTGTTCGGAAAACAAATGTATCGGCAGATAGGGGAGATGATATGAAGCACAGCAGAAAAGAAATGCGTGTGTGTGCTGAAGTAACATCAAGAATCAACTGTTAAAACGGTGACGGGAAATAAACGGGCAGGAAAATGAATCGGTTGTATTAACAATAACCTTAGATCCAAGATCCATGTAAATCCTTGAGTTAGCATCGAACCTCGTGCCGCCAAATTGCCGCACAGAGTACCGACGCAGGGTATATGTTTGTTTGTATTTATTATTTAACCTCATTAATATGTTTTTATAATGGATGCAATATTTCTTTTAAAGATTAAAAATAACTGGCCTCAGATTGATTACTGTATTTCATTTACAATCTTGCTTTATTAAACCACAATTAATGCCTCTGATATGTTAATTTGTTATAATTCAAGGATGGTAGTTCAAATGATAGTGTTAGCTGCCGTTTACATTACAAGGAAGAATGCGGAACCAAAATACACATTTATAATCACGTTTTAGTGTGGTATTAAACATTTCAGAAATATTATTTTTCTACGTTTTTGTTATAATCCATCTGAATAACGTGTTTCCAAATATGTTGCTCCTCTTTCTTTGCACTTGCGGTATGAACAGATGAATGTTGTTTCTGCATGTTGTGTGTAAGCAAGTCCAATCCTTGTCTAATTTCAGATCAGTAGTAAGATAGATATTATAACATACAGTGTGATTCTCTCGCTAAAGGCTTCAAACATTTGTCTCTGAAATATTTAAGCTGTATACGTAGTATGTCTTCAGTAACTTTATGAGAGAATTTTAAGACAACATTATAATACAAGTAATTTTATAAGGTCAATATTGTTCGTTATTACACCAAACAAGAGAATATAACAAATTTGAATTCAACAACATAAAGAATTTTAAGAAATCCATTTCCATAAATTATTCCATTGATGTATATTGTATATATTCCCCAGTCTCTCTCTTTTACAGCTTCCTTCTATAATTTCTGAATGCAATTTCCCGAGCTGCACGTTTGTGCTCAAGTCTCGTTTCTCTTATTGAGTTAATCAATGCGACAGAGATCCATGGTAACGAAGCGCATGTGATTGGTTTAACGAGGCTATCTGAATCAGCCGTTGCTTCACCAAAAATCTACATTAAAAAGCACTTGCCGAGCGAGGGGTGGGTCCGATGCCCGGATATTGGGTATAAAAAACTACGACCCCTTCTTAGTAATCCGGTCTCGGCATGTACTGCCATGGAATTGCCTTATCATGAAGGTCAGAGTGGAGACATTTTTGTATGGAGCACGGGAGACATGAATGCAGATAAGCTAGTAAGGTGCTGCGTCCAGAATTCTAGTAGTCTAGGCGTCCCAAGGGTTTAGTTGGAGAAGAATGGGAAAAAGTGTGCCAGGTTGTAAACGCTTTTCTAAAGTTACTCTTAAAATGCGTGTACAGTCAGAGAAAAAATAAAGCTAATGTTAAAATTCCTGCATATCAAAGTAAAAAAGGTGAATTTTATAAAAATAGTTTTCCTGTTGCATGATTTAATAGGTGTTTCTTCACCTACTTCCTAAATTTGCGGACGGGGCAAACTGTTTGCCCACGCATGTCATCCTGGAAGTGGTATAGATTTTATCCTCAAAATATACCCGCAATGAATTTTGGAGGAAATATAGTGAAAAACATATTTTTTGTTTAAAATCACGGAAAATAACCATAAACATTGTAGACTCAGAATACAATTGCAATTTTGCCTTTTCCTTTGTTTTTTTTAAATTGTTTGCCTCCTTAAAATGTTCCTCTTGATGCAGTTTTGTTAAATTATATCAGGTATTCAGTATACTTATTTGAAGGTCGCGATGACATCTGAAGTCTTTTTCTTGATATCAGCTATACTTTTAGATGTATAGTTTTAATTATTTAATCATGTTTGGATTTTTGAAAATTAAAAGTTTGCCACACATCATTGCTTTTTCTTTAGGAAAATGTTTACTATTATACAAAAAATAATTTTGTTTGGAAAAGGAATGTATTCCGAAGATAATGTGCAATTTAAATGTGGGTCATTTCATATGAAACTGGATTACAATTTTTCAAAAGTTATTTTCTTGTAAAGTGGTAAAAAAGTTCAGAATTAAGTGTTAAACCACATAAATTCATTTTATCGTATAATTATGTTGAACAAATCTGTGACATTTATTGATATTTTAGAAACTAGAAATACAAAGGGTCTACGCTGTACGTATAGAAGAGAGCAATATTATATAATTTTTGTACAATTTTGTAATATTTCATAAAGTTGTAGAAAACCACTGAGATATTTAGCAACAGCGTGCTTTTCCTTACAGATAGTGGGTAAGATCGGGTCCTCGCACAGTAAAATGCGCACTGTTTTCCAATGTCGCTGTTTATTTATTGTTGTATTAATACATTTTGCTGGAAAAATTATGCAGCTCTATCTGAAGGCTCTAGTATTCTCAAGCGGATTTCAATTCACAGTTATAAGTGACACTTAAATCGCTGCTTCAATAAGTTTTGAGCCTTCGTCTATCTAAATAAGCAAATGGGATGTAAAGTGGACACGCAAGACAGGCACTTAAGCACATCTTCTTGCAAGCAGATGTCTTAACTACAAAAACTTAAGGCCGGATTATTCACGCACATTTACATAACAAGGGTTGTTTAGGGTGAGATAGTTTAATGATAATCGGTTCCTTAATGCGTTACGTAAAGTGTAAATTTTGATAATGTCAGGCGTTTCATTTTTCAGTTATGTTTAAGATGCAAAAAGGCACTTTTATAATTTTGTAAGGATTCAGAGGAGCTAGAACGTGAACTTATAATAAAATTACACATCAGAATTGAATTTTGGTGTAGAATATAGCAATTCCTTTGCCTTAGATACCGGTAGATATAAATCTTCGTCGATCGCATTATAAACGAACTGCCAATAACATTTGTTTGGTTGAATTAGTAACCTTGTAAGCCAGTATGATCCCTGGTGGCCGCCCATTCTGACCCAAGGGTTTTTGGGGGTTTTCCCGGGTTGTCAGGCGAATGCTGGAATGGTTTCTTTCGTCCGCCGAATTCCCTGTCCCTCCATTTAGTTCCATTAATCATTCCATTCATCCTTCACGCCGTTTAGTTTCCTTCAGGGCTGGAACCATCGATGATGATGTCTCGGTGCAGCGTGGCAGGGGAAAGGATACTCTCTGTGAACTTTCTCCGTCCCTTGGCCTTCTTGCTGGTTGCCGGGGTATAAGGACCGACCCTTGGAGGGCGTTGGATCCTGTGTGGGGCGGGGTTTTCAGTCTGCCTGTCCGACTGCCGGGGCATCTATATCTGCAAACTATAGGGATCCTGTCATTGCTGGGATGTCGCTCCTGGTTCCGGCCGCCAAGTGACTCCCTTCAGCTTATCTTTTCCTCCCTGGGAGCACCCCTCATAGGACGACGGTACAGTTCTGGATAGCTGAGAATGCCCTCCGCTTCACAATTCAATCCAACTTTATAAGCCAAGTTATTACTGACCTGCTAGTCTCGGTAATCGAGGATTGAGACGCCAAAGTCAAACGTTGTGGCGACCAGGGTTGCTATACTACCCCTTTCTTGGGGAAAGCAACATCTCAAAAATCTATTGCACCTAATCAAGCGATTAGGAAAATCCTCACAACTGCAGATGACTTTTACTAAAATTATTTTCTTTCTCTGGGTAACCTACATGATAACTGCACCAGTTATTTATTGATCCCATTAACGTTGTATTAAATTCTTGGATAATTGAAGAAAAAATATGTATTAAACATTAGTGCTGCAGTAAGCTAGAGGTGTAAAACATGTTTGTTTGGATAGTTTACATAATACTATAGCAAGCCCAACATCAAAACAAGTAAAAGTACATTGGTCTCTGCTAATACCATTAAAACTCGACATGCTAAATCATCACTTATGAAATCTCAAAGTATCGAAATATAATATCGGGGGAAAACGTGACATCAGGGCTTTAATGGAAGTATGTTTCAAGATTACATATTAAAGTTCACCTTTAAACTTGAATTATGGTAATTCAGGGTGATTAGTTTTTGACTGCTATAGTTTATAGTTACATAAATACCAACCTCTGCATTTAACAATGTATTTGCTACTGTGGAGTTATTGTTTGTGGTAATTGTTCTACTCTAGTGTGTGTTTAGAAAATTGAAACGAAGATTTTAAGAATGCTAGTTGGTGTTCACTGTGTAACTCATTACACGCTTATTTAATTTCTCTACCACGTATATAATAGGTAGAAAAATATTCCAATTCACCCAAAAATTCGATACCGAGATTTCACTGGAAATACATGTTTCGGGCCCCGTGAATAAAAAAAAAAGCATTTTAAAAAGGGTCCGCACGCGCGCGCGCATGTGTGTCTTTGGAACACCATAATTCAAAAGCGAAAATTCGGATAAACACCAAACTTGATATTTAGATTTAGTATATTCTGAATCTGTGATACGAAGATTTTCAAGAAAGTCCTCTACCCTAAACTACTCTTTACATGTGACACTCTTTTTAAATATTTTTATTTTCTAAAAATTTCTCTAACATTTTGATTAAAATGCCGTATACTAATATATTTACGTGATAAAGTGCATAACTTAAATTTCTGGGAATATCCTTTGACGTCCTCTTCATTTGAAAAAGAATATTGTAGTATCTAGTAAACGTTAAGATACAGAACAAAAGTACGACACAGGAAATTGTATATTTTTAAAATACACAATTTATTTCGATTAACTTTTGTTGTGTCGCAGCTATTTCCGAAATATCCTTCATTAATGTTTCCAATTGTTCATTCCTCGGTCATTCTTTAAAGTGTTTTCAACATTCAGTTGTTTCTCGCGATTGCATAGAAACAGTTTGAATTTTAAGGCCGCCATATAGCGTCCAGTCCTTAAACATTTAACTCTGCTGTTCTCTTTGTATCTACCTATATAAGAAAATGTGTAATGTAGCTAATTTTGCAAAGACTTATTTGAATTAAAATGAAGCGGATAGAAAGTAAGCTTTATTAAGAATAAATAAGTACGAAGGCTTTCACGGCGGGAGTTAATCGATAAAACATTAAAATCTTCCGGGCTGGAAGGCCATGGCCGGAAGGCCGTAGTTTTACCCTTAGACCACGGCCTTCCAGCCCGGAAGATTTTAATGTTTTATCGTTTATTAAGAATAGTTTGTATACGCACTAATAAGCAACAGAGGGTAAGGAAAGTCGTGTGAATGTAACACAACTTTTTTTAAAGATTTTCTATTCTGACAGTCGTAAATATTTACACATTTGAATTAATGCAAAAAAAAAACAGAAAAGTTATTGTTTGTGCGACGCAGCACAAGGTTATCGGGAGGTCGGTGCCGGGCAGTCGGAGTAAACAAGAATAAGTACCGCTCGCCAGCGTAAACATTGAAGCGTTATTGGCAGATAACCGAAACTTTCTGAAAATTTCTTCCCCCTCCTCCAGAACGTGTGTCGAAATAGTTCTAGAAAATTTTGTGAAAGATTCCACTGCCTATATAAGCGAGCGTTCTTGCGAGAGGGGTCAGTCAGCTTGGGTAATAGTGCATTGCGCCGACGGTGGCTTCTCCACCGACCTCTTTTCCAGGAATCCCATTAAGACTCGTGCGGTAGGCGTGTAGGTATTAAGTTCATTCTCAAGCATCTTATTCTATCAATATGTTCTCTATGTACAGCAAACATAACCGCGAGTTGCGAGTTATTGACAATTTTAAATGTCGCAAAGCGCAACTTACAATAGCCGGTCAGAAATGGCGGTGTACAAATAAACATTGCAACGCGAATTTTTTTTTCGGGTTGGATGATGATTGGAAATATAGATTTGTTGGAGAACATAATCACAATCTTAGCCATAAAATTGCTAGGGAATATATCTCCAACAGCTCGAAGCGGAAAGCTGGAGAAGACGTAACTGAGAGGCCATGAAGGTTGCTACGAAATGAAGTTATGGAAGCGCCGTCTGAGATATTTGAGCAGTTAACCAAGTAGGACATAAAACAAATAAAATTTAATTTTTGGGTTGGAAAAACGGAAATATCTGTCTCCTCTTCCAAAAAACCATAGAGGAAGTGCATGAGGCTCTTGATTTCATGAGAATAACTTCACATCAGGTTGAAGAAATGCTTATTGTCAACGAGAGGAAGAGCCACATTGCTATTTGTTCAACAAATGTTAATTTGGAGTGTTTGTGCGAAAGGTCTGTACTCCTTATGGACGGCACTTTTCAATGTTGTGCAAGATATTTCCATCAACTGTTCAAAATGGCAACTACGTTCCATTAGTATTTTGTCTAATGCCCGACAAAAAGTTGTGCACCTACATGAAGACATTCAGCCTGCTGAAAGAAAAATGTGGACAGATAGGATGGCTACTTCAACCAATCAGAATCGTGGTAGATTTCGAGGCTGGTATTCATATATCTGTTGAGAATGTCTAGCCAGAAGTCACTTTAACAGGTTGGTGCAATATATTTACTATATACCTATGTAGCCAATATTCCTTCGATATTTATTTTTATAAACATTAGTTATATACCGTAGTTAATATGTTCTGTAATGTTATATGCTGGCTATTTTTCTAAACAGCTTGCCATTTTCACCTCAGCCAGGCTTGGTGGAGAAAAATCCAATCTCTTGGACAAAAACAGCGAAATTGGAAAATGGCTACACTTGACATTTGGTTTATCCGTTTTGAAACCTGAGGAGGTTGGAGAAGCATTTGTGGAGGACCTAATGTCTGTTCAACCATAACACCAAAGAGTAGAGGAATATAGTAACTACTTGGTTGAAAACTACGTAGACAACAATTCTCAATTTCCACCTCACATCAGATTCATTGTTATCAGACAGAACCACAAATTCCTGCGAATCTTTTCATTTACAATTTGCTACAATTTTTACTTTCTCTACTACGTACAGTAAGTAGGGGAAGTATTGTATTCCACCCAAAAATTTGATACCGAGATTTCACTGGAAATACATGTTTTGACACCCCTGAATCCAAAAAAGCATTTTTGGAAACATGTCCGTGTGTGCTGTGTGTATGTGTGTCTGTGAACAGCATAACTCAGAAACAAACAGTCGGATGAACACCAAACTTGGTATTTAGGTTCAGTATCTTCCAGAGATGCGACACGAAGGTTTTCAAGAAAATCCCTCACCCCAGATTACCCTTTACATGGAAGATTTTTCGAAAATTTTAACTTTCTCAAAAATGGCTCTAACGATTTTGATGAAAATATTATATGTTTAAGATATTTTCATGACAAATAAAATGTATATCTTGAGTTTTCTGGAAATGTCTCCAAAAGTATTCTTCATTGTGAACGACTTTTCCAAAACTGTTAAACCATAAGAGATAGACAAAGTTTTACAGCACAAAAATGTAAAATACACAATTTATATCGTATACATTTTTTTGTTGTTTAGTGAACCATTTTCGAGATATTGCTTGTTATTCCCTTAAATTTTTCAATACTTATTTTCTCAAATGGGAATTCGTTATTCATTTTCTATGCCCTGGACATACAAAGAGAATGGAATACTCCACATAGTAACCAGCTCTTAAAAGATTTGACTATCGCTTAAAGCCTACCACATTCCCCTTGCACCTACAAGAAAATTAGCAAGAAGATTAACATCTCGATTAACATGTAGCATATGGAGAATAAGCGTTTGTAAAAATAGTTTGTACAAGGGTAGAGAAAGTCATGTGAGTGTAACACATCAGATTTTTATTCTTCTCGCCAAAACATCTTTGTGTTCCTGTATGCGGTAAAGAACTTGCAGATAAACACCTCAATCGCTATACGTAGCTCAGCGACTTCACATAAAGTATTTTACGCAAAATACAAGGCTGCTCTGAAATTTTCCGAGGAAACAGTTAAAAAGTACAGCAGCAATGAAATTGATAGGGTTGACTACATTAAACGCATGGCCTATAGATAGGCTAAGAAATAAAAATGCAATGCCTAAGTGAACTTTGTAAATAACGTATATACTCAACATTTTCATCGACAAGGGAAAAGTTGGATATAAATTTAACACTTTAACGAAAACCTTTCCTGCAAATCAACTTTTAAATCGCTAGCAAAGCTATATAGCAGAGCTCCTGTCCCAAGCCTGAGTAAAAGTGTGAGGGAAAGTTTATTTTTAGATAATGCTTCTATGAGTAACATTCTCCATTTGATATGCTTTTTTCATTCTGATGTACCAAAGCCTGTCCTCTTTCTTGTATCTGTGGTCCCATTTGAGTAACAGTTTTTCCTTAAACCGCGGTGATTGACAGGTCCTTCCTAACGACACTCATTAGGCGGATCCCAATGGAATTTGGCCATCGGCGAAATGCAACAACACCGGTCAGGTTAGTGAGTGAGCCGCGATGCGTCAGTCAGTGAGCGACCGAATTAGCGTGTGGCTTTCCAATGCGATATCAAGAGAGATATCTGAGCGAGTTCGTGGTGACTGCTGCTGCAGAGCAAGAGGTTATTGAGGTGTTATGTTCGACTCCTCAACGAGTGAATCGTTCGGAAGAGGAGGCTACGTCACGAAGAAGTGAAGTGACGGAGATTTGAACTAATTCACATTAATAAAGGGATTATTAGTGAAATGAACTCCCTGTGAGGTTGAACTAGCTAAGATTGGAACAGTGGCAGTGATAACAGGGTGATAGTTGAAAAGTGGGTTAAGATGCATTATTTGTAAAACAAACTGTAAACCCGTATACCGTAAGACCCCCATAAGTGTATTAAGAATATTAATTATCTTGACATTCCATTGTTAAATTAAGCAAAAATATATATGTTTGTATATATTACCCTAAAAAGATTTTATATCCTTTCTGAACATTTAAAACTGTTTAGGTATAAATATTTTTAAAATAAGATTAAAATGTTTACTATACAGTCTATATACTATGTTGATTTGTTTTTCTCAAAATTTATGTAATTTAGTTCTCTTGTCTTAAACTTCTTTGTTTTAGAACTTGAACAAATATCAACACAACTGACACCCTGCCTAGTACTCTGACGTTGTACTGAATGTTCGCTTACGTTACTGGTATGGTACGCTGCTCACTTGGAGCTCTGTGTTTATGTTCTGTTCTACCCCTGACGCTACGGTTTACAGTTCAGCTTACATGTGGCACCCCTTTCCCCTTATCGCACTGTTGATACAAAGTCGTTGCGTGCACACATTTTAAGCCGAAGGATATTTGTCCTAGCTCTGATCATAACTTACGTTTATGGTAATGTTTTACATAATGTCTACATATAAATACAGAATACTCCTTCCGTGTAATCGGATATGGTATGATACACAACGAAGATAGATTACAATTTATGACGATGTAAAGTTTAGCAAATATATTACTGAAATTTTGGCAAAAACCTATTGTTATGCGAACTGTAATACCAGCGTCACTGTTGCGTAATACAAATAAGGTTTGTCATCCAGCTTTTGTAGAACTTACGGGTACACTAAATAAAAATGTTTATTGTGTTATATGTAATCTGCTCTTAAAACATTAATGCTCAAGCGACTTTAGTTTAGAAAGAATGTTCAGTAACCTAGCCCTGCACTTTAGATTACCTTTCGCACTAGAGTAGTTGGCCGTAATCAGTAAACTGTGCTTCATCGATGCGGTTCATAACAATTCACCTCGCTATTGCCTCAATAAACACTAACCTTTGACATAACGAAATATGAACGTGTCAGAGAGCAAAATACATAAGGGATTTATGACGGTACATGTGTCCTCTGTTATGCATGCAGTATTCTCTCGTATATCATTTACACCTTGTGTGTTACACTGATTGCTGTTTTTCCTCTCACTCAAGGATGCACATCTGTGTATGGGTTTAATGGACACTCAAACACCGCATTTGAATAAAAACGCAACATACATCAACTTTCTGAGGTATTGAAGCTCTTATAAAGTAAACTGCGTACCTGATAAAACCAGTAAAATGCTGGCAGAAAACAAACATGACATGTGCACGCCTGTTTGACAGAGAATCTGGGATAGATTCTATCGGACCCCAGTATTACATTCCTACATATCCCAAGGATTATTATAACATTACAGCCAAAGCGTTCTCTGCTAGGTACGTGATCGGTCAAGAGCGAATTGTGAAAAGAATACTAAGTTTAAACACCCGACAAAATGCTGATTAGTGCATAGCCAGTAACTGATGCAAACGTATGTCAGAAAAATTACATAACTCACCCACGTGTTGGACATGATGTGATCCTTATACTAAAACGCGTGCCACCAAACCTCCGGTTACTTCGGCATCCGGGAAATGATTCGCAAGAAATCTAAATCAAGAAATATGGATTTACTTAAAGTTTGTTCGGAATATCTCGAACTTCATATATACTTCAAAAAATTATAGCCGTCGCAGTATTTTCAGTAATTATGGCCTCTTGGAAAAATGATATATGCATTAACATGCAATATGCACTATATGCGCTATGAAGCTTTATATACAAGCATAAAAGGACATGAAACACATTGCAAAACTTTATTCCGCATCAGAGGTAAAGCCAAATTAAATATGAATTTACATATCAAGTCAATATATACAAAGGATAATTGTTATGACGTAGCGACTGTGGTCAAAGGTTATCGGGAGGTCGGCGCCAGGCAATCTGAGATAAATAATGATAAGTAGCGCTCTCGCCAGCGTAACACCAGAAGCGCTTCTGGAACTATGTGGAAATGTCTCGCCAGACAGTCAGTTAATAAGCGAGATAGCGAGTGCGTTTCTGGTGCGACGAAAAGTGCTGTTCTCCGAGCGAGTTTATGACGATTGCCATGACGTGCAGTTGGTGCTGCTTCCGCGAGCTATTGGAGAAGTCTTATGTTCGACTCCCCAGTGGGTGATCCGTCCAGAAGAAGAGACTACGTCGGGCGTCATCACGCCGCTACGCTACGAAGAGTGTGAAGTGAGAGTGAGAACTTAAGAGAAGCGGGAGTGAAAAATTGAACTTTAACGAAGTGATAGTGAGAACATAAATGAAGTGACAGTTAAACCATCTGGACAAATTTCCGATATTATAAGTTGTGCATACAGGATATGGTCTGCTTGCCTACCCTTTCTGCGGAACTTGAGAACCGCTCCGTTGCTATAGCTTATACCACACAAGCTCTGCCACTACACACATAATCCAATCGCCTGTCACATGCTTGCGGTGAAATAGTCTGACCGGGTAATTACTGGAGAACATCGAAGGTGACGTTTAACTCACACTAACAATTTAATCATTTGGGCTAATGCGTTGGATAGAATTTCATTTTATCTGCATATTTAACTGTCGAAAGGAACAAGTGAAATGCCCTGTCAACTGCACCTTCAATGTGAACAGAAATCCTCTTCGCAAACACTCAGGTGTCACTTTATGTTCAGACATATCAAAAGAAGTGAACATATTTTACGACGTGTTAAAGTCGACCCCTGGCCCGGCATATCGAATGATCTCTGTGACATGTTATGATCCCGTAACCTCTTTCTCTTTCCTGTCAGAACGTGTGAGCGAGGGATTGAGTAACATGGAACTCCTGTAGCGTGGAGATTCAGCAGGAATTTTATATCAGATCCAATAAAGAGCAGTAACAGTAGCTGACCGTGAGGGTGAGATAGGGATATTGCCTTTGGGTTTGCTGGAGACAGGTCCAACATTGAGTATACCAGATGTAGCCTCACGAATTCTGTCCTTTGTCCCCAGAGCTGGTTGACTCATCCTCTGGGGTTAGTTATTTTCCTGGGTTTCCCGTTCTTTTCCTGCTGTGGTATGCAGGGAAGAATAATGGAATGGGTTGAAAGGAAAACACAGGACCAAATTGCGGTAAAGCCTAACGAACGAAAAAAAAAGGAAAGAAAAACAAAGGCGGTTTTATAGAACAGAGGAGTTCAAGTGTTTTAACCAAAGTAGAAGGGTGGAAAGGCTTTGAAACCAGCTGATATTTGTTGACGAGAGGGGTAAAAATGATTAAATACGAGGGAAAGGACGAGAATGCCTCTTAAGTTGTAGTAAGTTTGATTTTCAAATATACAGAAGTGTCTGACAGTGCTTTTGAGGGAAATTGCTGTAGTTTTCTTTTAATAATACTTTCACACGCAAATTTAAACAAATAACTGCAACGATATAGTAATCATTTATTATTTTCCTGAGCGCTTAAAGTAAACTTTCAGTTACGTTATATTATATGTAAATACAAAATAAAACTATATCCAAGCTTTCTCTGCATGAATAACTCTTACAATCGGTAACGCTGAAGCGAACAAAGCGGCATTTTAAAGATAATGCATTAGTGAAAGTTGACAAGAATATGAACATCTTCGATTTTCATTGCATTTTTATTACACTTAAAATTTGTACTATTATCCTTTAACTGGAGCAGTTCAGGTCAAGAGGACCAGACAATCATATATTGGTTACCTGTACTCTTAGAGCCATGCGTTTATCAGTAACTTCATCATTTTATTTAACCTTTAAGACTAGTATGTTGTTCATTGTTGAAGAATGCTACATCACTGTCAGTTTGCGGAAAGATATCCCAGGACCCAGCTGCTTCAATTAAGTTTTCTATTCTCATATTTTTAATGAACACGGATTGCTAATAACGTAATCATCTATTCTTATGACTTATTTAACATTATTTGATGTTTTAAATAACATAATTGTGTATTATAATGCCTTATTTTAAATTATTTTAGAATACAATGAGCAGTTTGGATAATATTGAGAAAATGTCTGTGAATGATCCTTGTCTCCCAGATTTATAGCTAACACTTTAAAGGAATTGGCAATTGATATTGATGATGATGATTATTGTGAAGGTGAATTTTCAGGTAAACACGAGTCAAACAGTAATCACGACCTAGACAATAGTAATGTATCAGCAACTTCCAGGTTAGGTGTGAGTATTTCTGATACAGAAACAGAACCAATTAATTGGATGAGTCTGATGGGGAATTAAATACTGAGAGATGTTACTATGGCAGAAATGGATTTATGTGTTCAGTGATAGAGGGAAACAAAGCAGTGATAACTCGTGCTTGCAACATTATTACAAAATTGTAGGATTCTGGGGATTACTAAAAGAAATGCAGTCACCTTCTTCTGAGCATATGTTTTGCAGTCTCTTCTCCGAAGATATCCATAATGAAATTGTGACGAGAATTAATGACAAAATTTCTATAGCTAGAGAGAAATATAACGATCAAGATAAAAGTTATCTCAAGAATCTTGATGGAATGGAGTTTCAAGCATTTTTGGTCTACTGTTATGTAGTGGAGTATTCAGATCTGGACATGAAGATGCCTTATCAGTGTTTGCAACAAATGGCGCTGGCCGGGACGTGTCTCATAGTATTATGTCTATCAAGCGTTTCTTGTTGTTGCTTTCATGTTTGCGCTTTGATGATTGTGTTACTAGAGAAGGAAGAAAAAGCATTTATCCATCAGCAGCAATTTCAAGTATTTTTTATAAAATAATACAACATTTTTAAAATGATCTTACACTTGGACAATACATATGCGTCGATAAATTGCTTGTAGGCTTCAGAAGTCGTTGCAAATTCCGTATGCACATGCCGAAAACGCCTAACAAATACGGGATCCAAATGCTCATTATGACGTGACAGGAATAGCTATTGTTGAAATGCATAAATTTATTCGGGAAATGGATCTGATGGAAAAGGATTACATGAAAGTGTACAGAAGCTAAGTAAGCCAACACAAGTTATGAGTCTAATCGCAATATAATTGGAGACAGTTGGTTTTCTTCAGTGGAACTTGTGACAGAACTGAAAAAGAAAAAAAAAACTGTCATATGTTGGTACTCTTAGGAAGAACAAAGGGGGAAATTCCATCAGTTTTTCTTCCTAAGTGGAGTCGCCCAAATTGTTCAACAATTTATGTTATACAAACGACATGACTTCATTGTCGTACGTTTCTAATAAGAGCAGGGCAGATAATGTTGTCATCCATGCATTTTGTTCAGCAGTTTATAACGAGGGATGGATTCTTTAGATAAGAAGTGCGCAAACTACAGCACAAGTCGCCGTACTCGTAGGTATTCAATGGTTATGTATCATGCCATGTTAGATATGGCTGTAGTGAATTCATTTATACTCGTTCAAAGCAAGGAAGATCATGTGAATATTGAAAGTATAACCTTCATGAAATATTTAGCAAGGAGACTTGTACTGCCACATCTTCAGCGGCGTGTTCATCATACCAGAATACCATTATCACTAAGAAACCTAATTGGCCATACCTTGAGAGAGGACTAATCACCAGAACCTCATAATCACAGAACTGAGGACCAGCTACCCGTTGAAAAGTCTAAAAGGAAGAGCTGTTATATTTGTCCAACGAAAGCGGGCAGGAAAAGCCTCACAATATTGTAAGAAATGCAAAAAACTGTTTGTAATAAGTGTCTCCAAACCATTTTCAAAATTTCTGTAGAGTAGGAAATAACGTTTTTTCTCTTGTTGTTCCATATATGTAAATTATAGTATTTTGAATTAAATTGTATATTATTGTTATTATTGTTATCCAGTCTACTTTTTAATATGAAAGGATAGATTTAAAAGAGGTTGAATATAAATTTTATCTATTTTAAATATTTTTAAAAAGTGTGTATTTGTTTTTAACCATTTATATCTGTTCTAATAAAATGCTACCAGTGATTTAAATAAAATACTTTCAATGCATTCCATGGAACTGGCCTAAGAAAAAAATTAAATATGTGGGCTCTAATTATGCACAAGCTTTTGACGACTTCTGGTTAAGCTTCACTATTGGTTTTTAAATTTCAACAATTATAAGGCGACAAATGACTATTTAATTGCTCCTCTACCATTTAATAAAGCACCGCGTTCAACTTTAAACTACAATTTTTACAGTTCCTTTTTGTCAACATTCTTTCAGCTTTATAAACGCTCATCGGACCTTAGTTTATTATTTATTAACTTGAAACTTCCAGGAAAGCTTCAGTAATTGTGGATTTAAAACCACTTGTTCACTATTTAAAAAGTATAGATAGTCAGTTGATATTAATTATTTCCTATAACTCGCATTGAAAAAGATTTAAAATTGTAAGGGAACATACGCGATAACAAATCACCATAGGAAATAACAAAATATAAAATTTTGGAAATAGGATTACGAATCCATGTTAAAATATTGGGAATAATTTAAAATGTCTAAAACAAACTTAATAACAGAGCTGTAATTAGAACAGGCGAGCTAGTAAACAAGAGGTGAAAGTCCATCAACACACGCGCTAATGCACACAGGGTTCAGGCTAAACATCAGAAAATAGAAAAAGAAAGCAGAGAATAGAAAGAGAGAGAAATAGTGATGCATTTCCCGGAGCTTGAGGGAGTTGGTAAAATAAAAAAGGCAACATGTACTTAAGGGAAGGACAGAGACTTTGGGTTTTGCCGGATAAGTCAGCAGGAAGCATGGCTTCAAATATTTGGCTCATTTTATTGTCATATCGTGCCATGTAACGAACACTACTTAAGAACCAACGCAAATGTTGCAACAAATAAAGACGCGAATTCTGGCGCCAATCGGAAAACAGATGAAAAGGTAGGGAGGCCCGAGTTCTTCTCGTATATTCTCTTGGCATTAGTTTGCGTGCTACTATCGTAGCAACCGATACTTGAATCAGTGATGTAATTACATTGTGCAACCAGGTGGAAGATCGTGTGATGGATTGGCTAGGAGAGATTTACGCTATAAGATGTAAAAAACACTTCATAACAGAACATTGGTAGCCACCTGAATAGAATAATTGTCTTCAATAAATCAAGGTAATGGAAAAATCAGTTTATTATTTTGCCTTCACTCACTAAATTCCAGGGTTATTATTCAACTAGGTAGGATAGGAATTCTTTTCTCAGCTCTTCAACTGGCAGCCGGCAAGATCGTCTAGAAAACAATGCAGATCCAGGACGTACATGAGCCAATGTTTACTCCCGTCACAAAATTCAATAGCATGTATACATGTCTTCCCATAAGTGAATTAAAATTAAGAAATGCCTAAATAATAAGTTCATATTTCAAATTTAGAAATTAGAAAATGTCATGTGAAGTAATTACATAAGGTTTTTAATTTCTTTGCTATGTATAATAAGTAGGGAAAGTATTGTATTCCACTCAAAAATTCGATACATAAATTTCACCGAGAATTTATATGTTTTGAGTCCCTTCAATAAAACAAAACATATTTATAAAAAGGTCTTTGTGTGTGTGGATGTGTGTATGTTGTCGTAGTAATCGGCTCGTGTTATCTTATTTGCTGGGCGCCTGTTATTGTTTCATTATTTTAAAATTTGGTTTCTTTGTCCTCCGACTAGCTATTATTACTCAGTTAAGCAAGTATCTCTGAGCAGGGCGTCCAACGGAAAGGAGTTGTTGCTAAAAGATAACACTGATAAACTAATTTGCTTTTACACTTTTATTACCTTCATACTTAATTAATAATTCAGATATTTAATATTTATACACGCCTGACTGAAACTGTTATATTTCCGAATGTAATTACTGTCGTATTAGTTGTCGTGTACTTCACATTTTGTAACTAACTTTACGACATGAGAGATTATTCCAAACTGTATGACATGCACTTTACGAAAGATTCCTTAGAACTGCGTGAAGCGTGCTTATGGCTCGAGAATATATACTCCTTCACCTCGAAATGGCTAAACATTATAATAGAGCTGCTATTGGTTACCAAATCGCGCCAACATTAGCGTCTGTTTTGTCAGTCAATCACTACAACTAACATATATGCTAGGGAAGATATTCCCTCCATTTCTAAAGAAAGGCCTGACGTCATTTGTTTGTTTCTTCTTAGTGATAAACAACTCACCCCCTCATTTTATTGTTACCCACTTCCACTGTCAGTTTCAATGAGGCCGTATAAACTTATTTCCTAACAATGCTTATGGCTAACAAACATCTAAAATCCTGTACATACAATAATATTAATTTACATTACAATCACTCTGGCATTCACAGCATGTTATGATATAAAATACTGCCTCAATGTTTGTATGTGTCTGTCTGTGAGCATTATAACACAAAAAACTAAACGTCCGATAATACCAAAATTGGAGTTTAATTTCAAGAAAACCCCCCACCCCAAACTACCGTTTACATGGGAGACTTTTCGGAATGTTTCATTTAAAAAATGGCTCAAATGAGCATATTAAAATACAATATATTAAAGATATTTATATCAAAAATAAAATGTATATGTTCAATATTTTGGGGAATAGCCTGTGAAGTCTACTTCAGAATAAATTTTGCATAATTTTGTACAACTGCTAAACGTTAAGCGGTAGACGAAAACGTTCTACACAAAAATGTAGACTCTTTAAAGCACACAAGTTGCTTTAAATAAGCCTTTCTTCGAGATAAGCCATTTCTGATATATCTGTTATTAAGGGTTCGCATTGTTCATTACTTGGCCATTCTTTAAGTCCTTTCAGCATCCAGTTGTTTCTTGCGATTGCATGGTATAAGCATGGAATTAAGTAAACAATAAGCATATAGGGTCTAGCTCTTAATCATTTGACTATCACTGTTCCCTTCGAAATGCGTAATGCGTAATGTAGCTATTTCTGCAAAGCCTTATTCAGATTAAAATAAAATAGAATAATAACCTTTTGTAAAAATAGTTTGTATATTCACTAATAAATGACAGAGGGCAGGGAAAGTAATGTATTACATCAACATTTTTTCTCTCTCTTACGGTTTACCGATTATATCCGAAGGTCATTCAGAATAAGAGGACTTCACGGGATGTTCCAAGATTCAAGATATAGTTTAATTATCGTGTAAATACTATGCCATTTTAATAAAAGTCCTTTAATCCGTTTTTGAGAAAATAAAAAAAACTTGAACTTTTCTCCATTTAAAGTGCAGTCTGGGGTGGGGATTTTCTCGAAAAACTTTGTGTTGTATCCTTAGAATATGTTGAACTTAAATATCATATTTGGTATACAACTTCTTACCTACTATAGGTAGGTGACAGAAACTAAAGAAACTCGCATAACGGAGTATCGCGAGCATCTGTAGTTCTTCCATTATCCTACCTCCTCTTTCTGGATGATTTTCACTATGTGATTGAAAGACAAAGTTAGGGAAACGTGCAGTAATATTAAGATAAAACGCATGTTAGTACGCCCCCTACTTAAATTCCTTTCCCTACGTGCACCTCCAAATGGTCGAGTTCGTTAAAGCATGAACTCATGAGCAGGAGGTCTGCGGTTTAAATCCAGCAAGGACCGTCCTTCCTGCTTGAGGTTTTTTCAGGTTTACCTCAATCCGCGTAGATGGCAAATGTCGGGAGGTACCTTAATCTTAGACCTGAAAAGTCTCGTTCCCAAACAATGAGTCACTTCATGTATCATTAGTGCCCACCTGTGCTTAGTACTTAGTAAAAGGTAAAGTTAAAGGTGCTGGCGAACGGAGGGGACTCCAAAACCGGGGCAGGACACTGTACACAAGCCATGCGGCCCCTTGTGCTTCTACAGTGATACTTGGGAGGGCGGGGTAAGCGGAGAGACCCGAAGTGCGAACAGATGCGCATGACGACGGATGCAAGCATGGGCCACAAATGTTTCCAGATTTACGCATCCAACGCCGCCCGGGCCCAGTCAAAATCCCCAAGCCTCCGGGAAACCCCTAAGGAGCGTCTGCCTGAAAGCACTCGGAGGCGGGTCCTAACAGAGCTTTCCCTGGAACGTCCTCAGGCAGAAACCTCTACAGAGTGCATAGTCACCGTCCAGCCGCAACCTACCTGGACCTACAACTCTGAAACAGATGACAAGGAAGATGATTGGTACAGAAAATGAGTCGTGGTAGAAGTTGAACTATCCCAGCATTCTCCTGCCGATCCGTGGAAACCACGAAAGCCTCATGGTTAGAGCGGGTGGTTTTCGGTGATCGATCCTGGTACTTCCCGAATACGAGCCTACACGTCACGGAGGCGTCACCTCGCTTGGTTAATATGTAGTAGAAACTGCAGTTAAATATTACAAAAAGAAGAAGAAGAATGCACGCGCTTTCGTTGCTGGGAACCGGACTACTATGTTCCAAATAATTGCACTACAATGCTAATACAGCGTTACAGCATAGAGTTTAGCACTGTCAGAATAATACGTTCATATCATTATCATCGAGATTTATCATACACTAAATGGAGATACTCCTCGCCGATGTTGTAATTAAGATGCCACCACGCTGCGTTGTCGGCCCCAATTTCACTGGGGCTAGATGGTTTAGCGCAAATAATGAATACAGAAGTTTCAAAAGCAGGCTTTGGGCCCTCGTGCCTTACCTTTAATTTTATGATAAAAGAAGATTCATATAGAAGACTTCCCTATATCTTAAGGGAGAACGGAGATCTTTTGAGTCTTTGGCTGTTCATATGCAGTCCAGATGACGTGGTGGGTCTAAAAATTGAGAGATTATTCTTATCAAGCACTGCAGAAGTTAACTGATATATGCTTGAGTTCCATCCCCGTAAAAGACGCGTGAAGGCCCTCGTAGAATGTACAAGAATAGACGACAAACTTCATTAGTGGAGCAGCAATTTTGTTACACCTGTCCAGACATGGTATGTTATTAATTATGGCTGAATGAAGGTATTCAATGAAAGCAATGCGAAGAAATAACAACATTAAAATATATCGCTTTTGTCATTTACCAACAAGGTAAATAATTGTTTTTCTATTTTGCTTCTCTCCTGCCGGTGTATGTGTGGAAGGTCAAAGGTTGTATAATTAATGCAACTTCTAAATCCGTTCATCTCGTACAGTACTTGTTTGAAGTCATAATATGCTAAAAAAATTATTTCAAGAGTGAAATAACATTATTGCTATATGAGGCATGCACACATTGATTCCGGGAAACTTTTTCCGAATTCGCATGTTCATCCCAGTCCCAATAATACATATTTGATTTCACATGGAACCAACTGTTTACGTTACTAATTGTTCCGATCTATTATTTAAATTCTCAGAGGGAAAACGATAAATAATAACGATGCCGATCTAAATATCCGACAAGCCCTGACGGCATTGCCATCTGATGCAGTATATTTGCATTATTGTGCGTCCCATCAACAGTAGAGGGTGCATTGCTTTGAAACATTGACTAATCAATGGTTCCGGCGAGCGAAAATCGTTCATTGGGATAATCTGTTGGGTATACACAAACAATGGTTTTGCTTTCAGCAAGTTTCAACATTAGCTTCAGGACAATGAACAATCATGGATATGACATTTGTTCACTTTTTACGTGATTTTAATTCGGAATATGTGCTGAAAGTATGAAATAACTTATCTCCAATTTTGTAATCACTGAAGACCTCACTAATTAATTTATTTTTCTTTAATGTCTAACATGGGTGGACTGAGGTGAAAAACTATTGGAATATCAAACTTAGAGTATAAACCCCAATGAAAAACAAACTATACCTGCCTTTAAGGAGTGCTCTATTATATTGCCATTAGAGGAAGGTAACAGTACTTTCTGTGCTCTAATACAACTACATAAACCTATCCCTTTCGGACATTAAGTTTTCATACTGCTCAAGAGCAAACAGAACAACTGAAATATTTGTAATATTTCGCACGGACTGGCGGTGAGCACCTCCGGATCATCTACCTGGCCAGGAGTTAGGCTAGTAGCCGGTCCCCCTCCAGAACGGGCTTGCGGAACAAAAGTCAATGTTTCATAATATCCCACTATGTACCGCTTACCTGTTCCGGAACATTTGTTTCGGCGTGTTAAATTATGTTCTGTCTCCAGAAAGTTTGTATTTCTATGCGGGCCTATATAAGGGGCTGCCCTTACCTGGAAACCTAGTTGAGTTCAGTTGGTTAAGAAGGACGAAGTGAAATATGGAACAGTGCCAGTGCAGTGCAGTTGCGATTAAGCAGTTCAGTTGGGAGTTGTGATTCGACGGATCAATTGTATGTACCAAAAGTAACTCAAGTGTAACGTTTGTGCAACGCTGAGTGCTTAAGTGATAAATAAAGTGTCTTTCACAGCAAATGGTTCTCATTAGTTTCATTGATATCAGCAGTGTAATCTAAATGCCATAATGGAGCAACTACTTCAAAATTACTCAGTGAAGTGCAGACCATGAAATCTGAAATGGAGAAGATGGAGAGTGAAATGAAGAATGTAGATTGAAATGAAGAAGATGGTTCCCGCTTGGGAAGAAGTTTGCCTTAGCAACTAAACAGGGTGGACGAGGCTCTGATGAACCTCCCGTCCAGTTACGTGACCCAGGAGACTACTGCTTTGTCGGCGGGATGCATGACGCCAGCGGCTGATGCCCCGTGACTATAAGCTCATCCATGAGGCGCTAACGCCTGCGTTGAGGATGGAGGTAGCGAAGGTAACAACTACACTTACCTCGAGTACCAGGAGTATTCGAAACGAGGGACGTCAACGAATATCTTCAAGTTGTGTGTTGGAATATGGCACCTAGTGAAGGGCTGTCCATACCAAGTGGAAGAGTAGGCGTCGACGGAGGGACGTTGACGAAGATCGTGAATTATATGTGTTGAGATGTGGCTAGCCGGTTCACTTAGTGAAAGTCTATCTAAACCAACCCGATGATCAGGCGGGAAACGAATAAGGACCGACGTAGCCAGGGACATGTCGGAAACGTCGTCCTTTGCCACCCTCTAAAGCGACGTGTGCCTTGGACGGAAGGGTGGATGATAGCCATGTTGTGAACGGCTGGATACTATTGGACACAAATACAGCCGTGGCTGTAAACAAACCTAACGTAAGCGGAGGGTTTATCATCAGAATGGACCTATCAGATAGTGGCGCTTCGAGCAACACTTTGCCTGTGGAGCTGGAGGGCTTGCTGGAGTTTAGACTGGGGCGGAGCATTGTACGTCTGTGGGTGTTTGTCACGAGGGTGGCTGAAGATGCTTTACTGTGACTGGATGCCCTCAATAGCCATGATGCGACGGTGGATGTCGGCAAGAGAGTTCTGCGAATCGATCGAGATGGGATGACGCTTCAGAGATCCGGAGGATGCGATCGTGTCCGCGAGAAGCGAGGTAGCTGTGAGGATGCGTTTGGAAGGCAGAATACTTTTATGGGAGTCCGAGATTACTAACTACCGCTGAACTACCGGAAGCCGAGAAATATCAATGTAGCGAATCTGCAAGTCACCCTGTACCACGACACCAGGTACGTGAAAATCGCTACGTGTAGCGACACGCGTAATTCCCGTTACATCCTTGTGGTTTACCGGAAAAAATGCGACTTAGTTTGGAAAAGTAGTCGTGCTGTCGTGTTGTAATGGTAGCTCAGTTGGTTAGGGCAACCGGATGGAAACTGGACGAACCACGTTTCAAAAGCCAGCTAAGGCATTGAATTTTTAAATATGAATCTACCCTTCTAATAATATATTTTGTTTCATTATTATTATTGTTGCTATTATTATTACTCCTTTGATGTAATGGTAATGTGGATTGTGCCATTCTTACAATTTGCAAAATTAATTCCTTGTGAAAGGGAAATAGTATTGGTATTGATAGCATTAGTGACTACATTATTCCACACAAAGTCTCCACATAATATACATATAATTTCTATAGTAAGAAACAAGAGTTGTTGTAACAATGAAATGTTATACAAGTTTTATTCCACTTTATTATTCTTTCTTCCATTTCTAGTATCAATGTTTCTACTACTGTTTTAGTGCCAGCTTTTTAAACTTAACATTTGCATACATTTACCTGTGTTGGAATAGCACGAATGCAGTTAAACACTTTTGCAACAGGGAAAGAGATTAATGCATTCCCCTTACTAAGCGTTTTTACAAGGTGAACCAGAACTCCACCGACAAACTTTCCGAGATTGTTCAGTAATACCTTCAGAGTATTTTGATATAAAGGACACACGGTCTTCACGGCTCATTACAGGGTAACTACATTTCGTTTGGTTTCTTGCCGCAATTAGCACAACAGTGGAAATTGCGATGGTATGCGCTGTATATTGTTTGTAAACAAATTGTTTTCATTCCTTCACAGTTTCTGCTGTTGACAACCGTAATTCCTCGTTGACCTCAAGTTTGCATTCGGTGATGCTCGATTCTGCCTAGGATTTCGTTATTCCGGTAGTGTTAGTTGTGCGTTAACACTGATACACAGCAGTATGCATACGTTTACTGATAAGAGTTGGCCATACACCCATACACCTCGTGTATGGGTTCAATGGAAGAGCAGCACCACGACGCTATGCTGGGCTTTCCCGCACCGACGGCAAACGCATCATAGTCCCTTAGCATCCACATAGTCACCGAAAAGAAACTGGATCCTTCGGTGTTAAAATGGAAGATAATGGCCGTGCGATGTATGCCAAAACACCCGATCTGGAAGAGAATGTATTACACGCTGTTGATCACAATCGTGCCGACTAGTCGCCGCGTTGCACGAGTTCTGGAGAACACAAGCCAATCAACTGTTTTGAGAGACGTACATGAACAACTATTTCAAACGTATCACCCATTGAAGGTGTAGTTATTGCAGCCAGCGGACTTCCCATTTCCAGTGGAGTTAGCAAATTAGTTCCTACAGCAGTGTGCAGAAAACCACAGTTTTCCTGCTTTGATGTTGTTTACGAACGAGGCCAAGTTTACAACAGAAGGCATGTTCAACAGTAGAAATAGCCATGTATGGAATTGCGAAATTTCTCACCCACTGGTGTGTCGATCCTATCAACAGCAGTTTGCTGTGAATGTATGAGCTAGCATTGTCAACGATTTTGTGATTGGACCTTAGATACTTCCTGATGCACCAACGAAGTTGTGTACAAAACGTTTCTTCAGCATTTTCTCCCACAGTTTCTAGAAGATGTACCGCTGAGAATTCGTCTACTTATGTGGTTTTAACATGACGGATCGTCGGAACGCTTTGCACTCAATTTTAGGAACCACATTGATGTGCAGTTTGGATGAAAAAGGATTGGTCGCAGTGGTACTGTTTCATGGCCAGCTCGGTCACCAGACATGACATCAAAGGACCTCTTCTTCTGGGGGCATGTGAAGAGCCTAGTTTGTGAGACTCCGGTCGATACTCGCATGAATCTAGTTGCTAGGATTACCGCAGCCGCGGAAGTAATACGCCAAACTCCTAGAATACTTGAGCATGTAAGTCAAAAGATGGTGCATTGCTTTACGCTCAGCCGTGATCATAGGGTTGACATTTTGAACAGTACCTGTAAGAGAACAGTTCTGCATTTGTTATGTACTGTAGTGCACACTGACAGATCAGTTTTAGTATCTGTGATAAAAGTGTACGTGTTTCGTCTGCGGAATGTTGAATTACTCTATGTTTTGTATTGTACGTTTGGGTTATTGCATATTATACTGTTGTGAAAGTATTTTCACAGAAGCAACGGTGATTGGAGTAACAAACCGAATTCTGTAACAAGCCGCATGGATCATGGGCCCATTTATGCCAAAGTATTCAGAAGGTATGCTGAACAACCTCTAAAAGTTTGTTGGGGTTCTGGTTCATCTTGTATAACCAGCAGTATTTATACACCAAACTTTATTGTTGAAATTAAAATAAATTGCTTTTGATACTAGTACACTGCATTAACTGAACACAACCTAATACCTCCTCCGTAGACCTGTCATTTGTTTAATCCAAATTCATATACACAATTAACTGCCTTATTTGCGATGCAAAGACACTTTGTGTTTGGAAGGGGTTGAAAATCGCCATTAGTCTACTATTCTAATTCGTACCTAAAGCATAAGTGCTCCACGTTTTATCCAGACTCGTCAAAGGGTGCATATTTTTACATGAGGGATTGAAGCAGATTTTTGAAGTTGTGAATTATTCTATAACTCTCGCAATGCCCACTAGCTCATGTACAAACTTACTGACCAAGCAGTGCAGTTCTGTCTATAAAGAGCAGAAAGTAAAGAATACGATAAGTTGTTCAAATTGTTAAGTTAGCTTTTGAAAGTGGTAAGGCAGGTTCTATTAGTATAACTGTTCAGTAATTTAATTAGATTGATTAAACAATGAGGATTTCTACATAAGGAATTGAGAATAACTGGTAGTAGTTTATGAAGTTATAAAATAGCCTATAATTTTTGTAGGGTTCTTAATATAAATGCACAAAATTTTGTCTATATATACCAAAAAGTGTTCCCTTGTATTATTAGCGATCGAAAATAGGATTGAAGAAATGGTAGCGGAAAGTTTTTAAAGTTTTCAGGGCAGTTTGTCATTTTTACCAGATCCTAAAACAGAAGCGTAGGATTTTTTTGTGAAAATATACCAAAAACACTCCTTGATAACAAGAGAGTAATTTTGTAATATGAACCAAATATGCCTCCAAAAACTTAATTTTAGGATATTTTAAACTTAACTTACACCATTTCGCCTGGAAGTCATTAAAAGTCTGCAAATTTAGCCACAAGATACCAATGTTCTCTAATATTCAACAAATTGGGACTGAAATTCTTTGACCTAAATATGACTCCCCCGCTAAACTAGAAGAACGTAGAAACTGACATACTATATCCAAATCAGATTTAGAATCTTTTCGTTTTAATCTGAAGTAATCAACTACCAGCAATGTGAAATAGGAATTCTGCTGTCATTGGATGGAGTTTTTGTACATTATAGATCTTCATACATTTATATTAAACTGTATTTTGTATTGCAGGCAGTTGGTTTCCGCTCAAGTTGGACAAGTTTTGGAGTTTATTGTATATGACAGTTCATTATGAGGAACTTAGTTTCAGCTTTAGGTAGTATTTGAAATAGTGTTGCGTATAAATTAGTGTAACAACTCCTAAAGTTCCTAATAATACCGAAATAGCTCAAAGCCCTACACAAGTGTTAGATGTGTGCAACAGAATTTCTGTTTTAATGCACTATAACTTTGCCAAAGCTTAGGGTGGCTTAAAGTATTCTATGACAACCGCAGTGGACTACTGATGCAAAGAATTCATCTCACTTTGAGATTTATTAAGCTCATCTAAATAGGACCGTGCATAGAGAATATTTATACAATTTCAAAGTGAAGGTAATCAAAATACAATATAATAAAATATTTATTGTTATATCATTCAAAATAGTTACTAAGCACAATATAGCTATACAAATTCAATATGTTTTTTTTAAATTCCCTTTGCATTTGCCACAGTAAAACTTCACCTTATATGACCTGCTAATTGCCGAAAGGAAATATGTCCAAAAATTTAAGATTATTTTACAGATTCGTGGCCTTTCTAGATATACGCATCCTTTACTGCATAAAGGGGATATATACTGAAGATTACTCTATGTTATGTCACTTACGTTCACGGCAGATAGGAAACAACTCTTGGAGCAACTCCCTATCAACATTATGATAAAAAGAAGTAACATCCAAAGTGAGGCCAAATTCATATTCAGTTTAGAACTCGATGTCGACAATGATGAAACTACATCACTTCATCAAGATGGCGTTGATGTTAGTGATGGGATCTCAACATTGACGACAAGTTTTAAACTCAGCAACCTTATATCCGGTCTAACATAGAGATAGCGCTTGCAGTGGCAATACTAATTACTAGGAAACAGATGACCCCTTAACAGCACTTGAACAGTTGAATGGGCATAAAGAATCAGACAAATTGAAATCAAAACAGAGACCTACCTCAGTATTGACTCATATGGAGAAAAAGTATCCACAGAGAACAAAATATCTTTTGCAGTTTGAAAATAGCTGTGTTTCTCCTTGATGTCCTCTATCGAGTAAAATGTTCCATTTATATACGAGGACGTGTGAAGGAAACAAACATTGCAAAACACAACTCCCAACCTTCAACTTCTACACAAATAGGCTATACAGCGAGAAAACCCATAAACAGCTTGGAAATGCAGGCGATAAAGAAATCTCAGATTTACGTGCCTGAAGAAAGAATTGCGCTTTGGAACACAGTCAGAGGATGGTCCGTTACCACAAGAAGTAATTCAGATGAAAATATTGACTCAACCATGTTTACTTACGATTATAACAAATCAAACTGTCAAACAAGAAGCTTTTTCTCCAAGATTAGTTATGTTCTTTATTTAATATAACCTATTTACTGCAGAAAGGTAATATTTCCATGAGTGAAATAATTGTGCTCCCAATTGACCTTAATTTAAGTTTTGACATATACTCAAGATTATAAAACAGAATACCATATTCAGTTTCCTTATTTTTTCTTACCACCAAGACAATCCCAAAACATTTGTTTCTTTCTCCTGAAAAATTTGTTTTTGAACATGTTTGCTTTATTCAGTTAGCAATTCATATATAAACCATACCACTTCTCACATGTGTATCGCACTTAACATGCTTTACATCTTTCCTCTGGCTGTACCCGGATTTTCGCGAACGAGACATGGCTTTGCAGAAATGGCCTATCAATCTTCTATCACTACAAGTGGGTTTGATATATTCGGAATTGATTTGCTGTACGTGACCTACTACGTTTCCTGGACGATCCGCTTTGGAATGCCCGCCTTGAGGGTTTGCGAAAAGTGAACATCTAAATGCATAAACGATGAAGGGAAAAGAACTAAGTTCGAGAATTCAGGTCTATTTTAAAAGCATAAAAAGAAGCAAACTGTAATGGAAATAAGTTCAATCAGGTTTACTTAAAGCTGATAGCTCACAAAATAAAGCCTGTCGGTATATCTAATGTAAGTTTGTTAGAAATTCTAGTATGTTGAGTTACAAACACGTTTTCTGAAGTCTAAAATGGTAGCCTTATTTGAATTATGACTTTCTGTTTTTATATCTAAATACCTTTTATGTAATCTCTGCCTAAACTGTTATATATTTCTCATATTTAAAATTCATTCCGGGGCTTAAAATCTAAAGAACTTTTACTGAAATATAGTCCACAGCAAGGGTGGCAAAAATGTCTTTCTCTCTCGAATCATCAAATATGCAACACGCACTACACCACTCAGCAGCACATGGAAAACAAATGAATAGAGGGCTAGAAAAGGAATTGCACCTGAGAGTCACACCGTCTCGTCAGACGCGTTTTCGCCACCACTGGTCTACAGAAAGTGCATTGGCCTAGTTTACTATGGGCATTATGGTGGTGTGAATGAACTTAATGATTTTGAAGAAACAAAAGGGAAAGCTATACTAAGTGATTCTACTTAGACACTTTCTCAATTCTAAGTGGTTTTACATTTCAAATGGTCTTTTGTGTATTAATTGTGCTTGAGCTGTATACAAAGGCACATACGTTTGGTAATAAGCATTTTGTGCTTGACAATAGAAAATTTTTCCTCCGGAAAATGTTAAACAATGACTTGCTGTAACTCAAATTCATGTATAAGGTAGCGTACGTTTAATCCAAAATACGGAAGTTTTTGAAGCAATGCATCTAATTTTTTCTTGTTTGTTTAGGTTATTTAGGTGTATATTTATTCTTTTCATTTTTCTGAACTTTTATTGAAATTTTAGGGCCTTCTAAATGAATACGAATGATGTGCGTTTATTGCCTATTTGACAGTCGCCGCGGAAATGTTTGAATAGTAAGGCGCGGATAAAAGTGGGGCAGAGTTTAAGGGACCACATGACGAGTAGTGGAGTGACACATCGTACAAACTAGCTCAGCGGTTTCTTCATCACGTAAGCGTATGAAGAGGTGAAGAAGGGGGAATAGGTGAAAATACTGATCTATACTTACAGGTTAATAAGAACAACTAGTACGAAGGAAAAGTTTCGCAATGGACAAAAATTAGTTTAGAACATAAAGTGTACTACTGCAGTTGTACCGTTGGTTTTTGAATCTTATGAACATATTTGATCTGGGCACGCCTTTGGGAGAAAAGGTGATCTTGAAGTTCGTAATTTATAGTGAATTTCAATAGACAACAATATACATACAACAAAGGAACAACGCTTATGGAAAATCCAGTTCCCATTGAGATTCGGGTAATGAAGATTCAGAATGAACATTATTGATCAATATATGTTACATATGTATTACAAAAAAATGGATTTTTGCAATTCTGCTCTATTAGTGTGCTACTTAAAATGCACATATATTTACAAAATCAACAAATGGAAGAAAGGAAAAGCATGAACAAACACATTGAAGAAATGCACGGCTTAAAATGTTATTTTCTGAAGTTTTCTGTAAAATTTACTTAAAATGTTAAGTTTTTCTTTAAAATTTCGTTAGTATACTCCTTTTTTCAAGATATTGAGCTCAAAAATTAATTTCATTGATCTATACGAAATATTCCACACGATGCAACTTTAAAAATAGATTTGTTTTAAATATTCATGCTATTTATTTGATCATATTGCATGGAATTAAAACCTTTCCGCTGATTTTCAGTTCAAAACAAAACTCATTTTAAGTACTAAAATTATAAACTTTCATTTTATATAACAATTTTACTTTAAAAATGGAATTCAGAAGCTTTCACCACACAAATATTATTTTATTCTTAGTTGTTTGACTTTTTGAAATACAACTGAAAGGATTCAGAAAAGCTTAATGAACACTCAATAGTGTTGAACTATTTTGAACCATCAAAGGTGATGAAAAACCTTTTATAGGTAAATAGCTTTAATTTCTAATTTTAATTCCAATTGTTACTTTGTTAAAATTACAATATTTGATTTTCAACGTGTACTCCTAAGGCATATTTCCCTGAGATTTTCAGCGTTCCCATTATCATATAATATTTTCCGTATTGAAGTAAAGTGATAGGGTCAGAAGCGTGACAACACTGCCTTGTTGATCACAAGTTCTCTGTAGTCTGCTACCTGTTTCCCTACATCACTCTCTCAAATGTTTCCTCGGCGTACATAATTTCAATATGCTCTACTGATAGATGATACAGGGTGTTTCTAAAGCCACTATGCATCTTGTGATTAAACAGGTTATATTATACAACACGCAGTAGTACTGAAACATGTTTCAAAATACGAAGTAACTTTAGTACCTCTCAATGTGACCACCTTGCACATCTAGACTCAGCCCCCATCCCTCCAATACAGACCCAAAAACGTTCTAAAGCATAGTTTGTGTAATCCCAATCTGTTGTTCATTGCGTGGATGTTCCCCGCTAAATCTTATACTTCATTAACCCGCAGTCAAAAAAGTCTACGGTCGACAGGTCTTTTGAGTGGGAGCCACATCCTTAATGAAACACGACTGTCCTTATACCAGGAAGAGCTTGATTTAGATAGTTCCGAACAATTATGAAAAAAGTGGGTGTTCCATCCTGCTGAAAAACAACAGTATCATAATCCCATAAAATACCAAAATTCTTCCAATATATCGAGGTATGTTTTTCCAGTAACGAGCGGAAACAACAGCTATTTGTTCTTCTTTTAAGCATTGTCACGTAATATTCCGTAACTATAACATTAAGATGTAACAGTGTCCTTACAATCATCCTGTACCTACGACCAATACCAACACCATAAACTCCACTACAGAGATAAACATGATTGTTTACTTGTAACAGGAAGCACCGGTAATTACAAATCCTGGAATGCCATGAACATAATGCAAATAAAGTGAATTGTACATATATTATTTTAGAGAAAGAGCAAAAACTACAGCTCTTGTCATAGAGTAGATTTCAATTATCACAGAGACGAAGAATTAGCTTGATGGAACATTTATTTAGATAAATAGCATTGATAGGTTACACTGTCGATAGCTGTGGGCAGAGGGCAACTCGCTTGTAAATTGTGTTCTTGTTTAATTTGCTTTTTCTCAGGGACTTTTTTATGGGTGTTCAGTTCTAGTTAAATTTCAGATGTAAACATGCAGAATAGGATTAAAATGAGTAGGAGTTAAATGTATGCTCAGTGTGTGGTACAATTGTTCAACATAAATGTTTCGTTTGACTCTGCAGCACACAATGGAAAGAATAAAACCACTTATGTTAATTACTCCAACCCCCGCGAAATGTACAAGCTGTATCTACCGCTACTAGTCTTCAAGATAACAGTCAAACTGCATTTGATGGGGAAAAACTGTGATTAGGCTGTCTTTCATGAGGGTACTGGTTACGTGTAACTACGGAGAGTCCGGGTGACGCGTGAACCGAAAAAATGGGCGGGAGAAAACCGGCAGAGCGCCAGATAAACAGCGGTATTCTAGTTGCTGCACGGACGCGAATGTTCCCGGTCAATACTTAATACAGGTTAAGATGTTAGCAATAGAACACTTGTTTGCGCGGGCTCTATGTTACGGGCTCTATGTTGTTTTGTACAGTTTGAAGTCTTAGAAGGCGTATTTTCTCGTGTACTTCTATCGAATTAGTTTTAAAGGGTGTGTGGTGTGTGCATTAAATTAATTATTTAGATGATAAAATGCCGGCTGAAAAATTTAAACTAACGAATATTTATGTACAATACTTAAATCAAAACAGATTCATGCCGACAAATGTGTGTAGGCAATTTATACACTATAGAAATAACCTTCACGATATAGATGAACTGAAAAACAATATAAGAACAGAAATTACAAGAATTATAGAGGAAGAAAATTCGTCAAAAGATGTCGAGAATGTGTGAATGCTGAGGACACCGCTTTGAGCAACTACTGTAAAAGGTTAGTGAAATAAAATTAATACGTTCAAGTCCTAGACTAATGAAAGTTTATGAATAGAATACTGGGGAAATTCCGCATCTAGTATGGCGGTGTTTACCTCGCGTCCTAACGGCTTCCTCCCGTCCCCTTTCTCGGCTAAAGTTTGAGCGTACTCTCTGTATGCGAGATTGCTTCGAAGAGATTAGTTCAACTTCTATACATATTACAGACTATTACGGTTCTTTTGTAGAGTCCTGCAAGCCTGAATAGGTGAGGTCAAAACAACACATAAGCTAAGACAGCCTTTCCTGTGTTGCCCTTGTTATTTTTACAGACTTCTGGCACACTTCATTAATAACTATTAGAGCTATGCTCCTAATATTATTCAGATTGTTTTTCAAGCTTTTATAGTTATTTTAAAAAATCTTTAAGTTTAAATATGATATTTTAGATAAAATAACCTTTTAAAATATACAGTTTTAATGTTTTTAAATAAACTGTTTAGAATTAAGCAAATTCCACTCACAGTTTCTGTTACTAGGGTGTTGGTAATAAGGAGTAAAATATTCAGGCATGTTGTTTTATTAGTACACTAATAATTGGAACTAATAATTTTCAGAAGCTATTAAAGTGCGACAATGGGATTTGAACATTTTGTTTAAGAAACTTCCCACTCACTTATGCAGAAGAAAATCAAGATCATAATCAGGGTATTTGCTGTCTTACTTGATTCTCTTGTAGTTTCTTTCCAGACATTTCAGAAATCTTATTTTGCACTTTAATAAATGTATATGTATATGTGTGTGCGTGTGTAGAAAGGGGCATCTCTGCCATAAACATGATTGCATTAAACTGCAAATTAAATATTTTACACACTTAGATTAGCATTTTGATTACACATTCCATTTGACACATTTAAAGTACTAAAAATAACCAAAAATCATAAAAGTAATTTTTGACAGCTTTTAATGGCTGCATAACCTACTCTACGAAGTAAGAAAGCTCGAAATAATACACAAAAGATAGTATAGGCCAGCTGGTTAGGCAGCATGCATGTTAAGTTCCACTGGTTCAAATGCGATGGCCAAATCCCAAGTGTTGGATGAAGTATGATTTTAAAATTGGCTCACTCCTTCCAGCCAGTAAATGGAATAAACGTTATTACGTATGTTTACTCAGCGTGATGGCTTAAGGAGATCCGTCTTTGCTACATTGGAATTCAATCTCCGGTGCCGAACAATCTAGTCGAGGCTTTTTCCTGTGGGTTTCCAATATTTTCGCTTTCGTGCTCTTCATATCGTTTCCTTCTTTTCCTACTGGTCTCTCACAGTAGTTTGGTAAAACTCTGATGTGATTTGCATACGGATGTCTTGACACCGTATGCAGAGAAGATCTTGCCTTACTTGACCTCCTCTGAGATCGCCCATCCACTTTTGCACAACTTCCTGGCTGGGTGGGAAGGCTGTGAATAGAGATATCCTTGAGCAAATTTGGATATATCTACTTCACAGCGAAGTTCCCTTTCGGGTATGAAGCCCCCTTGCGGGCCCTACCATTCATCTCGCCCTCCTGGAGGTTAAGTACCTCAAAAACTCTAATGGCAGGGATGGAGAAATCCTCCTTTGGGTAAATCCCCTAAATCCCTCTTCTTCTACTACTTATTTAATTCACATACTCGCTTGCTACTTCACAAATTAAATATTTCATTTATCTGGAAAGAACCCATAAGTTTAATTTTATATGTATTAATAAATAAAACTGTGATGTAATAAATTGCATAATTTGAGTGTAAATAACAGTAAAAAATATGATATGACATTGATAGTTTTGAACACCAAAGAGGACATACGATTCTATTTCTTTTGAAACTTAATTGGTCAAATCTGAGAACCAAACCTGATGTAAACACAAGTCATTAACTAGACCGTGATACGCGGTAAATCAAAGCACACCATACATAACATATATTACAGTATCTTCAATACGCGTGATTATCTGTGAATTTTCGAGAATTATGTTAATCAAACAGTGCGAAACATGAGCATAATGCGAGTGATACAAAATGTTATGCTAACATCAAGTCTATTACCAAGGCTGGATCGGCTATCGTATCATAATATTTTGATCATTATAGTTACTAAAGGAGTTCCCTTAAATTATAACTAAGTTTATTTAATATAGAATTCTGGTGTATGTATATAACGTTTATGTTACACATTGCTCTCCGTGGTATATTTAACACGAATATCTGTGCGTATGTATGTATATATATGTCTGTGTGTGTGTGTGCGCGCGCGCGTGCGTACGCATCTAAGAGCGTGAGAGAGTAGGTGATATAGACATATAAATTTATATTAACAATAATTGTACATAATAATATACTTCACCAAGAAATATGTTAGAATATTTAACAATCAAAATTGAACAAAAGCAGATTGTAACTTAGATAAGTAAGGAACAGGCGAGCTAGCTAATTTTAGGTAGAGCCCACCTTTCACCAAGCTAATGAGCAGGGAACTGGTAGCAGTAAGGAGAAATAGAAAGAGACAGATAGAGACAGGAAAGAGACAGAGATATTGGAATTGCTTCCTGACGCGTCACGGGGACGCATATACAAAATCTTTTGGAGCAGAATATTCTCATATATAATAAGCTAACGCGCTCTGAGAATCAATTAGAAATGTCTTTACATTTTGAGGCACGGAGGTAAGCGTCACTAGGCTTAGGTATAAAAAGGGGAAGAAAGCCCCAGATTTACACTCTCTTATAGAATCTCATCGACACAAAGTGCTGCTCTCTGGACGACAAATACACTTGTGTGCATGTGGGTGGGAAGGAGTTGCAGTTAGACTAGGCTATTAATTTATTCTAATGGTGGGAATTGTTATAATGAGAAAAGCTAGCCGCCCATAAATATTTATTGGATAATAAACCACATTCTTAAGGGAAATGCAGGGTATTTTAATTTTCCTCACCTACAAAAACCCTGAGACCCGTGAAATTAGTTAGATAGGTAATTGATTAGGAATGGAGAATACAGCAGCCGACAAGCAGCTATAGCCGGAGACAAGAACACTGCAGCAGAGGGCATCAACCAGAGGAACAACGTTTTACAGCTACAAATGACGCCCAAGCTTTTCTGCTACAACTCCTGCGGCAGCAGCCAATGAAAAGGGAAGAAAATCGAGGTGCCCAAACTTACAGCTTAAGAAATACCTAAATGTTAAAGTATAAATTTCTTAAAAAATAAATTTTGGATATAGGCTGTTACCAACTGGAACCTTAGGAATTCTCCCTAAGAAGTCTCAGATACCATTGCTCTTGAAACTGAATAGTTTTTATATTTTTAATGCCTGCATTGTTTAAATCCATTACTCTGGGCCTTTAAATTTAACTTCCTGTTTTTGATTTGTATTACATTTTTCTACACATAATGTCTCCTGCTGCAAACGTTCTTTTAAGTAGAAGAATAAAACCGCTTTGAAGGCTTTACTACATAGCATTTGCTTTTTCTTCAATGGATTACTCCACTCATTGTGGGACTTACACCCCAAGGACTTCCAAGCGAATGCCTTGTGTTAGTAGCCTGTCGAGGAGCAAGCAAACTCTGAATCATAGCATATCCAGAATGAATGATAAGCCTAATGTCTGGCATGGTGGTGAAGAAGAAGGAAATTAATGTAGGGATGGAAGGTGTATTATGAGAATTCTTGGGTCAAATTATCCAATCCAGCATTCGCCTTAGCGACCGAGAAAGATTGCGATAAAACCTTCGGTCATATTGTTTGAAGTTGAACCCTGATCCTCCCGAATGTGAGTCGCACGCGTTACCGCGGCGCACCCTGTCTCGGTCACAGCATTTACTAAGAGTTAAAAGTTATTTTGTGCAGAGTATAAACAATTATATTTTGTTGCGATTTGACGTGTGTACATCCTAGGTGTTTAAAACTTAATAAACACAAATTCCATATTACATTTTATGTCGCATAATACTTATAAGACTTTAGAAACTTAATTTTTTAGAATGAGATAATTTTTTGTAAGAGCATTAAATAAATTCTTAAAATACTTAAAATGTTAGTGAAAATGTACAGTTAATATCTCGAAACCAAGCAACATGTGTATGAAATTTGAATTCTCTAGTTTCAGTTTTTGAAATTTCACTTCAGTGTACCTTAATAATTCTTATTTACTTTAATATAACAGCACGAATATTTATAAGACAGCATATTTTCATTAATTTTTTTTTTCATTTATAGAGTAAGATGTACAAAAATCTCATTTGAACTACAACACTTATTCTGCTTAAGGCTACTATTTGTTTTAGTAGTAATTTTTCCCCAAAAGCTCTGATGCACCTTTTGAGACATACATGCTAGTAGTTATGGAGCCCGAGAATTATATTCTACTAGAATTTCACTGAACCTTCTGTCAATCTAACCGTGAACTGGGAATAAATAAAACCATCCTGATATGCGCGCTGAAGTGAAGAGGACAGAATCGTAAATGAGACATTAAATGTAAATTTGCGCGACTATTCAGTCGGTCGGGAGATGTTTGAAGGTCTAATTTACTTACCTAAAGACGCTTCAGTTCAGAGTTTCAGTATGTGCAAGTCTTACCTGGAACAAAGAGAAAATTATTGAATTTAGTTTAGTGTACCACCTTCTCAACCTTCCACCTACATCGAAAGATACTAGAGGATGTGTTAACATCTAGAAAATAATGTGATAATTAACTATCACATTTGAATGTGGTTTTTAAGTAAAAATGAATATGAAGAACATTTAGTTTACAGATTCAGAAGATGAAGCATATTGTATACAAATTTTGTTCACTGATTCAAAAAAGTGCAGCCTTTTACACAGGAAGCCCTATAACGATTTTTCATGAGTTTTGGAATACTTTTATTAAATTGTTTTAAACTATCATCATTGTGTGTAATTAATATAGTTTATCAACTGTTTTGTAACAACTGGATTTCATGGACTTCATGTAATTATTGGGACCACAGTTTTTATTTAATATTCATAAAATTTAAGACAAAAATAAAGAAAATGTGGGGCTATTTTTTGGATTGATAAAATAATAAAACAATTTATTCATGATAATGTTTATTACTTAACTGGCTCTTATAGTTTTAATATATGCACTGTTTTATCCATCATTTGGATTAACACTGGTACAGTTATAGATGTATTAGTTATAAATGACATAAAGATTTTGATTTTCAGATCTTTTAATTAATTAATTAATTAAGGATAGAGCTAATATAGTTATTTTTTGTGAAAAACTGTTTACTTTCTAAGGCTCTCGCGTAACTTGTTGCATTGAAAATCACACCTAAACAAATCAGATAATAATTATTACACATTCAGAAACTGCTTATAGAACTTTATTTTTTTCATTATTCTTTAATGCACATTCTTGAGCCCTACTACTTCTTACTTCTTCTTAGTATATTTCACTTTACCATTCAGAGGACCATTCTGTTGTATTTTATCATCAAATCTTGCGTTTTGAAGTGGTGGTGGTGGTGTGGAGTTTAAGGGCCCGTCGACGGCTAGGTCATTTGGGCCCGGCGTTTTGAAGTAAACGCACATTCTACCCAATCCCTTTACATAAACACTTTGCATTTGTATAGAAAAACACTAAAATATTTTATGCAATCAAAAACTAAAATTTGACCGGAAATTGGGATGGACCCTTGTTTCTTTCAGATGCTCAACAACCCTTTAAATTACAAGCTCGCACTCTGTCTCCCTCCCTCTCCCCTTCCTCTCTGCAAAAAACTAATAGTGGATATTTCCCAAAATGACAATAAAAGAAATGCCTTTACTGAGTTACAGATAAAAATTATAACACTACTGATTCTGGCTAAAATAATAATTAGAACAAAGCAAGGAAAAGTAATCCAGATCTAAGATTTAACAGATAAACGCATTTCTCTACCAATTACCTTTTTAAATACTTATTCATATACAGCATCTTTCTTAAACCACAGTAAACATATGGAAAATTTGCTAGAAATATTTTGTTGCCTTTGAGATCAGTCAATGTTTAAAAGGCAGCTTGAGATTTTGCGAGTTCATTGTGGAAGAAGATATCTAGCATTTAATTTTAACATAAATTTTTCTTGAAAGAAGGGCAATTTAAATGAAGGGCAAATGTTTAGGAAATGTTTAAGGCCATACTCTTGGTGCCATAAACTGTATACCTGTCTAACTATATTGTAACGATATTTTATAATAATTATAAAATTCAACAAGAACGAAAGGGACTTTAAAGGCAATTAAACAACATTCAAGATATTCAATTTATTTGCCGTGTCAATATCTCAAGCTTAAATTATAATCAAAATGGCTAAAGACATTCTTTAAACATAAAGTAGCGAAACGTTTTTATTTCCTTACACCACAAAATCAGTCCAATGAGGAACCAGTGTTTTTAAAAATAATTAAAGCGGATGTATGATACAAATTAGATTCTTGTTAGTGAAGTGCTTTGTTTTTATTTATTATACATTATCATTAAAACCAATTCACCAACGTGTGCAGGGTTTTAAGGGATCGAAGGGATTTCTTGAAAGCTTCACTATGGCTTAGAAACTTCTTAAGTATAAAGCTCTGTATTCATCCAAATTTTCGTTTATAGTTATGTTTGCGAGGATTGACACACTAAAAGACGGTATATGTACCGATATTTTCTAAAGAGTTGCTTATTATTATTATTATTATTATTATTATTATTACTACTACTACTACTACTACTACTACTACTACTACTACTACTACTCTAAAACGTATACCTCGTATGAAATTGTGGTATTGAATTTTTGTGTCCAATTCAGCAAGTCCTCTACTTCATGTGGGATTTAGAAGGAAAATATTAATTTCATCCTGAATATTCATTATATCCTATAAATAACGTCTGCGGAATAAACTATGCGTTTTAAGCAGTTTTTTAAACACTGGATAATAATTCAAATGCTTTAGTTTCGTATACCTCCCATGGCAATCACGTATTTTGGAAATAATTGATGGAGGGTGGTTCATTGGTGATGGTCCAAAAGTAAGGATTATAAACATGGGTCAGGAAATTAACCAGTTAATCAAATTCCAACAGAAACAGGAACAGTTTTGTTTAACGTGTCACTCACTCACGAAACAGAAAACAGAAAGAACACAAACTTTAACAAACACTGCTCCCCAAATTAGGTCTTTGTAACATAGATGTGTTTGAGATCGATATATGGATAGTATTTCGAACACCTGTTCTAGCAACAGGAGTTTACTTAGAGATGTTTGTACGTTTGCTCTTTGCCAGAAAATGCCATTATCTCGACGATGGTTAATTTGTGGACCATCATTTATTGAAGATTTTGAGATATGTTGCTTTTGGTTCATTTTTGAAACAACTCGTGGTTTTGTCTGATCAATAGTGAAGTTTGTGGCTATATATGGTGTAATACACTACGTGTGCCAATATTAACTGAATTAATTTGCGGATCCTGTGCAGTTGTTTGTTTACACTTGAATAATTAATAATGCTCTGATTGTCACTGCTTTTTTGGACGTAGTACTCGGCGACTCCCATCCGTCAACAAATGACATGATTTCGTAATCCGATGTTTACTGGAACCTTTTAACTTTTGAAACATCCTGTACATAATATGGACTTTTTTCTAAGTTTAAACTAGGATATCCAAAATATCAAGTTTAACAATCTGTTCTTGTGTTACACATTAAGAAAGCTACATGTATGAGATCATATTAACCGAATTGTTAAAACTGCAATCCCTGACTTAAGCGTAGGGCATATACATGAAATCTATTATTGGACCACCAGCTTTGGTTGTTATAGTTGTATAGTCTCCATAGCATTTGTGTAGCCTCTGAGTTCCTGTTGTAGGCTCCGGAGACTTTTACTATACAATGAATTTGTTTGCAACTAAACTCGTGCCTTGTGGCAAAGTTTCTCTCGGAGTGAAGAATCTGCTTCCAAAAAGACCAGTCCCTGAGGTGCCATAATTACTGCGCTAAACAAAGTGGCGGTTACACGGGTACAAAGGAGATTTTAGTTGCCTCTCGTAAATTACTAGGTCACGCACACTATACAACTGAACTCTGTGCCTCTGTCCGGGGCAGTTAATTAGACAGAGAAACTCAATTATCAAAACTGTCATTATAATACAGCTCGTTTGACAAATGCGCTTCTACATATATATTATACATCCAGCAGCTTAGTTTAGTTAACGGCTTACTTGATATAGATTTAAGAGGCTGTTTTTTGTGCGCCTTTTGCTACACATTCGGGATTTATATTGCAATGTAGTGTGCACAGACTAATGTAAAGGCTTAATTGAGCCTGCCGGACCATAATTAATATACAGGCAGACAACATAATCTATGCTGTTCCTTTTCCTCCAGCTGGAACAGCAGGTAGTACAGGGAGAGCCAAAAGACTACCAACCGGCTGCGTCCTTGGCGCTCGTTGCCGTCTGCCGCTATCATAGAAAAGCGCGGATGAAACCATATAACATTATTAAAACTACTTTTAAAGGCTTTATTTAACAACCTTATGAAAGAGTGTTTGAGAACAGAATTATTAGTAGGAATTTGTGGCCCCCTTAATCCCTCGACCTAACCCCATGCGATTTATATCTCTGGGGTAACTTAAAACAAAGTGAACAGGACAAATCCACACTCCCTGGAAGAATTTAAACAAAACATCCACCAGGAAATTGCCAGCATTTCTCAACGTGAACTACGGCGAGTAATGGATGGTTTCCTAAGGAGGTGCCAATATTGCATAGACAACGACGATGCTAGCTTCAGCATATACTTTGATAAAGTTGCTAAGTAAAGCCTTTAAAAGTAGTTTTAAAAATGTATGGTTTCATCCGCGCCTTTCTATGATAGTGTCAGACGGCAACGAGCGCCGAGGACGCGGACAGGAAAAGCATCGCGCAGCCGGTTCGTAGTTTTTGGCTCTCTGTGTATAATGCAACCATTGTTAAAAATATGAAATCTAACAGCTGAATTATTTTTAACCTTATTCTTAACATTTTATAATCATGCTACAAACTAAATATTCTATAAAATGATCTAATTATGACATTCACATGTGATTTTTATGACTTACTTTTATTTATTCTACAAACTCTCCTTACAGAAGCGTATTACTTTACCGTCTACTTCATGTTAATCTAGATTTGCAAAAAAGTTTCACTACACATTTCTTTACAGATACAAGAAGGATACAGGAAACCGAAAGAATAGTAAATCCTTTAAAAGCGGTTATTATATGCTTTACTTTAAATTCCATTCTCTTTCGATGCCATCGTAAGAAACGACTTAATGGCGATAGCACTTCAAGAAATGTCAAAGGTATTTATTGAAAAAATCAATCCAAAAACAGCCGATATATCGCAAATGGTTGATGCCACAAAAATAAATCAGTTGAAATTAACTGATTGTTTTAAAGAGGTATTCGTTTGCCCAGAACAATCAAAATATACATTTTGTCGTATAAGTATTTTAAAATTTTCGTATTTTTTGTTAAAACCATTACTCATTTTGTGAGAAAATAAATAAGACAACATATTCCACGTAAACCGTGTATTGTTGGGATAAATTTCTTGAAATCTTTGTCACATCTTTCGAAGAAACTGACATTTCGATCTTGTGTTATACTGTTCACGCACCTACTCACGGAACCTTTTTCAAAAATGCTTATTTTTAGATTCAGGGGACCTGAATTCCGATAAAACCTCTTGGTATAGAATGTTTGAATAGAATATAAAAGGTCGTGGACAGTTTATAAAAATGTGTTTTTAACATCTGTATTACAGGATTTGAAATAACCCATTTCTTTATCAGATGCAATTACGCATTGTAAGATCTATTGTTGTTGCCCTCTAAATTTTTCAGAGCTAGGGAAGATGTCAAAAAGGAAACTGGCATTCGTATAAAGCGGGGGGGGGGAGTTCGGTTTTTGTACGATTCGTTTTGGCTCGGTGCAATAGTCATGAAAAGAACTACATAAAAAGAGAGAAGATAATTAGCAGCGAACTAATGGGCGGACAGCTAGCAACAAAACGGCGATTGTTGCACATTCCATTACTGTTGAGGAGCTTAGAAGCAAGCCAGCAAGCTATATAATTTCGAGCCCAGTGGAAATAATACAAAAAGTTTACAAGTGCGTTACGCATGAACCTTCGAAGTTCTGGAAGATAACAATGATGATAATGATAATAATAAATTGTTATTATATTCCATATTCAACTTTAAAGTCATATCGCGACTACTTTAGAATACAAAACATGATAACAATGAAAATACAATATTTTAAACATTAATAGTACACATAAAATTAAATTCTCCAGATAGGTGTGCTACACATTGTTATACAATTCTGTCGCTTTCATAAAGTTTAAAGTTCTTTGTTGTGCTGAATTTAGGACATCTGGTAGGCTGTTGGGGATGTGTTGTTCATAGCGACGGTAGGCGACGGTAGATGACTGTGAGGTTGGATCTGCAGAGGTCGCACACAGGAGGAAGGTCACGGTTGAGGACATGTTTGTGCTTTATAGAAGTATGTCCAATACGTAGTCGAGTTAATACAACTTGGTCTTTGCGGTTGAAATGATAGTGTTGAAGTTTGGACTCGGAAATGTCGACATCGTGTAACTTGCTTCTAGCTGTGGCTTTCTATGCTTGTCTCCATTGATTAATTCAAGTCTTTTTGATGAAGTTGATGAAATCCGAGTGTGGGATTTTGATGTCGTGAGGGGGGTGTTTGGTGGCTTCTTTGGCTGCCTGGTTAGCTGAATTCCGACATGAGACGGAGTCCAGACAATGATACTGATTTACCTGAGATTAGTATTTGATTGTACAGTTTCTGAAGTTCTTTAACAATATTTTTTCGGGGTTGAGGATTGTTGAAGGGATGTTAAAGCACTCAACGAGTCAGAGAATATTGTGTAGATCTGTAGGTTTTATTTTTTAAACATATATTCCAGTGCGAGTTGAATTGAGAACAATTCACAAGAATAGACGGAAAAATAGTTGGGAAGACTATATTGTATTGTGTAATCAGGGAATATCGCTGCACATCCATTATGGCCATCAAGTCCGGATTCATCAGTGAAGATATGAGTTGAATACAATGTACACAATTCGTTAAACAGACCTTTATAAGAAAGTCTATCTCTAGAAGATTTTCTTGTCTGGCCAGTGATGTATCAATAAAGGGGCATATGAGTCTCCATGGTATATAATCTGAATCTATGAAACAAGGGAACCTATTAGGCAGAGTAATGTTAAATTCCTTGAGGTACTGAGTGACAAGTTTAAAAATCTTGCGGTTTGTGCTGATTCTGTGGCATTTTCTATGTTGTTGATGGGAAATATGTAAGAGTGGACTAGAGATGATGATCTCGTTGCAGCACGTGTTGCGTATGATAGATTTGATATTTTCCTTCTAATTTGCAGCGGAGGTGCTTTAGCTTCAATTTGTAGGCTCTCTATGGGACTGGTGTGAAAAGCTCCTAAAGCAATTCTTAATGCCGAATACTGGATTGAATCTAGCATTTTAAGAGCTGTACTACTTGCTAAATTGTAAACTACAGATCCGTAGTGCAGTTTAGGTTGTATGATAGATTTGTAAGTGCCCAGTAACACATGTAGCATCTCCATGCTCTTGCTGATAATATTTCAGTAGGTATATTGAGTCGTTGGCTACAGTCGGCTTTAAGGAGCTTAAAATGAGGAATTCAAGTGAGCTTCCGGTCAAACAAGACCCAGACTCCCGATTGGGTACGCTTTAGAGACTTGTGTTAGTTAAAATATACTTCAGCAGTGGCGTTAATATAATATTTAAGCCCTTTACAACGTTTCTGTGCTACGCACTCCTATCTCAAATAATAACAGCTGCAAGTTTTCGAAGATATGCATATGTATATTATGACCTAGTGATGGTTGCTCTAATAAAACTGCAGAGCGCTGTCCTCTATTACTGAGGTGGCATCTGTTCACTTCCCAGTGTTCATTTCGGTACCAACGGCGATATTTTTAGAATACTCTCCCCTGAATCCCATGGTACACTATTATTGATTTTCCCTTTGTAAATGTAGTTAAATTTAACAACCCTGATATTAACATTTTTATAGCTCTATATTCTGTTACGCACAGTCCATTGTGATCGTTTTGATTGTCCGACGTACGTCAATCATTATCTTTACATGAATCGGATTTACCGCTTCGGATTTCAATAATACTTTTACTGCTCCCAGTTCAAGCTAAATGCAATTCGTACTGCAGTTTGTTACATTAATAAAGCACGTATTTAGCAGATACCGGTTTTGTTTCCCTATAATTTGTTTTCAGTTTAAATGGATTGTTTTCAACCCGTTTGATCCTCTGTGTAGATCCAGGTATTGGGTAATTCATGAGGACGTTCATTTTTAGTCACAACTGAATGTTTGAATTCAAGCTATACCAACAGCCATGAATACTTTTTTGTGGATATATCTTGCTAACTTTGTAGAGAGGAGCGGCTTAATTGCTTGTTGAAACAAATTTTAGTAAAAGAATCGAAAATAATTTTAAAAACTTGCTAATCAATGGTAAAATGGAAATCCAATGGTGTGAATAACGAGTTTCATTCATTGTGTATCGCAAATTAAGGATTATATTTTTAAAATCACCATTTGCGTCATCAACTTTGTCTTGAGCATTTATATACAGGGTGGACCATTTAAGTTCAGACTGTACAATATCTCCAAAACCAAGCGTTGTAGAAGGAAATGTTTTAAATAAAAGTTGCTTGATATTATGAAGGAAAGTAAAGCTATTAGTCGTGTTTTGTTTGGAGGACGTTATGCTAGTCATTTTAGGGTCATTTAATTTTTTCCAATGGGAACCTACAATTAAGGTCAATTTAAATTGGTCCTAAAATGACAATCACAACATTCTCCAATAAAACACGATTAATGGCATTTACTTTCCCCCATAACATCTCTAGCGGTTCCTCCGTAGTAGGTTCCCACTATGTTTCTGATGAGTCCGTAGAGAGATGATGGATGCTATCTTGAGCTACTCATAGACTGAAATCTGATGACCGTATCTATTTTCTTGTGTGTGTTAGTATATTGTAGTTATTATTTTATAATTATGCCATGCCTGCTGTATTTTGTGTCGGAGAGCAATTGTGATTTGTCAGGGTTAGGTTAAAATATTTTACATACACATTCTGTTACCTATTGTAGCGTGTATGTTTGTGCATTGTCGCATCAAACACATTATTGCTTTGTAGCATGCCATTGTTGTGTATAATTATTTTGATTGGGGTTTGAATTTTGTCCGACGCGAAATCTCTCTCCCCACTTCCTGGCCAAGAGGTGGAGAGAGGAAGGGGGAAGCGAGCGTTACTGCTTGCTTTGTTTTGGTGACGTCAGCCTAGTAGCAGGGGTCAGTCGAGTGTGTGTGTGTCTTCAGGGCGGGTGGTTGTGTGTAAGCATGCGTGTTTTCGTGTGAGTGTGGAACATCTCCCTCCGATGTTTGCCTGTAATCTGTTGTGAACGATGTAGTGACACCAAGGTAACTATATAATAAACCATATTAAATGTATTTTGTTATGAATATCCCACGGCTGCTTTAAACTTGTGCAGATTAGTTCCTGGTCCTCTAGTTGCCACTGAGTCTATGCCCCCCATGTTTATGTCGGGATAATTAAACTTAATATCTAGCTGCAAAACCTTTTGGCTTCACCCCGGTATATAACACTATTTCACTTGTATTTTAGATAAACCACATGTAAATATTTACAATTAACTATCACCTTTTTCATGTTAAAATTTGTATAAGTAGTACACTTTAAATATGTAGTTTTAGCGTCTATTCAGAGACGGGTTTATACAGAACTTCCTGCTTGAACACTGACAAGCTTCTATTAACTTTTCCTCCAACAGTTTTCATAGCGTACCTATTTGAATTATAGACATGTATCAATGTACCTGATTGGTGCTACTAATCCAATAAAAGTTTGTTACGCACACAGAGAATTTCATTGCCTTAACTATGAATCCAAGGTTCGTTACATGCTTACTACTGCATTTCTCGTAATTTTATAGGACTAGTAGAGTTAACAATGGCCTTTACCTCTTATAACATATTATGTATGTTATAACGTAAGGTACATGTTCTCTACCATGTGTACATTAAGAATATATTATGTGATTTTAGCATCCTCTTAATTATTATATGTACAATATTAGCAAAGAAAATACATAACACGCAAAACTTAGAGTAACAAAATATTAAAGAGAGAAATTAATAATATGTTGATGCTGAGAAGCTGTGAATTAGATATCTCATTACATTAATAAGTTATCGTATTAGTTTGTCCCTGGCTAGTATTGCATATTGCTTCATATTAAGTAACTTGTAAACAAGACATTTCTTTCTGCAATTCTTAGTTTTGGAGATCTTATACAGTCTCAACTTAAATGGTGCACCCTGTACATTTTAAATGATTAATTAGAATAACATTTATTGATAAAATGGGAGAAAAAATTGAAAATACGTTAAAGTGTTCGAAAAATATCGATAGCTTAAATAAACAGGATTCAACTATTTGGATTGTTAAGAACATTTTCATAAGATAGGAGACGCTTAAAGGGAAAGCGGAAGAAGTATACAAATTCACTACGAAAATTAAGAAATATTCTCAGCGAGAAGTGATAAGAATAGATTATTATAATATAAATAAGCTTACAATACTTAAAATAATATTTAAGTAAACTTTGATTCAGTTGTCATATATTTGTCATCACTAAAGCCCATTGAGGAATAAAATGGATATACTTTAAGATATCTTAAGATAAATATATTGACTTATTTTAAGTGTATATTAAAACATAACGGACAAACAAACATTTCAATTTTATAGAGTGTGTTACACATGAAAGAACCCACAATAATTACGAGTAAAAATTATCCGCCAGGAAATCATTCCTACCACGCAAGACATACTCTTGCCATACCTACTGTGTGAGAGGAGCGGTAAATTCAAACCGAGCATTTCAGCATCTGTATCTTCAAGAACTTTTAGAGCATCCACCAGGATCCGGCGGCGACACTCTTTACACCTCATCGACTCTACCCACACCCTTTGTCACATTCAACCAACCCACACCATCAGCACCCTTATTAATGATGTGGCATGTGAGGTGTTAACACTGTAATTTGTGGTTGGTAACAGTGTATGGATATATATTAGATTGGCAACACTGACCGGAATGATGTAATAGGAGTGGGGGTAAAACCGGTTATCAGTAGTAAGCGTATGATTCTCTCTTCTTCTTGTAACCATCGAGGAGTGCAGGCATGGATTAGCATAGGAGACGCCCGTCAGCAGAAGGTAACATGTATCTTTATTTATCTTCAATATAACTTGCAATCTAAGTTTCTGTCATGTGAATTCTTAAGGTAGTTTGATCCTTCTTTCCTTCCATACAATGTTTTAGAAATATTTTAGGAATTTTCAGGTGTATTTAGGAACTTCTGTCAGCTCGCTCCGTCGGACCTCATGCAGATTGATAATGTTAGATCCTGGTACCGTGCTCTACCCCCCGCGAGTTGCGAAGATGTAGGAGGTTACGACAATATTACTGCATTGTTCAGCATAACTTCAAAAATTTCTTAACAAATTTGAAATTTCTCTATTACCTACTTAAACCGAGTGAGGTGGCGCAGTAGTTGTGCGACTCGCATTCGGAAGGTTCCGGGTTCGATTTCCGACAATTGCCAACTCTGATCCATGGGTTTTTCGTGGTTTCTCCGGATCGGCAGGCAAGTGCTGGGGTTGTTTCTCTTCTGCCACGACTTTCCTAACCCTTATTTCCGTACCCATCATTTCTGTCATTGTCAACTGTTTCAGGCCTGTGGGACCAGCGAGGGTGTTAGGCAAGCTGCACCTGGATGGTGGATGTGAGTTTTGTAGAGATTTCTTTCCTGGCATTGGTTGGGACTGCCTGGGCCGGAACCATCTCCTGAGTGAGCCCCATCAGGGGCGAGACCGCCTGAGATTAGGGGCTTGTGGGTGGAGTCAGGTGCCATCGTATGCGTTCTGTTTGAAAACGTTAGGGTCTCCGTCCATGCTTACGCCCGTCGTCTCTCCCGTCATCCCTCCCAGTGCTCACGTTAAAAGCAAAAAGGATTGTTTCGGCTGCTTGCGGTGCTCTTCCCCGATTTCGGGGGCCCCTCCGTACTATGTATAAATTCCTTTACCTTTATTATAATGGACAGAAGTACGAGTATTGTTAATTGTGATGTTATCATATTATAAATTGAAGCGAGTGGTTACATATTAATTCACATCACGATGGTTAATACCAAGCGCCATTGCTATGTGAATTAATATATAACGACTCACTTTAATTTTAATGCTTTACATTTGTTACTACTTAAAATATACAAACGATGCATTCCAACCAAATATTCCATAAATAAGGTTTCACCGGAACTATGTGTTTTGATATCCAACAAATCATAAAATTCATTTTTAGATACAAGTCTAGTGTGTGCGTATGAGAACGAGAGAGAGAGAGGGGGGGGGGAGAGAACAGCATAACTCAAAAATTTAAGCAGCAAATTGCATATTTCAGATTTGATAAGGATGCCAGGAGAAGATATATTAAAGAAAGGAAAGGAAGTAAGAGAAAGAAAGAAATAAAAGTAAATTCCCTCCAAATTGCTCTGTACTTTCGTGTAAGAGTGTATTTAAGAGTATGAAACATGGCCTCTATGATACTAGTGTTGAGATATACACTAAAATGAGAGAATATATTAAGATGCAGTAGTTACATTGAAAGACAATATTACACTTAGTTGCCAGAATAAATACTGCGATATGGCATTAATGCAACGGAAGCTCATGTAAATGATGTTAGCTAGCAATGAATGTCTTCCCTAAAGTTAGCTTATATGTAAGTAAACAAAGCGGACCGCTATAAACTCACCTTGAAATTCCATACTGTTTCCAAGACATTAGAGAAAATAACTGAATAGCAAAAACAAAAAATAAACCACTAAAAATAAGAAACCATTGAACACTTAAATACCAATAACAATTGAAATCTAGGAAATGGTTGATACCACAAAAAGATTATTTGAAATATGTTGAGTGTTTTCAAGATATCTACATTTTTTGTGCAGTAAGCTTTTGTCAATCCTCATCAATTTTCACCAGTTATACAAAAGTCCTCATCAATGAAGAGGACTTCATAGACTATTGCTAGAAAATTCAAGATGCCTTTTTTATTGGTCATATAAATATTTTAAATATACGGTCATATAGGTATCTTAATCAAAACCATTGCAGCCTTTTTTGAGAAAGTAAAAAAGACTTCGGAAGAAATATGCCATACAAAGGGTAGTTTTTGTTTGGGGGGGGGATTTTGATAAAAACTCTTTGTGCCAAATCTTTGGAATATACTAAAATAAGACTAAATTTGGTATTTTTTCCACATTTAATTTTTTAGTTATGTTGTTCACACACACCCACACGAATGTTTTGCTAAATATGCTTTCTTGCATTCAGGATGCCTCAAAACATATTGTGTTTTTCAAACGTCAATTCTTCAGCTCTAACTGTTACTGTTCTCAGTTCCTATGCAATCACCTTCACTGGGAGTTCACTTCTCTAATATCACTTCATTAAGTCGAACTAGTTCAATTCCCAACTACTTCACTTCCTTTGTAATGCAGCCTCTTCATGCCGTGCGATTCCTTTATTCCTGAGTCGAAGACAGGAACTCCACAACCCGTCGTTCCGCAGCAGCACTCGTCACCAATTCGCTCAGAGAATCTCCCTTGATGTCGTACCAGAGACGCAGTCGCTAACTAGCTCACTGATCGACGCAGCTCAACTCACACTCTACTTGCAATTACTCGACTGCCGCGAGATATATTCAGATGAATCTATCCACAAGGTTCTCAAACGTTCTGCAACTATTTCGACACACTTTATGGAAAAGGGGGGGGAAGAATCTTTAATTATCTGTCGATGGCGTGCCCGATGTTTACGCTGGCGAGTGGCTGATATCTTTGTTTACTCAACCGCCCGGCGCCGACCTCCCTGTAACCTAGAACCATGGTCGCTGCGTCACAATATCCAGCGAAATCTCGAAATAGATTTTTTTTTGTAAAATGTAGTGCTTCCTCTATCTACTAGATACGCGGTGAGAAAAGTAATAATGCAAGTACAACAAATAATGGATCCTTTAAAATATTCTTTTAATGAATTTTAAATAGATTAACAAAGCATTGGTTGAGGCAGCGCAAAACAATCTGAAGAATACCTTTCGCTTGAATGTTCTCGGAGCTGGATGCTTTATCATCGCGATCTTTTTCCGTTTCTCGTTTGAGATGTTCTTTTGCAATTCTTTTGGCATCTCATTTCTTGCAAAACTCTGCAAAAAGAAACCAATTTCTCCCCTGCTGTCTTTGTGAAACAAGTCTAGCTGCACTATTCAGTTCCTCTGAGTGCACAGCTGCGGCAGTGCTGGAAACATACAGTGGCGCGCAAACAATGTTATTAAACATCTGATGCATTACATTCATAACACCCTTCGATAAATTATGCATATAAAATTCTTTTAGTATCTAATTCGTGTAAATAGAGATAAATCTTTTAGAAATGGTTTATTTCATTCTATAAATCTTCTCATAATTATAGGTGTCCTTTAAAACAAAGGATACAATTTGATCAAACAGAAGAATTTAAAGTAACGTATATATATGTGTGTGTGCTTAAGTATTTATATATGAAATATATGTGGCTTTATATAGATGGTTTCTTAAAATAGTCACATCACCTGAGTGTGACTAAAGTCACATCAGTAATAACTGACAGACAGAGATAAAGTCTTTGGAATATATTTTTCATGAGCAATATGTCTGCCCTTCTAGCTCCGACCGTAAGTCGAATTACTTTCAATTTACTTACTTACTTAGTCGGCTTATCCCTCCTAGGACTTACAACTGTGCCTAGAGTCAGAGGAAAACATTGAATCAGAGAATGAAGAACCCGGAACGGGAGATCGGCCGTAACCAGGTATGAGAGTGAGGGAAGGTGATGATATGAAATTAAGGCAAAATAGATTAAAGGAAAGGTGAGGTTGGATCATGGAGCAACTGTTGTAATGAATGACAGGGGAAACTGGAGAACCCGGAGAAAACCCGCCAGACGTCGCTTCGTCCACCACAAATCCCACACGCGGGCCCCTGTTCCAGTTTACTAAGGTGGTATTTCTCATTGTAATAGCGGATGGCAGGGTTATAGATGTCATACTTTTCGTATTCATTTTTTAATTTTACACATTTTGTTGTAGGTACAAAGGAGTCTACAGTTATAGCCAAATATTTAAGAACTCGGTCGATATCCCCTCGTTTTGAAATTATATTCTTTGCAAGGCTATGACAAGCAAACAGATGGACAATTAGCACTTAAAAAATATAAAGTATTACAAAATTCAAACCAATAACGACATAATATCTCGAAAATGGTTAACGGCAAAAAGGGGACATAAATTCAATATCTACATTCTTTGAGTAAATATCTTACCAACCAGTTATAACAAAGCATACAAAATTAATTCATAACGACACGGCTTTATAGCCATTCCAAGAAAATTCAAGATGTATACTTTAGTAGTAAATTAATTTATTTCAATATATGTTGGCATACGAACCTTAAAAAGAATTCAATTATCACCAAAACTGATATAACATCTTTCTCATTGCTTACATACACTTTTCTGGCATAATTTTGCTCTGAGGATGTGTATTTTGTCACAGTGTGCCGAACATTTTATAAAAATAACTATAAATTATCAAATTAAAATATAATAATGCTGTAGAACATCACTATATTTATTTTAAATGTCTTATGTATTTCTAAACGTATAGAAAATTTTAAGATTTTATCTTAAAAACTTAATGAGATACTGGTACCTATAAATGCAAAAAAAAGATAAAAATCGAATAAAGCCATAAAAGTACGCTAAATTTATTCATTCTAAAACGCTACGCAGTGCAGTCATTTAGAGGCATTTATATTTTCAGAAATGTAAATAGCACATAGAGATAGATCTGGGAAATTCATAACATTTACAAAGTAACCTTTAAGATTCTTGACTTATATCTTTGAATATCTGCAACTTTTATGATTTGTAACATTTCTTGTTAGAAATTAGAACAGACAATCTAGACATATAGATGTTCTTTCACAATATTAAAGCTAATTCCATGGTTTAACTTAGAGAATGTGCTATGTGCTAAATGCAAGTGGTCAGTGTGGAAACCAAAATCAAAACTGTTTCTTCATCCGAGTCATTTGCTATTGTCTTTAGATATGTAATATAAAAATAACGCACTCAACAAAGTACACATTTTAACAGGAAACTTTCATATGCGAAGTCGTATCCAGGTATCGTGAGTGATAAGATTACCTGATGCAGGTGGTTCTGTTAGCGGGCTGTAGGGGGGATGTGAAGTCCATTAAAGGAAAAGCTTTTAACGCTCTATGCACTTTATAATAAATTAATGATGGCAGCAGTGATCTTCGCTGCCTGGCCTTACCTTTCAAGCGGAATGAAACCCTACACAACTTGAACCTTCCTGAGAGTTGAAACCCGATCTTACGAAGTAGTCCCTACATCTTTTATTCCAATGGAAATATAAGTTTTCATTTAACGGGAGATTTAATCGCGATAATGTATTTAATTCTGTATGCTGTTTTATAAATGGGAATTTCCTAACTAAATTGATAAACATTTTATCGTTGTAGATATAATACCACATAATATTTAAAAGTTATAATTATAAAAGAAGCTTTGTCTGCAATTTTGTACTGAGTTTTCTGCCCCACATCACAGAAAAAAAACTATCATGACTCCTACACGCTTTATATTAGGGAAATAAACTTTAGTCCATGTTTTAGTGAAAGTTTGGCTCTAGGAATTGAATCCTCTGTTAAGTATGGCAGTTTCTATATACTCAAGACTTGTGGTTTATTTCTTTATATTGCTTGTGTGCAATTAATATTCTCAGCTTTTCCTATGAATAAAATTTGCTCCATAAATAACCGTTTCTTCTCATAAACAACTGAAGATAACTAAATTAGATTTTAGCATGATATAAAAATATTTTTTTAGACAGCGTGGCCTAAAAGTAGAACTTCTATCATGCTGCAGACGAGCTAAAACTTTTATTTTGACCAACTTTGGTTTCAAGGCCAATCGCATGGCAATTACCCTTTATATTTGCACATGTTTAATAACTCAACTTGATTTGATTAGGTTTTACTTGTCATTACGTCGTTTTACATGATTAATTTTTCATGGCGTTCGCATCTGTTCGCAATAAAAATCTTCCTACATAAATATATCAAAATTCCTTGTAGAGTTAACCTATACGTTACATTGGCGGCCTTATGCTTTCTTTGATATAAAACCTTATTTTTGTATCTACTATAACCTATATAAAGATTAAAGGCAGAAATTATGAATTCTGAGGTAACTGAAATGAAAGAGTCAGGTGAAATTACAACAGAAGCAGTAGACACAACAGAAGTACTTAACAAAAAATTCCAGAAATACATATAATACAGCTTTTAATCGCTTCATTGGTTGGCGTTAGGCAAAACATGTTGAAAATTTTTCACTAAAAATTATTGCTAGCGACTCAATAAAGAGCGAAGGCATCTGATATCTCGCATTTTAAGGTCATTTTTCTTGTTTCAAGAACCGCGTTCTAAATGTGATCTCTGTTAGTTTCAGGAATCAATATAATATTAGTGATATTTTACGAATTGGAGCGCTGTCTAAAAAATAGTGTATGCCACACGTGTTAAAAGTGGTTTTGTGTTGCTCGTAGGATTGCAAAAGCCTTCGTAAACATTTCTACTTTTTGTTTATATATAAAAGTTCTCTTGTTATACCCAGTTTATGCTACTGTGTTTTTACTGTTTTCATACCGCTTATTTCCGCAACACACATACACACACAAACACCCATGCCCGTGGCGGGACTCGAACCCGCGACCCTCAGCTTGGTGGAGCGCCGGAACGATCACGGCTACAAGGGCCGGCTAAACTCGCAAAATAAAACCCTACTTTTACCCCTTGTATCATAACTACTATAAATGCTATTGTGAAGGAACTTTGGCGATAATAGGACAATTTATTATTTAAAACATAATTCACGATACATTTAAATAAAAAGCAGGTGTAATTAAGAAAATATCTCTTTTATCGTTTTTAAACTTACTGGATAAAAGTAGAACAGTGAACTTAGAAGGGGTGCACATACAATTGTAAACGTTTCAGTTTGATATATTAAATAGTTTATGAGATAATGGATAATGGATTTGGCTGAATTAAAATTGACGGGATAGGGATCTTTGTCACACACACTTTCCGGAGTGTATGACAACAGAAAAAATGTTATGTCCCATGTATCCAATGATTGCATTAAGCATAGCTTACATTATGGACAATGTAAGCTACCAAGCTCTCAATATAAGGTCTTCAGTATTGGTCAATAGCTAAAAGTAAGGATTTATTGTTAATCCTTAATTAGTTCTTACAACAGAAAAATCTAATTCAGGAAAGGAACAATTTGAATAACTTTTCAGCATTATCTATTTCCGTGTTCTATCCTATTTATCAGCCCATACATATTAATCAAGTTTCTGATGAAAGAATTCATTGAAAATTTCTGCTTCTTCACCTGAAGAATGCTGCGCACAAACCTTGCCTAGATGCGAAGTATTAAAATGACAAATACATAGATAAATCAGATATTTCTACTGAAACAAAATAAATATACATACATACATACAAATACATATAAATATTTATCATTAGACTTCAGTAGGAAGTGAATGAAATAAGTTTTATGTAAATACTACGTAGAATAATAGTGAAAATGCCTAAGTGGTAGAGCCCTGTAATTATATGCATTTAGATTTGTAGATTAAAAGTGTAATTAGGTTTGCTTAGCTATGACTTATTTTCGCTTTTAAGGCAATTTTCTAATGTCACGCATACTTTGAAAAAAAGTATCTCGTAAACATGCACGCAGAGACAAAGAATTAAAGGAATGCGTTGAACAAAGAATATATGCTGACTTCATGCTAATACGAAAGAATGTGATATTTGTCCTCAAAAAGGTAGACTAAACATTAGTAATTCTAGAACTTTGAACCACTATACTGAGCAAAAATACTAATAATAACTAAATAAAGTAAATTACCAGTAGCAGCTTTTTTATTTCGTATGTGATTCGACCGCTCGCCTCCCACCAAGGCGGTCCGGGTTCAATCGCACGGACCCGCACGTTAGACGAATATGTGTCTAAGAGGGTTTTCTCTGGGTTCTCCGTTTCCCCCGCCATTAATTCCACCAATTTTTCCATCACCTTCCTTTCATCCTTTTCGTCTTCATGTCATCTTCTTGCTCACTCTCATGCCTGGCCGGGCGACCCCCCGTTCTTCATTCTCTGATTCAATGTCCGTCTGGTCCTTTACAGGTCTCTGACCCTATTGCTAGTCGTTGTTGTTGTTGTTTTAAGTCCTAGAGGATGTAAGCCCTACATAAGGAGGGTAAGACGACTAAGTAGGTAAGTAGTATAGTCATCAACGATCTTTCTTTATTATAAACTCTAATTTTATTATCATACTAGCTGTGTTACCCAGCGTTGCATTGATACATTCTATAAGTACGAGTTTAAAAATGAGGATTGGGGTAATTTTTTTAAGTCTGTAATTGCTATTTGTACATAAGCGTAAGTGTCCATACTTTTGTCCAGATTGGTCAAATAGTGACATTTTGTACACAAATGGTTGAAAAATATGAGTATGGGTAGCTTTTTGAAGTTGTATAATTTTCGCCGAGTCATATAGTCTAGGTACACCTAGTTGACCAAGCAGTGGGCTAGTATCCATAAGGGGTTGAAAATAAAGGAAGTGTAGCTTTTAAACATTTCAAGTGGATACTGTACAATTGAAAACAAGAATTAAATGGTTTTTGGAAGTTTTAAGGTAAGTTACGATTTTTGCCAACTTCTGGTGTATAATTGAGAAGTATTTTGGCAATGTGTTTTAAACAGTGCAGCTTTGTATACAAATATGAAAATGAAAATATGGTGGGGGTAGGTTTTTAGAGTTATAATGTACGAGAGATTTTTTTAAAGGTATGATTCGTTACACAATAAAACAAGAACTACTAAATATCGTGGCTAACTCATTTTTTATTCCTTTCTATATAACTTAGGCTTTCTTTCCACCGAATTTTTCAAATAGATTCTCATTCTAGTGTAGAATAACCTTGCGTGGCCCCTCCTAATATACGTTCGCGCCATTCCATGAAACAATCGTACATGAATTTGTTCTGTGTCTAAGATTCCATGATTTCTTCTTTGGTTTCAGGGCATGGGGATCAAAACTAGTGGTCCTGAAGTCAGATCTTTATAAGCTGAACGGAAATAATTGTGAATATACAAGTTAGTGTGATGTTAGTCAAAATAGGCGACTCATTATTTATGCCCTTCAAGAAGGACATGCAAATGTTCCCTTATAGATTATCACAACTCCTTTTCAATACAGAAAAATATAACTCCAGAAATAAATACACGTTTCATTGATGGACTGGCAGCGGAAGTCTGTGACAAAGCTCTAAAAACATTATGCTACGCTAAGAAAAATAGCTCTATAAACTTTGATAACTAGTACATAAGTTGTGTATGGTTTGAAGACTTGGATAAAAAATAAACTATTGCATAATATTTAGTAGTTCCTACTTTATTGCAAAAGGACCTCACTTTTAAAGTATCCCTCGAAGCTTATTATTTTCATTGGGTCCATAATATAAACGTACAGCGCTTCATCTGAACAGGCCAAAGAATGTTGGTTTTTACGATAGGGGTTGAAAATAGGGATTGAATATAAAGGTAGCTTAATTTTTGTCAGTTTCTAGAATCCAAATGTACTCGGTCATACCAAAAATATTGATTGATAAAACTTCAGCGAAATATGAGGGAGTATGGTGGTATGATCGATATTGCAATCCGTCCTCAAAATAACTCTATTTTAAAATATTTTAACCTTCATATGTAAATCTTACATAGCTAAAATCTTACATATTTGCAATAGAGTGCTAAAAGAAACATATTATATGCATATTCAACGAAATGGGATTGAAATTTGGTGACATGAATATGAAAAAAGCCGAGTTTTTTTCATTTTGGCGCCGCTGTAACGTGTACAACTCGCATTTGGAAGGTCATGGATTCAAAACCCCGGAGCTGACCAACCTGACGGACAGTTTTTTCGCGGTTTTCTTCGACCGGTAGATGAATGTTGGTTTGGACAATTATTCCACAAACTTCCTTATCATCCCTTTCATCACTCCATTTCATTTCCTTCTTCTTCACCGCCTTCCTGGATGTGTTGAGATCCAGGGTTTGCTTGCTCGTGGAAAGACTACTGGCCCAAGGCTTGTAAGCCTGTCCCATAAAGAGGAGGGTAATCCACTGAAGAAGAAGAAGAAGAGGAAAAATATGAAAAATAAATCCATAACCCCCCAGCTTTCAAAATCTTGGAAACATTATATGCCTGCGACCATCTGAAAGAAAGGAATTTTCAATTGTGAAAGAATTATCAAAATTGTCTGAGGGTTTATTGAGTTTGCCCTATACACACACAACAATAACAGATTTTCTCTCTTTATAATAGTATAGATTACGCTTCTTGCTAGAATTCCTAACACTTTGTACGTATAGAAACACGCAAACAACATTTCTAGAGAAGTCCCATTTTTTCTATGCCGTGATTCAAACATTTTGGTTGACTTTTGAGGCTACTGGGAGAGGCGTGTGTCGGAGGGAAGCAGTTGTGTAAACTAAACTGAACCGAGTAAATAAAGAGTTCAGACGGAGGTCGTTACACTGCAAGATCAAACCAACACCACGGTGATGGAATGTGGCTTTTTCCCCCTTTTCACTCGTACTTTGCCGTCAGCAGAAGTTTGTGGTGGCGTTGTGTTGTAGCAGGCTCCCCAGGGATTTCCACCAACCCTTACTTTCCAGTTGCAGAAAAATTTATGAAGGACTCGGTAATTTATTCTAGTCTAGTGAAAAATAGACAACTTTCTGCAAAGAGACGCTGCTTAGTTTAGCCGCATCCCTTTCTGTACTTCGAAAAGCCAAATTGCGTGTTATACAAACAGGTTGCTTTGAAGTGTTATTTATGAACGGGTCCTCCGGAGATAAAAATAAAGACAATAAAGACAAAGGAAAAGAGAGAGAATGACTATAATAATTTGATGTCTTGCATTTACCTGAATTTCTCTGCTCACTCTTCTACAAAGTATTCTTAAAAGACTTATTATTCTACCTCTTCTCCTTAATACATAAGTCTTCGTTATTTATTTATACATTCCGTTAGATATATAAGTACAATATTGTATGCTAAAGCGATAGTTAGATCTTTTCAAAGCCGGCTTTCAAATTATTTTCTCTTTGCATGAACACAAAAAAGAAAGAAAGGAAAAAATTAAGGGTGATTTGGAATTGAGAAAAGTATAAAGTCTTTGAAAATTCAAATTAATGACTAAGAATATCACGGAAATGGTTAACGCCACACAAAGTTTGTTTGACATAAGTTATGAACTTTATTTAGAGATACATTCTTTTAGTAAGATTTCTTACCGGTTTACTAGTTATGCAAAAGCCTTTCAGTATGAAGGGGACTTCAAAGGCTATTTTCAGAAAATTCAAGATATACATTTAATTTGTTATGAATATGTCTTAAACTTATGTTGTTTAATCAAAATCGTTAAAGCCAATTTTGAGAAAATCAAAATATTTAAAAGCTTTCCCAAAACTAAATTAAGCTTTATTCATAGATGTTCTTTAACTACTATTGGTCCTTAGCGGCCCATTCTATACTGGGCGTGAAAAGGGCAAATTTTGTTCAGAGAACTTTATCAGAGTTGAGGTTCTTTTACGTGCCGTAAATCTACAACGCGGTACCACCGACTTTACTTCCCTTCCGAAAGAAACAATGCTAAGGATTTTTACGCCCGAAAAAAATCAATTTCCCTTGCCGGGTTTAAACCCGCGATCTAGGAACTACAGGCTACATGGTAGCCCTAGACCACAGAGGACGACAAAAAGCTTTTCCAAGCAAATGGTAGCTTGTTGTGGTGATTTTCATGAAAGTCTTCGTCTTAGTTTTTGTAGGATGCTTTACGTCCTACAAAGTTTGGTATTTAACCGAATTTTTCTTTTTGAGTTTCACTGTTTACACTCACTCACTTACACCATATACAGCACACACACTGCACTGTGGTGCTACTTATTTTCACGCTGGGTAAAAATGTGACAATGTAATTTTTTTTCTAGGCAGTAAAGAATCTGAGCTTATCAGCACGCAAAAGTTTTAGAGTAAACAATAAATATTTAAACTATCTATAAGAAATAAATATCTTTTGAAGTTACAAAATATCTTATGAAGTGTATGGAAAAGAAAAAGAAATACTTGCTACATTTATGAAACAGATTCTGGTGTGTGAATCGGAACAGGTTAGTTGTTACTAAGTTGGAAATGTTATTAACGCCTCAAATTTGCAATTTTATACTTTTGGCGAATTCTTGTGAAGAATGGTACATGATAATCTTCTATACAATTTCAATGTCTACAACGCTTATTCATGCTGCCAAGATTTTTGCGATATCTAAAAATGGCGCTATACTATGAAAGATTTTGAACAACAGTAAACCTATTTGTAATGCTGACATACAAAGTATGCTTCAAAAGTGTATTTTTGGAAATGACAGGTTAGTTTTATTTTGAGAACGTTTTAAAACACTTTGAATATTCAAAGTTGTTATTATATAGGTATGGTATACAGTTTGTTGCCATTATTGTCGATAATGAAACTATTTTAGGATTCAAGTCACTCTTAAGAACTGAAATAAAATCTAACGTTTCGAAAGAGTCTGATATCTCCTTTTCACGAATCTGTCAGGTATATGCTAGCTAGGCGATGGATCCCTGAACAAGAGCTGGGTAACTGTTTGGAAATATTGGATTTTATTTTATTAATTTAAAATGTGGATTAAGTCATAACAGTTTTAATAATGAATTATAAAGCTTATCCTGACCTATTTTCTAATAAGTGTTTATGGGCTGTGGTACAGTAATGCAAGAATACCTGGACCAAACATAAGAGATAAATAAGTTTAAGTGACTGAAAAATATTATTACTCCAATGCTTGCGCTTTTTATTGTTTACAACAGTTTAGTTTTATTATGGAAATCTGTTACGAATATAGATATGAGAATATGGAATATACTCACGGGTTTTAATCCTATCTTTGTAGTACTAACAGATTAAAGGTATTATGGATTCATATATGTGTATATCAAAGCGTGGTACATGGTTACATCGCAGCATCTTTCGGCTATTAAACGAAATGCTGATAAAGTTTACTCATAAATCTGTGTTGATCGCACATCACTTTCCTTCTTATTGGGTAAACGAATTCCAAATAATTTCAGTAGCTGCCGTAGAGTGGTGTCATTTACCGACTGTATTATACCGTATGTGGCGTGTCGGTTGTTTTTGGTGTCTCGGTCCGGTCGTCCTTCACCTGGCTCAACGAGTTCGGTTCTGCTGGCATGAAAGGATATATCTCTTCCTTGGTGAGTTTATTGTATGGCTAAATAAGCCGAATTTTTTTAAATTCCCAGTAGGCTTGCTGACCAGATTGTTCATCCGGCTTTACCTGTTACCATTTTTCGATAAGCTCGTGTTTCGATATTAAAATATAATTATTTTGCGGAGATATAAATGGGAGTTATACTCGTATTTGTTCACTTTGTATTATTCATTTTGTTTTGGCCTAGTCACTTGATTTTTTTCATATGTGGTGTGCGAGTTCTTTTGTCGTTTTAGGGAATATTTAATTGCTTTTAATTCTTGTGTTTTTGTTAAGCTTTATCTAAATCGATAGGTTGTTGGAGTTCGTATTTTCCATGTTTTACCTACATTGTTAGTTTATTCAGAGTTAATATATAAAGTGCTAATGTGTTCAAAGTTCATCTAATTATGTATTTTCTGAGAGATGTCATGGGAATTATTTCATAGTTGTGTTGTTTTGTTAAATGGCAATGCAAGCGTGAGGGAAAAGCTGTAGTGATCGAGCTAAATGGGGCAAATCTGTTATGCATTTATGTTAAGATAATTTATCTTATATTTCCCTCTGCAGTCATTTGTATGAAGTCGTGCAATAACATAATGGTTTCTGAAAACTTATGAGCATGGACATTTTGTGTGTTCATGATGAATATAATCATGTACATTTCCCAGTGGCAAACATTTGTTAATTAAACCCAGTATACCCAAATTTGACTGTTGTGAACAAATGCTTGGGGTGCATTCCTGTTATCCTTATATCAGTCTTACTCACCCCATATCTAGGCCTGCAGCCAAGGCATCACCATTTTATTAATATGAAGCTCAAATGTAGCTTGATTCCAGGTATCCGCCGGTTCTACTTTGAATAAAACGGTAATAAAATTGTGTATTTTCGCTAAGAAAGATACACTCTTAAGTCACTGCCGTAATGACAATGAGGATACATGAAAGTAAGTAGCAAACATGATACCTTCTCCCATTTTACAACTCATAAATCTCATAATTTTCCTTTGATATTCATTAAGCTCAAATAATTGGAAAACTATGAACACTCGGACTGCCGAAGTTTGTGCGCACTGAAACTGCTTTGATTTGAGCTATAAGGAAAATACAATTGAAAAAGAGAAAAGACAAAAAACAATTTCGTACCTTTTCTCTAGGCAGTTAGGAAAGTATAGCTGGAAAAGTGAGGAAGAACACATTCTAGTGAAATATGTCTCATTGTCTTAAGTTGGGTGCAAGCTGAAAAGTACTCTTAAGTGTAGTATACATTCGCGCTAGAGCATGTGAACACGTTTTCTCTTTCTCTCAACTGCTTTCAGCAGCAAAGAAGCTACAAACTAACACAATCTTTGTTGTAGGAGCTGTAAACGCTTTGGAACGAAAAAGTATGGTTTTGTGTAAGAGATTCGTTTATTATGATGAATCTTTCAGTGTATAAAACGGCGAGAAATAAAACGAAAAGGCAGGTAAAATCTGCATGCGCTGAAAAGCCAGAGAACAGGCTTAAAAGAATATAAAAGAGTAGCAGTTCTTTTTCCTCTTTCCCTCTGCATTTTCCACCGGAGAAATGCAAGGGTTAAACACGAAAAAGTAACCTCCTCTGCCATAAAATGCATGATATATTTTTCAGTTAAAAGTAATTTTGAGCAGTATGATCAAAGTCAAATTATAAGTTTTCAGCGTTAGCACATACACCAATAAACGGCTGCTTGCTTCTTTTCATGGTGAAAATTATAGTAAGTTTAATTTCAAAGCATTTTCTTACCTTTCCTGTTTCAGAAAACTTGACCTTAAAATATACCAAGCAGATTTTAATATAAATGTAATCTTCAGACGCGTTACCCTAGTTTTGTACTTAGAATAATTCACAATGTAACTAAATCGCTTCATTTCTTTAGAAAAGTTTCGAAAATTGTAGCAGTGCAAAATTAATCGTCTCATTCACGCATTTGTTCCTATTACTGTAAATACGAATGTGTCTTTATCTCCATTTTACACAACTGTAGAGATAAAGGCAACATCTCATAAATATCTGTTTGTACGAACAGTGAGGTCCAACTATTGCAAGAAGCGTAGAAAACAAGAATGGCTAATAATTTTCTCGTGCTGCACTCGCAAGATTTCCCTACAAGAAACACAGCTTCAGCAATATGGCCTATTTAACAAGATACCTTTTGTAACTATAGAATCATACGATAAATATTAATGGTTTGTTAATGGAATTGAGAGTATACAAACGTCTACTGAAATCATCGTTTGAGGTTAGCATTTTAACCTTCATGCGATCATTTTTTGTGAAACACATGCAGTGGATTTCTTACATTTATTATTATTTTCGGATTTCCTGGACACAGTTTTTAAATTAATTTTTACTTTCTTCGTCACCTACATCTATTAGGCAAGAGGAAGTGTTGTATTCCACTCAATATAGAAATTTCACTGATATGAATACGCGGGTGTGTGTGTGTGTGTGTGTGTGTGTGTGTGTGTGTGTGTGTGTGTGTATTAACAGCATGAGTCCAGTAAACAATAACCACCAGCATTATTTTCAGCATTTACTAAGGAGGTAACACACCAAACTACCTTTACATGGATAAATTGTTTATATTTTGGTACTCTCAAAACTGGCTCTAACTATTTTGATTGAAATACCATTGATATTTTTATAGGTATTTGCATGACAAAAGAATTTTGCATGAAAAATGAATGGGAATACACCGGGAACTCGTCTTCATTCGGGATGAGCTTTGTATAATTTTGTATAATATTTAAACCATAAAAGGTAAACAAGTGCATACTAAAAAAAAAGAAAGAAACAAAAGAAAACAAAACAAAACACACATTGTATTTAAAACATTTTTTGTGTCCTCACCATTTTTGAGATATTCCTTATTTGTTTGAATCTTGTAATAGTTTGCATTTTAATTGCTGTAGCTATTCAGTTGTTTCTTGCAATGTCATGGAAAAAGCATGCAATTTCAAGGCCAGCACATAGCGACGAACATCTAGACATTTTAATATAGATTTACCCTTTGTGCCCATAACAAAATGCACATTGAATTTTTTTTTAAAACCAAGTTAATTATGACAATTAACTTGAAGTAAAACAAGAATAAGCTTTTGTAAGGAGGCTGTATAAAAATATAGTGAAACACAGGTTTGTAAATCTTAACTCCACTTCTACCTTTACAGAGTGCCGCTACCTTTATATCGTCATTATGTTCATATTGCAACAAATAAGAACGCCAGTTGCTGCTAAACACCTTTATTTGTCACTTAAGTGCTCAATGTAGCACGAACTATACATTTGAGGCAGTTTTGGCATACACTCATAACGGAATAAAACTGATCCATCGAATCACTGCTGAGTCACAACTAACAACTGAACTGCACTGGGCACTGTACTCTTTTAAATGTCCAAACTCTTCGACTAGTTGACCGCACCTAATTTCCTAACCCACGGTCCGGGCAAGAGCAACCCTGTATACGAATATAAACCCTACATATAAAGCGGAATGTTCTAGAAGAAGAAGCTATTAGAAACGGTTGAAAGGAATCTTCTGAAGCAATTAAAATACGTGGGAATGGGACATGATGGGTTTGTTGCGCGGGCTGTTTTTTTAAGGGGACCGGTCATAACCCCAACCAAAGGCTTGGCACGGTAACTTTGCGCGCGTGGTCACAATATTCTGATAAACAATTATGAGACTAGAATGTTGGTTATGTCTTGGCACCCACACACTAGAAGTATACATCGTTTCGTGTGCCAGGGCATAATCGATGACTTATTTTACGTTAGAGATCGAACCTCTTTGAGTACCTCAGTAAATACCTTATGTAAAGACATCCTCATGAAAAACTCTTGCACTAACCTTATCAGATCTAGTTGCTATTGTTGTTTCTACACAATCCGATTGTGTTACTGGAGTCTATAGCCGTTGCTTTCGTAACCAATCGGTCCACTTTCTTATGCGTGGATCAGTATTTCAAACACGAGTGAATCACACACACACACACACACACACACACACACACACACACACACACACATACACACACACATACATACACGTACACGTACACATACGCATACACATACACACACACACACATCTCTCGACATCCTTGAAACTTTCTGTAGCTGTTTCTCTTCTGCTAAACGTTACTTTCAGCCTGCTAACAATATCAACTTCTGTTTTTGAAGCATCTTCTATTCAACTGTCTTTCGAGTACAAAAATTCAAACCTTGGATTCAGGATTCATATTTATAGGATATTCTGATGCGATCAAATCAAGACATTATAATAATTAATTATAATAATGATAAACGCAGTACTTCAGGAACTCCACGGTGGCGGACCTCTCATCCAGTGTCTGTGATTTAGCATTTGGAAAAAATTCTTAGTCTACGTGGGGTTATTGAAGAAAAATTCACTAATTCTTCCTTCCATCCCTTCTTTTGGTATTGTTTACTCAATTTTAGATTCATCAGAGCAGCGAAATAAAATTTTAAGAAAGACGATAACGGGGAACCGAGGTCGGACCTTCTCAAAGAGTTGAAACCTGCATGCAGGGGTCAGCCAAACTGAATTACATGTGACGTAATACTGGAGATACATTGACATGGATGTGAAGGGAACAACAAGGCAGTAATGATCAATGCTCCAAATATGAATGCTCCGTCTTTATTATTTGCTGATGATACTACTACTACTGTATAGTCATATTGATAATTTGAAATCCCAAAAAGACAGTGCACTTGATAAAGCCTCTTAAGTATTTTCAGATAAAATTACGGATTTAAACTAAATACCGATAAAACTCAATCCATTTTGTTAAGATTAAAGAACATTCCAAATAAAAAGTTTTTTCAAGTGTAAAACTTCTTGGTGTTGTGCTGGATAATGCCAAAAATGAACTGTTCAGAGGGATTTACTTGCTTAGAAACTTAAGGAATTAAGTTCATATATGAATTACCTAAAATATGAGTATTCTGCTTTTAACTTCCTCTACTAGTACAGTAAGTAGGCGAAGTACTATATTCCATCCAAAAATTCAATGTCGAGATTTCACCTGAAATACATGTTTTGATGCCCCATTGAATAAATTTAAAAGGACAGTTTTAGAAAAAAGTTCCTGTGTGTGTGTGTGTGTGTGTGTGTGTGTGTGTGTGTGTGTGTGTGTGTCAACAGTATAACTCAAAAACGATAAGTCGGATAAATATCAAACTTGTGTTTAGGTTCAACACCTTCAATGTGGCACGAAGATTTTCAAGAAAATCTCCCTATCCCACACTATTATAGGGAACATTTTTTGAAATATTTTATTATCTAAATATGTCTAACATTTTAATTAAAATATCATATATTAAAGATATTTCTTTTACAAATAAAATGCATATCTTGAATTTTCTGGAAATAAACTCTGAAGTCCTCTTCAATTGGAAGAAATGTTGTATAATTTATATAACTGGTAAACGTTACGTGATAGACGAAAACGTACCTCACAAAAAATGTAGATCTCTTTAAAACACACAATTTACTTCAAATAATCTTTTTAGTGACATAAACCATTTCTGATGTATCCGTTATAGGTTCTATTGTTCATTTCTTAATCATTCTCTTAACGTCCTGTCAACTTTTAGGTATTTCTCGCGATTGCATGGAAACAGAATGGAATTTTAAGACCAGAATATAGCGTCCAATTCTTAAAAATGTTGAGTATCGCCATTGTGTCTATCACAAAATCTGTAGTGTAGCTATTTCTGCAAAGGTTTATTTAGATTAAAATGCAGTAGATAGAAAAATAAGCTTTGGTAAAATAGTTTATAAACCCACTAATAGGCGATAGAGGGTATAGAAAGTCATGTGAACACATCCTTTTTTCATCATCTTTTGGTTAACTTGAGGTTAACTTAATTTGAGTTGTATTAAATTTAAGTTAACACTTAAATTACAAAAGAAATCATAGCATATTACGAGGGTAAGCCTTGCCAAAACGGGAACATTGCATTCATTCACTTGGTATGAGAATGTTTAATAAATTACTCCAATCAAAAGTTAATGTAAACATATATATATATATAATTGTTTAATTTTAAGTCATTTTTATTGTATTGATGGGTGTTTTAGTGCAATATAACTGTGATTTTTTAAATTTTTATGTTTATTGTTTGTAAATGACGATTGTTATAGCCTCTAACTTGAGATTTTACTAAAAAAATATTAACCGATTGATTGCTTTGCTTTCTTTCTTACAAATACATCGGTACAAAGTACAACATAAAACATACGAAACCTTTATCAAGCGATTTCTTCGCTAACAATAATTTGACCTTTCCCTTTGGCTCGCCTGACCAACACTCCGCAATGAGTTCCTAGCTGAAAGTTGAGACAGGAAGAGACTTGCTCTCGACTTTTCGCGCTATTCAGTTGGCTGTATAATATACTGATGTATACTAACACACAATTTGGATGTCTTGGATTACTTCGACGAGTATCGTGATTAGTGCTGTATCTACCGTAAATAACGGCCCTGTCCGTATTATTTTAGTTGTTTCTAACACTTCCTTACAGAAAAAAAAGCTACGTGGATTTAGGGAGAAGATACGAGTTTCGCTTGTATAAATTTATTATTATAGTTAGGCATCGTATTGCAAATTTTATGGGCAGTTTGCAGTACTTAACGCATAACAGCAATGCCTGGTTTTCTGAAAAAGTGCTAACACTACCCAATGTTTTATTTTTTAGTTTGCCTTCGGTCGTATAGTATTTACAAAATACGTTAAATTATTGAATATGTGCTTAATTTGCAGACTGAATGTTATCTAAAGATCTCCCTTTCTATCATAAGTCGCAATGCTGTTTATATTTGCAGAGAGATACATTTTTCTTAAATGTAACCGTTTCGATCTTATTTTTATAGGAATCTGTTATAATAATGTATAATATACATAAACCATAACTAATATAAGCAATAATATAGTGAGTTTGTATTAAATTTACTAAATTCATTAGACTGCAAAATATAGTGTCTGTACATTTAATAGTTTGAATGATGAAAAACATTTTTAACAATCATAGTTATTGATAACGAGCATTAAAGGAATAAATATATTGAACTAATATTTTTATTTAAAGTGTTATGAGCATATACTGGTGGAAGATAATATTCAGAGGATACACATTCTTTTTCACTAAACTAAAGAGCAAAGTTCTTTCTATAAAGAAGAAAATAAATTTCAAGGATCGCTTTGATGCCCAAAATGTACCTTCCCTTAGAGCGTGTCAAAGATGACAATTACTGCTCCAAGTGGTAACTAGCTTTAACTCTTTATGAACCTCGCACACCGTAACCAAAAATAATTTTGGCATTTTCATCGTGCAAGAGAAATTGTTTGCATTTGTGCTATTCTGTGAGATTACAAGTATACGCATTCAGCTAAATATTTTTGGTTTTACAATTGGGTAGAAACTTTTATGGACTTAAGTCCTACGAGAATTAATGAATAAATAGGCATTGCGGTGAATTTGTGTGCCAGCGGAAATGCAATTTCAACGTTTTTAAACATTTAGTGTAAAGGTTGCAATAAATGAGTAAGGGACCAAATGGGAATAAGGCAAATCTAATAAATCAAAATTTAAAAGTGCAAATTTTGCATAAAAAGCTGGAGCATCTGTTATTCATATGAAGTAGAAGTTCCTCAGCATATCTGAAACTACAAACAACCTACCAAGGAATCAGACATTTTCATGCAAACAAATGAAATGAAAGTACCTTGGATGATATGATATAATGGAAATTATGGAAATTATTCGGAAAGAAGAAGAAAGAATCAAACCGTTGGCTTCCTCTTGAACGCCACAACTCTCTCGCGAACTTTGTAACACCTCAGCCTGGAAACCTTCCAAGCGAAAAGGATCGATAGGGTCTACTTTTATGGCCTATATAGTTTCTAGCGTTTTTGTCCTTCCGGTGCTGGCATTCGGAACCTGGGTTATTTTTGGATTGATGCATCATGAAATTCCTCTCTGCACTGCAGTGTACCGGTCCGGGGAAGTTCCATACTATGCAGAGAGGATTTTAATTCATTTTTATGAAACCACGTTGCTCAGAGACTGAAGAATTCTGTGCAGCCTGTGATTATAAGTAGTCCCTTTGAAGTATTGTTTAACATTTACTGAGGTCGAGTATCACATCTTCTCTTCCATATTTTTTATTTTTCCCCAAGTGCTGATGAAATACTCGTTTCTACATGTTTTCCATGAGTAGTACAGGCAATCTTCCAGAGACCTATTTTTTTCTGTATTTGGAGACTCCACTCCAAAATCATCTCTGGCCTCCGATTAACCCCATTCTGTGACGTGTCATACCGCGTGAGCCTAAGTTAACATAAGACGGAGAAAATCCACACATCTTCCGGATGGAAGAAATCACCAAGCTCCACGGACGTGACAGTTTAATACTCGAGAGGGCGTGACAGAAACTCGTGGAGGAGAACAATTGCTTGTGAAACTTGGATCCATATTACACATGTTAGGACATCAGTAAAAATCGAACAATAAGATCCACGAAAAATGTATACACACAGCGAGTAAAAGCGGAGAAGATACTTTAGAATTTAAAGGATTAAACTAAAATGCACATATCAATCTTCGGTGCAACAGTATAAAATGGATTAATCACGATAAATTATGACAAGTCATTAAATGCCAAAATCTACATTATATAAAATAATGTAATAATTAAATTAATATTTCATGAAAAGCTTTATCATGGTGCACTAAACCAGATAAACACATAAAACGGTTAGAAGTATAAAGCCGGAGTATGGAAACTTTGATATTTCACAACTACCCAACGTAAGTAAACAGGTACCTTCAAGGGATACTGAAAATGCAAGTATGTCGCTTACACACAAAGGATCAGAACCAATCCACCTGAGAAGAGGACGCCCTTGAGGAAAGCAAAACATTGAAGGATAGAATAAATCAAGAGTCAACCACACACCGACCTGCTGAAACGGAATATAGTGCAAAGATTGACAAGTAAATTATATCAGAAATGTATCCTTCCGCAATAATACAGGTGGAAAGAGACTTAGCACAACTTGAAAACTGCCACCAAAAGTAGCATAGCACTGCTACGTGTGATAAATCTCATTTTTCTTATTCGTGCAGTAGTATGTTGTGTTCCATAATTCCTGAATAATTTACTGTAAACATATATAGTGGTGAAAAAAATTGCTAAGCGCACTCTGAGAGCAGCACTTATTCCATCTATACTTCGCTTTCAAACCGGATTCACACGAGTCCATCTCAAATCATTTCAATAGTGAAACAATGAAATCTATGGCATTACTTATCTTCCTGTCCAGCGCATAAATAGGAGGCTTCTTAAACCACCTTTCGTAAGCTAATATGTCACTAGAGCACTTGTATAAGTGTCTGATGCCATACTCATTAGTTGTTATACAAAAAAGGGCAACCAAACTGAGTTGAAGATCACGGGCAATGAACTAAACCCATGTAAACCATCGAGTACCCTTGTAAACCCAGAAATGTGACTAACCAAGAATCCATGTCTCGTTTATAGGTTTAGGAACAGAATTTTTGGAGGGAAGAAATTCTTCAGAGTTAAGGCATGCACTTTTTGAATAATTGGCATCAGTGTTCAAACCTCGGTGATAATCTATTTTTCTCTTTCATATTTTCCTTCCATTCATCTCTCCATACATACATTGCATTCTAATGTTAAACTCCCATATATTTTCCATAACATTTTGTTATAAAATATATATTGGTCAACTTGTTTATACCTTGCAGCCAACGCTTCCAATTACTGGGGATAAGGTCCAATAGATTTGTAATTCGTTTGTTTCCTTTCTTTTTGTCATCTTTAGACGTTTGTGCTTAGTTCCATTCATTGCCGAAAGAGGGCATCTATCGCTCTTCTGCATATGACCCTACAACGGTGCATTAATTCTATCTCGAGTAATGGCAGATGCCCTGATTAAAGTTCTGTTGTTCTCGCGTTTGTTTTGCAGGGCAATAGGGCTACTAAACGAAGCAATGTGGTTTTTCATAGTTCACTATAAGGGGAACAAGGCGTGCAAGAAACGTACAGCTCATCCGCTTGTTTATACAGAGAATGAAGATAGGTCTCTCTTGGCGGAGGTGGAAAGGGATCCCTTTGGAACCGTAGCTGAATATAGCACCTAGTCTTCATTCTCTGGTAGTGCAAGACTGCAACCGTTGCAAGTATTCCGAAATTCGGTGTAGACGTGCAGGAATTAAAGAAGAGCTAACCGAAGCTCAAGTGATTGATAGTTGACATATGCAGAAATTATAACCTCGATTGAAGAGAAGTAATCTATTCGAACGAAGTTACATATAGTACTGCTATTGGCCCTTCTACTATATATGCCTACACACCCAGTGTAACTCAATGCAACAGACGCCATCTAAACACTCGTTCAAGATATTTGGGTATGGGTATCACGGGATGGGACAGGTATGCCGGAACGCGTTAATGGTATCCTGAATGTCCAAACATATATTGGAATACTCCAACATTTCTCCTCCCATCTGTCCAAGAGCGTTATCCTGAAGGAATAATTACATTCCAGTACAGTAATTCGGTCCATACGTCAACCAGAGATAAAAAACTGGTTTTCGGAGCACAGGGACACTTTTGAGCGGATATCATGTCTTTCGAAGCTACCAAATTTGACTCTAATAGAACATGTTTGGGTAAAAACAAAGAAGAGGCTTTCTCGATGTCTCAGCTCGCCAATGCTGCACAGCTCTGCTATATCATAGGAGACACTTGGGAATCACTGGATTCCATGGCCCGAAGCCTGAAGTCAGTGATAGAAAATAACGGGGACCGCTCAAAATATTCCACATTTTGTTCTTTGTGATTGCTTAAGTTTAATTAGATGCTTTTTCATTTAAATGCGATCAGTCTAAGGTTCGGTTTGCTCTATAGGGAATTTCTTTTTTCTATTTTTTTGATAACAGCAGATAATTAAGTCACACATTTAGGAGAATATATCTACAGTATCAGAATATATCTACAGTAAATATAGAAACTGACTATATGGAAAGCACATGACTGATGAAAACATGCAAATCGTTGGGTTCGAACGATCTCTTCAATTAACACACTGAAGCCGGGCGTAGATCGTCACCTTTGAAGCCGCACCCTTTGCTTCAATGTCAGTTGCTACAGTGCTTTGCTATGAGATCTTTCTCTCAGGGTATGTGTGAGCGGATGTAAAAGGATAACACAAGTTTAAATTGACTAAGACATTTAATGTGACCTAACACTTGGGCTATCGAAGCGAATTGCCGATCGTCTGAATATAAAGATTGAAACTTGACTATGAACCGTAGCACTCGAAACAATTGGCTTAATATACATACTAACTTCTGCACTATCGCTTTGAAAATAACCGGTTCAGCAATAAAAGAAACAAAAAGCGTAACTTGCCGTGAGTCACTAAAATGCTTACGGCAAAATTCCTCGCGATGGCCGCTAAACTTTACTCACCCAAACGCGTCACTAAGTGCTTAAAATAACAGACGAATAATCACCAGATTAAGTGATTAATTCTCAATAAATGTGTCACCAATGTATGCACGAAGATGTGCAGGAACGAATGTATCTCTGAGTAGAATGCACACCCTTATACTAACGCAAGCTCCGCTTATATTTTACTCCCCCACCAACTTACTTCATATGACCTCCAATTGCAAATGTTCTACGTATGAGTATGTGACACTGCTACTAGATTGCACTTCACCGACCCTCGTAATTTTATTATATTTTTCTATTTCAGAATTTCATCCTACATGACAGTTCAAACGCACTGAACTTATAATCTAACTGCATTCCAAGAATCTTTAATTTAATGCTTTCGCTTCTCACGCTGTTACTGATTACTTTGATTAACATGACTCGCTAATTTCTTCTTCTGACAAATCTTTCAACTCAAGCTTATTATATTAATCATTGGTTTAATATACGAAAATTATTTATTGAGATTACTTCTTTATTTAATAATTTATATATTCCGGTCAATAATTCTAACGCAGAACCCTAGCAGTGAGCCATTTATACTACAGAGCGTATTCTCCCCTTCTTATATGATCACGTAACCAAAGGTTTAAATTAAAAGTTTTGGTTTTGTATTTGAGTATTTACCTGTGCATTTTTGCGAAGAACTGTTCTTTGAATTACTTCTCCGGTGATTTTGTTATACAATAACGTAATACATCGCATCTAGCCAGAATAATACGCGAGTATGATTTTAATGTAACATGTGCACGTGTGAATTAAGCTCTGTTAACTTCATGTAAGTCCGTGAGGCTATAGTGATACCTTAAGATTTTACAGGGCTCAATAATTTTTTCCAGCACTGTGCTATTAATATTGTTTTCTGTCCAACGTCAGGTGCTTCAGTGTTAAATTAATGTTCTCCTTTCTTCCCTCTTTTCCTCATTTCTAATATTTTCTTATGTAAGTAAATACAGTTTTATATTTAAATATATTTGAATCTGGGATTTTCCTTTGTCTCGAATGAGTATCACATTTACCATTCTTTCAGTGGTATTTTTACATGGGAAGTTCCGAGCACTTCATACCGCAACCTACCTTGAAATTTTAGTGACAGAAGTAATTTGTCATAAAAAGCTTGCATTCAAAGTTATAGTGGCCAGTTCTTATTTTAAGTCAGGAATAGAATCACCCACAAGCCATTTTACATTATAGGGAAACAACACTTACATTAAGGCCTAGTAAGCGAGAGAGGAGAGTAAACCATCCCTCAAGATAGCTACTCCACGCTTAGTCCATCCGTGTATGTTACATATCATTGCGCTGCTATTGGAGGATTCTGGTCTCAGTGTCTAGACGTTGCAGTTTAAATTAACCCTAATGTGTTGATTAAAACCTTCTTATTCTACACGAGTTATATCACAAGAATTTCAACGTAAGGTTTGTATGAATGGTTTGATATTTTCCTTGTTAACAAAAAAAAAAACAATTCTCACCTACTACCCCAGCCAATATTTGCGTCCTAATCTAGTAAGCTTCATTAATTGTATTCCCTTTGTCTCTTTCTGAAATAGCTGCATTACTCATTTTGTATCTCTATTTGATTTAATTTTTCTTTCTACCCAAATTCAATATTGCTTATATAGCATGTTTTACTGCACTTTCCTTGTCTTCGGCAAAAGATCGTAAATATGACGATAAATAGACACCTAAATGAACTTCTCAATACTGGAAGGGTAGAATCAGACTGAAAAAATTCAATACCATAGCTGGGATTGGAACCACCGACCTGCTGCTTTCCTTGTCATTTCTCTAAACAAATGAACCACCATGGCAACATGCTCGTATGGCATAAAATTTCCCAATCAACCTCCGGTGAACCACAAGGCGTTCTCAAATTCATTTTTAAATAACTTATCCCAGTGGTGACATATCGTAAGTACTTTAACTCTCGGATGCCGGTCAGTTGGGAAATTTGTCGTAGCATGTTGTTGCCATGGTATCTCAGTGGATTAGAACAACGGCACGGAAACCCGAAGATTCATGATTATAATCACAGCTATGGCATTACATTTTTCAGTCCAATTCTACCTGCACAACGTAAGTCTACACATGACATGTGTGGAAGTACAATTAATTACTATTAGAAACTCTTTGTTGGAACAAACCTATTATTACTATTAAAGAAGTAAGTATGATGTGGCTAAATTGATTGTCTCCGAGAGGTAACGGGAATACATCGGCTACGTTGAAACAGAAGAAAAGGATAATAAGTAGTAAAAAGCGAAGACAACAAATTAATATTCTATTTTTAAAATTTTAAGAACAGAAGCCTTAACACAACGTTAAAATTCACAGGAAATCAGATACTCTTAAATCGAACAAGAGGAGTTTAATTTACAGCACTTCTTGAGTGGTAAACATATCAGATTTATTTATGAGGGTTAATAACGGCGTCATGGAACTTCTCCCTCTAAGCTGCGATATGATGAAGTGGAAAGACATTTAAGTAACCTAATCTCTTTTACACCGAGTTACGTTTTACAACCCTGTAGATGATGTGATAAAAAATATCGATTTATTTTATGGATACCAAAGATACGGCAGTGTGGGTCAACGGCAGAATAATGGGTAGGGGCGGGGGAGAAATGAAAGTGGCGATGGTATTTTGCCAGTAGCGTGCACCACAGGGTCCTTTGGCTGTGAGCCCAACCCACTGGGTTAGTATATATATCTTGAATGCAGCTACGCACATCATTTTCCATGTCTGAGCTGCGCACTGAGAACCTACCATATTTCCTTTTTCTGTTTTATTTGGTACAGGGGATTCCCGTTGAGGCGCTTCAGAAAAGTGCACTATTATCATATTATGTAACACCACAAGTGATTTATCTACAGAATTTGAAAATCGTATAATAAGATTCTTCAAATGCTTACAATGAATGCTGGTTTAACCTCAAAACAGGTCTGCGGTTCAAATCCCGCCAGTACTTCCTCTCTGACTAAGGGATTTTTACCCAGCTTTTCCTCAGTTCTCATTACTGGAAAATGCTGGGGTGCTACCCTAAATTTAGACCTGGAGCATTTATCTCCTCGATTATCATTTCACTTCATCACCATGTCCACTGCTAGAGGTGTCGAATGCAGTAAAAACGGATGTTAAACACTACTTAAAAATTAACACAAATTAAAGGTTCTGCTGCACACTGTAAAAACAACAAATTGAACCTTTTTTTCAAATTCAATAATAAGAAGCTCTTATTTTCTAAACATGCAATTATGAAATTGAGCACTTTTTATATGTTGAATCTGAATTTATGTTCTACGTAAATAAGTAGTTTTAATTATTTTAATTTAGCGCCTGTTTCCATTGTACTCCTGATAGTCGTACTATATTTCAAGAAAGAACATTTACACTTTTCACGGGCCAGTATCATTCAGGCGTTCCGTGAGTAGGGGGTATGAAAACTAAATCGCTGTGGACGTCGTGGTCGCCATGGATTGTGTACAGCATATAGAAGTTGGCTCCATTAAGATTATCATTCAAACTCTTCACATTTTCTGCTAAATCATGTAGTAATAACTTAGCTGCAAGATAACTGTAAATTTGATTATTACCGTGTCTTGCAAGGTGAAAAAGTTAATAAAATGTATGACCATATGCTAGGGATTGAACCATAAACCCTCGGCACATTTGAAAAAGCGTGTGTTTTACTAATGAGCTACGACAGCATATGTTAGTGCACGAGTTATATAAAACATGGATGTTGGTTCTATTAAAAGCATAATTTCATGTGTCTTCCGATTTCTTTCCAATACAATATAGCTAATAGCTCAGCTGCAAGAGAATTGCAACTTGTTTTGTAATATTTAGTCCATTTTTTGTCATACTGAGTTAATATAGCGATAAAAACCATCGATGTGAGTGACAGGCGACCACAACAGTATACATCTACGACCACGCTCGATTTAGTTTTCATACCACCTACTCACGGAACGCCTGAATGATACCGACCCGCGATAAGTGTACATTTACTTTCTTGAAGTATAGTACCTGATCATAAAGGAACATGAGGATAATTGCTCATAGATAATAGCGTATGATCCTAAATTATCGCAATAGAGTCACTACTAGATGTTATGTAACACTTTCTAGCACATAATGGGTCTATCTATGATCTACACTTAGGCATGGAATAGCCTATATAACCTAGCTGTCTGCGCTCAGTCAGTGATATTAGAGTTCCTTTCTCCAACCTCTTTCTAATTTCTACATATGGACAAAGCACCTGTAAATGAGAAATTATATTCAACATATAGTTGAAAATATTTCATTGTGAATAAATGTTAACATATAAACACCATGAAACTAAGACTTACATTTTTAATAATTGTTCATATGTACTTAGTCATATCATAAGCTCTGTCATAAATGTATACGTGGGTATCACATCAAAGAATAATAGTATTCAAAACATTTCCATACCATTTATTAACCATAATGTTATGAATACAGAGAACAGATACTTGCTCAATATGTTCTCCTTTGGAGGCCACACAGGCCTTCAAACGGCGCGGTCAATCATTATAGCGGCACGTATGACAGATTCTGCAATGTTCGCTTCAAATCTGGTATTAGAGCCTCCAGATTTCTGTGTCGTGACGAGCAAGCTTTACTCTCGATGATGTCCCATAGTTGGCAATCCTGCGGATTCAGATTTGGACTTCCCGGTGGCCAATCTTGCTGCGCTATAAACTCAGGAGCATTGTCCTTGCACCTAAATTTAAATGGCCGCTCTTAAAGATAGGGGAAAGTACTTGCGTTCAGTTAAAGCTTCCCACACTGTCTAGAGCAAGGTAATTTAAGTATATCACGAGAAAAACTTCTTTGCCTACACCAAACACTTTTGTAGTAAGTTGCTTAGCATTTTTTAAATCGAGGTGTTTTCTCCCTTCCTCAATGTTGCATCTTTTAAAGAATGTGTGCACTCTAAATGTGATATTTCGACCTGTCTCTTTGAGTATCCACTAGAGTAGAGGTGGCGAAAACCTGACTCGCGAGTTATTTTGACTCGCAGGCGCACGTTCCCTCTCTGCAACCGTCCGTTTGATTTTCACATGCTCATGTGTGATACAATGCGTGTTGCATATTTGGTGACTCGCGGAAGGAAGTCGTTTTCGCCACCCTTGCTCTAGATTCACCGCTTAAGGACATTGCAGGATTTCGTGCCTATTCTATTGTTACTTAAGGCAACAACTGATTACCATATTATGTATTTGAACTCTAAAGGGTAAACATAAAGCCCACACTCTTACACGTCATAAAAATTTCACGGCCGACGTTCTCTAGATGCAGAATTCTGCTTACCAGGCTAAGTAGCGCCTGAATCGTCTTGAATTACAGAGAGATGAAACAAAGAAAATCCATGTGCTTGTTTTACGTAATTCCTTTAGCACCACACAGTCAATGGTTCGCATTACAGTACCATGTAATTACACACACACACACACACACACACACACACACACACACACACACACATTCAAATATAGCCGTTTTAGTGCCTACGTGGTTGTGAACGAATATATGGGTATGTTTACTCATTTATATTAAAAAACTATTTAGGCGAAAAGTGTTGGTTTTCACGGCTGTGTTACAAACACCACCTTGCTTAAGACGTAATTATTACTTTCTCTACTAAGTATAATAAGTTGGGGAAGAATTACAATCTAAACTACCCCTTATATGGAAGATTTTTAAAGTTATTTGTTTTCTAAAAAATGGATCTAACGATTTTGATTAAATACCATATATGGAAGATGTTTGCATGACAAATAAAATGTAAATCTTGAATTTTCGAGGAACAGCTTATGAAGTCCCCTTCATCCGGAAGGGATTTTGTATAATATTATATAAGTAATCTTTTAATATAATCTTGTATAACTGGTAAACCTTAAACGATAGACGAAAATGTACTACACAAAAAATGTGGATCACTTTAAAACACACAATTTATTTAAAATAAGGCTTTTTTGCGACTTAAGCCTTTGCGGCGGTATCCATCATTAATGCTTTGAATTGCTCATTTCTTGGTCATTATGTCATTTCAACACTAGGTCGTTTCTCGCGATTGCATGAAAACAGTATGGAATTCATTTGATTGTCCCTGTTCTCTTTGTATCCATAACGAAATGTGTAATGTAGCTATTTATGCAAAGGTTTATTTGGATTAAAATATAGTAGAGAGAAAAAAATCTAATGTGTTCCACTCACACGACTTTCTCTACTCTTGTAAAAGCTATTTTTACAAACGGTTATTTTCCATCTACTTTTGTTAATCGAGATAAACCTTTGCAGAAATTATCTTACTGATAATTTTCTTTTAGGTGCCAGGGAATATGGAAATACAGCGATAGTTAAATCCTTTAAGAGGTGGTTGCTATATGGAGCATTCTATTTATTCTCTTTGCATGCCCAGGACATAAAAAAACGATTAACGAATTTCCATTTGAGGAAAAGTATAAGTATTGGAAAATTCAAACAAATAAAAATATCCCGGAAATGGTTCACTGGACAAATAAAAAAGAAATATACTCGTGTATATATATATATATATATATATATGACATAAATTGTGTGTTTCAACAGATGTACATCTTTTGTGTAGTAACATTTTGTCTATCTCTTACGGTTTACCAGTTATGCAAAAGTATTAGAATGAAGAGGACTTCTGGGGACATTCCCAGAAAATTCATGGTATATATTTTGTTTGCCATGAAAGTATCTTAAACATGTATTTTAATAAAAATTTAGAGTCATTTTTGAGAAAATCAAAATTTTCGAAAAATTTTTCATGTAAAGAGTAGTGTAGACTGGGGGATCTTCTTCAATATCTTCGTGTCGTATCCTTGGAAGATAGTAAACTCAAGTGCTAAATGTGGTATTTATCCGAATTTTCGTTTTTGAGTTATGCTGTTCACAGATACATTGCCGCACAGACGCACATAGACAAACATATGGATCTTTTTCTAAAAATGCTTTTTTTATTCAGGGGACCTTAAAACCTGTATTTCCAGTGAAATGTGGAATCCAGTGATGTCGAATTTTTAAGTGGAATGTACTACTTACTGTACGTAGTAGAGAATGTAAAAAGCTTGAGTAAGAATAATTTGTATACCTTCTAATAAACGATAGAGAGTAGAGAAAGTCATGTAATGTATCACATCAGATTTTTAGAGATGATTTCACTTGCTGTGTGGCATTACCTAGTAGTGGAAACGCAATATGACAATGCTGGAAGACCCTATTGGTTGATGGTCTTATGGGTGCAATAGGGCTATTGGAGATGATGAATGGAGTGACAGACATGGGTTCGAAATTCAGGATACGGCGAAGACTGAAGAACCCCCGCAAAAAAAAATGTAGTACGGAAAAAAAGGATAAATGAATTTAAATTTTTAAACCAAAACGTAAAACAGGCTATACAAAAGGGAAAAATAGAAATAAAGGGAAAGAGAAACAATATCTTCCTTATACGTCCGTAAAAAGTTAAATTACGATAGCAGCCTAGGTTACTATTTACAACCAACGCGTATGATTATTGCATTAGCGTATTCTTTGAAGGGCGTTGTTAGATTCTCATGCTTATAATCCACATTTTGATTAAAACGGCACACACTCGATAAACGTTTCATAACAGCTAACTCCCTTTGTTAGGCGACATTTAATGAGACTAGATAAGCATTCTCTGCTGACATAGGTCCGGGAAATTCTGGAACATTGCAGTATTTACTAAGAAAATACATGCAGCACCCCATTTTACCCGGTTATCCCAAACTTCGACATGTTCTTGTGTATGGTACGAGCCCTTCCGTTAGCCAAGTCTGACGCAATTTGTATATTAAAAGGACTTTACTACTTTGTTGTTTATTCATTCTGGCGGAGTTAGAACACATCCTTCTTCTCTCCAGCTATGCTGTCGTCTAGATAATTCCAATAAACACTACAGCGCAAACACTAAATTAACAGATACAGTAACGTTTAAATTTCAGCAATTAATGGCAACAATGATAAAAACGTGGCAGTATTATATAATACAAATAATTGTGTAATGACATATAAATACAACCAAGAATTTGATGCAAAGGTTATATCCTGTAGCGTTGCATAAACTGGGCATCAGATGTTGTGAAGGATTGAATAAAGCGATATCCCTTGCAAAGGAATCTGTACGAGTTTTGAGGCAAGGATAAGTTAAAAAGGTTATTAAGTTAGAGAAGTATGTGTTAAATGTAGGAAAAAAACTCATATCCAGTTACACAGTTTCAAAACAACAGTTCTCTGACATTGCACTAACATGATCATTCGAGCATTTTTATAACTGATCCCAAAATACGACCTGACTGTAGAGAGTATGTTTCCTTTACAATGAAACAGTTACTGGTCGGCCACGATATGAGTGCGCCCGGAGGAGGGTGCCACTGTTTTTGATAGTGCCTGTCAAGTCTAGGGATCAGAGGGGGTGAGGGGCAAAGTGATAGGAGAATGTACAATCGCACAATGAAAACCGTTACATTTGCAGACCTCGGCCTTACTAGTAACTGCAACTCGGAAATGTCGATACCGATGCCCCGTCCACTTGTTGTTGCAACTTTAGCTCCTCTTCCCACCGAACGCACCCATATCGTGTCCGACTAGTACCTACCGTTCCAACAACAGTTGCAGTCATCCCTGCTTTAAAATCCACTAGAAATCTTCCAGCCAATCGAATTTTATTACGCTACTGAACTCCTGCAATACGTATGCGAAAGTCAAACTACTCGAGATGCCGTTTTCGAATATATACTAATTACCATAAAGGAAACTGATGTGTAAGGTTACAATGAATCAGATGCACTATTAGCAGTATGTTAGAGTGGAAAGGTAGAATCAGACTGAAACATTCAGTGCCATAGCCGGAGCTTCGGGTTACTGCTGCTCTAAGCATTTGAGCTACCATGACAACAGACCACCACGGCAATTAATTCTCCAACTAACTCGCAGTGGCATGGTACACCGTGGCTATGATTTTGAAAATTGTCAATAACATTCTACCTCTCCAACTTTAGTCTAAAACAGCAGGTGTGACATAACAGTTATCATTGATTGGTCCAATAGTGATTAAACTTTAAAGTACTGGCGAGATTGTAAGTTCCCATTAGGGCATGTTACGTATCTCAAAATGAATTTCAGAATGCATTGTGGTTTACCGAAAAAAAGTGAGTCCGTTAGAAAATTTAATATCCTGCCGGTATGTGCCATGGTCAATCATTGCGGCGGTGCTGTAAACTGAAAATCCATGGTTCACATCCCGGTTGTAGCATTTGATTTTTCAGTCAGATTCCACCTTTGCAAAATTAGCCAATACACGGCAGCTGTGAAAGAATATTTTATTAGCAATATGTTAACGAATTCACACGTGCATGGAGAAAATAAGAGAAGAACGGAGTACGCATAGTCTTTCGATACCTTTTGTGAACGGAACAAAGAATCATAACAGATGAGAAAGAAATCGAATCGGACAAATGAGGGGAAGAAAGAGTATATTGTGTTAAAGCTAGTAATAAATACTCAGGATATCGATGGCTTATATTTGAACGTTGTTTCGAAACTTGGTTTTTATTGAAACGGTTGGAACTGTTTTGGTCAAATATTGTCAAATATATAGTTTTCCATTTATTAATGTGCAATTGTGAACACAAGGTTGAAACCATAAACTTTAACGACTATTCAGGGAGAACCGGAGATAAAATTGGGTGGTGGTAACAGACATACCTCGCAGATGCAATAAATACATTTACTTTAAATATTATGCTATTTGAAAGTCAAACTCAGTTCTGTTAACAAAGTAAATAAAGTTCACGTGTAATTTGCAAAGAGCACGATGTTATATCTATCTTAATCTGCTTTGGACAGGTATAAATACTGCTCTTCATTTCTCTAAGGTGTTTTCCTATATTACTCCAGGTACATAAAAGGTAGAGAAGGTACTGCATCCCGCCAAAAGCTTAGATACCAAGATTTCACCGGAAATACATGTTTGGAGGCTTCCTGAATAAAAAAAACGCATTTTTAGAAAAAAAGTCCGTTTTTGCGTGTGTCTAAATTTAAATTTAAATTGAGTTTCATTTATGGACGCTCTTTAACTACTATGGTTCTTAGCGTCCCATTCCATATTGGGCGTGAAAGACCAGTAATTTTGCTCAGAGGCCTCTTTATCAGGCTTAAGGTTCTTTTACGTGCCGTAAATCTACGACACGTGTGTCTGAGAAAAGCAGAACTCATAACGATAAGTCGGATGAACACCAAATTTGGTATTTAGTTGTAGTACTTTCAAAAGATGCGACACAAAGATTTTGAAGATAATTGTCCCACCCCAGACTAGCCTTTGCATGGAAGATTCTTCATAATGTTTTATTTTCTGAAAATTGTGCCAACGACTTTGATTAAAATACCATATATGAAAGATATTTACATGACAAATAAAATGTATATCTTGAATTTTCTGGGAATAGCTGCAAAGTCCTTTTCATTCGGGAGAACTTTTGTATAATCTTGTATAGCTGGTAAACGTTAAGTGATAGACGAAAACGTACTACACAAAAATCTACATCTCTTTAAAACATTCAACTTAATTCAAATAACTTTTTTGTGGTATTAACTATTTCCGAAATATATGTTATTAATGGCCGATTTTAAGCTGTCTTTCGCAATGTTATGGGAGAAGTACTGATTTTTAAGGCCAGCGTATTTTTAAACATTTCAATATCGTTATTTCATTTGTGTCTTTAACGAAATGTGTAATGTAGCTATTTCTACAGAAGTTTATTTGGATTAGAATGAAGTAGATAGGAAAAAAAGACTTTTCTAAGCGATAGAGGGAGAGAATGTATCGTATCAAATTTCTTACTCAAAGTTCAACATCAAAGTGATCTCTTTGAGTGTCAAAAAGCTCTCAAAATCCAGCGGAGAGGAGACTGTGTGAGGTTTTGCATGTATAGAGGGAACCTAAGGTGTAGGTTAGTATCTGTTTACCATTACATACGGTAATTAATGCTCTTTAACACAGCTGCAAGATGTAGCTCGAGGACTTAATGTATTCAGAATATCCAACTGCACACAGGCTAGTGGAAGCCCTTTACGCCCACAGTTCATTGGATCATTAGACCATTAAGAACCGTTGCGGCGAGGCGAATCAAGGTGGTGGAAAAAAAAAATCTCTCCCGAGCGGCATGGCGTGGTCACAAAGGACTGACTGAAGGACAAACATGGCGTTTGTGCGCTCACATGCATATGGAGATTGATGTAGGCCCCGGACAAAGGAATCGTCATACATAGATCCTGGGGAGTAGGTAGAGGATTAAGCAATATCTTCACAATATTAACCTTGCTTGTGTTGCAGCAAATATGAACTCTGTCGTTTCGCTACGACTTTGTGCTTTTCTTCCTGCGGGAAATCAGCTTTTATTGATAAAAAGCACAAAGGAATAACAAAATAGACTATTAAAACGAACGCTTTGGAGTTAGTCGTTTGGGAGTTTTATTCTTAAAACTGCAAAATTATAACAATGGTACTATATTGGACAAAGAGTTCAATTTGAAACCAGAGTTATGAGGCTGCCTTTCCTAACCTAAATTATGAAGCTTATTATGGTTACGTCCTAGTTCTTGATAAGGATCAATAACATTCCAGATATGTATGTTAAAGAACTACCATAACTATCTTACATAAAGTCGCTTAAACAAAATAATTCTTTACTTTCTTAAATACTTACTATAGTAAGTTTCAATTCGATATCAAAAGTTTACCTAAAACACACGTTTAGAGACACCAGTTATTAAAAGGAGATCTAATATACATTCACATGACTCTCTCCGCCATCTATCGTTTGTTAGTGGGTATACAAAATATTCCTACTAAATCTTATTTTTCTATCTACTTCATTTTAATCCAAATAAACCCTTGTAGAAATAGCTACTACACATTTTGTTATAGATACAAAGAGAACAGCTATATGTTTATCTCAAAAAATTCCATACTGTTTCCATGACATCACGAGAAACAATTGAATATTGACAGGGCTTATGGACAAGTATTGAACAATTTAAACCGTTAATAACGGATATCTCAAAAATGGCCTATGCCACCATAAAATTTACTTGAAATAAATTATGTGTTTTAATGAGATCTACATTTTTTGCGTAGTGCGTTTTCGTCTATCGTTTAAGGTTTACCGTTATATAAGATTATAAAAAATTCCTTCTGAATGAAGACTTCAAAAGCTATTCCCAGAAAATTCAAGATATAGATACATTTTATTTGTCATATGAATATCTTTAATATAGGGAATTTTAATTAGAATAGTCGGAACAAGTTGTTAGAAAATAAACAATTTCCACGTAAAGAGTAGTTTGGAGTGTGGGAAACTCTTTAAAATCTTCGTGTCGCATCTTTGAAAGGTACTGAACCAAAATATCAAGTTTGGTATTTAACCGACTTTTCGTTTTTGTGTTATGCTGTTCACAGACACACACACACACACACAAACAGACTGTGTGATTCAGGGGCCGCAAATCATGCATTTCCGGTAAAATATCGAATTAGAAATTTAAGCTAGATTTTCAATACCTTCTCTACGTACGTTGTAGAGAAAGAAAAATGAAGCACCTTTAGTAAACGTTCCGTGCGTGAACACGTGTGTGTCTGTGAACAGTATAACTCAAAAACGAAAACTGCGTTTAATACCAAACTTTGTGTTTAAGTTCAGGATCTTCCAACAATGCTACATGTAACTTTTCAAGAAAATCCTCCACATCAGTCCACCCTTTACATGGAAAGTGTTTAGAATGTTTTGATTTTCTCAATAATTGTTGTAACTATTTCGATTAAAATATTACATGTTTCAGATATTTTCAAGACAAACCAAATATATGTCTTGAAGTACCTGCTAATAACCCCTGAAGTCCGCTTCATTCATAATGACTTTTACATAACTGGCAAACCGTAAGAGTTAAACATTCTACTATACAAAACAAATCTGGATCTCGTTAAAACACATAATTTGTCAAACAAGTTTTTATAGAGTTAAGCATTTCCAGGATGTTCCTTGATATTAGTTTGAATTTGCAAATTGTAATGCTTCTCTGATGTGGTAAATCGATATTCGTCTTTTTCTCGTGGTGATGCAAAGAGCATGGGATTTCACAGTGATCACATATCGACACGTTCTTTAAAATTTTGACTAACGCTTTACCTTCTGAATGGTACAACGAAATGTCTAAATGCGTATTGAAAGTTTATATGGATTAACATGAAGTTGCTAGAGTAACAGGCTTTTGTAAAAATAGCTTGTAGAAGAGGAAGTAGAGAAGGTCATGTGATCTAACCCATAACATTTTTTCATTTGTTTTACGTAGCAAGGATAGAGGCGGCATAGGTTATGAAACTCTGGTGTGTGCTTCAAAAAAATTGAGAAAAATAAAAGAACGCGTCTACTACATGCTACGATACCTAATAGAATATTCAGGTCTTATGGAACGCTATAAAGAGTAGAATAATAATATACATCGAGGCAGTTCAGAACTATTTCAATAACGAACCCATTAGAGGTTGGTAAGAATAATGTAACGGTTATTGTGGTACAGTTCAGAGAAAACCAACTTTTTTAGTTTTTTTAATATAGAATCAACTGAAAAATTCAATACCACAGCCGGAATTTGAACAAGGTTCTCCCGTTCTCCGTGCGGTTGCTCTAACTATTGAGCTACTATGACAATTTGCTGGTGGGACATTGAATTCCCCAATTCACTCAAGTTTGGTTCCCAGACAGACCACCAAGGCATCTCACTAGAGATGACAATCTTAGTGGCAACCTGCTATAGCAAATACTTCAGTGATGGATGTTTAAGGATTTCCTAAGATTTTACATTAATATTATATATATAATTAATACAATTTTAGTGTTGTTTGAATATTTTTCTAACTGATTCTAGACTAACTGTCTGATCTTAGAATTTCGCTAATGGTAAAACGTATGACCAGAAGCTTGTACATGATGCAAAACCCTTCCTGTTTTTATCCTTTCAAGTTTCAAAGCAGGGTTTTATGCCAAATTTAATTACACGGCATAATTTTTTCAACGAGGAACAAGAATAGTTGTTGCTTCGCAATTATTTCGTATTCGTGAACATTTTGTCGAAGCTATAAACACGCAAACTAAAAACATCAGGCTTGGAAATCATTCTCCAACACTCTTGGAATGCGACGAAATCACGACTATACAGAGCAGCATAGCGAGAATAAAGAACGCAAAAATACATAATCTGATACGTACATTTACATGAATTTTTCTACCCCTATCTTTTATTAATGGTTATACAAAATATTCTAACGAAAGCTTATTTTGGCACTTCATTTCATTTTAATCGAGAAAAATCTTTTCAGAAATTGCTACATTACACATTTCGATATACATATAAAGGGAACAGCGATAGTCAATACTTCTTCAATGCAATCTCGAAAAACAACCGAAAATCGACAGGTCTTTAAAACAATGACAAGTTTTTTAATAATATTGGAAATAAAGAACTATTAATGAAGAATGTCTGGAAATTGATTATGCCATAAAAAGTTTTTGGAAAACAATTGTGTGTTTTAAAGAGATCTCCTTTTTTGTGAAGTACGCTTTAGTCTATCCTTAACGCATACCAGTTATAAAACTTTATATAAATTTTTTTACGAATGAAGGTATCTCCCATGCTATTCCCAAGAAATTAAACATATACGTTTTATTTGCCATGTAAATATATTTAGTATATGAGACTTTAATCCAAAATGTTAGAGCTATTTTCAAGAAAATAAAAAAATTCGAAAACTGTTTCATGTAAAGGGTAATTGGGGTGGGGGATCTTTTTAAAATTTTCCCATCTTTGTAAGATACTGAATTTATATACCACAAGAACTTTTATCTAAAAATTAATTTTTTATGCAGGGAGCCTAAAAACATGTACTTTCGGATATAGAATTTTTGAACAGAATGCAGTACATTCTCTATCTACTAGCACGTGGTAGAAAAAGTGAAAAATAAAAGAAAAAAAATAAAACCCGAGAGAACTTGTGTTGCTTATTAACTTTAAGAGCGTTTATTTATAAACCTTTAAAAGGCTGCAGTGTTGAAAAAAACTATTTTTCCGACAAGTGGTATTCTGCAAACGCCAAGAACCAACCCCCTGAAAGATAGTACACAAGCAAAATTCTCCGCAATTGGTGGGAAAATGAGCATCTTGCTGTCCTCATTTACTCTTTAGAAAAGTAAAATCCGAGCTTTTAATGTCTTTCTTTATTGTTGGATTCAAAGCTGCGTTTAATTTTGTTTGATGTTTACAAATAAGAGTGGTATGGAAGTAACATCTGGTGAAACATTCCCTAAAATGCATGTAATAATTCAGGTATGTTAGTGTATATTAAACACATTTAGAAAGGGTGTTAAGATTGGGTTTTGGGATACTTGTTTATCACAAGTGATATCGCTATAATATACATTTTCTGTAAGACGTTCAATTGCCTGTTCATCACAAATATATTAAGTTGGCAGGAGAAGATTCTGCTGACCAGTAACATCCATACTACTGAGCTTTTTGACATCCTTATAACTCTTGAGAATTTTATTTATTATACCGAATTTGTAACTGGCTCTTTCAGTGTTATCCAGAGCATTCAGAGTATGGCACAAAAATTTTATTGATAGAAGTGATTCACGATTACGCTACCTTCACGACATGAAATGGAAATGACCGGGAAATCCTATTGAAGTATCTGAAGAAAACATGATGACATGGTAGTTAAGTCTATCATCCCCCATTCCGTAGATATTGTGATTAATTCTGTATCATCTGATTTAGGCAAAGTTACTTCCTGAAGGATATGTTTAAAACTTAATGCTACAATTGTCGGTCCAGTCAATGGAAACCGTCAGAAATAAATAATATTCTTTTTGCCTTTGGAGGAGTATGCAAAGCAAATGCAAATTTAAAACTTTTGGGTGGTAAGTGTCCTTTAACGGGTAGGTTATGAAATGAGTGAAATGATACTCAAATGAGTCCACGGAAGGTAAGTTTCCGACAGGATAAAAATGTCGGCGAGTAAAACTTATCCAGATATTTCACCCTATCCGAGATGCGAAATCACAACTTCTTGAATATGAGTCAGACGCACTAGCCTCATATCACGAATGTGGGTTCCTGTAACATTTGCTTGTTACTTTGCACGAAATGCCCTTAAATTTATGAAATGTGGTACTTACAGAGAAAAAAATTGTTTGGATTTTATTTTTGTGTTTAGTATATTAAAGGTGTACTGGCTTGAAAGGTCAAAGACGCCGAAGCCCACGAAAGCTCCAGAATACTATTAAACGTCGAAAGATAACGTCTCAAATGATGGACGTGGCATATTTAAATTCTACTCTCGAGAATAACATTTTGATTAGTGGTGGATATGTGGGATATAAACGGCAGGCGAATTAGATAGGGTTTGAAAGCAAGAGCTTCACTTCCTGTACCAAAGTGGTAGACTGCAATGCAATTTCTGCTATCGACCCAAGCGCTGCAGATGTCAGCGAGAATCCGTTAACAACACCTTCCCCGATTGAATGGTGAAATGTAGCCAGCCTCTGATAAAGTCTGTGCTCTGCTTCCCTAAATCTCTGGGAAAATTGATGTATGTATCACACGCTTCAGCACGACTTTGACCCCCTTCCTCAACTCATAGAGGCAGAACTTGGACGAGATTGAGGTTGGCGGGACAAAATTACTCTATTCCCGGAATATTTTATTCTCTAGTCCAGGGATCCTTTAATGGCGTATCTCTGCATTTAATGTACGAAATTCAGAGACTACCAAGGCATGATATTTAAGGCAGCACGCAGGTGAGAATTTTTTTCTGCTCTCTTTGTTGAAATGGTTTGAAATTTATACAACTTAGTAATCATGTCTCACTTAAGACAAAAGTTTCAAGTCTCTCTAGTTATTCGTTCTACAAGTGATATACAAATTAATTTTTAAAATTGCTCTACGTAGGCGATTTGTAAGATTTTAAAGTTAAAATTATTATTTCTCTTTTCAAGATGATTTGGTTTAGAAATTCAGACATGGAATTATTCTTCAAATATGACCTTTTTAGAATTCCTCTCCGCTTTTCCAAATAATTGATTTTGCAAATAAACCTATATAATGAAAAAACATTTAAAATGGGAAAATACTGATATAATAGATTAAAAACGCTATTGAAGATCATAATTTCACTCAGAAGAGCCACAATGTTTTGTTACATACAGATTGTTCATTCAAAACTTGTTTCTGGTTATATGAGACGCTCAGAAAAAAATGTCGAAATTTCCATATTCATGGACTACCTCCATCTCATAAATGGGGTCCAACCTTAATGGAATTTAAATGACTGAAAACATGAAAAAAAAAATATGGACCATGAAAGACAAATGAATATGGATATCGAACAGGTGTAAAACCAAAATTTGAATTCTTTATTGCTATTTTAAATTCTTACCTGTCCATTTCCATAACCTTCTGTCTTCTCCATTCCACGGATTATGTTTCACAGCTGTCTCCAACGTTTCCTGGGTCACCCTTGGTGTCTTCGTCCTGCTTTTGGAAGCTTTTGTTTTCCATTGTTAGCAAATGTTCAGTCAGCTTAGTCTATCCTCTACTATTTAATTACTTACTAATTCTATGTTAAGGCCTTTCTTTCCTTATGTCTTCATTCCTTATTTTATCCACTGTTGTACATCCTTTCACGCTTCTGAGGAATTTAATTTCCTTAAACTCAAGGACAATAATTGTTAACCATTTCTGTAGCACTACTGACAGGAAGATTAAATCAAAATTGCATGAAAACTTCATTTAAATGCTTTGGAAACAAATGACATTTCTTCGGCTTTCCTGATCCACGCATTACTTATGACATCCGAAAGCGTATTAAGTGTTTCTCAAGTTTTCTAACAGTGAGCTAGTCTTAATTACTATAAAGGTAAATTACAATACACACAATTTTTTCAATTCAGGGTTTAATGTATAGGATATAGAGTAAATGATATAGTGCGGAGGGGGATACCTTGCGCACTGTGATCTACAGGAGATCTATAGCGCCTACCATCCGCAGGAGAAAGGGATGAAGTGAAGGAGCCACAGGAGGCTGCAGGTCGCAGGAAGTTCCTAACGGTTCTTGACTCTGAGACCCGTCCACTACTGGAACGTCACAGAGAGGGTCATGAACGACCCGTTCAACCAAGCAGTCCTCTAGTATCCAGGGCAATACTCTTACCATGGAGCAAGCATCCGCGCTATCTGTTTGGCACCGCCTCACGCCACGAAACCAATAAACATACCTGAAACATGAGAACGAAATGGAATGAAAGGGAAATGAGAATGAAGTCATGGTAGATGAGAAACTACCCCAGAATTATAGACCAGAAGAAGCCACGAAAAACCCAAGATAAGATGGACGCTGAGTGGCCTCTTAAAAGAGGCCTGCACGTAGGCTCTTGGATCCCTCTGGTCCCTATCGTATGCATTACTCAAGTACAATGGTCTGTATAAAACGGATCGCTTGATATCTGCCCTTATTTTCTCAGGTTCCAAAAAAGTTTAAAAACACTATTTTACGGAAAAAATTTTGCTTTTTTTCTCCTTGTACCTATAACAAAACGTGTTATGAAACCATTTCTGTAAAATTTGTAAATTACAAAAGTAGGTTTTTGTATAACTAGTTTGTTGAAGAATAAAAATTAACCATAGTGGGTAGAGAAAGACTTGTGAATGTAACACGGGATAGTTTATCCAGTTTAATACGGTTGTAAAAGTAATTAAATACGCTTCATTTATTTGAAATATATCCGTGAAATGTTTTTGAGTAAGTTTTAGCATAACCTCGCAGAGCCGGAGAAACAGACATTCATTAATAACGCGGTAAACACTCAAGTGGATGATGACAGAGAAATCCCGTTGTGAGGACAGTGTGTTGTTTGTTATACCAGAGCTTGTTAACGCTCCAGTTACGTCAAAATAATAATAATTTCGTTTACACTGATAACACATCATGAATATTATACTAATTAGTGAGGACTGGCGGAATATACATTGCGGAATTTCTGTCAATTTGCTTTCGTTAAACTCTTGCATTATAAATGAAATATACCCTTCTATGTAGTACAGTATGTACATACATTCATATGCCTCAATGTGGTGCAGAATGAATGGTAGTGTCTGAATATGTCATTGAACAGCTGATATGTAGTAATTTTGGAAAGGGTATATTCCTTATTAAAGCTACTGAACTCTATAAACGGGGCTCGCGTGGCCTAGGCGTGGTGCATAGCTTAAAATCCTACATTTTATGCGTAGCGTATGACAAAAATTGTTAATGAAGGTGGTACTAGAATCTGCCTCATTTGTAAGGAGAAGAAATCGTAAGTTAATGTTTGGAAAACTGTAAGGGAACAGGGAATAGATAATTATGGGTATGTTGGTCGCTACTGGCAGGTAGGCAGGGACGACTTGGAGGAATAGGCAACTTTCTGCTGAGGCGACAGTCGAGATTTGATTAAGGGGACAAGGTAGTCTAAACACATGAAAATTACACCTTAAATGCGTTACATTAACACTACTCTTAAAGCTCTCAATGGTTTTTCCTGATATTTTTATTAGTTATTCTATAAATCATAGTAATTTTTTCAAGTGGTTGCTTGCATTGACAGCATATGTAGTTTAGTCCATAAAAATTATTTTATTCAGCAGAAAAAAAAAATAAAATGTATTCCTAAAACATGTGAATTCATGTACTTTTTCTCTGATACTATTTGCAATACAGAATCACACTTTTGCATGCTTGTTTTTAGTATAATCAGCTATTATCTGAACCTCAATTATTTAATTATGTGTATCAAATTGACAAGAAAAGTATTTGCAAAGTAAAAATGTGAAAATTTTTTAACGTTGTTGCTCTCTTAATATCACTAATATACATTATAAAATTATTATTGTGGCTCAGAAAGTTTAAGTATCTGTTGTATACATTTGCTGAAAATTTCAGCTCTCTACTTCTCATACGTCTGAGAAAAAGGTGCATCTGTACCCAAAAACGTTGTATTGAGAAAACTCAATTTGAAGTTTGAACATTAAAATTCAACACACTTCAGTACATTCCAGAATCATAATCATCTGCATCTTCATTACTGGATTGCTTCAGCTTTTCTGATTGCCTTCTCTTGGTCCTGACCTCTTTAGTTAATTCCTGAACTGCTCGCTGGGCACGATATAGTCGTTCGTTGTTGAAAGATACAAAAATGTTCTAAAAATGGGCGTTGCATGACAGCTTTAAAGGAATGCAGACTAGCATTCAAATGGTATTTAAATGTCTTAAAAACCTCTTAACCCCCAAAAGGAATATATTTTCTGAAACTAGAAATAATAAAGATTTTATTACTGCTTAAAATAAAATATGATTTCTGAACATTTCAGAGTACCTTGTCCCCTTACGCTAATATTAAGGAAGCAGGCGTGAAACAGAGCTAAGCTGTTCTGTTGTCGGTCTTTATTATTTATACTGTGTTATGTCATTTTTCAGGTGTTTTTAGTGTGTTGTATTTATCTCTCGTAATTGTTCTTGAGGCACTATATTAATAGGACATAACAGTGCATTGTAATATTGTTAATCGTTGTTCTATAGTTAGCTTTTATTTAAGCTACTACAAATATAACGCAGCAGTATTCTCGAATGTTATACCTAGCTGGTCGTTTAAGTCAACTTCCAAGTTACGTAAAAGTGTCCTCATATCTCTAGGATGTAACTTGTGAATTTTTTCTCAGGAGAGACAGGTATTAATTTCAGTAACCCTTTACTAGAATAACATTATTTTTCAAAAGCTTGGATACCCGAGTTGCTTCAAATGTATCATTAATCGAGTACATGTAACTTCTTGCCCCTTTTCTGAAGAGGGTCCTTTAAGTCCACCTAATGGAAGAAGAAAGAGTATTAGTGGATTTCCTGTAAAGGGGTACGACCCTTTGAGCTATGGATTTCCAGTAAGGGTTTGTTCCTGAAGAGGGTGGCCGTCATTATAACCCTCGTGCTCCCCACATAGCCTGTGGCTAGGTTCCTGACTTTTACATCAGAGCGTCGGCATCTTAATCATCCTTTGCCGCTTCTTTGATGTCCTAACTTAGGCATGCCCTCCTGTGATAATTTGTCCCCGTAAGTAGTTCCTTCAAGAGGATGCTATTCTTTAGAACGTGTGCGATACAAATCGATGACTAGAAGACAACAGGGCACAACTTTACACTTTACCCTAAATGCCCAGTGTAGCGTAAGGTGTTTTACCTTCCGTACCACCTATCTATAGCAGTAGAGGAAGTGTTGTACCCACTTAAAAATTCCATATACCAGGTGTCCGGAAAAAAAGGTTGCAATATTTACAGAGGAGGTGGTTTACGACGATAGTAAAAAAAGTTTCTATAAACATTGGTCGTAAACCTTATATCTTCTGAGTTATGGTTTTATTTTCTACAAGGAACGTATCTTGTACTCCGAGGACTTTGGCACAAAACGAAAAATACACTGTAAATCGAGGTTTGTTACTATGCAGCACGTCGTGTTTGCATATGGTGTACAAAGCAAGAACAGAACACAAGAGTAATCAACCTAGAGAATTTCAGTGCGTGCTACATATGTATTTCTCTATCAGTCAGATATGTCATTTACGTCGGGTGTACGGTAGGGCTCAAATGGTGCATGTTTTTTTGTGACACTACAATACTGTAATTTGTTTTCTTGTCCTTCTCTTGACTTAAAACATCGGTCCATTTTCATCATAGGATTAGGAGACAATTAGGAGCTAATACGAGTCTTTCATGAGCGATGGATTGTCGGCAAGGACCATCACCTTGGCTTCCCGTTCCCCTAACTGTTCTTATAAGTGATATTGGAGGTGTATGTGTGTGCATTGTCGTTTCGGAAATACTATTACTTTGTAGCGACGACATTGCTGAAGTAATTCTTTTCGACCTCGGGGTTTTGAATTTTCGTCCTACGTAATATCTCACCCAACCTCCCGGCCAGAGGTGGAGAGAGGAAGCGGGGAAGTAAGTGTTATTTTCTTGTCTGGTAGCGTAGCGTCAGAACCTAGTCAATCTCTTAACCCTAGAGTGGTGGCGCGGAGCATTTTCTGACCGCAGTCAGTTTTATTTGCAAGTTACATATAATTATTTCGGATACCTGAACCCTGCCTTTCCCTTACCTTTTGCTGCATTCCTTGGCTTTTGTTAGAGGTCATTAGAATTGGATTATAGACCATACGTTCCTAGAATATAGGCTATTTGTGTTCTTCGACTGAAAGGAGGGCAGAAAATACCCCACGCCACCTCTCCCGTTGCCTGTTATGTGTCTTGTCTGCATATTGTTTCTGTAGTTACAGTGTGTTTTCAGCTGAATCTTAGAGAAGTTGTGGTTATAATATTTACGTATTGTTTAGTCTTAAACGTAGTGCTGGTTTTATATCTCAATATAAATTACGATGAACATCAGGCAAGGTTATTGGCCCTAATAAGGGAAGTGGAAGAAGAGGAAGCATTAGGTGGTGAAGGCAATGAAACCGAAAATGAACTTGAAATACTGAGTTCAAATAGTGAAAGTGAGCAAAATGCAAAAGAGGAAGAACATATGAGTGATGACATTCCACTATTACAATGAATGTGCAATATTTATGGAAAGGATCGAGTTACGGCATGGAAAATGGTTCAGCCTCCTCAAAATTCACGTACTCGCTCCCACAAGATAGTGACTCACTTACCAGGTGTAAAATCTGCAGCTAAAAATGCAAAACCTCCTATAGAGGCGGCCTGGAAGGTGTTTTTTACCGACAATATGCTCCAAAGTATCGTTACATTCACCAATTCGGAAATTCAGTCGAAGTTTCTGCGATTTAACACGGTAACTGTCAATTCAAAGTTTTTGTTTTATTTTTTAAAGTAGATTTATACAACCAACAGTTATTTTAATAATCATGTATTACTCGGTATATGTAAGCAATAATTAAACAAAAGTATTAATTCGGCCCATTTACAACAATCGTTTTATTCTTGGGGTCGCAAATGACCCCGGGCCACCACTAATGTAAGACGTACATGCGCCACCTCTCTAGGGTTAAAGTCTAGCACGTAGCATGGAAGCATGTTTGATTGTGACCTCGTGTGTGTAACATCTCCTGCCAATGTCTTACTTTAGGGCACCAAGATTAATATTTAATAAACCACAGGTAATGTGTTTAATGTGAAAACCAGCGTATTTTTGTGTTAATTATCCCACGCCTTCTCTCAAATATGCAGATAAGATCCTGGTCCTCTCGTTGCCTCTGCAGTTATGTCTGCCAATGTTTTTGCTTGCTTATCTAAATTTAATTTATAGCTGCAAATCTTTTGGCCTTATCCTGCTATATAACAATATGCAGACACTACGAGAACACGTGCCAATGTCAGTGACGCATTCTGTCAACAACCAGAGGTGTTCCAAAGAATGCATGATTACAATGAGATGCATGGAAAATAGAAGGCAACACGTGGATTTCAAGGAGCATCCCTCACCCGTGTAATGCCGGATAATATAACTACTGCTACATAATGGAGTTTAGTACTTGCTCTTTCCAGCACCGCCAGTTCTCCTTAAGCACATTCTATTTTCTTAGGTCTCTAATTCTTGATAGTTTTCTAGATGCTAATAAACCGAATTTCATTTTAAATAAGTGTCTACTTGCTCCTTTTGTGACGGTTAGTATTTTTTTTCTTACCTTCTTCTTACATTTTCCCCAGCGATTAACGCCCTATACTTTTTGAGTGCCGCGAGTTTGCAGATAAAGATGGCGGAAGCAACTTCGTGATAGGCTACGTAAGTATATCCATGGAATGCGTAGAGCAGAAGTGCGAAAATAAGACTTCTGCGCAGTTACTCTCCTAATACTACGTACGATATATGAACAGCTGCGTTTTTCTTCAGTTTGTCGAGGAAACGTAGTGGGGGCAGGTGTTGCCAGTCTCCGCTGGTAGACTCCGCCCGCTTCCGGTAACGTCATACGCGAATGATCTCTGCATATTCCATGAATATAATACACTTGCTCAGAGAGTGCGCCTACAGTAATACTCCAGGTTCAAAAATTATTCTATAAGCCAAGCGGGTGTACCTAGGGCAAATTAATTGGCAATTATATACTATCATAAGCGTAGCAAACAAAAGTAGAAGGAAATCAGTTAGCTCTATTACCAATACATGCTTATTTTTCCAATGAACGGGATCTACACAGCATTTACAATAATTTTAAAGTATTCTCATGTGGGTTTGTAATCATCTGTGCATTTAGGCAACCTATTGAACGTCATTGTGGAGCGCATTCACAAATGATTCATCTGATATATCCTCACTTGCTTTATGAATTATAAATATCTTATATCATGCGTCCAAATTTGCAGGCTTACGTCTTTACACGATAAGGTTGTTTCTGCTTTGTTACATGTTTCTCCACCTTTGCTCTTATTAAAAAAAACGTTTAGTTCTCAAAAGCTATGAATTATGTTTTTCCCATCGACGGTTATACAACAAACAGAAAACGTATCAGAACGCTTAACCATATCATTAACTGCACATCTAATTAAGCCAGAATATATTATTAATATTGCATCACAAAAGTACAAATGTGCATCCAACTAGAATGGACTGCAGAAACACTATGAATTATAATGAAGCAACATGTTAGTTTCTAATTATCTACCCCATGAATCATTAAATACAGTATTCAGTAAAGAACGTAATTTATGCAGTTGCAGCGTTTTGCTTTCCGAAATATTTAAAATTTACAGTCTCCTACATAAGAGCTCTGGTAATGGTTTATATTTTGCATAAATTTAATGTGTTCATTATATATTATAGTACTATTTATTTTAAAAGTAATTCTTCTATTCACATAGGTTACTGGCTAACAATACCTAGGAGTGATTTCAAATGAAGCAAAAGATGCTTAGTTACAACTATTATAAATGTAAACACACCTTAAAATGTTTATTCGTGGTAACAAGTTGTTAACACAAAACCGGAAAATGTAATAATTGCAAGGTTATAAGTATTCGATTAACGCACCCACATTTGACAAAGGCCTACATTTGCAGTACGAAAAATTTGAAAATATCTAACGTAAATTATGTATCCTAATAAGCTCTATGCTTTTCCTCTAGCAAACTATTTCTTATATAAACAGCTGTACCTAATTCAATCAAATAAGACACTACACAGGACACTCACAGAAAGTTCAAGATGTTCGTTTTATTTCTCACTTCAATTTACCAAATGTCACATTTTAATGAATAGGTATAGTTACTACTGTCTTTGAGAAAATAATACATAACTAAATATTCTCCATAAGGAAGGTAATTTGAGGTACCGGGGATTTTCATAAAAATTCCTGAGGGTTGGATAATTCTGGATTTAAATACGAAGTTTCGTATTTATTCGCGCTCAGGCGCCAAGCTCGCCCTAATTTATAAAGTTCTTTTATTTTGTTTGTTCTTTTCTTGTTTGTTTTGTTTGCAGATTCAGTCGAACTAAATGATAAATGGCCTTTTTTGTGCAATGTATTTTATTACAGTTAAAATTTGTTGGAAAGTTTACTTAGGGATCGCGGAACTCTTTCGTTACAGCAATTTGATTGGTGGAAGTTGAACTGAATAATTCATTGTCTGAAAATTTTATTTCAAAGAAATATCAGCTTTCATATTTTATTGTTCTTTCATTAAAGCTGAAAGATTAATGTTTAAAGTAACTTTCGTAGAGTGCAGATGCATTTTGTTTCGAACTTAATACTATTTATTAATTTTCTTCTTTCTTTATTTCCTTATTTCTTCTTTGAGTTGCGGCCAGGAACCAATTAACCATCAGAATGTTATGTTTTTTGCTAGCTTTTATGATCAATTAGCGTCCTTAAACCAGACAGATAATACGGTTGGTGAATGAACGAAATGGTTCAAGTTATGTTAAAATGGGCTCGGGATCCCTAGAGCTTAGAATTACGCGGTATTCATTTTCTTAGGATAAGGAAAAATCCCGGAAGAAACCCTATTCGGTTAACTCGTTATAACTGAGATTCGAACTCCGGACTTCTTGAATGTGAGGGAGACACACTAACCTCACGCATCAGAGGTGGGCAAATAAACAAGCTATAGTGAGTCTTTGAACTTGTTGTTATAACTTTATCTCTAAACAATGAGCAAAGCCTTTGTCCCATATCTGAGTACAACATCTATTCTCTACCAGAAAACTTGTATTTCTGTTCACATTTTCATATTCCATGCTTACTCTAAATTGTTCAGATATTTTGTTACTTTAATTCCAATTATTAATTTAATGATACTTTGTATTGATGTCTTTCGACTATCGAATATTACTGTTCCATATCTGTTCACTTTTCTCTGCGCATATTTAAGGGAGTATAGTGAAAAACTTGTATTTTTCATGTCTTGAGGATGCTCGTAACGTTATTATCTGCAGTGTAAGATTCACATCCGAGTCCGAGTACTCACTGAAACGCGACGAAAGAACCACACGACGACAAAATTGTTCAAATTTTGTTCTCTCTCTTTCTCACCTCCGTTCTCAGGTTAGTATAGAATATAGAGGTTGCGATATACGAGAGGTTACTAAAGTGAAACACTTACGTATCCCATAATGGTAGAAAACTGTCGCTAGAATCTGGTGATATTAGTGATTTTAGATTCTATTCATTGCCGGTAACTCCTCTGCCGATACACACCTGTAACATTTGTTGGGAGGGTTAGTTATACGGTAGCTGTTAAGTTGGCGCCTTCTTTTATATCCGCAGGTTTTAAAACTTTGTTCGCTGACCGTTTAATTACCAACTGATTATAATATTATTTATATTAATTATATTACCATTTGTATTATGTTAGTTATAGTTACATTAATTAGTTCGATTAAACGAGTATTAGTTATTAATTATCACTAGTCTGCATGGTATCGGATGACTGAAAACTAATAAGTGATTCTGACTCACGTTTGTATGCTGATTTCAGAACTGTTTTTATTTGTTTCCTATCATGTACAATTTTTTCACAATTTCACTTCAAAAATATAGAGATATAAAGATATTGCTTCCGCCACTACACATAAAATTGGGCTTGATGAAGCAATTTGTAAGGGCTCTACCGCAGGATGGACCCTGCTTCAAGTACCTTTCCAAGAAATTTTCCTTCATTGCACAAGACAAATTAAAGGCTAGAAGTTTTGTTGTTACTCAAATAAAGAAATTGATGAAGGATGAAGATTTTGAGAAGACAATGAATGAGAGAGAAATAGGAGCATGGACCGCTTTCCGATCAGTTACTGAAAACTTCTTAGGCAATAACAAAGATCCTAATTACAAGGCCATTGTCGAAATAATGTAGGAAAATTTTAAGAAAATAGGTTGTAACATGAGTGTAAAGGTGCATTTTCTGAATTCATATGTCGACTACTTTCTGGAAAATCTGAGACATTATAGTGAAGAGCAGGGTGAACGTTTACACCAAGATATTAAGGAAATGGAGAGAAGGTACCAGGGGAGATGGAATGAAACTTTGATGGCTGACTACTGTTGGATGTTGAGGAGGGACAGTCATCTTTAAGGATCTGCAAGGAAATCAAAGAAGAGAATGAAACACATTGGCTTCTTGTTTTGTTAAAGTGTAGTTGTGAAATAAATTAGGGGAGTTCTTTAGAGTATTCTTAAAAGTTTCTTGAATAAAAACTTACCTTGTGTGAAATGGTATTTGAATACTTTTCTACTTTAATCAGTAAAATTGTCAAAACATTACTTATTTTGTGTAAAAACCTGACGTGATAGAAAAAAAAACGGAAGCTATTTCTGGAATCAGCATAAAAATTTGATTCATGAACACCTACTTTTAAGAAATCATCTGACAAAAAGTTTGACAATGTAGACTAGTGTTATTATTAAGTTAGGTTATTAGATTATTATTAATTATAGTTAACTAGAAATTTGAATTGTTTTTGCAATTTTTAAGATAAGCGTTATCTGTTTCTGTGGAATTTTATTTTTAAAGGAACAAGATCTGTGTAGAAAAGAACCAAGAAGCTTAATTGTTTGGTTTAGGTAAATACGTCGAAATAACATTAAACGTAACTATAAATTGTTCTTCATATTATTACAGTACAGTAACTTTCAATGTTTAATAACATATGTATGTTATGTAAATTAAGTCAATATCCTGCACCAGTGTTTAATGTAACACCTAAAGTGCATCAGGGCTTATGGCAGAGACGGAAGGTGAAGACCCAACCTTTGACGGAAGAAAAGAATATTTCAGAGCAGTATATGTGATGTGACAATGACTCACAATATTAGCAGAAGGCCGAAATACTGTGTAAATAGAATATATGGTGATTTCTCTGGTTGTATATCTGTGACTAAAATTAGAAAGTTGACCGTCCTGACATGCGGCATCAGCAATATTTGTTTTAGTAAATGAGTTTTGCGTCGTCCCCTATACATTGTTACCTACTGGGTAGAGTCCTAAAAGTTCAAATGAAAAATTAAATTAACTTTTAGTACACAGCACGTACAATGGGGGGACGTACACTCACTTGGCTGCGGAGGGCAGAAAAGTGGTGTTGAGTTTAGAGGAAGGCGTGGGTTTTCAGTGTACAAAAACCATAACACAAATCTATTTAAACTTCGTAGATTTATTTTCCAACCGTTTGGGGTTCCTACAGTATTAAATATGAAAGGTGAGGGAAGATTTCTACCGATCCAAAAAGCCTGCTTTCACGCGCGATCAGCTTCTCTCGGAATAGTCAGCAAGACAGCCGTTATATCCCCACCACTCGTGGCTAGCGAAAACTCCCAGTCAGGAGTGAGGTCATACCAGTCAACATCAAAGTAAACAATAATGTCAGGTAATGACAGTGCAAAACAACAATAAGTCCGGTAATGACAATGAAACCCCCAAATTATTAATACGTCACATAATGGAAAATAAGACGGTATCGGTCGTCGAGTCACGTGGCTTCTTTAACAGCAGCAAGCAGCTGCGTTTGCAACTATATCTGCACAACTAAATAACACAACTATTTTTTTAGGAAGCTATAAAGTTATAAATATAATTATTTAATATATTTAAGCCTATCGCAGTTTTATTTTACTAATCACGCTCTATGCTTTTAAATATACTTACAGCTATATTTTTTTTCTAAAAGAACATAAAACTTGAAGAATTTAGGGAAGAAAAAAGTCGCACGCGCGTACACACAATAGGCAGCATGGTAATTCTTGCACTGTATGTTAAACAGCAAAATAGCTCATTTGATATTAGATGCGAGTTCATATTTGGTTTCAGTCTGCACATTTTCCTTCATGAATAGAAAATGAGAAACTTCTATTTCCGAAGACAACATAAACATGAAGAGTATGAAAACACAACACAAAGCGTACAACAGCAGTTTATTCATACACGACAGGGACAAGCAGCGTACAGATATCATCACAAGATAATGGAGCATAGCTATGCTCTTCATTGTTTCTGCATGTATCTCTTTCCGTCACTCATCGCTCACTGTCCCTTTTCTCTCTCGCTGAATACGCAATGTAATCTGCTATATGTAACTTATACCACAACCAGATGAATAGTGAATGCATTTGTAGTTATATATAATGCAAAGGGTCCCAATGAGCCAGAGGCTCCTCAACAAAGACAATGCATACAAATACACAAATACGAACTGTTTGGTTGAGCTTGTGACACGGTGTGGTAGATGCTGTCACTGAAATAACCTTTACTTTTTAGTTTCTCTACTGCATATACATAGCTAGAGAAGGTTTAACACTCCACCCAAAAATCCGATCCTGAGATTTTCCAGAATTATGTGTTTTGAAACACCTTGAAGTAGATTATTGTTTACGTTATTAGCACCACGTATTGCAGGAGATATGTTTCTTGGGGTGTTTGCCCCACGTACGATACAAACTTTCCAGTGGCCTTCGCCCCCACGTTTAAAAATCAACTTTGTATTTTTAATCTTTATTTAAATATTGTATATGTATGACTCGGCTGCGTCAGTAGTAATTTTTAGAACACGTATCTCTTAGAGGGCTGGTGTGGCTAAAGAACAAGGCTTATACAAATTATAATTGTATTGTGCTTTGTTTACTAATCCTTCACACGATTAAATAACACTTCACTGATATATCGTACTGTAGAGCTGTGAGATTATTGTTATTTGCACTTTTTAAACACGTAAACGTTATATTATTCTCACCGCAATGAAGCTTTATGTCTCGCATTCAACCTGTATCGTACCGATCGGGTACGCAATCTTGTAGCGTCTCCCGCTGAATTTGTACTTTTTCTCTATTTCAAGTCTCCGATTGGCTAAGCCTACTCCAATAGAATACTTTTATTTAACTTAACCTTTTTCTAGTTTTTGATTGGTTATATTTAAACTGTTTTAATATTACATTATTGTTCCAAGAATTATTATTAGCCATTATTAAACTTTCTAATTTATTGTTGTCTCAAGGTTTCTTCATTGTTACTCATTGTTAGCAACTTTCAGCTTCTACTTTATAATTCTGTTTGCTACGGAAGCAGCTTGTTTCTATTCTCACAGTTCCTACATTGTTAAGTTACATAATACATTCACATAATATTATTATACTTGTACATAATAAATAAACATAATACAATGACTGTAATATACACTTTTTATATATTATAGTATACGCATTTTGCTTTAAGGTGGGCTGTTACTGTATTTTATATTATATAACTAGACTGATATTATTTAGGTGTTAAAAATGCTGCCTCATCCTGAACCCAAAAAGCGCATTTTTAGAAAAACATCCCTGTGTGCTCGTCTGTGAACGGCATAACTCGAAAACAAAAAATCGGATAGATAACAAACATGCAACACGAAGATTTTCAAGAAACTTTCACAACTATTGTTTACATGGAAGATTTTTTGCAATTTTAATTTTATAAGATTTGGCCCTAGCACTTTGATTACAATACCATACATTAAAGATATTTACACGACATATAAAGTGAATATCTTTAATTTTCTAGGAATAGCCCGTGAAGTCCTATTCGGAAGGAATTATATGATCTTGTATAACTGGTAAACGTTAAGCGATAGACGAAAACGCACTACACAAAAAGTGGATCTCTTTAAGAGACACAATTTATTTAAATTAAAACATTTTTGTGGCATAGGTCATTTCCGATATATCCGTTATTAAACATGCATATTGTTCATAACTTAAGTAATTTAATTATGTCAATTTTCAGTTGTTTTTTGCGATGTCATGGAAAGAGTATGGAATTTTAAGGCCATATAGTTCTTAAACATTTGACTATTGCTATTCTCTTTGTATCCATAATGAAATTTGTAATGTACTATTTCTGCAAAGGTTTATCTGGATTAAAATGAAGTAGATATAAAAATAAACTTCTGTAAGAATGGTTTGTATACCCACTAATAAATGATAGAGGGTAAGGAAGCTCATGTGAATGTAACACATCAGAATTATTTATTTTGTGTGTGTTACTTTTATGGTCATATCGGAGGTTTTGACTTGAGAAGCAACTCGTTGATTAGGCTTTGCTTTTCCAAAAAAAAAAAAAAAAATGTATCATGATGGTAGGGAAGGATTCTAATTAAAGAAAAATCCCCCCCTGGAATTGGGCCCGAAATCTCTGGATTGAAAAAATCAGAACGTCGTCCACTTACCACAGAGGCAAGTCTAACCTTTACTTATAAGTCATATCCGGCGAAGTTACAGCGGAAAGCTGCATAAACTTGAAATTGATATCATCCAAAACAATGATACAGTTGGTTTTCTCTCCTTTGTAGGATGAAATACTGGAATGAGATAGTGCTAATTTATATAAGTGAATAATCTTGATGGTCAATGCACAAGTGTCATATTAAGATTGTTCATAATTTCGATACATGTTATTCAAATCTTAGCATTATAACTGTAGAAAATCATAAAATAATTTGGCTTCAATAGCTGACATAAGTCAAGTCTTCATATTTTTGTAAATGAAACCTAAGTTTCTCTTCCTGACGTTAGTTTCCTTGTAATTCATTTGTTATTATCTGGTGTTTTGAACCCATAATATTTGCATGCATTCCCTTCCTGGAATTGAAGTGAGCAGGTGTTACGGACAGTAATGTGCCTGTTATCAGCACGGTATAGGTGATTATAAATTCAGGAGTTAATTATTATAGGTTGTACAGAGGTCTTTGCACCTTTGTTACTCAGAGCAAAGAATACCACAAAATGGTTTCATCTTCTTTCTATAAGCCGCGGTAACTTAGAATTACGGTGTTATGTAATTGCTATAGGAAATATTGCTAATGTGACGCAGCGGCTATGGCCCACGCTTCGGGAGGTCGGAGATAAACAAAGATAATTAGCGCTCTCCTCAGCACAAACACCGGAAGAGCTATCGTCAGATAATCAGAATCTTTTGGAAGTTTCCCCCTTCTCCCGCCTCTAGAATGCTCTGGAACTCTGACTAGCAAGTGAGTAAGAAGAGAATTAGTGAGGAAGTAAGTGAGCTGTTGAGTGCGTTAATGGCTGACATCAAGTGCGGTTCTCCGGGCTAGCTTGTGGCGACTGCTGCGATGCACAGTGAATGTTGCTACTGCGAGGGATCAGAGAGTTTTGTGTTCGACTCCCCAGGGAGTGAACCGTCCAGAAGAAGAGCTTATGTCATGCGTATTTCATTACGTCGCTACTTTCCGAAGAAAGTGAAGTGACAGTAAAAATTGGAACTAGATCACATTAACGAAGTAATAGAGAATACTCTTTTTAATCCCGCCTTTAATTTTAGCTCAAGTGCGTAGCAAATGTACTACACACACTTCAGGAGATTGTATCTCAATATAGCTTTACAAAATTAATGCAGAGTACGTTGTTTATAATAAAGTAGATGCTCAGATATACGTGTAATTCCCTAAGTCTCCTCAGTGTCTAGTGAATTTCATGAAACGGACATGTTACACTAATGTAATCCATTCATAGTATGAGATCTGAGGAATGGGTTGAGCAAGCAGGCAAGCAAGTAATCTCCTCTTCCTTTCCACATGCATAGAAAGACTAGTCGGGTGAAGTCCATAATGTTGGAGACATATCCATTCGGTAGAACGAATAGAGCTTCCTTCAAAAGCTCGGGTAAAACCTGCTGCAAAAATATCGGTTATGCGCTTTTCAGAAAAAGTTGTGATATTTGAAAATATCACACCTCAAAATTTGCAGAACGCAAACCAGCAACAGAAAACATAAAATTCGGTACTGGTACCAATATACGCATAAACATACACAAGTAGGAGAATTTTAGATGTCGTAGTAGAAATCGGAGATGGACTGAGAGGGGGGCATTCATATATGAACATTTGGCTTCTATTTTGTTTACAGATTTGTAGAAAATCCTTCAAATATAGATATATTTGGCAACAGCACGCTTTCTCTTGAAGGTGGGTGAGAAAATCACAATTAACTGGATTTTCGCATAGTGAAATGAACGCTGTTTGCGGAGTATTGTTCCACATTAAGAACTGTTTTAACGACTGGAGTTAATATGAATTTCAATTACTTTTTGTTTGCTATTAAAGATTTTCTTAAAAAGGTTCGGTTAAAGGCTCTTTCGTGAAGCCCCAATTCCTTCTGGAAATATTTAATTTATCCAGAATAGGAATTTGTAGATGTTTTAACTATACTTTCAGAACATGCAGTAAAGTAGTAAGTTTCTAACGTTAAAATTTTAGCATTGCATAGCATTTTAATGTGAGAAAACGTATTAAAATGTACAGCAAAAGGATTTTAAAACTTTAAGAGCTTCACGTTTAATTGCGTAGTAATTAAATAAAACTTTGAAGCTTTGTAGAGATATAAAATTTGCCAAGAATATATCTAATAATTATTCTATTAAAAAGGGAGTTTTCTGATAAATTGGCCAACTCTGCACCCTTAAGCGGGATGGCTCAGGCAGTAACGTCTTTGGCCCGGATTTTGGAGGTCCCGGGTTCAAACCCCGGATGCGACGAAACCAAGGTTTATTTCCTTGGTCGCTAGGCATTTGTGTGTTGGTAATTTGATCTGCTAATTTTCCGAACCTTCCTTTTATTACTGCATTTCATGTTTTTCTTTTCAACACCCTACCAGCATTCGACTGATCCCCATCCTGGATATTCTATGATCTAGAGTGTGCTTGCTCCTCGACAGACTACTGACCCAAGGCATTGGCTTGTAAGTTCTGCGAAGAAAAGGTTCTTGAAGAAGAATATAGTTGGTGAAACACAACAGCTAAACCATATAAATAAATAATACAGCAATGTCCATCGTGGCACCTACTATATAACTGAATATCTAATTTAAAATATATCTACTATATGGAAGGCTAAATTTAAGATTATTTTCTCAGTTATAATATACTAGGTGACTACGTAACGTTGCACGGGTAGCTTTTATAGCTCGAATGACGAATTAATTTCACTTACCTCCCCCGTTCTTTATGGAATTACTGTTAAATAATCTATAATATTTGTATGATGAATCCTTCCCTTTACTCCATATAATTACAATTTCGTACAGCGCCAGCTATTACTAATAACGGATAAAGAAACTATATTCATGCAAGAGAAGGTTGAACATCGGAGAACTGTCTGACTTAAGCTCTAGAACTACTTGCTTAAGTACTGGAAATTCTGCATAGCCTATAAGTACTCTTTGACTGTGAACAATTATTATCCATCGGAATGGTCGAGTGCCTTGTTAGATAATTACAGTAGGTAAAATTTTAAACCTCTGTACCTTCTCTTTAGTTCTGTGGTTATGTAATGACATAAAAGATAGATAGTTTTCACATAATACAGAACCCTTTACATATACAACGAAGTAGGTGTGAAGTTAGTAAATATGTTGGTTCCGTACTCCAGGGCCACCAAGTTAACCTCTTTGTAAAATATCATCGTGAAAAATGTTTTCAGTTTTCAATTAAAAAGTATAGGTTAACTCATCTGTAATGACATTAAAATGAGTAGTATTTATGGACGCTCTTTAACTACTATGGTCCTTAGGGTTCCATTCTATATTGGGCGTGAAAGACGGTAATTTTTCTCAGAGGCCTCTTTATCAGGCGTGAGGTTCTTTTACGTGCCATAAATCTACTTCCCTTCCGAAGGAAGCCAATTCAAGGATTTTTATAACCGAAAAAAATCCCACGCCCTCCGGCGGGTTTGAACCCGCGACCTTAGGAACTAGAGGCTATCACGGTACCACTAGTCCACGGAGGGCATGTTGGCAATGTTTTCTGTTTATACAGTTATTTACCAACCGTGCTAAAGAAGTACCGAGTAAAACTATTTTTACATGAGGATTATTAAACTATTGGTTTCGAATGCGTATTGCAGCTTTATGAACAGATTAGATTATTTTGAATTTTGCTGTTTCTTAGTTGCTAAATCGTGACCGTGTATATACGAGACGTGTTTTTAAAGTAAGTATCGATATTTTTTTAAGAATAACAGAAAATTATTTTCTAAATACTTTCTAATCATTCACCTCCTTATACCTTACACTACTATAGCACATAGTCACCACCTTATTCAGGCTCTTGTGACGGGAAATCAGTTTTTGATGACGCCTGTGCCGACAGCCCAGTGTGCACTTTTTGTTTTACAACATCACTGTCGTTGAAATGTTTTCCACCAAGGAATTTCTTCAGATGAACGAACAGATGAAAATCGCTTGGTGCCAAATCTGGGCTGTAGAAAGAGTGATCGAATTGTTCCGAACCAAATATGCGATCAGATCTGAAATTTGTTTGGCAGTATGTGGCCGGGCATTGTCACTCATTATTATTTCAACATAAACCTCGCCAATAATTGGCGATGAATGGTTGCTATCGTGACATTTCTCGCATTCAAAAATGAATCACTGATCTGACTTCAGTCCGCTCTAACAACAGGAAAACACAAAATGACGATCGCTTACAGCCGCGTCTGCCTTCCTAACGAATGCAGGAAAAATCAAAATTGAGTTTTACTTATGGACGCTCTTTAACTATTATGGCTCTTAGCGTCCTATTCCATATTGGGCGTGAAGAACCGGAAGTTTTGCTCAGTGGCCTCTTTATCAGGTTTGAGGCTCTTTTACTTGTCGTAAATCTAGGACATCCCTTCCGAAGGAAGCCATGCTAACGATTTTTACGCCCGAAAATATCCATCGCCCTCTGCCGGGTGTGAAGCCGCAACTTCGGGAACTAGAAGCATGGTACCCATAGACCATGGAGGAAGTGATCGCACATGCTCAAAATCGTGATTGCAGCGCTGCAGCGGGAAAATATTAAAACGGTACTTAATTTTAAGTACACGCCTCGTATATACATTGGAATAAAATATCCGTGGCATCTTTCTTACTTTACACGAGTATTTTGTGCAGCAAGAACAACTATTTTTCTCCATGGCATTCTTAACTGAAAGTCAAAGCCTTGTTTACAAGTATGGTCTTTTATAACGTCTGTGTTTTCGTATTCAAGAGGGTTTTGTAAATCCTTTTAATAGTTAAATATCATTTATGACATAAAATTATTCCGTGTTTTATAGCCCGTGTCCGTCAGCAAGACTAGGTCTTTTCAATGGTAAAAGAATTATTAAAATTGGTTGAGCGGTTTTTGAGGTTACTCTACATATACACCCATACAGATACATTTTCTCTTCTTAAGGTATAAGCATAGATTTGGTTAACAGTTGTTTGCTGTTTCTTGTAACAAGATACAGATCATGGCCGATGGTGCATCAGCAATCACAGCCACCGCATCAGAGCACTTAGGGCTAATTATACAATGCATATCCTTCAGGCTTAGCGCAAGCCAAGAACGGTGTAGATGATCGATCAAGGGAACAAAAAGGGATGAGGTGCAGTTAATCCTGCTCCGTTAGTGGTAAACAACTCCCTAAAGGGATTTTCAGTTTGGAGAATTTAATAAGTCTGTAATTCACGTTAGTGAATAGGCACTCATTACTTATATAGAATTTCCCCGGTATATTGGCGAGCTGTTAATAGCTTCTCTGCGATAGCAAACTAATGGGCATAGAAGTAGCTCAGCCATTTATGAATCTAGAGCATACACAAGTGATTTGTTTGGCCCTTTGGCTGCCAAAGTCCTACATTAAATAGGGCTCACAGTTCAATACATTTCAGTAATCTATAAATTTTTACTTTTTCAAAACACGTACTTGAAGTAGGGGTGGTATTGTGTTCTATCCAAAACGTCTAACTGAAATTTCATTATAAATGCGTTTTTTGAGGTTCCCTGAACAAAAAAAAATCATTTTTAGAAAGAGGTTAGCGTGCGCGCGCAGGTGTCTTTGTAAACAGCATAACTCAAAACGAAGAGAGCGATGGATACCAAACTTGGTACTTAGTTCTGCATCTTCCAGAGATGCTACAGAAAATTGCTCAAGAAAATCACAGTAACCCGAACTACCCTTTACATGGAAAGCTTTTTGTTATATTTGATTTTCTCAAAACTTTAGTTTTGATTAAAATGCCATATTTAAGATACATGACAAATAAAATGTATATCTTTAATTTTCCGGGAGCTGACTCTGAAATCCTCTTCATTCTGAACTAGTTTTGTATAACCGGTAAACCGTAGCAAATAGACAAAATCTTGCTTTACAAAATATAAGGTATATCTGGTTAAAAACACCAATTTATGAGAAATTATTTTTTTGGTAGTGATAACTATTTTAGAGGTATTCTTTGTGACTGATTTGAATTTTTAAGTGTTTATAGTTTTCTGAAGTGTAAAATTTCTATCTTTTTTGTATTTTGCTTATGCAAAGCAAACGGAATTTCACATGCATCACATAGCGATTCGTTCTTAATAGATTTGACTATCGCTTAAGTCTAACGCATTTGACTAATACCCTTGCAGGCACAAGGAACTATCAGTTAAAGCAATTTTTTACAAAAGTTTATCTTTATTAACATGAAAAAAATAGATCATGTGAGATCCCCAAGGCCAAGCGTGCTTCGGAGTCCAAACTAAAGTCGTCCTCCATAGTTCAGGTGTACCATGCTAGCCTCTAGTTCCGAAGGTTGCGAATTCAAACCCGGCTGAGGGCGATGGATATTTTCGGGCGTAAAATCCTTAGCATGGTTTTCTTCGGAAGGTAAGCAAAACCGGTGGTCCTGTGTCGTAGATTTACGGCAAGTAAGAGAATCTCAAGCGTGATAAGGAGGTCTCTGAGCAAAATTAGCGGTCTTTCATTCCAATATAGAATGGGACGCTAAGGACCATAAATAAAAATATATAGTCCCCGTTAAAGCTGTAGCAGGTCCCTCATTCCATAACGATCCTCCTCATCCTACGATCGGAGGCAATGCATTCTGCCCGCTGGGTGCTTTCACCTCAGAAATGGGTTCATTCATCGCTTTGTAGAATTAAGTATCCCGAAGGTCATGGGCCATACGAGGAGTGTTAGAAACGAAGAAGACGACATGAAGTGTATAGAATAATAAGTGTTTGCGAAAAAAAATAATAACGGGTACAGAAAGTGATGTGAATATAACAGATATCTTTCTATGATGTAGCAATTTACAATTAACAGTCGTCACCAGGAAGCATATCACTGCGATTTCAAAGAAACAAGTAGTGCCACCATCATTGTGAATTTTTAATCTAATCATGATTTTATGTTCCAGTGGAAACTTGCAGTTGATAAACTTTGTTCATTAAATCTAAACCGGCAATATGAAGTGTCAGAGCAATATTAATAAAAGTGTCTGCTGTATTTATGTGCAAAACGAAAAATTGATAATAAAGAAATACTAGTTACTGTACAGATTTACTACCTAAATATCTCAGTTAAATGACATGTATATTTCAGTTTTATTGCTGCAAAATGTGTAATAACCGAAGTTTATGACTTCAAAAATCTATTTTTCTTGTAATTCCTGGAAATAAAACCTTATAAATCTCTTTCGAATGTAGCATTATACAACCGATCTCCATCGCCTCTAATCCAATGTATTTACAGACCAAAGGAACCAAAGAGTTTATGAAGGGCGGCTTGCCTTTATCTAAAGCATGATGTTTGTATGGAGATAATTTGAAACAGGGTTCAAATGAGGCAGTGAAGAAACAGGTAGTGGCGGTAATGCATCCAAAATAACAATTTACACTGAAGTGTTATATTTTACACAGGTATTATTTAATTCGTACAGGAATTTCTAGCTGTATTGTAATTGACGGACAGATGGATAAATACCTTTATTGCTGTAGACATACTATATGTATAGGAATATAAAAAAGCAAACTAAAATTACCATTGAATATCAAGATGATCGCGTACGTTGTAGAGCGGATTTGCTGATAGAACCATTCGAAATGTTGTTCTAAAATTTATCGCTGTTAAATTTTTTATGTCATCAGGTAAAATGTTGAAGATATTTAATGAAGTACCTAGGTTGATGATGATGATGATGATAATAATAATAATAATAATAATAATAATAATAATAATAATAATAATAATAATAATAATAATAAGTGGCAACAGCAATCATATTTCATACTTTTTATTACCTATATATTCAATAACGAGAAGCAGTAGCAAAGCAAATGTTTTATTTAATAATTCATTAGAGTACAATAAAATATTTACAATACTTAATAAAATAAAATTGCAATGGCCATGTTCCTGTTTAACTATTCATTTTAAACAAGACTGCAGTTTAATACATCCTATTTTATTTAAACGTGTACAAAGAAAGACAAAATGAGTTTTATGTATTTGAATACTTAATGATACCAATAACATAAGTGAACAATAGTATTTCTTTAAATAGGCACTGAAATAGCAAGAAAAATACCATATTATGCCAATTTAGAATTAGCTTCTTGCTCTAATTTATCCCTAGCAGGAAATAAATTGACCCATTATTATCGTGGTATATCACCTGACAAGTTGGGGAAATCCCCTTCCATGGTTACTTGAAAGGTTACAATTGCTGAATTGCCGTGTTCAGTGTTCGAAATTGCAGCTTCATTCCATGGACATTGTTGATTGTTCATATTATTTGAATACTTGAACATTATCTTATAAACCCCCCTCTTAAGTTAGTGTCTCGTTTAAGGCGAGTTGATTGACCATTTTCTTATTGTAAAACTCGTATTAATTAAAGGAGAATTTGAGTAAGTTTCAAGCTATCAGAACTCGGAATCATTGAGTATAATTCCACCTACTAGTTCATCTTCTCTACAGCCTGAATTTTTTAAACGGAATGTTAAGGCGAGATAGGCGAGTGAAATGTCAAATAACCTTATATTTTTATTTTTGAAAAATGCGTACAGTTCTTGTTAAACAGAGTGATATAGGGAATTATATGATTGCAATATTATTTACGCCCTCGTATGGTTATTTAATAGGGTAGTCTGCCCTTTAAGTACTTGCCACGTTTCCAATTTAAATTATTTTGTACACAGTATGGCTTAAAAATAGAACTAATATAGAGCACATGATCTTACTAGTGCGATATTCTTCAGTGTGACCAACATTGGTTTCAAGTCCAATCACTTGGCAATTACCCTTTGTATTTGCAGATATTTAGTATCTCGACTTGGTTTGATTAGGTTTTGTTTTCATCGTCTTTTGATATGATCAATTTCTCATGGCCCTCGCATCATCCATTCCCAATACAAATCGTCAAAGTTCAGTTTACTGCAACTCATTGTTATATTGGCAACTTTGTTTGATCTAAAACGTTTCTCTTTTATCTAACCTATATAAAGATTAAATGCCGGAAATTATGAATTCAGAAGAAGAAAAGAAATGGAAGTGAAATTACAGAAACAGCAGAAAGTACAGCACTAGCAGTACTCGGCCAAAAACAGTGCGATATAGCATCTAATCGCTTCATTGCCTGGTATAAGGCAAAACATGGTGAAAATAATTTCACTGGAAATGACTGCTAGTGAATAAAAAAAAACATTAACACATCTGAATCTCGCTTTTTAACCTAATTCCTCTTGTTTCAAGAATGCGTTCTAAATATGATCTCTTAGTTTCAGGAATGGATATAATATTATTGAAATAGTACAAATTCAAGCGCTGTCTAAAGCCACAAGAGCTAAAAGTGGTTTTATTTTGCTCATAGGATTCCAAAACGAAGACCCATGGCTTTCGTTTCGCAAACATTCCCATTCGCAAAATAAAACTATACCTTCACTCCTTGTATAATAATTTACTATTTATCAAACCCGTATTTTCTTAGCTTTATGTACCCTTTTCTCTGAACGTAGCGGCCCAATCTTAAAACTTTACAGGAACATGAAAAATAATGCCTGCTTATTTGGAACTACAGCCATCTTTATATTGAATAATATGGACATTAGCGAATATTGGTAGTAAACAATACGCATATTTTCTTCGAGTATATTTTTATTTGCTCTACTACGTATAGTAAGTAGGGGAAGTATTGTATCCCACCCAAAAATTTGATACCAAGATTTCACCGGAAATATATGTTTTGAGGCCCCCTGAATACAAATAAAGCATTTTGGAAACATGTACATGTGTGTGTGTGTGTGTGAGAGAGAGAGAGAGAGAGAGAGAGATCTGTCTGTGAACAGCATAACTCAGAAACAAACAGTCGGATAAACACCAAACTTGGTATTTAAGTTCAGTATCTTCCAGAGATGCGACAAGACGGTTTTTAGGAAGATTTCCCCACCCCAGATTACCCTTTATATGGAACATTTTTCGAAAATTTTAATTTTCTCAGAAATGGCTCTAACTATTTTGATTAAAATATCATATATTTAAGATACTTTCATGACAAATAAAATGCATATCTTGAATTTTCTGGGAATGTCTCCAAAAGTATGCTTCATTGTGAACCACTTTTGCATAACTGGTAAACCATAAGAGATAGACAAAATTTTACTACACAAAAAATGTAGATCGCGTTAAAACAATTTACGTCATATACATGTTTTTTTTTTGAGTGAACCATTTTCGAGATATTGCTTGTTATTCCCTTAAATTTTCCAATACTTTTTCTAAAATTCGTTATTCATTTTTTTATGTCCTGGACATGCAAAGAGAATGGAATGCGCCGCATAGCAACCAGCTCTTAAAAGATTTGACTATCGCTTAAAATCTACCATATTCCCCTTGCACCTACAAGAAAATTAGCAATGAGATTCACATATCGATTAACATGAAGCATATGGAGAATAAGCGTTTGTAAAATAGTTTGTACAAGAGTAGAGAAAGTCATGTGAGTGTAACACATCAGAATTTTTTTTAGGAGTTGCAATTTCTTGTGAAAAGCTACATGGTGAAGCTAATGGATTTTGCAGCAAGTAATATCGCAATTTACGCCAGAACCGTGGCTTTTATTTGAGTTTATGTAATTAGATATTTTAAGGCTTGACATTATATGTTCTCCCTTTTAATACACCTCCTACATAAAATAACAATTGAGGCTGAGAACTGAATGCATTTATTGTACTTTAGCGATCATTAGCTCATTTTGATAAAGTTGTATGTGTAATTTCGAAGATTCCATTGTATGTTATATCCATTGTGTTTGGACCTGTTAATAATTGGATTCTTGGAATAAGGAGAGAATTCTTAACAAAATTGTAACGCTGTAAACATAGGTATTCAGTCAGTTTCAATGTTATTCACATCTTCTGAGAAGCACACCAATATAAATTCAGTCACTTATAAATTTCTCTCACTGCACAAAACCATTCTCCTCTCCCCAACCTCTCTCATGTTTTCTCTATATCACTTCCAGACTGCTCTTTTTCCAAACTGCCATTGGTTATTCCCTTTTCATTGTTACTGGAATCCATTCACGCCAAACTTGGTAATATTTCTTCACTTATTCTCATCAATGTCTATACACGGCGTTGCTTTTATATTTTTATTTCCATCCTCTAATTTATTTCAGGTCTTACTCCTTCTTTTCTTGAAAACCTTGTTGACCGAATAATATACTTGGGGTGCCAAAAATTATTTTAAAGAGTATGTTTTTGTTTAGCTACATTTTTGATTCATATAAATGTGTATAAATTTCTTATAATTAATTTAAAATTTTATGCTTCGTGTCTTTTATAGAATTTTATTCCAGAATGACTTCAACGTTAATATTGCACATTTTCCGTTTTTAATTCATTATTTAATTCCTATATCCTTTCTTCTATCATCAATAAGTGTAATGATTCATAATTATATATATATATAATAACTTTATTCTAAATTATCAAATATTTTATTCTTCTCCTATAACAGCATAATTAGACTTTCCAAAATTAAACTTTAATCCAGACCTTGCATATTTTTCAGTAAATTTAAGAAGGGCAATAGGGAACAATTCAAGTGTGATTAGTTTCATTACTTCAGTCACTGTACACAATCTCGACAACTGTTAATTACGGCAAATGAAGTAAGGGAACGCACAAATACTAATCGATTTGTAGAACTAGCATTATTAAAATTTATATAATATACTGATTAGATAATAATAATAGGGAATAAATAGTATAATAATAAACATTTAAATATACATAAATATAGTATTTAAAGGCATACATTATCGTTTATAAATTATTATATAAAATAACATTGTATAACAGGTCTCTAGTTTCATATATTTATGTTGTGATGTCAGTTATCAGAGGGATAAAGATGTTATGGAGAAGTGTACCCAGATGGTGTGGGAACAATTCACAGGATTTCAAAAATACGACAAAAAAAGGTACGAGAATAAAGTTTTACAAAACAATGGCCATTCCACTTATATGGTGGCGAGTCATGGATTGTAACAACGAAGGACACTAGCTAAATTTAACCAATGGAGATGAACTTTCACCTTCGTACCATCTACGGAAGACCGTCTACGGAACGATGACATAAGACAAAAATTAGAATTTATGTGCCCTTATAACAAAATTATATATCCTCACAGGAACGGGAACAACATGTACAATGAATGAAATATACAAAAACTTCAAAACTATCCCTAAACTACAAACCAACAGATAGAGGAGATATACACCTGTGAAACGTTGGAGAGGGCAATGATTATGAAGATGGAACAGGCTTTAAGCTTAATTCTGGAAGTCAGAAGAAGAAGAAGAAGAAGAAGAAGAAGAAGAAGAAGAAGAAGAAGAAGAAAGGTATAGGTTTTCAAGGAGAAGCAAGCATAACATCGGGAATTAAACTAGTGAACATGCAAAAAATTGGTAATGGTTGTGTTTAGAAAATCTCACATTGTGAATAAAATGACTTAAGCAGTAAAAGCAATCAAATAGGAACATACTGGCAGAAGCTCTGGGGAGCAGTTGACATTCTTGCAAGTTGCGTAAAACTATTAGTTATAATTATTTACTACAATTTGAAGACATTAGTTTTAGTTAAGAGGACATACAATGAATGGCTTAACATTATTAATTTTCCTCACACCTCATCTACCCGCTTGTATCCAATATATTTCAAGAGCTTGAGTCAATGCTTTGCAGAACCGAATAGAATATGATATGCCATCAAACGGTCAAAGTTCGCGATTCGCTTGACATAAGAATCTGCATGCTACCCACAGAGTATGGTGCTTACTAATGGTAAATTATATTACCATTATAATAATGGTATTATACAGTATATACTTGCATGTTCTAACTGAATCATGTCTCATGAACATCGGTCGTAAAGAATTCCCTGTTCACTGGAGGGATCCTATTGTCCTTGAGAATGGTGTATTGTCTTGACGTTGTTTGCACCAAGCTTTGGGCGCCAATTTGAGAAACACGTTGTTGCTTCTCTGTATGAAAAGTCAATTTGAAGTAGGAGTTGCATTGCAGTTCTTATGTGGGGGAGCCGAACTTGAAGTAGTTGCAACCTTGCGTATGTTTCTGGTAATCTTCGCCCCAAGTTTAAAAATATTAACTTTGTAATTTGACTGTTTCTTTAAATATTATATATTTATGTTTGCCGTGGCTGCGTCAGTATTATTGTTAGAGACATGAATTTCTTAACACGGTGTAGTGCGGCTGAAGAATGTAGGCTTACACATATTATAATTTTTCCATTTATTAATCCTTGACACGATTTAAATAACACTTCACTGATATAGAGAGAGCTGTGAGATTATTTATTAATTACTTGCACTTTTTAACACGTAAACTATTTTTGTCTCACACTGAATACGTATTAAACTTCTCGAGGACGCGTCTCGCGACCGGTTAGGAACGCTGTCTACAAGCAACTGACTTCTGAATTTGTACTATTTTCCCTATTTCAGTTTCTGATTGGCTAATCCTACTCCAATAGAATACTTTTATTTAACTTAAGCATTTTTCTGGTTGTTGATTGGCTATTTTATAAGCTGTTTGAAAAATTACATTATTGTTTCCAAGAATTACCAGTAGCAATATTTAACTCTCTAATTCATTATTACATCAAGCTTACCTCATTGTTACCTCATTGTTAGCAACTTTTAATCTATTATTCTCACAGCTCCTACATTATTAAATTACGTGATACATTCACATAACATTATTGAACATGTACATAATAATATAAACATTAATACAATGACTGTTACATGCAGTTTTATATATTATTACATACACATTATGCTTAAAGGCGGGCTGTTATTATATTTTATATATTATATAACTACACTGAAATCATTTTAAATGTTAAAAATACTGCCTCATCCTCCGGAGCGGTTTATTTAAATTCAAGAAAAATGTTTTATGCAATCCTGCCATTGCCGTGGGCTATAAAAATGAGGTGAAACAATTTTGTAATAGCTTTTTCTGGGCAATGAAGTTGCAAAAGCCTTTGTACATTATTAAAAATAGAATAATTAATATATGATTGTATAATTAGTTATTCTGATATGCTGAAAATAGGCTGCACTACAGTCGTAACACCTACTCACTGCTCTCCAACGAAGAGAATGCATGTAAGTGGCTGTCTTTTTTATCAGTAAGAAAAACGCGAAAAAACAAAACATGTGGTGGATTAAAACTCCGGCACATATTTTTTTTGTCATGTAAATATCTTTAATATACGGCTTTTTAATTAAAATGAACAGCGCCATTTTATGAAAAGAAAAATTTCGAAAAATTTTCCATATAAAGGGTAGTTGGGTGTGCGTGGATTGTCTTGACAATCTTCCTGTCGCATTTTTGGAAGATACTGAAATTAAACACCAAGTTTGGTATTTATCCGGATTTTCGTTTTTGAGTTACGCTGTTTACAAATCACAAGCACACACATGGATCTTTTTCTATAGTGCTTTTTGGGGGGGGAGTTCAGAACAATAATTCCGGTAAAATATCCACATGGTTTTTTTGGAATGCAATACTTTCCCAATTTACGAAGTAGAGAAGGTATTAAAAATGAAATGCAGGTGGAGAAACGAAAGTTTCATTTACGAACATAAGGATACGCTTTCAATTATATCAGCTATGCATGCCGAAACATTTCCTGATATATTTCCTTCAGTTTATAATGATGAGATTAAATTTAATATATCCAATTCTTGGATAATTCCAATATGACATTTGTGAACATTGTCTCACACACTGCCGTTTTTGCCACAAACATATATTCATCCCATAACTATCAAGATTACTCAGACTTACTCTACGGTCTAGTGGCTAGCATGCTAACTTCCAAATCTGGAGATCCCGGATTCGATTCCCGGCTAGAGTGTGGGCATTTTTCTTCTGGCAGGATAATTCCCTATCCTCCCTGGAGTCTAGATGTATGAATGAGATTATGAATGTGTGTGTGTGTCTCTGTGTGTGAATTTAATGCAATAACCAAAAGTAATACCAACCCAAAGGTTAACACCACTGTAAGCGAAAAATTAAATTGAGTTTTATTTATGGGCGCTCTTTAACTACTATGTTCCTTAGCGTCCCATTCTAAATTGGGCGTGAAAAACTGACATTTTGCTCAGAGGCCTCTTATCAGGCTAGAGATTCTTTTACGTGCCGTAAATCTACGACACAGTACCACCGGCTTTACTTCCCTTCCGAAGGATGTCATGCTAAGGATTTTTACGCCCGAAAAATTCCATCAGCCTCCGCCAGGTTTTAAACCCGCGGAGGCTAGCATGCTACCACTAGTCCACGGAGGACGACACTGTAAGCGAGTGAATATCATTGTTCCAAAGGTAAAAGCCGCTGACATGACCTTAGATGTTAAAGGCGGCATATAAATGGAACGTTAAAAAAAAAGATTGACTTTTGCATACATTACTATGTATTCTCGTAATCATGTGTTGGCTCTTTTGTTTTCTTCCCGTCGTAAACTGAAGACAGTCTCTGAAACAAGTAACATGTACCTTTCTTCTTCCCTGCCACATATGGCTTAACTAGCATCATGTTTATAGCCACACTTTCTCATAAAACTTACTGGAGCATTTCCCAACTGGCTTGTAAAGTTAGCTCTGACTCTAGTATATCCTTGCTCTGCCGAATAAGCCATTTGTGCACGTGTTCAGTCATTCTGAAGCCGGATTTCTTGCATCGTCTACAGTGCAACCTAGAAAGTTTTATGGCCCAGATTGTTAACGTTTGTTTTTAAAATCGTTGTAGCTCTAGATGTTACACAGCTGTTTACTGTGTATTGCTACAAGTCTTGTAAGCTTCGCCAGTATAAAACGACAATTTATCGGAAGAGTGAAGTATCTTCCACGAGTTAAAGGATGTACAGTAGCGAGGTTTAGTATCGCATGATACTGACTTAGAGCTTTGGATCCTCATCTCCCTACCATCGTAACTACGATAACAAAATGCGCCGGTATAGCAACTATAATAGGCTGTCTGAAGTCTTGAGTTCAACACTTGCCTTTTATATTCTGGACATAGGAAAATTAATTTTAGGAAATAATAGTTATAAGCAATTACTTTTACTATTGCGTAGTATGACCGTGCAAATCAAAACGCGTCGATGTTATCAGTTTCTTACTAAGATTATCGTGACTACTGTTAAGTTGTTTCGATTTTCTTTAACGGTTATCCTCCCCTTTGTAGGACTTACACGCTCAAGGACTTCCAAGCCGATGCCTTGGGTCAGTAACCTGTCAAGGAGCAAGAACACTTTGGGTCATATCATATCAGGATGGGTGGTCAGTTCAATGCCTGGTATGGTGGTGAAGAAGAAGCAAGTGAAATGTAGTGATGAAAGGGATGATAAGAAAATTCGCGTATCAAATTATCATTTGATTACCAAAAAACAACAATAATTATCGGTCGATTGGAAAGAATCTGGGTGGACCTCGTAAAAAGTGGATAGATACTAGAGACTGGAACAAATGATTATAGCACTTAATCCTTGAAAGGGAAGAAGAAGGAAGTTATCCAACTCAGTCCTAGCATTCGCCTAGCGAGCGAGGAAAGCCGCTAAGCGTTCGGCCCCGAGCATTTAGACCCCCGAATACGGGCCACAGACGTAACCCCCTGAGCCCTCAGGCTCAGTCTATTATTAACTTATATATATTTCGGTTTTACAATGTAAAAACACTTCTCCGACACCCGAGACTACAATTTTTAACATCTTATCACTTTTCTCCATTCTTGCCTATTGCACCATAAATCTTCCTCCATTTTCAAAACCACCGTTGCCCCTCTAATTCCTTGAATCCACATACTATGCGGTCTTCCTTTCTTCCTCCTTCCTGGTGGCGTCCACTCCATTATTATTTTGGGTAATCTTTCATACTCGATTCTTTTAGCATGCTCATACCATTATAATTACCTCTGTTTAATAAAATTTAAATTGCATTTTGAACATTTATAGTTTGTTTTACAATCTCATTTCCAACTTTTTTTCTTTTACATATCCTAGCAAAGCTCATTCAATAATCCATTTCTTTTGCCAATAATTTTATTTTCGGCTGATAGTTCAGAGTGCATACGTCGGAGCCATAGGTTATAATGCTTTTAACAGTATTAAATTATAGCAGTATTCTTTTAGGAAAGAACAACGGACTTGCAGAAAGAGATTGGATTCTACCCCCTTCCTCTTAGTCTCCACAGCATTCTACAAGTCCGCGTGAATTCGTAACGTACACTTATTATAATTATTACTCAGTTAGCTTTCCCTGAAGGAAGCTCACGGTCTATGTCTTCTGTTTTAGAACACAATATAACAAAAAACTAAAAATAGCATTTTAAAATTAGTAAAATAGAAACAATCTGTCCCACGAGCTCAAAAGCATAATTAAATCTGAAGAACTGAAATATTTGTAGTGGGTCTTAGTGTCATTGCGCCATCAGCCTTCGTAAATGACAGCCAATTGCATAGACAACTTATTAATAGCATTTTACTCCGCCCATCTTTTGAAATGACATAAGTAACTTGTGAATCAAGTGGCCAGAATTTTGCAAGATGGGAAGCTGGAATAGCTATGCTTGAAGAGAATGGAGTTACAGTGGCCACACCTATAAACAAACTATGTATTTAAAAGCTTTGTTTAGCTTCGGTGGTTTCGGAAATGCTCCATTAACGAGGTGTTTTAGATATCCATCGTGTAATAAGGTGTTTAAGATTTATCGATAGCATTAAATAAAATATTTACGATGTTTTCTTTGCTATCGCATGCATATGCTTACGAGCAGGTGTAATTAAAATGTAGAAACAACGGTGTATCACCTAGCAACAAAAAATTACTACATCATCTAGTTTGGTTCAGGGGTTAGTTCTAAGAACCCTTTGTAGCTTCAGTATGATAATAGCAATATTTCCTAACCCGAACACCTCTCACTATTTTGACTATTGTAAAGCTAGCTCTCTGTTCCATTCTATCTAAGTGTTCCTTCAGGTCTCCTTATATGAATAAATTAATAGCAAACATTTTAACTTCATCCCTACTATCTACGTTTCCTAATCTACCACCTATACACTCTAGTTTACGGCCTTTAAATATGTAAGAAATTTAATTTTTCTAGTCAGTGCTCCATCTAAGTCTTTCTTTCTTGTTATACAGGACTCCGAATCATAAGAAGCAGTGAAGCGGCTAGTATTTTATAGTATTTTAGTTGCGTTTATTCTGTTGTATTTTTTTAATGTTCTCTTTGTTCTTTTTCCCTGAAAGTTTGCTGTTTTTATTGTATCTTTACCTACATATACTAAAACATTGATGTTCATTTAGTTGAAATACTTCACCTGCTGTTTTACTTCTTTAATTTTACTCTTACTTGTAATTATTTAATTTCCTATCACTATTTTATTTTGTTTGCTGTTTTAAATTGTATATATAATGTCGCATGCGAAATAAAATTTAACAAATATTATACTGTAAATCTAAAAAATTACAATGGATAAATGTTTCAGTGAGAGGTAGGTTTTAGGAAATCTACAGCTTGAACAGGCAAACTTGCCTAACACGTGACTTTAGATGATAATACTGTTATGAATGCAGAAGCGGAACTATAAAGAATAACAAAGTATATTAAGCATTATATTAGAGCAGACTTATAATTAAACGGAAATACTGCAAGTATATTTGGGTAACTCCAAAATAAAAGTAGTTTCTTGTTAGATGACATTAAAAATGCATACTTTAGTCCATTCTCTCCTAAATCTTCTCTTAATATAGTTCTCCGTTGTCTTGGTTTCGTCTGAGCTTCACTATCCGCGTTAGTAAGGTAACGCGCGCTCCGGCAGTAACTTATTTGTCGAGGAACGCTCTTTGGTTTCTGTAAGACATATCTCTTTATACTATCCATTTTAGGAGCATTATATATTCTGCGTCTTATTAAACATGCATTGTACTTATTATTATACTTTTCATAATTATTTATGTTAGGCATTAAAATTAGAAAAATAGTAGGAACACTTTTATTAAGAAAGAAATTAAGGTTAAGAAGTTTGTGGTAGAATATTTAAGATATAAACAGCTAACTGGTATGGACACGTAAGGAGAATTTCAGAAGAAAGAATACTTAGAAAAGGTATTCATCTGGGAGAAGAGGAAAGGGTAGCTCCAGAAATTGCAAGAAATAAGGATAGGAATGAAAGCAAACGGACTGGAGGAGGAGAATGGAATGACAGAGATGAGTAAAGAGAAAAATAAAACTTTAGGAACAAAATATGTTTAAACATTGTAATTTGTATACAAAAATAGAAATAAATTAGTATGACTATTACTATTATTAGAAGTATTTATTAAAAGCTACGACATATTTTTACTCGCGTGTTGCTTACTCCCCGGCCATTAATGCATTCATTAAGCTCTGAACTACTCTCCAAATTATGTCGAATCATAATAATGAAGAATGTACCTCCTCGTCCCAATCGGTATCATAACTAAACATATGGATTTCTAACCATTAAAGCCAGGACGTAAAGAAAATAAACTTGAACTGTTAACTGGAGTATAGACAGGAACCTCGCAGGTAGCAAACTACTCCGAATCCCCCATGTCTTTTGTATTGGCAGTCACCACTCAGACCGGTTTCTACCTGCCTTTCAGTGATGCAAAGCTGTTGTTTAGTATTCTTTGCAGTGATAATGGTTTGAATGTAGATAACTTGAAACCAAATATTTAAGAATTTCCATGCCTCATCATAACAAATTTGGTGAAGGAGTCTGGTATCGATTCAGCTTAGGCGCTTTTGTGAATTAAGGTTTGATACACTCTTTGAGCCACAAGGTGTAACATTCTGCTATGTCCTTTACGGCCATTACTATTTCATCATTTGAAGGCGTGTCTAAGAATTATCGAAGTCAGGAAAGCCGCACATTCATCAGTGTCAACAACGTCCTTTGCCATGGTGATTATAAAAGGGTTATTAGTTTTGCTTTACGACTGGCCTACATTCAATCCAGAAGAAAGAATAGATAGAAAAAAGAGAGCAATTGTCATTTCTGGGACATCTCTGAGACATTGTGGCTTAACTCAGATTTTTACTGTAAATCAAAGTAGATATTTTATTATTAGCTAGCTTCCTTCATATGTCAGTGATACGCTATGCACGACCTCGTACCATCTTTTACGGTTAGCAGACCACTAAACAGTATACTTCATGAACGTAAGGTTATAATTTTTGCCGGTTTTCAATTCCTTACTATCATGCCAAAACTATTCCAAAATACTCCTTTTCGAATAGTACAATTTTTTAAAACAACTGTCGCCGGTTTGTAATTATAGCCATGAAACTGAAACATAAAATACTCGTACATAATCTCATACAGACTTGAGGCAAAAATGGTGAAAGCATAGCGGAGTAACTAGAAAATTGTTAAAGTAAGTGGAAAAGTCGGGAAAGGACTCTGATGCTTTACATATGGTTATGGACTTTGAGATCACTGCATATTATTAGCACTTTAACTCATTCTTTGATTTTATCCTTTATTTCTGAAACCCTAATATCCACTTTCTTTGCCGCCTTCAGCTGTGATTAGGAGTCACCACGGAGGGGGAGCACGTCAAGCTACATATATATTTTGTGCCTATGCCCCGGATGGGGCGCTCCCGGGAGGTAAGAGGAGATAGAGGGCACAACAGACAGAGGATAGGGTCCCTACCATTTACAGGTTTAAACTTCCCATTACACACCGCCTGGGGGGGGTCCGGAACCCGTAGACCGCCCCCATTCCGGGGACGGAGTTTTCCACAGAGCAGAGACCAACGCCTGTGGTCCGCATTGGAGGTCCTGGCATCGATCCCCGGCGACCGCCCACTCTGACCCATGGGTTCTTTGTAGTTTCCACGGGTTACACGTGAATGTTGTGATGGTTTATCTTCTACCACGACTCTGTTACCTCTCATTTCCTATACCCATCATCTTCCTTGTCTTCATGGTCGTAGGACCAGGTGACGGTGTTCGACCGGTTGCGGTTGGGCGGTGGCTAACGCTCTGCAAAGGTTTCTTCCCCGGCGTCGCTGCGGTACCGCTCAGTTAAGTCTCTTCTCAGCGTGGGGCTCCGCTTCGGGTGATCCTGGAGGTTGGTGGCTTGTGGGCAGAGACCGTGCAGTGGCGGATGCATTATATCTGGAAACTTAGAGAGTCCGTCCGGTCCGGTCATAAAATGTTTATAACAGATTTCGTAAACCGAAAAGATTGGAAGTACTCGAAAGTAGGAGAGTTATTAAATGCTTAATCTCCAAATTTTATTAATATTTTTACCACAACATTCCTGGTTTTTAAGAAATTGTAAGTTATATTTACCCATTTACTGAACCTAAAAGTTTTCTTTATATTTTATAAAATTACGATAAATGTTTCTTTAGATTTACATCAGCTAACGTCAGGGCCAGGTATTTTTTCTGTCAGCTAGATCTCATTTGAAAGCTTCAAGACTGCGTTTTTGAGTAGACAAAAGTGGAATTAAAATGAATTTAAGCATAAGTGTTGGCATTTAATTTGAATTGGCACTCTGATATTTTTATATATTTTGTCACGACAGCAGATATGAGTACAAATTAAATGGAGTTGCTACAGATAGTCCTCAAAGGAACATTAAAATGTGCATGAAATTGGAAGTTTAGGGCCCCATAAACGCATATAAGGAGGTTATTCGAACTCAAAATGAAACAAAGTGAAACAACCCACTAACTCTAATACATAAATGATGTTATTAGGGATACAGTATTTGATCAACTACTACATTTATATACTTAAATTAACATTTTTGGAAACGTTTTTCTTCCCTTGGCCTCGTTTTTATTAAAGACTGTTTGCTATTGGTTGCTTCAAAGCCTCGTCATAGCTCAATGCTTGAAGCAACAAAATTAGAACATTATAATAGTTCACTGTCTTAAACGGCATTTGGAACTGTAAAAGGTTGCTCTAATCATAAAAAATTCAATCAAATTTTAAACTTGAATTATCATTTAAAGCATTCATATATGGCTTGAATATAGAAATGTATTGTTATGTTACTTTTACCTTCCACTGTATTTTTAGGTCAAAAATTGCAAAGAAAGAAAATCATATAATTTAAAATAAAAATACAAAAATGTCTGTTTAAGCCTAGCCTAAACCCACTTAAGGCTACACTTAAAAGTATAATCCTTCAGCTTTAAAATTGAGGCTTAGCTTAGATAATTGGTGATTCATTTAACTATTATGTAGATTTTAGAAGATAGTTTTGAAATGTCATAGCTTGCTATAAACCTGAAAGGAATTTCTGTATGAATATTTGTGTATTTTCTAAAGGATTAATATCTCCTAGCTAATTCATTGCAATTATAAATGCTGTAGAGAAGCTCATTTGCTGATTTTAACTTGAAATATAGCAGAAATAAAAAATGATCTGTGTACTGATTTGCAAATAAGTTTTCTGCGTGATAGTTGCAAGTGTAATGGTCCCGATTTATTTTGAAGAATTTTGCAATTCTTTCCTTCACTTCTAAGGAATGGGCATTGTCGTTTCTTTCTGTTTAACGAAGTATTTTAAAACGAGTCGGACCAAACCTCAGTATCCAGCCGTGCGAAGTCGATGAGGTAAGAGCAGGTGCGGATTTTGGATGGCTTTAGCGCAAGAGCAAACATAGACCGTGGGCTTAAAAAATTCAAAGGAAAGGATGAGTTAAAACCACCTCTCACACGCTAGCAAATGAAAATAGGGAGTGCGTTGAGGTCAGAGATGGAAGACCAAAGAAAACAAGCGAATACGCCTGTTATAGCCTAGTAATGAGAAAACGCGAAATAGTTCAGCAGATATTTCTGAAGCAAGCTAAAAGGTCTGCCCATTACCCCAGCTACCAAATAATATAAGGACACAATCTTCCGTTCTCAGTAATTGTTTGCATCTTAATATTTCCATGTTTAGTAAGGGTTTTCCCTTTAGTTATTTATACACAGTTTTGGATGGATTTTTTAAGACAATTTCCTGCTTTTATTTATTTAAGTCACTTTAACCCAAATGTCACATCACGGTTATATTTACAAGTGTTCAAATATATTTTCTCGGACTACCAGTCGGGTAAAGAACTTAAAAGTGATTCCACTTGCCTACTAGCAGATGAGTTTCAGCCCGAGTGATTTTTTGCTCCCTCTGGTGAGCAAAGCTGAGCGCTGATTGACGGATGTTCAGCTAATAAGAGTTCTCCATTGCCCGCATTCTGCCACGGATATCACGTATTTTATATAGAATAGAAGATAACATTGTGGCGTATTAGGTATTATTGCGTCGTATTGGCAACAGCATTGTTGGGGTAATTTTTTCGGCTTTGGGTTTTGAAGTTCGTTTGGCATGACGCTTTCCAGTCCGAGCTAGCGGGTCTAGCGAGGATTGGAGAGGGGGAATAGGTTAGCGTTACGTTTCTTTGTGTTGTGTTAGCGTCACTTTGGTCTGAGAGTCGTGTGAGTGCAGTTGTATGTGAAGAGTGTAAATGTAGCTCGTGTTTGTAGCATCTCCCCTCATTTCTTTCTTTATCTCTTTTGTGTGTGATGTAGGGGCATCGTGTTTTTATTGAATAAAGCGCAGTTAATGTTATAAATGTGAATTTTGTGTATTTTGTTATAAATATCCCACGCCTGCACTGGAATATGATGTTCGAAGCCCTGGTCGTCTCACTGCTTCTGTAGCTACATCTCCAATGTGCATGCTGGGGTAATTAATATTTAATGCTTTTAGCTGGAAACCTTTTGACCCTCAACCCAGTATATAACAATATAAGGTTTTGTAAGAGATGAACTTATAAACATAAACCGGAATAATACAGCTTAGCTGTATCTGGATGGCATTGTCTCACATAATGCGGCATAGAATGCGGACAATGCTGGCCTATCATTGGACGAAGGTGCACCAATCAGCGTTCAGCTTCGCTCACCGCCAACGTATGACAGCACCAAATTACCAGCTCTCTGAAGATGGAAAGCTTCGTGTCGCTTCCTTGGAAGTTACTTACTTAGTTGGTTTACCCTCCTCGTATGTATATCTTACACCCTATAGGGCATACAACCGTGCCTAGGGTTAGAAACCTGTAGAGGAGCAGACGAATACTGAATCAGAGAATGAAGAACGGAAACGCGCGATAGGCCCGTAGCCGGGTATGGAAGAGAGGGAAGAAAATAATGTGAAATGAAGGCGAAATGGATGAAAGGAAAGGTTCCGATGGAGCAGTTGGTGGAATGAACGGCGGGGGAAACCGGAGAGAACCCGCCCAGACGCAGCTTCGTCCACCACAAATCTCACATGCGGGTCTTTGGTAGTTATTGAACTTAAATATCAAGTTCGAGAGTTAAGCAACATTTATGTTTTAATTATGCCATTCAAACACAGACATATATATGCGTGCATGTCGAATTATTGTAATAATGCTTGTTTTATATAGGTATCTGAAACCTGCATTTCCGGTAAAATCTCGATAAAGAACTCTGGGTGGAATGACATACTTCCGCTATAGAAAAGCAGTAGAGAAAGCAAAAACTGGGTTTTTAGCTTCAAGGTAGCACATAATATACTTTATATGATTAGTTACTCGATAATATTAATTAGTTGTAATTTTATTATGAGTGTAGATAATGGTTATGAAGAGAACCAGTACATTTTCCTCAACGAACGCATCTGCAACTTGAAGGCAGGGACCCGAAGTTTCGCGCCAAGTCTGAAGCCATTCAACCGCACATACAACGCACGCCCAAGTTTTGTCCAACATAAACACAAAATCCACAAGGGAGAAATGTAACAAATATTTTTCCATACATCACTTTGACATCGAGTGACAAAAGCCCCCGCTCCGGGATGACAGCCAGAGATATATAGTATCCTCAAATCGAAACGTGTCACATGCAATCATCTTCTTAACGTTTCTCTATCTAGGTTTGCATTTTGTACACCAGGAGACAGTGAGAGAATCGGAAATAAAGATTAACAAATTACAGCGCTCTCTGACATATGGCTTTCGCTTCTTTGCATTGCGTGCACGCTAACGGAAACGAGAAATGCTACGCTTTGTTGCGAATGAGAAATAACAGGATAAGGTGTTTGGGCATGGGAATATAAAACATTGATGTAAGGACGTTTTAACAAATGAAAATTCTGTTTTATAGTTAACTATTGAAGATATCGGAGCCTCGGCAGGGTCCAGATTTTGATGACTTATAAAATGACGGAAATATAAAAAAGGACATAATAATTAGAAAAATTATCCTAGAATGATATTTAGTTTCGAAAATTTGTGCCCATAGAGTTATAAATTAATGGATAAAACTGTTATACAAGTAGAAAATAGGTGTAAGTATAATGAGATAATTTAGAAAATTAGTTAAAAATTAGGTAACGATCCCTGGGTACAATCTCCAGTACCCTTATAGCATTACTACAAGAGCTCGGAGGTGTGCTCCGTAAACAGAGCCAAAAGGTATCCTGGAAGGACCTAAAGCTGACTTAGGAAAGAACAAAAATTAAGTCTCACCTCAGCTTATACCATATTTACGCGAATCTAATGCGCACCCCATATTTGAAACTTTGAATTATGAAAAGAAAAAGAGTTTGTATCGAATGCAAAGCACATCAATCACAGAAAATATGTAATGGGTATTTTATTTAAATTCTTCATTTAATACAACAATGAATTTATCCTACATATATAAACCATCAGATTTACAGAATTCAAAGTGCTCTATTGTTAGGTGACAAATTGTTAAAGAACAAAATCAGTGTTACGCGTTGTTTTTCGCACCCAATTGTATTGATGATAACTTCCTTTGTCCCCTTCTCAGTAATAGTGTGGTTCCACGGCATATGAAACCAAATTGACGTCTCATCAGCGTTGTCTATTTGCCCCTATGGAGATTTTCTTTTCTTCCGAAGTAAAATGACATACCACTGAAACGTTTGTAGTTTGTCTTCAAAATCTGCAGGAAGCTTCTGGCACATTGTTGTACGGCGTTTTAGAGATGAACCCATCCGCTGCATGAAAATATCCACCCATCCACGTCTGGCCTTAAACTCTTGTTAAGAACTTCAGCCTCCTCTTTAGCTTTCTTTCGTATAGCGTCACTAGTCACAGGTTGCTCATTCTTCCTCCTTTCACACACAAATTCCAACGCTTTTTCTTCAACTTCAGAATGTCTTCCTTTGCGAGGATCCGTACAATCTTCCTACTAGGTTTCGTAGCAAATAATGCCAATTTCTGTTTTCGCTATAAGCAAACCTTGCTCTCTGATACATTAAAATTCCTTCCTGCCTTTCTATTACCATTTTTTCAGCCTAAATCATTACTTTACCTTTAAAAAAGCATAACAAGACTTTATTTGCCCTTGCCCTCCATATCGTAACTAAATACGCTCAATAATAGGCCAATGATAAATGAGCGGCTAGCTTGTCGCGAGTTTCCGGATAACTTCAGCAATCCATTGTGTCGTAATAAACGAAAAGTTTGAATGAAGTTACTGACGTTCTACGGAACGAATTTGCACTCGAATTTAATGCGCCGGCGAATCTAATGCGCACCTCGATTATGAGCAGTACATTTGGTCAAAAAAGATGCGCATTAGATTCGCGTAAATACGATATTTAGTGCATTCTACACAACTGTGGAGAGTGAAATAAGCGTTACATTCGAATTAATTACCACCTGTAGTAGCAGCAGCCGAGCCCGCCTCTCCCCTGACCATGGAAAAGCAACCAGCTCATTCCAAAACGCGTGTGTCTGGACTTAATTTACGACTAAGGCTTTCGTCACCTTGTACGCGCAGGCGCATTCCACAATGGAATATTCTAGCCCTAAGCATCGCCCTGATTTACCAATACAGAAAGTCATAGTCGACCAAACAGTGTATAATACAACAAACAAATATCAGAATATGTTTTTTTCCCCTATGTTCTGGTTTAAGAATCTGAAAATATAATTAAGAGAACTGTTTTTGAAGCGGTCTTACAAACCGTAGCATTAACTCCCTTGAGTACTAAGATTAAACAAAATACATTGCAACGAAGAGGACATCAAAGTAGATGACAAGACACAAGGAAGACAAGAACAACCTGACATGTGTGCACCTATTAAAGCGAAAATGTGCCAACTAGCCTGTTTCATCCTTAACTTGGGACATGAATTCATAATAGTAATATTATATCTGTTTTCCCTGATAGCCTCTCCTCCATCCGCAAGCAACCCTTTTCACATTAACAATTAAATAACAATGTGAGTTTGTACAAGAAAGCCTGAAAAGTTGAATGTAGACATTTCTGATGTTTGAAAAGCTATCTTTATCAGTATCAAAGGAGTCTTTATATACTCGATGTTAATGCACGAAAATGACTAAAAAAAGACGCAAAGGGCGAAAAAATGCCAAAATAATGACGTAAATTTAAAAAATCCATAAACTAAAATGACGAAAATACCTAATAACATACATCCTCATAATCTAGGACACATATTTATGTACACGTTAATAATTACTCTGATGCATTAGCTCATTAATATCCGGGTCCTGATCAGTTTCATCATCCATAAAGACTTGGTCCGTTCTGACTACCGTAAGTGCTCTTACATTCTATTCCTTGCCCTTCCAATATTACCCATTGTAATGTAACAGAGGCTGCCCTTACGCTTCTTTAGTTTGGCATTGGCATTAACCTTTAGGATTAGGATTCAACACGGAGAGGGACTTAACGTCGACCTACATAGATCTTTTCTACCTATGTCCTGGACGGGGCGCCTCGGGAGGAAGGGATGAGATGAGAGGAGACAGAGTACAGCCGAACCAAGAGGCACGACAGGCAGAGGGCAGGGTCCCTACCATTTACAGATTTAAACTCCCCGCATGGGCACTGGTGTAGCTGGCTCCCCCCTGTGGTTTACACATCCCCTGGGTGGGGGGTGGGACTCGGGGACCGTCTCCATTCCAGTGGACGAAGGTTTCTACAGAGCATCCTTTTTCCTTGCCATGCACATGCCAAGACCTCCTGCCGACACGTACAGCCCTGAAAGAGGCCAAGCGGATGAAAGGTGAAGTGAAATGAGAATGGAGGTACAGGAAATTCGGGGAAACCCCTGAAAGAAATAACGCATGGGTAAGGAATGCCGGCCACGTGAATCGAAACCACGACCTCCCGCTCCCGCCTGAACCATCCCGTTCGGTGACATTAACCTTCAATTGACGTGTGGAAGTTTTTGGATTTAACATCGCTCATCGCCGAATGTGTGTTATGTTCAGAATAATTGTATTACTCTTTTTTATATAAAAGAGGAGAAAGACTTAAAATAAACAAACATGAACGGTATTTGCGTTTATCATTGTGTGCAGGTTTTATGTCAAACACACTCGCAAAATAAATAAATATAAAATATTTGAAAAGGTAGAATCAGACAGAAAAAGCTTAATTCCACGTCGAGATTTCATTCCACTTTTACAGCGTTAGCCTGCACACGGCATGCGAGAGAACAATTGGTGTTTATATTAGCTTGTTTACGCTTTCCATTGAAATAAAAATATGGAAAATAATTGTTAAGTATAAACAAAGCCATATGAAGTATACCATCAGGTTTGTTTTCACAGAATAACGTATCAGATCATCACCAGAATAATTGTGCTACTCAAAACTCGGGTCTACTGAACTTTCAAGGCCACCATCTGCTCCGGCAGTGTCTTGCCTATAATTAGCAACATTCACTCTTATTGCCTCTCAGGTAAGTGGCAGGTTGGATCGTGTGACTTCGGCACTGTGTAGCGCCAAGGGTCGCGAGTTCGAATCCCGCTATGGGCATGAATATTTCTTGTCCTTAAGTTCCCATACTGGGTATAGGGGACAGCGCAAGACTTCTAATGGTCGAGGTGCGAGGGTCTGAATCTTCCAACGTCCCTCAAACTACATTTCAGTAAGGTTGAACTGGACTAATGAACGGAGGAGACACGAAGCACCGCGACCCTTAAGGGATCTATCTCATTTAGGGTTAGTCAAACTTCGTTAAGCTACATCCACTATCTGAGTGAATCAATCGTATTATTAGCTATTTTTATACAAGAATTTCTTGTCAATTTCATATATTTCTTCAAAACATTAGATTATTAAAATTATGATATAAATGAAAAAGATATAAATAGAAAAGTATTGTGTAAACAACAGGGAACTTATTTCCAGAAGCGATGTAATGAGTTTAAGACTTCGTCGGCGAGTTCACATCTAATTTGGAAGCTATTGTGATGCTGACAACAAACGAAGGGAAAAGGCGTAATTTGAATAATCGACGACACATAGCGGCCTCAAAGACCGCATAACGTTAAAGGTTAAATAATATTCTTTACAGTTTTCCAGTACTCTGTATTTTCTCAAAACACTCCTCGTGTTTATTTATTTTCTAATCTCTTCATTTGTCTTTCAATATAAGAAGGTACTAAAAGCAGCAACTACAGAGGCAACTTCACTTTAACTAATTCTACTGGTTGCACTTACGTGCTATCAATTTTCAACTTTCTTGTGACGATTTGCATTCGTTTTATTAGTTTGATTTATTTTGGGTCGCTTAAACATTATGGTCGCGACGTTTTAACTTTATATGTTAGAGGATAGGATAGTAGTTACAAAACGGTAAAATGTACACTTTACAATAATTAAAAATTTAAATTTTCTTATAAACATCAAAGTCTTTTTCATTGTTTGGTGGTTATTTAGATCACTTGGTAGGTCACTGAAGCCAGCCTGAAGTCTCCATCTAGTATCTCTTGGACTTTGCAGCAGAATGTGTTGCACAGTAAGATTGCATTGCAGTATCATATGTTAGTGGTGGTTATTTATTAAGGATGAATGAATGTGTCAGTTTACAGGGACCAATTCTGAAGCGGGTAATTACTATTATTTCACGACTTTAAATTGTACAGAGAGGTACAATTGTTAACTGGCACATTGTCACAGAAGTGTAGTTCGTTTACTGTACATAAATTTCAGGAAATTAAATGTTTCCCTGCGCTGTATAAAATGACACAAAGTTAACATCAATTTAATATATTTGTTAATTTATATATAATATAATTACTCTTTCTTCTTCTTTCTTGTTTAACTGATTATCCTCCTCTTTGTGGGAGTTACACCCCCAAGGACCTCCAAGCCAATGCCTTGGGTCAGTAACCTGTCAAGGAGCAAGCAAACTCTAGATCACAGCATATCCAGGATAGGTGATCAATAGGGCTGCGACATCAGACTCGCTACGTGGAGGAAAACATATAGAATAGGAAGTAAGTGTGTAGCTAGAATTACGCATGTCTCATGAACATTACTTTATTCCTGCAATACTATTTATAACATATACACTGACTTAAACCAGGTGCTAAAAAGTGTTCCATATTTTGAGAAATTGGACCAAAACAAGAAAAACATTTAGAGTAAACATGGGTTCTAAAATGCATACCTTGTTCATCTTCGCTATTGTGAAACATCATCTCTTCTACTGCAAGCTCTTTGCTATTACGTACGACCTACAGAAGACAGTAAACAAATGAGGACACATTGTTCTGCTATTGGCCATGGATACAACATGCAGTAAACATCTCTTAGTGTTGTTACTGTAAACCGTATTCTCAGTTCTGAGTAAGTGCAACGCATATACTTATTAGTTCTAATGGGATCAGTTTGTGTTTTGAGAATTTATGAAATGTTTTTTCACTGCAGCTTTATGTTTAAATCTTTGGTGTATGCAACCCCCATTAATGATGTACAAACACTACTGAGAGAAGTCATTAATACCTGCCAGAACATCCGTGATCAACCTGGAGTCTTTCAGAGAACGCGTGAATCCCAATGACGTCGGACAGAAGCATGCTTTACTATGAATGGACACCATACTAAACACCTCCTTTAGCGATGGTTCAGAAGTGCAGGTCGTATGTAATAGCAAGTATATTATGTTAGAAGCTATGCTGTTTCAGAGTAACAGAGTGAATGTGTCCTCATTTGTTTACTGCCTGCTGTAGGTCATACGTAATAGCAAAGAGCTTGTAGCAGAAATGTTTCACAGTAGTGAAGATAAATGAGTGCTCATAGTTTTTAATGTATGCATTTAGAATTCATGCTTACTAAACATTTTTTTCATGTTTTGGTCCATACTACCACCTCTCAAAATATGGAATACTTTATTAACACTTTGTGAAACTGAATTGCATTTAGTAAATCATTAATGCAAAACGCTACGTGACAGTGTGAGGCAGTATTCTTAACACTTAAATGATTTCAGTGTGGTTATATAATGTAAATTCAATAACGGCCCGCCTTGGAGCAGTCTGGTAGTTTGTAAAATGTATGTAACAGTCATTGCACATCCTTATATTATTATATACATGTTCAAAATGTTATGTGAATATATTACGTAATTTAACAATGTAGGAGCTGTGAGAAATAGGTAAAAAATTGCTAACAAAGAGGTAACCTTGAGTCAATAATGAATAAGAAAGTTTAACAGTACTACTTGTGATCCTTTGAGCAAAAATAATGTAATTTTAGTGACAGTTTAAAAATAGCCAATCAACAACCAGAAAAAGCTTTAGTTAAATGAAGGTATTCTATTGGAGTAGGATTAGCCAATCAGAGACTTGAAATACAGAAGTTTACAAGTTTAGACGGTTGAAATCAAGTCAGTTGCCTGCAGACAGTGCTCATAACTGGATGCATTGGTTGTGTGTCCTCGAGAGATTTAATATGTATTTAATATGTTTACGTTTTAAAAAGTGTAATTAATTAATTAATTAATTAATTAATTAATTAATTAATTAATTAAAGAATCTCACAGCTGTCTATATCAGTGAAGTGTTATTTAAATCGGATCAAGTATTAATAGAAGGAGTGAAGTAAAAATAATAATCTGTGTAAGCCTACATTCTTGTCGCATCACGCCCTGCCAAGATATCCATGTCTCTAAAATAATACTGACGCAGCCGAGGCAAACATAAATATTAAATGTTTAAACAAACAGTTTAATTACAAAGTTAATATTTTTTAAAACTTGGGGCAAAGGCCACCTGAAAGTACATTTGGGGCGAAGGCTACCGGAAACTATTTACTATACGTGCGGTTGCAACTACTACAAGTTCGGCACCGAACAGTTGAAATATAATACAACTCCTATAACAAACTGTTTCTTCAAGTGTGCAAATGAGTAAGATTCTATGTCAGTTTATTGCAATGAATTATAACAACCTTGTATAAGGGAATATCGACAGAAATAATGTCGTGTATAGTTCATTAAACGTTTGATTTGATGGAGGTGACCTTCTGTAGCAATTTATCCTCAGATTTTGAAATACAACGCTAATGAGTTAGTTTGTGTCGACTTGTCTTTGCAAATTACTCGCTCTACTGCTCACAGAAGCAATTGTGCTATTGCATGGTTTACAATAAAGATTTTCTTTAATTTTGTTTAACACCAGACAATACATTTTTCCTATACTCCAATATATAGTTTTGCAACGTTGTTGATTTTCGGAGCCTTTCGTTTGGCTTTCGTTCTACGCGAACACTGTGCGGCAATACAGTTGATTCAGCTGTACAGGTAACCCTATTGATGTAAACAGTCGACTATGGGCGTCTATAAACAAACGTAACGATTCCGAAGCCGCAACCCTAATGAACAGCCCTATGCTTCGTACGGTGGTGAATAGGGATGAAATGTAATAATGAAATGGATCACATGAAAATTCGCAGATCAAATTATCCAACCCGGCATTCGCCTAGCAACCGAGAAAAAAGCGCAAAAAACATTCGGCCAGATTGGTCGGCCGCTAGGGCTTCAACTCGGGACCTCCCGACGTTACCGCCGGTAACTGTTTACAGTAGCAACATTTATTTATATCATTTTATATACGTATATGGACAGCGGGTCTATTCGTAACAGGTAGAGAAAGTCTGTACGTGCTTCACATAAGATTTTTTTGCGTTGTACTGCAGCTCTAATAGAGCATAAGTTTTAATTGGCCTAGATGTTAGTGCATGCAGACAGAAAACAAAACTGCCAGCATGGCAAAAAGAAATAACACTGTTTCCTAATGAACATAGCTAACAGCAGCGTCAGTTCGTATCACCGAAATTGTAACAGTGGTTCTAATTAGGCGGTAATAAACGTGAAGAGAATGCAGTTCTATTTTGTTACTAAAACACCATTAAGCTTAGCTGTTCTGTATTTGTGGTATGCACTATTTACTTTCTCTACTACGTATAGTAAGTAGGAGAAGTATTGAATTCCACCCAAAAATTCGATACCGAGGTTTCACCGGAAATCTATATCTTAAGGCACCTAGAATCCAAATATAGATTTGTGGAACTATGTATGTGTGTATGTGTGTATGTGTGAACATAACTCAAAAACGAAAAGTTTGATAAATACTATATTTGGTATTTGGATTCCGTACCTTTCAAAGATGCGACACGGCGGTTTTCAAGAAAATCCCCACCCCAACTACAATATACATGGAATATTTTTTCGAAAACTTTTATTTTTTAAAAAAATATCCTTAACGATTTTAATTAAAATATCATATATTAAACACATTTTCATGACAAATAAAAAGTATATATCATTTTTTGGGAATAGCCTGTGAAGTCCTCTACATCCAGTAGGAATTTTGTGATGTCTTGTATTAACTAGTAAACACTAAGCGATAGACGAAAACGTACCTCACAAGAAATTTAAACCTCTTTAAAACACACGATTCATTCCAAGTAACTTTCTTATGTGGCATCAGCCTTTTTCGAGATAACCATTATTAATTGTTCAAATTCTTCGTTACGTGCCCATTCTTTAAAGTCCTTTCAACGTTCTGTTTTTTCTCGCGATTGCTTGGAAACAGCATGCAATTTTAAGGCCAACATATAGCGTCCTTGTTGACTATATGAATACAAATATAAAGTATAAGCAGCTCTAAAAAATGAAATTAATATAAGAAAAAATATGGATACTGACTATCGCTGTTCTCTTTGTATCTATAACGAAATGCGTAATGTAGATATTTCTGCAAAGTTTTATTTGGATTAAAATGAAGTATATAGAAAAATCAGCTTTAGTTAGAAGGATTTGTATACCCATTAATAAGCATAGAGTTTATATAAAGTCACGTGAATATATAAGATTTTTTACCTCAGATATACTCGCGCAATGTGCTTAGGTTTACGACACGACGTTCTCCATTATGATATTGTGAGGTTGTCTTGTTTTTCTTCTCTTAATTTAAAACTCACTTAACTCTTTTGTGTGCGTTTCTTATTTAATGCCTGAAGTAAAGCTTTAAAAACAACTTCTTCAGTAACTTATTTCCACCGAGAATAGGACAAGCATGCGGCAGTTGACAAGTGAATCCCTACTTTTTTAGCCATTTGACAGGCAAAACCCCTCTTTTTTTCATTGCGCATTCAAATTCTCAGTAAGGATATGTTTACCTTACCTACCATATACATATGTAATAGATAGAGAAGGTATTGCATTTCACCCAAAAATTGTATACCAGGATTGTTTCGAGTTCACTGAATCTACAAAAGAGTTTTTTTGGAAAAACGTCCGCGCGCGCGTGTGTGTCTGTGAACGGTATAACTTATAAACAAGAAGTCGGATAGATACCAAACTTGGTATTTAAGTTCAGTATCTTCCAGAGATGTTTTTCAATAAATTCCCCACCCCAACTGAATTTTATATGGAACATTTTTCGAGATTTCTATTTTCGCTAAAATGTCTAACGATTTTTATTAAAATACTGTATATTAAGTATATTTAATGACAAATAAATGCATATCTGGGAATTTTCTGGGAATAGCCTGTAAAGCTCTATTCATTCAGAACGAACTTTATACAATCTGACATAACTGGTAAACGTTAAGCGATAGACGAAAATGTACTGCACAAAAATGTAGTTCTCTTAAAACACACATTTTGTTCCAAATATTATTTTTTGTGGCGTAAGCCATTTCAGAGATATCCGTTATTAATGGTTCGATTTGTTCAATATACTGTTATTCTTCTTAATACCTCTTAATGTTCAGTCATTTCTTGCGACTGCATGGAAACAGTTGGAATTTTAGAGCCAGCATATAACGTCTACTTCTTAAACATTTGACTGTCGCTGTTCCCTTTGTCTCCTAACAAAATATGTAATGTATCTATTTTTGCAAACGTTTATCTCGATTAAAATGAAGTATACGGAGAAATAAACTTTCGTAAGGATGATTTGTTTACCCACTAATAAACGATAGAAGATATAGTCATTGAAGGCAACATGTCAGATTTTTAATATACGTATTCAGAACACGGAAAACAATTCCAAATTTTCATATTTTTTATTACTTTGTTTTAGTTTGGGTTTCCTTTTATTTTATCTACTCCATTCCTATGATTCGTAGAAAAGTAATGTATTTTTAACAAAACGTACTTAGATCCAATGAATCCACCCACTCCTAAATCTGATGTGATACATTCACATGATTTTTTCTACCCTCTATCGCTTATTAGTTAGCATACAAAGTATTATTATTATTATTATTATTATTATTAAATTTTAGTTTCCTATCTACATCATTTTAATCTAGATAAATCTTGCCGAAAATAGCTACATTACACATTTCGTTATAGATACAAAGGGACCAGCAATAGTCAAATGTTTAAGAACTGGAGTATACGCTGGCCTTAAAACTCCATACTGTTACCATGCAATCGCGAGAAACAACTGAATGTTGACAGGACTATAATAGAATGACCAATTTCGATCCTTTAGTAACGGATATCTCAAAAATGGCTTATGCCACAAAATAACTTATTTTAATTATATAGTGTGCTTTGACGAGATCTACATTTTTTGTGTAAAGTACGTTTTCGCTATCACTTAACGTTTACCAGTTATACAATTTTTCATTCTTTATCTGTTTACCCTCCTCTTATGTAGGACTTACACCCCCCAGGATTTACAGGCGGGTGCCTGGGGTCAGAGGCCCGTCGAGGAGCAGGCACTCGGATCAGACAGAACATCCAGGATGGGTGATCAGCCCGATGCCTGGTATGGGATGAAGGAAGTAGATGAAGCGAAATGTTGGTGAAATGGATGAAAGGAAAGGTGATGATGGAGCAATTGGTGGAATGAATGGCGGGGGAAACCGGAGAATCCGGAGAAAACCCGCCCAGACGCCGCTTCGTCCACCACAAATCCCACATGCAGGTCCCTGGGATTGAACCCGGTCCGCCTCGGTGGGAGGCGAGCGGTTTAACCACTCGGCCACGGCGCCGCCCAGTTATACAAGATTATACAAAATATTCTCCTAATGAAGAGGACCTAACAGGCTATTCCCAGAAAATACAAGATACACATTTTATTTTTCATGTAAATGTCTTTAATACAAGGTATTTTAATAAAATCGTTAGAGCCATTATTTAGAAAAATAAAAAATTTCGAAAAAATGTTCCATGTAAAGTGTAGTTTGGGGTGCGGGATCTTGATGGCGCATCTTTGGAAGGTATTTAACTTAAATTTCAAGTTTAGTATTTATCCAACTTTTCGATTTTTGACACACATACACGCACATGGACATGTTTCCAAAAATGCTCTATATATCTCCGGTAAAATTTTGGTATCGAATGTTTGAGTGGAATGCAATACCTTCTATACCTAACAGGTACGTGGTAGAGAAAGTAAAAAGGCATTTATACTTTCTCTACATTTACATATGGAAGGTAGAGGAAGTATTGTATTTCCACCCAAATAGTCCTTATCGAGACTTAATCGAGAATACATGATTGGAAATTTGTTTAACACGCAAAAAGATTTTTTAGAGAAATGGCCCGTGTTTGTGTCTGTGTAAAATCTAAATCATAAACAAAAGCTTTACTACCAAATTTCTTACTTGAATCAGATACTGTGTAAGTAAGGCAGGGAAAAAGATAATATTGAAGTTAATAAGGCTAGGGTCTAACCAAGGGCTCGATTCCAGGAACCCGTAAGTGGGATTTGTGGTGGACAAAGCAGCGTCTGAGCCGATTTTCTCCGGGTTGTCCGGTTTCCCCCGCCATTCATTCCACCAACTCTCCATCATCACCTTTCGTTTCATCCATTTCACCATCATTTTATATCATCTACTTCCTTGCTCTCATACTAAGCATTGAGCTGATCACCCATCCTGGATGTTCTCTTTGATTTAAAGTGTCTGCACAGGCCTCTGACCTCAGAGGTGTAAGTCTACATACGAGGAGGTAAACAGGAAAATAAGAAGAATAAGGTAAATTTAAAAATTATATTATCTACAATTATATTTTTATGCGTTTGTGAGAAAGATGAAATATAACTTAAAAATGAAACTTTGGAAATATCAGATTTCACAATTGAGTCAGGCACTGTTGAAGCTGCTTGCAAGGAAGATTTTAAAACTACTCTTTACAAGGGAAACGTATCATTTTATTGAATTTTCTAAAAATTTCCATTTATATGTTTCATTAAAATATATTTAAGATTTTAATGTGGTACATTAATTGTGTATTTTGATTTTTTTGTTGTTTTTTTTGAGTAACTGTGAGTTCCTCTTAGTAATCATTAAATTTGCTTTAATTTTGTATTTCTGGGAAATCATAGGAGATGCACAAAACTTACTACAGACAATATATAGAGCTCATTGACTCACAGACTATGTGTAACATTTTTCTGTTTTCGAAATACCATGCGTTCGATTTATAGCCGAGCTACAGATTCTGTATATGAGTAGTTCCCTTTCAGTGCAATAACCTTTCAGTATTTTTCCGCTAGCGCACTAGCTGTGAATGACCTCGCTCAAGGCTACGTTTATCTGCTGTGATATTCTATGTTAATTGCTGTCTTCAGTTCGAGAAAGAAGTGTTTATTAACTTTGCATCTCAAAAGCGAAAGTTTATAGATATGTGAGTTATGTGTAAATTACATTAGGTTAGCCCACTCAAATGCATATCGAAAACTTCATGCTTGAACAAAGAAGTTTTATATGCGATACATAGCGTAAAAACCGCATCATGTGTGCAGGTAATTTCGGGAGAAATCTCCCGGTAAGTAGAGAAACCGTTATATGTCTGATTAATAAGTTTAGGATAATGGGAGCTCTAACACTAAGAAGTGAAAAGGAAAATGTTCTAACGGAAGGAAAAATTTGTGCATCATTCGAACATTCTCCAACGAAGTGTCTTAAGACGTGTTGCACGGCAACTGAATATTTCAAAAGCCTCTGTTCATAGAGCTGTTAAACTTTTAAAATTGAACGCCTGCAGAATGACTATAATTCATGATAAAATGATGAAAGTTGTGTGAATGGAAATTTCATTGGAAGTTCCCAGGAATGTCTCAATGTATATGGACACCACTTCCAATACAACGAATAACAAGGTTAGTACTGATTATAGTGGATGTTACTATCACTCGTGAGTAAATAATGCGGGAGTTTTAGAACTAATCTCCCCCCAACGTAATAGATAGTGCGCGGAGCAACCATACTCGCGATTCGCAGCCCGGTAATATAATGAACGCACTGTGTATAATGTATGTTGGATGTTTACACTTTCTCAAGAATGTCATGTCATAGACGCTAAAGTAACGATTCTTCTGTTTTTTTTCCATTGCAGATGCTTGTTATCACGGTTAAACATTTCAATATTGTTGCACTGTTACATGTGACTAAAAATTTATTGCTTAACTGTAAATCATCCCTTGGTGAACATAAATACAGTGAATAAGATTACAGCATATAAGAACTATTATACATAACGAACGTGTGTGAATTTATCATGTGTAGATGAAATCTTGTTAATATTCTATGAAATGTGCATTTTTTCTTTATAAAATAATTTTCTGTTAATATTATAGCCACAATACCTGGCATTATCGTGTGTATCCAATTATAGTCTTATACTTAGAAACGACTATTGAAGGACTGTGCTTACATTTAGAAACCAAGTTTCAAGAATCTTTCATCTCTCTTTAATTGTCAGATGAATACAGCTGCATTCATTCTGTATTGTTCAAGTAATTATGCCTGTTAGCTACTCCTTTTATTTTCTGTTCTCCCTTAAGGATATTTTACACTGCCAGGGTGGATCCATTCTTCTGCGAGTGAGAAACAATTGAGAAGCACTTTCCTCCCCATGAAGCTGATGACGAAGTTTAAATCATGTCGGCAAAGACATCTCCCACCACAGCAGCCATCATTCAATTTGTACTCACTTGTCATTTAAAATTTAATCCCATTGCGGTCTCTGGATCGATCAATTTAACAAAACTCGTTCACCTGTCGATATACCTAACCCGAGAGCAACAGTCGATTGGGCCGTTTTCCCAAGTCACTTCAAACTATAGATTTCCATAAAGTCGCTACGTATTTGCGGCATTCCACGACCTATTTGGCATAATGACCAATAGGGTTCTTGAAGACGTACACATGCCTGAAAAGAGCCTCATAACTGAAAAAGAAATGCATATTAATTAATATTTTAATGTTAGTTTAAATTAATATTTAAACATTATAATCTTTAACATAAATCAAAATTATGTCAACCATTGTTAAAAAGGAATTGTCATTTTTTCCCAAATTGTGTTGTTAATGTACTCTTTATAAACATTAATATATACATATTGCAGTGAGAAATTCCTTGCAATATATTACGGAATAAAGGAGGCATCAATCAACTGATTGGAGCAGTAAACCTCCCATTCATTAGGGATACCCATCTGAAAAAGGCAAACAATTGCCAAAATTCATAAATATGAATTTTCGACTTAATAAACACAACAAATCTTCTACTTTAGTTCTAATGCACTTAACTTATCACGTATCATCCAAATGTTATTCTTTGAAAAAGAGTTAAACATACTTGCTCACAAAATACACAGTTGTGGCGTTACAAATCATACAGTGCAAAACATATTATTAATAAAATGCTTCCGCCTTCAGTCGCGTTTTTTGCTATGTTAATCTGTAAAATCATTATTGTCCTTTGAATTGAGAAAGACCAGTAAAAATTGAGGCGATAGAAGGGAAGTCCCAAATAAATACGCTTAAAAACCCAAAAAGAGTAAAACAAGAAAAAAAAATGAACACAAAGAATGCCTTAAAAGAGGAAATAAATAAATAAATAAATAAATAAATATGCCCGCCTGGCCTACAGGGCTAAAATGCACATATATTATTATGTTGTTACTCATCTTCGGATACTTGAAAAGAAAAAGATTTTTCGCCAACTCCCGAGCCATAATGATAAAAAATGAATACAGAAGAACGTCTCGCAGACGTGACACTTGGTATCCAAGGATACAAGTGTAGTATTATCCAAGAAGGAGACTTCAGCGACGGTTTCTACAACCTGGGACTTACCGACAAAGCGGTACCTGAGTTATTCCGCAAATTTTACACAACGAGATCTAATCTTGATGCGAAAAGAAGTGGACGTCCCAGTACACAATACCAAGGTATGAAATTGGCATGTGAACCATCTCAAGAGGAATCAAGCATGTTCCTCGCAGAAGGTCCAGCCACACTGATCATGGGATTTTTTACGTGGTTTCTCCTGGTCGATAGGGAATGCGGCGTGCTTAACCTTCTACCACGAATTTGCTTTCACCTTTTTTCCTAAAGGGTTGTAGGAACAGGTGACGACTGTTGGTGTGCTGCGGCAGGACGGTGGAATTTGCGCTTTGGAAAGATCTCTCCTTGCCGCTTGGTGGGACTGCTGTGGCCCCCTTTTTACCTGGGAGCTGTTTCGTTTCTTCCCGAGACCTCCAGATTGAGGGGGCTAAGGCAGAGCTAGCGTCAGGATTGATGCCATGTTGCAAACGTTAAAGTGCTAGCACACATAATCTTTCGGGACTTGTCGCCCTTCGGGTCTCCTCTTCATCCCTTCTTCTAGGGGTCACGTTGGAGGCAAGAAGAACCCAGTGTGGTCTACTTGCAGTGCTGTGCTCCAGTTATTGGAGGCCCCTCCATCTGCGTACTCCTACTCCTCAAAACATCCGTCTCCAAATTCTCAGAGTAAGTTCCATAACATTCCGAACACAAATCAGGGGAAAAACCTACCACATTCACATCCCATAGGACCATCATGACAACACAAGGCAGCTATTGTACTCGGTTACTTGACCAGAACGAAGACGAACCTTTGATGGAGCATGTTTTCTTTAGTGATAAAGCTACTTGTGGTAAGGTCAAACAACACAACCGGACCATTGAAAAACCACAGGAGTGGTGACATGGGAGAAGGATTCATCAAAGATTAATAGGTGGTTTGGAATAACAGTCATAAGTATATGGCCATTTTTTCTTTGAAAAAAAAAACACACTAACAGTACCTGTTTACCTTGATGTTCTCAATCATTTTTAGAACCACACTGATTAAAAAATATATTATTCGTTATGTCATGTTCCAGCAGAATAGAGCCCGTGTTACTATGCAACCACCATGCAGGACTATCTCAATCAACTTCCAAATCGCTGGATTGGACGAGATGATAACAGACCATGGGCTCCGAGGTCAGTGAATTCAACTTTGTTAGATTTTATTTGTTAAATCCAGAGTGTACAAAAACAAAACTACTGATTTGGTAATCTTGAAAGAAATAAATTCAGCAAAAAGTTAAGCAAATTACTCCAAGGACATTGGAAAAACAGTTCTGTAAATCAGTTGTGGGTTTAAGCTTTACATAGATACAGATGGTGTTCACGTGGAAATTCATTAATTGATACTTATCAACATTTACAGTCACAATATGGAGCAAATTGATTTAGTTTTACTCTTTCTGTGAGGAATGTAGTATTTTGTTAAATTTCCCGTCTGTTTCCAAAAATAGTGCTTTATAGAAATTCTGTATGGTAGCTATATTGTTATTATTATCATTATTTCTATTACTATTATTACTGTTATAGTTTGGGAGGAGGGGGACTTTGTTTTCATTTTACTTAAACTACTCTCCCCAAAAATCGATCATCCCTCTTTAATCGACCACCTTATTATAATGATTATTATTTATATTATTGTATAAATATAATAACAAAAATGTGTTGCTTAATCAATTTGTATTTAATTTTAGAATACTTTTAATCCAAAGCTGTTATACAGGAAAGGCAATGTCTAAGGCATTCTAAAAGCTTGACGCTTTCAAAAACACTCATATTTCCTTTAAACACCAGGTTTTAAAACAATTGTGAACCATTTCAACAGCACTCATATTCCATCAAAACTTCATCTTTACAATCTGATGAACTGCGTCTATCGTTTTTTTATGTACACTTTTTTAACTGCTATGGTTCTTAGCGTTCATTCTACATTGGGCGTTAAAGACTGCAAATTTTGCTCAGAGGCTTCTTTATAAGGCTTGAGGTTCATTTACATGCCGTAAATCTAAGACATGGGATCACCGGCTTTACTTCCCTTCCGAAGGAAGCCATCCAAAGGATTTTTACGCCCGAAAACATACATCGCCCTCCGCCGAGTTTGAACCCGCGACCTGGGAAACTAGTGTCTAGCATGGTAGCCCCAGATCACGGAGGAGCCATCTGCTTTCTTTCTTTCTTCTACTTATTTTTTTCTGCCTAACATAAGGAATGCTTTTTGGTGACTCAGACAGCAATAATGAACGAATGTTTTCTCAAGCAAGAATATTGAGAAATTCCAAGAATGATACATTTTTAATGGTTTTGGGAACGCTAAGTACCACTGTTTTGTAAACAAGAAGCTGTTGTTGGTTTTAACCACTCCAAATATTATAAAACCTATAAAGCTTTAAATTCAAGTAAATTTAGAATTAGATACAAAACTGTAAGAAATTCCTTGTGCTGACAAGCTGAAATTAAAATCCTACAGTTGTGTGTTCCCGGAAGCACTAATATAATTATCGCAGGTGGCCATATTTAAGTTTGTAAGATTCAATTAAGGTATTCGGTAAGAGAAAAAATTGAAAATAACACAAGAAAAAAAAGAGTACAACATCCTGTATTATGTGCAACAAAAATTTTATATAGATCAAAAATAGAAAATGAAACAAAATCAATAAAATCAAAACAAGGGAAAGTGAAAAAGTAATGCAATCTATGTAGTAAAATAAGTGTACTCCGTCTCACATAAGGTATCAATTTGTATCGACCATATTTGTCTAAAACCAGTATTTAAAGAAATGTGTTTATGTCCTCGAAATAACAATAAATATAACTCGAAATCAAGGAGTCGAAGTAAATATCCCATCGCAGCAAAATTATTTAACGATTTTAAAACTTTAGTTATATATGAAAGCTAAATTGTTGTGAACATATTAATTATAAATTCAAAAGTTACGTTTATGTGAATCAAGGTAAACATATTATTCAGTACTAATACCTCATAACGTACTGAATGTTGGGCCCACTCAACAAAGCCAAAGGTTATAGGCGATAAAATGAGTATTCGTGAGGTAACATTTAAGATTTTGTTGGCCGAATTGGAAATGAATATATAAGAAACCAGTTAAAAGTAAACAGAATTTGTTTTTAATTAAACAGAGATCAACAGCAGAGGAGGAACCTTGCAAATAGAAAAAACAACGATTCATTAACTAAATACCTTTGACCACAGAGCCAAGGGTAATCAGTTAGAAGGCGTCCACATTCAAGGTGGAGAGCTGAATTTTCCTTCAAGGTCAATATTTAAATGTAATGATTCTTTATACACGAGAGCGACACTGAACAATTTTGGAAAATCAAACGAAGATTAGTTTTAAAAAGGTGTAAATAATTTTATTGTTTTTCAAAATATTCCACTTTAAATCAATACATATTTGCATTCGATCAAACCAGTCCTTAAAGCAATGAAATGAGACTTTGGGGTATGCGAAAAGTTTCAGATATCTGGAATATATCAATCCCTATACTCCCAATGTTAATTCTCCTAAATTTATGCCCATTATCTCGGAAGCTATTAAAATATCAGACTGAAACTTTTACCGCGTTTTACGTTCACCTATCAACATTTAATATTGTCGTTTATTAAGGAATATAGGTTTAGTTTCTTAATTATACCATCATTTTATTACAGTTTATCGGCAATTACTTTTTAAAAATAACCAACAATTTAACTGTCAAATAGATCCACCTATACATTGTTTTATCTCCCTAGATTTTACTTTAGCTATCTTCAAAATTTCCTGTGAATACGATTCATTTATACCGAAAATGAGATTCACAGAAAAGGCTGTTTAAAGAAAAAATAGGAGAAAAAACTTGCATGTGTTAGCAAAGAAATAAACCACATGGCTTGAGAACACAGAAGCTGCAACAGTAGTGTGAATTAGGAGAGCAAAATTCCTAAAATATGGACTATGGTTTACTTCTCCCCTCCGAATTGAGTAGAAGTTAATATTTTTTTCTGCGAAGTGGTGCAGAGTTCACAGTAAAAATATATGGAGTTACCTACAATCCTAAAATGTATATTAAATTAAAGAGGGAATTTCAATTTATAAGTCTGCGCATGGAACTAGAAATGGCATTTTGTCAATTTATATCATTTAGTCTCTCCTTAACTAATTATATAAAATGTTGCAAAAGTGCGGAAATGGGACAGGAAGATTTTAATAATACACGAAACGCTTCCTGTAGACAACTGAAGAAAGAATTAAGAAAGACATTAATGTACCATTCATGAAGTGTGGCGCTGTATATGGCGCAAACGTAAGTTCCAGACGAAATCAGGCAAACTACTGGAAACATTCGAAATATTAATTTCCTTATGAAACAGAAAGACACATTAAATTATATACATTCGAAGGAAAGGCAATGTTGAAACTAACAAAGATAAAAATAAATTATCTAAGACACTTCATGATAAGTAACTCTTAAGTCACGCCCTGGAAGGAATGAAAAATGGTAAAAGGTCAGGAGCAAAAGATGATGCAAGGTGACAGAGAGTATTGAGATAAATGGTTCAAAAGCGAAACTGAAGGGAGAAGCCGAAAAGTATGAAGAACTCTGAGTTTGCAATGAAATACCTGAAGTTATACAAAAAACTATGCGTGATTTTCCGTGTGTATGCTGCGTATTTCCATCGGAAATGCGTCTGCCTGTTGTTTTTTATACGTAACAATGATATTCTGTGCAATATGTACTGAAACGACCCAAAGGTTAACATTGAACATGTCTACAACAATTTATGTTGGTAGCTTTATCAGATTGAGTCCATACCTTACGTTTGTACGGTTATGCATATTTTAATAAGTAAGGAAAAAATGTTGTAGGGTAACTACATGAATAACATAATATAACTATTTTACCACCATGTCAGAAACACTATTAACGACGCCTATATAGGTCTATTAAAAAAGAAGCACATTTTAAATATTAATTTATAATGAACGACAATAAATAGTGACACGATATATCACTGGAAAGAGGAAAGTTCAAAATTTTAAACCCCTACTTATTAGTTCCATTCAATGACAACAAAGACAATATGGTTTGCTTACGAGAAAATGGCGACGCCACAGCAAAATTCGTTTTGTGTGCTGCAGTATGCAAAGTCCATTGTTTCGCTTCAGCTCGCGTTTCTTTGCAAGTTCAACAAAGAAAAGATTTACACAGTGGTACAAGAAATTGGTAGAATATGGTTGCATGTGCAAAGGGAAGAGCACTCGTCGTCCTCACATAACAAATGGTGCTCATGTTGAATGCATAAAATAAAACTTAGAAGTTTCCTCTTTCCAGTGACGTAGCGTATACGTCTCCATCTATTGCCGTTCATTAGAGCTAAGTATTTAAGCTCTGCGCCTTTTTGAATATCCCTGTGTATACATACAGTGAGGAAAAAGAAATTGCAGAAAATCGTGGTGTAGAAAGGCAATACCACAGTGCCAAATGAACATTTTGAGGTTAGGAGCGTGATTGCAGGTGCAATCGGGAGCGCTGCATGAACATAACTAAAATATTATTTTAGGAAGCATCTTCATTTTCCAGTCAAAATGAAGTATGTATTCCAAATTCCATTTCATTCAAAATGAAGTTTTATTAAGTATGTATTCCAGCCAAACAAGTATGTATGTACAGTCTGAACTAATGAGTATTGCTACACAACGAGAAACTAACCTTTACATTGAGACAGTATTTATCTGTATCTCATTAGTATGCGTATGTTAATTTGATTATAATAATAATTGTCATTCTCCATATCTATAACTAACGTGTATATTTTATTTAGAAACCCCATGTAAAATGTACAGGTACGCTTCCACTATTAGATTTTAGCAACACAAAGCCAAGAAGAGAGAGCCTGTTAAAGCCGCCACCAAACAGTCTCTTTGTATATGTTACGAGTAACAAAGACTCAAATACACGACGCTCCAGGAATCCTAGTGTCAGAGAGAAGCAGGTGATTTTTTCTATTGTATGTAACCATGTAGTTAAGTAGCGACGAATCCGGAGTGACGAGAAAGCTTCTGATTTCAACAAATTTCGAAGAGTCCGGTTTTGGGTAGCCAATGGGATAATTCGAAATAATTTTAAGAGCGCAAGTTTTTGTAAATAAGTAGGGCGTAGAAAGACTCGGACATCATAGTATGTCTTAAGCTGTTAGACAAAATCCACGTTCGTCGAGTAAGAAATTCCATGCCAAAAATCAGATTGTAATCATTGTTTAACTATTTTAAAATATACGATGAGATTCTTCGTGTTTATATGAACTACATAAGTGATATAATTAATAATAGGCACAGGCAAAGGAATTCACCATCAACTTCGTGAAATTAACTTATAGTAGTGTAAACTCGCCTAGTGGAAATTCGAATGTAACGCACTTGTGTTCAACAATATTTCAGTGTCAGTACTACAGACATTAGCTAAATGAAATAAATACTATTGTTATAATTGACTTCTCGTGCCTTCCATTTGAATAATTATTTTCTCATGTACCTCACCTGTAAGACCTTCGATCCGTCTCATCCTTGAACCCGATGACCGCCAAGGCTACCCAAAGACGACAACGATGACTACAGCATCTACAGAAGAATCTTCCGCCACCTCGTAGATAGCTGAGGTGAAGGAGAAGACACGATCACCCAGGAAAAGTGGCAATTTATTATTCTACGATGAGGTTCAACAACTTAAAACCTCTACGCGCTAGTATGGCCTGGACCCCAAAGCAACATATTCGCACTGTACTGTATTAGCGTTCGGTATTACTGTACCTTCCAGTAGGTTTTACAATACAAATTTGGTATAGAACTTCAGACACACCTAGTGACTAGTGACTAGTACTTGTCCACATCTGACACGCCACAAACGGGTTTTAGAATCGGAGACTCTAGCAGGACGTTAGAGTTGACTATATAGTGAAGTACAAAAGCTTCTGCGACCTCTTGTTCCTAACCTCAAAATGCTAATTTTCGTACTGTCATTCTACTCTACAATTTTATGTACATTTTCTTTTATCGCACTCAGTATATACACAAAATTCTAAGTTTGAAGAATAATAGTATTGAATACTAATCCACAATGTTGCGCTCATTTAGACCAAATTTTACACAAGCTTTAACACAATATGAGAAACACAGTGTAACTTAGTATTTGATATGCTGCCCTACAAATTCCATCTTCTGTTGTGTGTGTGTGTGTGTGCGCGTGTGTGTGTGTGTGTGTGTGTGAGAGAGAGAGAGAGAGAGAGAGAGAGAGAGAGAGAGAGAGTTTAAGAATGAGTAAAAGCAATGTCATTTAAATATGAGGTAACAGCTAAACAAAACACTGCTGGCACACTGAATACTAATCCTCGTCTACCATTGTTATGTATTAAAGTATAATAAGATAAAGAATATTATTATTTGTTTACAATAAGTAATAACAAGCCTCTAGAGTGCTCAAACATATTCAACGTAAGAGTAATAAGTCGAAGTTAAACTCTATACGTTCGGGCACTGTACTCCGATGTTTGGGTAACAGCACTTTTTTGTTGTATAGTGAAATAAAATAGTACAAAGGAATAACGTAATCATATGATTTGTCTACTGCGAGTATAAGCAATAAAAAGTCTGTATGGTCTTTAAATGAAGGAGCTAAAGCAAAGAGGTAACAGCTATGAGACACCTGACAATGAAATATCAGCCATTCTTTTGCTCTTCTTCCTTTTATGTACTGAAGTCTAATAACACAAAGGATTCAACATACTTGTATATATTATTTACCATGGGTAATAACAGGTCTCTATGGAGCTTTTACAACGTAAGAATAATAAACGATTCGAAATTAATACTGATAATTTCCGCCTTCATACTCCGATGTTCGGATATTAAAATTTCTCCATAAAATAGGGTTATGTTGAATCCTTTGTATTATTTCATTTTAATTCACAATATCTTTATATTCATTAAGAATGGATGAAAGTAAAGCTATCTATATTGATACCAACGAGATAACATCTAAACAAAACAGACAGCTGACAAATGAAATTCCAGTCCCCCTGCTAGTTCTTTCTCTAGAAAAAGCAATTTTACTATTGTCACATGTAAGTTAGCACAGAAAGAAGAAAAGGGAGGATTGAGGGTTAGTATGGGAGAAAAGGGAGAGAATAAAGGAAAGAGATGTAGAGGTAAAGCTGAATATTTAAGGAGAGGGAAAGAAACAGGGAGTGAGAGAGTGATGAAGTGTTTAACTCATAAACGCGAGCAGAACTGAGGGTTCTGCTAGTAAATTTACAAACTATATATTTAATGTCCGTATCCTTCCGTCACTATGGTTACGGATGTCAAACTTAAGACATATTCCTTTTATGCACTTAAATACTTCCATTATTAAAATTAACTTCTATTCTTTAGTGTATTTTTATGTTCATTTTTCATTTGTGAAAGTTGTTAGGATTAAGTGCAATACTATAAATTAAGTGAGGAAAAAGAATTATGTTCTGCAGATAAGAATAGCGATAGCCTGCAGAGTAGCACGCCTTTTTCCCATCTCCAATGCATATACACCCCAGTTCTTTGTAATTATATAAAATGTTCATAAATTTGCCATGGGCAAACAATTACGTTGATTAATTGAAGACTGCCGCTACTGGGGGAGCAAAATCAATCAGCTTTGACTTCTAAGTGCTGGCAAGCATGGCTCTTAAACATTGATTTCCTATTGTTAATATGGGTGAGGCTCTAGACTACCTTTAGCCAAATACCAAGGTCTTGTAATTTCAGATATAACGTACTATTATATACATCACTTGTAATTAGAATTTACTCTATCGGAGAGAGGTATCTCACATTACTTTAATCACAATTATATTTGTGAAAAAACATTGGCCATCGCCACGCATGTGTTTACACTTTCTGCAGTCTATAGCTATTGTACATATTGCCCCCAAGTAGACGCCTTTCAAGAGTGTTATTCTTTTGTCATATTTTTCATACTAAATAATAATCGATGCAGTAAAATGAATATACATAATTAACAAAATGATTTTACAGAATTTTAATGCCCATGTTTTACCTCTTATTATTTAAACTTAAGCTTACAATAACCGTCACAAATAATTTGTCATGTGTATACATTTTTTATTTAAATATGTTTTTAGTTAACGTTTAAATATCTTTTCTATGTTAATTTAACATACGATGGTAATTTATTATGTAATATCAAATCTTTGATTAACGGATAGTTACATGTTGATTACTGTTGAAAAGGGAGAATGGCGCAAAAATTCCTAATTTAGAATTAAAATTTTGGGCTGGTAACCAAGGAAGAAACTCTTCCCCTAAAGCGCGATTGAGGGCTTATTAATTGATTTCCTAACACTAATAGGCTATCAAAAACCCAACAACGCAATATTAAATCTCCTTAGCTGAATAACGTTACCTTGGGAGTTATTTGCTATATCCCTTAACATGTTCACTGCACTGAACGCAAGACGTTTGATGCTTGCTGAAGCATTTTAATTAAGGAAAACAAATAACGGAAAATAACAAACAGAAAGGTTAACATTCAATTGCTAAATTTATGCAAATTATTAATTTCTAAGGACACCAACGTACAGCTTATCTTTCAATGAGTTCTATGGCTTGGTTATGAGATTTATGTTGTTTTCGTAAAACGTATTTATTTCAATTTGGTTCCTGACGAAGCGGGATATTTATGTATACAAAATGTCTGAATATGTTAATTGAAAAATAAAGTTACAGTTAAATATTTCCTGTAATACACCTTAACCTATGTTTGAAATTCTTACGGTAGCACATATGCATGAAAATTGCATTAAAATGCTCCAATACTTTAAATATTTTTAGAATCCTAATAGCAAAGGCACCATTTACAGCAATGAATTAATTTAATCTGTTTTTAAGATGCAGCAGATAGCCTAAGGGTATGCAAATTTAAGGATATGCATACTTCATGTATGCAACTATACAAAATAGGTTACAATGAGTTCATATTTATACCGACAGATTTTGGTTGGCCAGCGGAATAGGTTTTAGTTCATTAAAGTAATTAATTTTTTATCATGAAAGCCAAATGAATGAAATATTCTATGTATTAGGTCTTAAATTAAGAAATAGCTATCAGTACTCGTCCTGCAGGATTGATAACAGACCAGTATTTTACGGACTCGCGACCGAGGAGAGTTCGTATGTAATTTGATAAGAACGCGTAGGTCAGTAACCGGTTATCTTGTTATTTTGTAACTCCTGTAAACCCTGAGTGCTTTGCTTTAATAGGAGAACGTATGCCAGTAAGTCAGAACTGTATTATCGAGCTAATGTACCGCTTAGCAACTGAAGTCTTATGTCTTCCATTTCGATCAGTCACTTTCCTTCTCGCCTGTCATGAAGTTATTGGTTGGGGGTGGTTATAAATTGAATTTATTTCCTTGATCCCGCATAATTTGGAGACCTTTTACATTCGAACTTTTACAGGCTGCACCACAGAATGAAAATATTCCCGAACTGTGTGAATGCTTTGGTGAATGAAACAAAGCGAGACAGCGATTTCTCCCTTTGCTTCCATGTAATCAGCATATCGTACATAACAATTCTCTACGAGTCATTTCCTAGTCGTTTTAATAATAGTTTACGTTTCATTTTTCCCTATATAAGGACACACGTATAAGTACAGACGACGCCGTTCAAAATAAAACAAGACTTCGAAGGATTTCATGGGGAATAATATCCAAATTAACTTCCCATAAATACATAAATTGTTGACAGCAGACTCTTGAGATAGGCACCACAAGTGACTTTGTCACGCCTGACATTGAACATATTTAAGTATATAAATTTTGTTAAGTAATTGTAGGCATTCCATATTTCAACAATGTTCGAGTTATAAATAATCTTTCTTTGCTCTTAATTTCTCAGTAGTACAATTAAGCTGTTGCATTTCTCTCTGGTGGTAGAACTAGAGGATGCTTGTAATAGACTACGCTAAGATCCATATTCGCACATTGTATTTTAATTCCTTTTAGACATTTTACAGAGCAGTCTGTTATTTTCTTTGCCGTGAAATAGTACTATATTCGACTCAAAAATCGGATACCATATTTTTTTGGTCTCTATACCTTTTGAAGAATTCAGAATTCTTAAGAATCATTCTTCGGCGAAGGGATTTATGTGTATGTATGTGTGTGTGTCTTGTGTGTGTGTGTGTGTGGGTGTGTGTGTGTGTGTAAGAGAGAGAGAAAAATATTTTTTTCAAAATAATGCTTTTGTTGTTTTAAAATATCTTTAAATGAAAAAATTTAATTTAATTATTAAAATAAAATAACGGAACACATACAATTTTCAAGTCTTATGTATTTAATTAAAAAACTAAATATACAAAAAAATATATAAATTTAAGTAAAATTTCCTAAAATTCGTGTTTTCCTGATTTAGAGGTTCTCAAAATAGATATTTCCTTGAAATATTGACATTGAACTTTTGCGCAGAATATAATACTTCCTCTATCTATTCTCAGAGAGGAGGTAGAGAAAATAATGAGATAATTTTGCATGCACAATCAAGAGAATAACTTAGAAAATAGGACTTAATGGATAGAGAAAGCGTGAGAGTTACTTTTCTTAACTATAAGCGTCACGTAAGTATGCATACTTGACTCACAACCTGTGCCTACGTTCCGGTGTTTCACCTTACGCACAGTAAGGCGGTAATTGTAACATAGTGGAAGTGGGGCTCGAGATGAGGGAAATAAGGCACGGCTGGACTATATTGCACATGCGCACCAGTATAATCAGTACTAAGTCACCCTTCTCTCTAACCTTGTAATTTGCAGTGCGTCTCAAGAAGGGACGCTTCTCTCAGCTTCCACTACAAGGAACAGCTCATTATTCTTCTTGCAGGGGAGAAATCTTACACAGGTGGTCGTCTAGAAGTCCACATTAAACTTAATTAATTGAACCCAAACCGCCAGGATAATACATTGCACCAAGCAAATTCCTCGAGTAATTCCGTAACAGGGTGACATTCTTCACATATACTAGCGAAATAATTGCATTTTTTGTAGCAGACTTGTAACCCCTCCCCAAAAAAAACACTTAACGGAACCAACCCGTGAAAATTGTCAAAACTCTGAAAATACAGATTATGTTAAGCAATACATTTTAGTGATTTTAAGCAGGGTAAGTACATAATGGTGCAGACACTAAAATAGTACGAGCCAAATGCATGATGGCACTATAAAGTCACCTCTGTACACCTGTGTAGATGCAGGATATTAATAAAGAAAATTTATGGCATGAAATTTTCATGAAAGTAAAAGCTATGACGTACATGTCTTTAAAAATCACTTTTATTAACTGATAAAGGTAGAATACAAGAAGTATATACTTATGAATTTATTTCCTAAATTCATTCATGTTTTATTTGCAAAAAATTCGGTAAGTTTGGACTACAGATATATTTGAGACACAAAATTGAAATGAGGTTCCAAGTTCTAAAAGCTGCACGCAAGGATATTTTCTTATAATTAGAAATCAGATGTTTATTTTGTTTCTCTGGATCTGAACATTTTGAACGTTATCTGCGACAAATGTAGTTAATTGTTTAAATACATAATTTCCTAACTTCACAGATTAGCCTACTTAAAAAATTGTACGAAGTGTCTAAATTTATTACGTTATATGTTTTGCATAATGCCACATTTATGAATCTAGATATTTCGAATACAGAAATGTAACACTATATTCTTCCAGTGCACTCCAACATTTGATTGCGGCTTAAACAACCTCTTTTTTCTGCAAATATGCGTATGTCCTCTGAAGCAGTGATGGGAGATACCGCTATTTCTGGATACTCGATAACAATACTGATTTTTGAACATCAATACTCACCTTATAAAAAGCTGTAAAGGCGATAACTTGTTCACTGAATCAAGTTCTTATAAGTAGTTTTCTGTATATAAACGCATGCAATCAATTTTGTACTGTATGCTAATTCCAAAATTGTTCCTGCATAATTAAGTGAAACAGGCAGCTTACGTCCTAACAAACAACCGTGTGGATCTCTGCGGACAAGCTGTACAACAGAGTATGAATTCTTTCTAAGATACCAACACCTCGTAATCAGGTCATGCACAAAATATATTGAAGTGGCGGCAACCATACTGAACAACTTCAGTAATTGATTAAAATGCTATCTGGTTATTTACAGTATTTCAATTTTCTTTTACACTTCTTTCCTTTATGTTCTAATACGTACTGCTTCAGAGCTTAGCACGTTAAGAAACCGTTTCTGTACATGTGTCTAACAAAATATGATGAAATGGTACACATCCTTCTATCACCGAACCATACATGTGGTATTTATTTATAATATATATATACAAATACACACAATATTTATAATATTGGTGTAGTTTATGACCAAAATTATTAAAGTACCTTAATAAAAACAATAATTTGCCTTTTGGGGTCCGTATAGACCGCATGAACAGCAATTTCTGACAAAAAATACGTATGGTCCATGGGTAAAGTTTATCTTCACATTCATAGTTTGACTAATCTCAGATGTGCAATATATCCCTTGCATTTGAAATTCCTACAAGCGTTTAGTATTACTGCAAATGAATCATATATAAGAGTGAATAGTGTAACTCACACTTTGATTTATTGCACCTTCGAACACAGAAAAGGAACTTGCATTATTTACATAGGCAGTTCGTTAACGTGCTGAAAATGGGAGCAAGGTATCCCATTAATTAGAGGAAGACGTCACTTACATAAGTGATGAGAGGCATATAGTCGCGTGTGCTAGTCTAACTTCTCTCTCTATGTGAATTTATTTAGTCAGGGGTGCAAATATACCTCTTCCTTTCAAAACCATAGCTGCATTCATTCTGCGCCTATTAAGAAGCTCCCAGTTTCACAGAAGGGAGTTACACGATATCTGGATTGTAATCGATACGTTTTGAGGTCGATTCTACCATAACATTGCTTTTGTGAATAGATCGGAATATAATGTCGAAACACTACTCACCTCTTTCAGTTGTATCAAATGAAAACAGCAGTGTTTGTTTTCCGCGATTGTTAAAAAAAATATATAGCTCATTGTTTCAATAGACAGAGAAATAAAACACTGCCAACGTAAATGTATCAAATGTAGATATGCAATTTCAATAATACGTAAGATTTATTTTCATGCGACGTTTGTTTGTAAAATCTTTTAAGAGAGAGAACACCGTTATTGAATTGAAATTATATCTTTGTCTCCTCCTTTAAAAAGTATGTAAGTCACGAGTTTAATAAACAAATGCAAATTATATGACCTGTGCTTCACACGCTCACGTGCCTCACGACAAATGTAACTTAATGGACAGCATGCTTCTTTATGATCCGTACCAAAGCACTTGTATATACTTTGACTTAACTAAGTATTGTACCTTACATTTATTTTACCATTTTTAAAGTTAAATAACACATGTCCGTGTGTGTGTCTGTCTGTGAACAGCATAACTCAGAAAGGAATATTCGGATAAGCACCAAACTTGGTATTTATGTTCAGTATCTTCCAGAGATGCGACACGAGGTTTTCAAGAAAATCCCCCATCCCGGATTATCCTTTACATGGAAACTTTTCCGAAAATTTTAATTTTCTCAAAAATGGCTCTAACGATTTTGATTAAAATATCATACGTTTAAGATATTTTCATAATAAATGAAATGTATATCTCGAGTTTTCTGGGAATGTCTCCAAAAGTATTCTTCATTGTGAACGACTTTTGCATAACTGGTAAACCATAAGAGATAGACAAAGTTTTACTGCACACAAAATGTAGATCGCGCTAAAATACACAATTTATGTCATATACATTTTGTTGTTGAATGAACCATTTTCGAGATATTGCTTGTTATTCCATAAACTTTCCAATAATTTTTCTCAAATGGGAATTCGTTATTCATTTTCTTACGTACTGGACATGCAAAGAGAATGGAATGCGCCACATAGCAACCAGCTCTTAAACGATTTTAATGTCGCTTAAAGTCTACCATATTCCCCTTGCACCTTAAAGAAAATTAGCAATAAGATTAACATCTCGATTAACATGAAGCATACGGAGGATAAGCGTTTGTAAAAATAGTTTGTACAAGAGTAGAGAAAGTCATGTGAGTGTAACACATCAGAGTTTTCTTATTTGTTCTGGTAATGTAAAGATAATGGAATACTGCAGATAGCAACCAGCTCTTAAAATATTTGACTATCGCTTAAAGTCTACTAATTCCCCTTGCATCTACAAGAACATCTCGATATATCGATTAACATGAAGCATATGGAGAATAAGCGTTTGTAAAAATTTGTACAAGAGTAGAGAAATTCATGTGAGTGTAACACATCAGATTTTTTCAGTACCAACATAAACAACTTCGTTCCATTATATGCCACATTTTATGCAGGCTGGTATACAAGATAAGAAGAAAATAAATATATTCTTGTGTTTCCTCCTATGTATTCCTTTCAAGTTAATGTTCGATTGTATTAATATTATCCAATATTACATTGAATATAATTTTTTTCGCCTTGCACGTCTTATAGTCTACACGGTCGTTATATAAAAGCAAACGTCTAACAAATTACCGTAACGAAACGTTACAGGAAACCAAATCTATCTGATAGGACTTCTAAGGCGAAACGCTTCCAGTTGGAACTTTCTTTACAATGAAACGTAGAACTAATGTATACAATAAAATATTTTTACATTGCAATTAACTTGATATTGGGTACATTACTGCGCATTAAGTAGTATCGTTATTCTATGCAGAACTAGTTTTCAGGATTTCATTGCCTTATTCTGTAAATGTATTGAGCTTTCCTTCGTAGCAAATCTAATAACACATCCGCTTACAGCAAAGAGAGACCCCAATTGGAGTCTGATTACAGTTGAAAAATCATCCCCTTTTTATCGATTAAGAAGTTATCCCCTTATATAGACTTTAGAATCTACTACGAGTATGTAACTCTTGGAGTGTCTAAGCGCGCGCGCGTTTGTCTGTGTGTGTGTGTTATTAAATTAATTATCTCAGAACTGCCAATATATGGATGTCTGAATACCTAAATACTTGCATAACTTTTATTTTTTTTGGGCTTGTTCCATTTTTATGCCGCCTTTAACATCAACGTCATATCGATGACTTTGCCTTTGAAACAATTGCTCATCGGTAATTATGTTCACTCGTTTACTGTGGTGTTAATCTGTGGGGTGGTATTACTTTTCATTATTACATCAAATTCACACATACATTCACATTGCCGTTCATACTTTCATACTCTAAGAAAGATGGGTAATAATCCTGGCTAAGGAAAAATTCCCAACCTTCAGCCGACTTCTGTAGTTCGAGGTTAGCATGCTAACCACCAGACACAGAGGCTGTCTTAAAACCATGTTATATGTTGCAAAGAAGTCAGTTTTGTATTAATAGCATGCACTAAACATTTAAATAAAAAAATTAAGTAGAAGCATTGGGTTAATGTTGATGGACATTAACATTACGAATGTTTAGTTTGTTGATAACAGCATCGAGAGCTTTATTTTCTATTAAATTCAACAAAAATACCTTTGGCTTTCGACTGGGCTGTATGACATATTAAGAAGGAGATTTCAGGTGGCTACACTGGCTTAGTCCTTTTGTAGAATTCTGTGTCGTCAAATGGATTGTAGGGCAGTCTCGAATTTTCGACCACGAAATGCGCATGTGCTGGATTACACTTATGGGGATTCGGGCTTATAGGCTCTTTGTAGGATTAGGGTCTATTCAGTAACGTGAGGAATTTAAGGAGCAGCTACGATTGTGAACTATCTGTGTTTCACGAAAAAACAACGTTCTGGCTGTAGGACGAGCGGTGCTGTCCACATCACGACCCCGTACCGCTAAGCACATGGGCTTGAGCCAGCAGTCGGTTTGGTACGCTTTTAGCCTTTCGGCTCTCGTGCCAGAGATTAAATAAATTAATTATGCTTACAGAAGAATAGTTATTAGTACTTAAAAGTCGAATCAACCATTTAAAATTTAAAAAGGATTAACTTCAAGAATTCAGTAACTAAAAGCAGAACAGAAATTGATATATGTGGTTCCTTGCAGCCCAGGATAAGATGATTATCGTATTATCTATAAGTTAACTTTTTGCAATGAGCTTTAAGTGACTGCTTATGCAGAAAAGTAGAGATAATTTCGCTTATCAAAAGCATCTAAAGTAATTTTTGCTACCTATAAACATTGACTGGGTTTTGCTGTGAACGTTTTGATATAGGAACATTTACATAATCCTGATAGTTAATCATTTCAATGTAGCGATCGTAAAGATGAATACACTCAACCTTGAGTCTAAATTTAGAAAAAAAAGCAATGATGCTGGTACAAAAAATAATCTCTCATACTTGGGAACATAAATGTTTATTTTGAGAATAGTTTACACATTTGCTCATCTAGCATTCCTTTCCTGAAGTATCTGCATACTAGATTCAGCCTCAACAGATAACGCCAATTACTTACATTCCACTGATTATGACGCAAATTACACTGTGTAGGGAGTCGCCCATCTTCTTAAAACTTTGCAGTTCTCTCTCTGTGCATGAGCTTCCCATAAGCACCAGTTTATTTGCTTTTGGATGCAGATAAGTCGGTATAACTTAGTGTTTATACCCTTCCCTTTTCTTACGCCGTTAAGCCAAGAATGAAGGTGAAGGTACATTCTGGAGTCGAATGTAACCTAGTTTACCATAATGCACCAGCGTATCACTTGTTCCTTCCATCTCCGATGTCACAAGGAAAAGCTTGGAGAGAATGAAGCCTCGCCAAGATGGGGGTGGAGGGGAAATTCCCCAACAGAGGCACATTTGGTCTTGACAGACAATTTAATTCACACCCACAAGGTTTCGGAGAACAAAAGCCTCGAGAGATGTATGTGCGCGCTTGCGTGAAAGGGACAATGGAGATATACAGCAGCAGCGTTAATCTCTGAATTAGGAGCAATATTTTATCAAACGTTGCAATTTCCTGCACTGAGTGAGCATTTAACTGCTCCGGGCATTTTCCTCTCAATGTTATATCAAAGTTGTCATCTATCTGTCTTATAGAACAGCAAGGCGAGATTTGAATAGCTACAAGGCTGTGTTTTAGATCTGTATTCTTCTAAATAAATTGAGATCATTTCCTATTCTTCCCTGCTTCAACAGAATAACACTCACATTATAACAGCCAGCCTATTTGAGCTACTTACTCAAAAACGATCATTCTGCGCAACCTTTACATTTTAAATTTGAAATAAATAAATACTTCACAAAACCAGAACGAAGCTTTTATAGGCATAAAGAGTTCAGACTTTTATTTAAAAATTCTTGTTGATTTATACGACAAGTCGTCAATTTATCTACTGATTTTGTTTTTACAAATCGTAATTTATGCTGAAATTACGTCTCGCAACATCGGCCTTGTTACTGATCACACACGCCTCACATATCTGTGCTGTTTATCGCCCATTCTTTGTCAAGCGTTTGTATTTGTAATTTTGGTATAGGCCATTACCAATATTTTATTAAGTATATAAATAATGAAATAGTTTAGTTCTCATTATACTTATGTGTTTAATAAGATTATACACTTTGCGTTATTGCATTTTCTTAACTTGCTAAATCTAAATACCTGTTTTATTTTACTTGTTCTGTCTGAATACTTCCATTAAGACCCGCACTTTTTGCATCTTCTAGTTATGAAGTACTCTACTTATTTGGTTTTCACATTAAGTACATTACAAAAGAAGTTTCCTCTATTGCTTTACTTCAAATTAAAACTAGTATCTCTCGTTTTAGCTGCTTATATTAAACATTGTACGCTTCGCTGTAATTATACGAAATAACTTCCTAACGGCATCGGAAATGGAGTCCGTATTCTGCAAGCCTGATCTTGCCCACCAATTTGGATTTTCCTGCCCATCTGGGAAGGAATAAGATTTTCTATGCTTAGAAGTTTTAAAATTTGAACTTATTTTTGATTTAGAAGACCAATTTTTTATTATGAACTATTAAAACATTTAATGTTAATAATATTTTATATTACACTTTTTGTGTTTTATGGGTTCTTTTTCAAGAGAATTCACATTTTTTTCAAATCATCTTCAAGCCGCTTTTTTATACAAATCTATGAAAGATAAAACAAACATTTGCAAAAGTACCTCATGATGCGTTCTATATCCCTCCCACCCGTATTTGGCATTTTGAAGAAAATTTGTCGAAAAAATCGGTTAAAAATGAAGAGTAGTTCAAATGAAGATCCGGTGCGCCTAAATCGTTGAACCGTTATCCGCAAGATATAGTGTTTGTTTTTTTATGCAGTCTTGTTGAAGATATTTTTTTCGATAATTATTAGCCTAAGGCGATTTTATTCATGAACAACTATTTTTTAAATCAATTTGTGTCAGAGTGGGCCGAGAAGTGCTTACTGCTTTTAAGTATAATTAAGATCGACATGTAAACTTATGAACTGGTTTATAGTATTTGATACTAAGCATGTTTTGGACTGCTCATTATAAATAACTACAATTTCGTTTACACTGCATTCTGTTGAATATGCGCGGTTTATATACTTATAAATAACTAAACTGTGTAACCAAGAGGCATTTTATTAGTTATTCTGGTATTCTCTAAACGGTACAAGATAAAAATGAAGTCAATAAATTAACAAATGTTACCATGTTGGTATTTAATTTAGTATGATATTCTTATTAGCATGTTAATAGATTAAGAAAACCAAAACTTTCTACATAAAAATTAGTTTGTTACGCAAGTTCCAGAATATTTGCTTTACTAAATGAGATTGAAGCATAAGAAAATAATTTTGCAGAGAAGACTTTCATTTATGTTTTTCGATAGCAATCCGATATAATCAAAATATGAAAATGGAACTAATCAATAACTATTAGTTATGCATGTATCGTAGGTTTGACTTCATGAGGTTTAAAAACCAAATCAGTTTAAACATTTTTGTATTTCCACATCTTACTCCATCGTTGTGAAACATTACCTTACATGTCCAGAAGCTTTAAATAGGATGAGATTTGAAGTTATTTTAAGAATTATTTCAGAAGCAAAATATCTGTGTTTCTCATAATGTAACATTTCATTTTTATATCCTTTAAGTTACAATAAAGTGTGCAATAGATGTATGAAATAAACTGTTGAAAATATTTAAGAATACAAAATTCTATTGTAGTATGACTTTCCGGGATATCTACCCTGTTTAATTGTAAAGAACTCCAATATGTATGCTTATATGAATACTATAATGTAAATACAAATAAAACTACTTCAGATACATATAATAAACCCAAAGATTATGAGAAATCCTTCACATTGTGCTATAAATATTCCAAAGCCTAGAGTGCAATAGACTGTAAAATATACATTGCTATGACTTATTATATTAACTACCTGTTCAAATACGGAAAAGGCGCAGAGCATTATAGAAACGTTAATTAGATACTAAGTACTTAATATTTAACGAACCTAACATTTAAATGTACGAACGTGTGTAATTTGTGACGCTACCTGCAGAAAATTCAAACATCATTACAATCATTCGTAACAAGAAACATATGTATATACATATTTGCAATACTAACCCCTTTGCTTTTCACTACACAATCTAAATCCTTTTAACTACACTTTCATGACAAGCTTGTAATATGTTTTATTGTAAGCTTTAATTTATGTACGTTAATTTCACGGCAGCCTGAGTGTTTTTATTTCAGTATGCTAATGAATGTTTTAATTATGTGTAAAGTTCATTAGCTTTATCCGGCAACAAGCGTGTAAAACCTTACAAAAACCCGTAATGATTAATGTAAAATGCAGCGTGCATTGAACCATACGACGACCTTTGTACACTACACCTGTTTAATTATGAACGTGAGTGACAATGTGGCTACCAGATTGGATATTCCATTTTACGGCGATAAATTATTGATGCACGGTCAAAAATGGGAGCAAATCTCATGATTTATTAACTTAGGATGCGGCATACCAAGTTTTATCTTTTGGTATGTAAATTTAGATAGCTTTAGATTCGACGCCAGTTTATAAACTTCTATAATATGATGATGGAATTTGGTAATGAAACCGTTACTATTGGATGTGATGCCATGATGTTCAAACTGAAAGATAATTAATTTGTTTGTTAATGTGGTTTTCGTAGAGTGTGTTGGAAACCTTACACATGCTGAAAACGGTTTAAAACTTGTAATAATGGAGGTTATTGTTCGAAATTTTCTTTTTTGATAAAACACCAAGGAAGCGTCCCTCAGGTGCAGTCTCAATGTTAATGTACATTTTAAAGAAAATTAGACAAATTAGATATGGAGAAACAGAGAGAAAACTGAAAAAACCAGTTTTAGACTAAAATTATCAGACACCAACATCAGTTTTAAGTGCATTCTAAATGCTTATTTTTTATTTCCTATGAGATTACTTCTTATATAAGATTAGTATCTTCATTTGGCTTCCGCAAGTATCTCTTTGTCCAAGTATCAACTTGCATACTTGGGTCTCTTAGGGAGGATTTACGAACTCTCAATAAAATCCTCTTAAGCAGTGAAGCCCAGCCTGTTCTCTTAAGAGCTGAATTTCAAAGCCCACAGTTAACCCACCTAATATATATTTGAATACAATTAAAGCAAAACCAATCAGTTTTCATTGTTGGCAGCATGAGTGGAAATAGGGGAAGGGAAACATTTTTATTGCCTCCCTCTGTAAGATTGGGCATCCCTACTGTTAAAATTAGTGGTTAGACGCTGACCTGTGTTTAACGATAACCGGTAAAAAAAAGCCTATCAACGGAATAACCATGAAGTAAACTGGGAATGGATTGTTCATCCATACAAGCTGTGTGTAGGACAAGGTTGACAAGGTAGAATCAGTCTACTGAAAAACTCACTGCCATAGCCGGTATTTGAACCACGGATATTCCGGTTTCTGTCTGGTTGTTCTAACCAACTGAGCTGCAATGGCAACATGCCAGTACGGCATTGTAAACCGACATTGAGGTATAGCATGTCAAAATAGTTTGAGATCTTCTTGTGGTTTACCGGAAAAAATGCCAGTAAGTTGGGGAATTTAAGGTCGTACGGGAGTTTTTTATTTTTTTCTTAAATTTATGTACGCTCTTTAACTGCCATTCTATATTGAAAGACCGGAAATTTTGCTCAGAGGCCTTTATATCAGCCTTGAGGTTATTTTACGTCCCATAAATCTACGTCACGGGACAACCGGCTTTACTTCCCTTCCGAAGGAAGCCATGCTGAGGATTTTTACTCCCGAAAAAATCCATCGCCCTCCGCCCGGTTTGAACCCGCGATCTCGGGAACTAGAGGCAAGCATGGTAACCACTACATCACGGAGGACTCGTACCGGCGTTTTGCCATGGTGTCTCGCTTGGTTATACAGGCCCATATTACATTTCCAAACCGAAACGGAAAACGTTTGGAAGATATTGTATACCTAAAGTATGCAGAAATATAAATTGACAAGTGACGGCTTAGAGCAAACACAGAAACGATGTACTTCTAACTTCTGTAGCAAATGGAAAGCGGTGTATCGTAAGTAAACGGACTGCGCTGCCGTTTACTTTCTGGAACTGCATGTATCGATGAATATCCGCTTTCTGTCGCGGCGAATTCCCGTTTCCCTTGGAGACATTACTGAACCTGAAATCTGAAAATAGGAATGGAAATACTCTTGTATACAGACATGGATAATATTTACTGCCCACTATTACTTGATCGGCTTTACACATCCTTATCATGAACGAACGTTGAAATTTCTAAAAATCTGATTGTCCTTTGTTCTCCCACCTCTCGCATATCCAGCAAGCATACCGGGAACTTTGATAAATAAGTAGCGATATATTATTATTAAGCATAGGAATTTCTAGGCATTAAAGCCAGTACTAAAGGAAATTGAGTTACTGCACTAAATGCTATGACGTCGCAGGTTTCAAACCACCCCTATCCCTTGAACAGCACATTGGCGTTTGCAAAAGCACTCACCAGACCGTGTTTATTTGCCTATCAATGGCTCATGGCCACTACGGTACATTCTTTGTATTGACAATGGTGTGAGTGTATATAACTCGAAGCCAGATGCTTGAGAATTCCTAGCCTAATAATAATATAACAATACTAATAATGATAATAATAAGCACTATTCTCCTTCATTTTATCTATTTCGGTTAACATGCAAAAGCCATACTTAATCCCACTCCCTCCGTTCGTTTCCATGGACTAAGACGATACTTGCTCCATAACACAAAAAAGCAATGCATCTCTATATTTTCAAATCAATCAAAATCTACCATCTAGCTTCAAGAATCGTTGCATAAAATTGGTTTTTCATAAATTTCTGAATTATCACAAATTCAGTTTCGCTCTTCATGTCAGTTGAACACGACTCTTTTAGTGCAAAGTGCAAAATGTTGTAAGCAAATAATTAACATTTTAATTGATGGTATGTTACTTTGCTATAGATTCTAATTGTGTAAATAAAATTAACCAGCATAATTATTATCCACATATTCATCTTCATTTTTCCTCTTCTTCATCCACCCAGGATGAAACGATGATAGTTCTTTTACTCTTCATTATTAAGTCGTCTCTTACTTAGTCTTCCTATATCCTATATCTGTTTTTGTTTTGTAATTTAATATTTGCCATGGAAGCCTTTCTTTTTCTTTCCGCCTCCGAAATGATATATCCAGTTTTTCTGGCATTCTTCTACGCTTTCTTTTACTCAGTTCTTCGAGATAACATCATATCTTAATCTTGTACATCGCTTCAGGTGGAGCGAAAATCTCATCTCAGTTACCTATTTATGACGTATCTTTCCTCTTTAATATGTCTGTTTCAGACCCATATAAGAGCGCGAATACAATTAATTGTAAGGTTTCAAATGTGCCTTTTTCCTAAATATTCTTTCATTTTTTGAAATCTAATCAGCGTTTTTTGAGTATCCACGTCAAACTGGTATGCAACATTCCATCCCCGGTATTGATATGAAGGCTTGTTTTATGGTTTATTAGTATGTCGTGTCTTACATAGTACTGTATTTCATTTATCAGCAGGCATGTTTAAATAACTGCGCATTCTTGTAGCACGCTCAGTGTCATCTAAAGTCATATTCGGTCTCTTGTATAACCATCTGATCATCTGCATAGAGAAGACTCCTGAATATTTTATCTCTACTTAACTGAATCAGTTTGCATTTACTTGCCCAGTCGTAGCTTGCAAGCCCGAGATTAAAAACAGCTGATAAACTGCATCCCTGTTCGGACTCTTCAATTTGTGCTCGTTTCACTTGACGAAGAGATCCCTCTCCAAACCATAATAAGAGATTTTGACCTTTGGTAGTCTTTCTTAAAGTGTAAAAGTGCAACGGATGTTTTGTGTTTTAAATTTTCTTCGTTACTCTTTGACTTATTTATTTATTTAATTATCCTGGTATGAGTTAAATCCATGCGGTCTCCTTTTCTACTCTATGAGGGATACAATTTAACATAATAAAAACATAAATATATCAATTTATAACAAAAATATTGAGATTAAGAAAAGAAAGGCACAACATTATAAACCCAGAAACAAACATAAAAAGGTCCTACAAATATATTAACATGAACAAAAGAAAAATCATAAGAAACACGCTTTAAAGAGGAGTATTATAATAGGTAAAATATTGCTCAAAATGATTTATTATTAAAATTGAAATATTAGTTGATAGTACATAAAATAATTCTATAATAATAAATGAATGTTGCGAGGTGTTTACTGTTGTAATACCGCAGCAGATTGGGTTGAACTATAAATGTATTCCTTAATTGTCCTCTTGAACTACGAGGGCTGATCAATAAATACTGAGACTGATTTTTTCCTGTAGCTTTCTTGAGAGTTTCCTGTCTCTACCATGAACATTTGAAAAGAGCGGGATTTCATGTGTAATGTCCATAGACGACAGCACTCTTGTATCGGTAGGTTGGTAGTAATGCTGTATATTGTTGAATTTCGCATACCACTCGACACGAGAGGAGCAATAAAATTTTGTTTTCGTTTAAATCATACAGCCTCTGAAATTTTGGAAAAGCTAGAGCAAGTATACGGTGTAGATGCACTATCTCGTACAACAGTATTTAGGTGGTTCAAGGACTTCAAAGAAGGGCGAGTCCTCTGTGCTAAGCAAGCTGGGCCTGGTGCTTCGGCTTCTGCTATGACTGAAGTCAACATCAACACAGCTGCTGTGATTGTTGTTCTTCCTCACAATACTGTTACAGAAGCGTACTACAGGACAGTATTGGCTACACTGAGGGAGCACATTGCAAGGAAACATCCAGAACTTCATCAGAATGGGTGGCGACTTCATCACAACAACGCATGGTCTCACGTCGCAAATCAAGTCCAGGAATTCAACATCACCTGCGTATTGCATCCGCCTTATAACCCCAATCTTGCCTCCTGTGATTTCTTTTTTATTCCCACCACTAAAGGCAAAGATCCGGGGCATTCGATTTGAGAGCACTGAAGCGTGCTGAGGAAAAGTGAAGCGATTCTCAAAGACGTGACAAAGAATGGCCTGCACCATGTGTTCGAGGACTGGCAGAGACGTTATAAAAAGTGCATTCAAGTAGGAGGGGACTACTTTGAAAAAGATCATGTCACATTGAAATGGAGTAATAAATACTGTGAAAAAAACAGTCTCAGTCTTTATTGATCAGCCCTCGTACATAACGTTCCGGCTGTACCTTGTCTTCCGGCTGGGAATTCCAAAGACGAGCTAATGCTATGCTGATGAACAGAAGGTTGTACGATGAACAGATATAGCATGAAAGAGTTTCGTGAGCGAGCTTCTCGATTATGACAGTCAGAAAGATATTTAATACCAACATTTAGATAGTTTGGGATGTGAGAATGAAGGAATTGGTGGAGAAGTGATAAAGAATGTAATGTTATTTGTACCCTAAGCTCAAGCCAATGTAGTGATTCGAATGACGGTGTAACATGATGAAATTGACGGAAATGCATACAAAGCATACACACGTATTTTGAGCCAGTTGAGTCTTAGAGTCGAAATTTCAGTTAGGTTAGTAAAAAAGAGTCAAAATGGGGTATTATAAGCATTTGCGATTTAAAGAACACATCGTCTATACAAGAACAACTTTTCTGAAACCTAATTGTTCTTTCTTCATTATATTATCGGATGCAGGCTACTGTCTTTGGTTCAGAATTAAGCAAACTTGTGCATCTATAAGTGGTGCATCGCCTCTTTTCTTTTCTTGACTAGTGATATGATTAGCGATATTGCATTAAACTCACGAGGTATTTTTGCTAAGAAATGTTTATGACGTGCATATATTTGAGAAGTTATACATTTATTTCATATAGATAAACGGCTTTCTTACCTTTAGTAATTTGTTCTGTTTCTTCAAGTTCTTGTAAACGTTTGAAATTTGAGACTGGATTTTCTTGCTTGTATGTTGTTCTTAACATTGTTTAATAACACCATAGTCTCCTGTAAGGTTTATCACATTGATATTCTTTTATAATGATATTCTTCGCTGTATTTTAATCACTCTTATTCATGTTTCTCATTAGTCTGTGTGCTACCTACATCTCGTATCCCATGAGTAACGTTGTCAGTACTTTTACTTTCTCTACCACGTAGATAGTTGGTAGAGAAAGAAGGTATTGCATTCCACCCAAAAATTCGATATCGAGATTTCACCGGAAATAAGTACTTTGAGCCCCCCCCGGAATAAAAAAAACATTTTTTTATAAAAAGGTTCATGTGTGTGTCTGTGAACAGCATAACTCAAAAACGAAAAGTTGGATAACCACAAAATTTGGTAATTAGTTTCAGTACCTGCTGAAGATGCGACACAAAGATTTTCGAAATTCCCCCCAACTCGAACTACCCTTTATCTGGAACACTTTTAGAAATGTTTTATTTTCTAAAAAATAAGATTTGAATTTAAATACCATATATTGATAATATTTACAAGACAACATATATAACTTGAATTTCCTTGTATTATCTTTGATCCTCTACATTCGGAAGGAATTTTCTATGATATTGTATAACTAGTAATCGTTAAGCGATAGAAGAAAACACTACACAAGAACTGCATGTCTCTTTAAAATACACAATTTATTTCAAATAACTATTTTTGTGACATCTGCCATTACGAGATTTGTTACTAATGCTTCAAATTGCTCATTACTTGGTCATTCTTTAAAGTCCGGTCAGCATTCAGTTGTTTCTCGCGATTGTATGGAAAAAGTAGGGAACTTTAAGGCAGCGTATAGCGTCCAGTTCTTATCTATCGCTATTCCCTTTGTCTCTATAACAAAATGTGTAATGTAGCTATTTCTACAAAGGTTTTTTTCTTGGATTAAATGGAGTAGATAGCAGCAAGCTTTACTAGGAGTAGTTTGTATATCTACAAGTAAGCTATAGAAGGTAGATTTTTATAAATAACAATTCTCTAGAGTATGAATAGTCTATAAAAAAGAAAACGGCAGATTCTTTACATCCAAATGCATATGAAGCTGTAAGCAGCGCCAGCTAGGAAACTTCGATATACACGACGATCTCAATCTCGTTCTGACCAAGAGGTTATAAATCATTCACTCGAGGACCAGCAGTTGTGGTTAGCTGTGCCGATGATACATTACATGCTTCAGAACAAACAACGTTCTGTAACGGCATCTAGCGTAAGCACAGCGCTCAGCTGCAACATCCACAGAACGTTACCGACGTCTACCTACGGCTCAATGGTTATAATCAGTAATGCCCACGTAATCTACCGTAATTTTGTGATAAGAAGGGCAAATGACATACACGATGGTGGCCTCTGCGTCCTTATTATGTCCTAATCCTCTGTTATTCTGCTCCTTTAAGAGTGTATGATCTGGTTTACTTCCTACAGAATTTCTCTAATTGTTTCTTCGTGTAACATTACAATTTTAGAATGAGCAATCTTAATCTGTGTTCTACCTGAATGTCGTGTTTATCATATTTTCATTTATATAAATAATCAGTAAATTAAAAACGTCGTCCTCGTGGTCTAGGGTAACATGCTAGCCTTTAGTTCTCAAGGTTATGAGTTCAAACCCGGCCTAGGCAGATGGATTCTTTCGGGCGTAAAAATCCTTATTCTTTGGAGGTAAAGCCGGTAGTCCCGTGTCGTAAAGTTTTGGCACACAAAAGAACCTCAAGCTTGATAAAAGAGTCCTCTGAGCAAAATTTTCGGTTTTGGGAATACTAGGTAAATGACAAATATTTAGATCTGTCAGTTTGTATTTTGCTGTTGTTTTACAATTCTGTGTGAAGAGTAACAATAAACGCATGAAAAACGACAAGGTGAATATTAGTAATCTCCCAAAATCAGTGGTGTCCAAACGCGGCTGGTAGGAGAGATGATCAGCTTACCAAACATTGTTTAAGGAAGGTTCTGGGAGGCTCTCAGAACGAGACTACGGTGCAGTATTATACGTAAGATCAGTTCGTGACACTACTCGTGTCATACGATTGACTTGCAACAAGACTAGGTTAGTGCCGATCAAAGGGGTCATGCTTTCCAGATTGGGGCCTTTTGGTGCCTTACTTATATTTCGTCTTCTTCAATATTTTTGCAACTCGGTCAACATTGACATCACTAAGGCATCTACATATATGGGGCGACTCCGCAGTTCCACTCGACTGGATAAGCAACGACTCAATATGTAGAAGACCGTTGTATGCAACAGGGTTACGGAAATATTGAAGTACACTACGCAGCCGATGGGGACACCGTCCAGGAACTCTGAATCCTCTTGTGACTACTTCTCTCGTGGCGTTCAAGCACAGAACTTGCGGACACTAAACTTATGGCAGAACGGGCCAAGCTGGCTGCTGCTAGCAGAGGGCACCTTTTGGCCACCAGAAGTCAGTTCCGAAGTTTCTCTACTTGAAACGAAGATAACACCACAACAATGTATGCTAATTACCACACTCGTACCTCTACTAGACATAGTACCCTTCAGTTCTTATTGTAAGTTACTGGATACAACTGTTTGGAGTTCTCGGTTCATAGAAGCTTTAAAGCAGAAACGGAAATTTTCTCGTCGTCTGAGAGCAAGAGAACCTGAGACTGCGAGAGATTACTGGATCTGCAAGGTCCAAGAGCTTTGCTTCCATGGAACTCGTTGCTTTGCAAAAAGAACACATTATACCTAAAGTATCAGCAGTTGCACGTTCGAATCCTTTCCTTCAGGACGAAATTATACGCCTTGGAGGTAGGCTATAATTTGCTAATTTACCTATATCCAAGAAACATCCCATAATGCTGGGTGAATCCCACCATTTCACGCAATTTATGATTGCACGAAATCATGTTCGACTCCATCCTCTAGGAACCCGTATCATACTAGCAGAGCTTTGTACTTCTGGATGATTCGTGCACCGCAGATTCTCAAGAAAATCCTTCACCACTGCCCCGTGTAAAATAGATCTCTGCCAACATTTTGAACATGTAGAGGCTCCACTACCTCAAGACCCAGTCCATATATCAACGGCATTTGCAGTGACAGGGATCGACTTCGTCGGCCCTCTATACGTCAAAATTGGACATGACATAGAAAAAATCATACATTGTGTTATTCACCTGCGCTGTAATCCGTATAATTTACATTGAATTAGCGACTGACATAACAACTGATAGTTTTGTGATGCCCTTGCAAAAGGTTTGTAAGCCGCCGAGGAACAACCACTTGAATATACCACATACGGTATATTCTGACAATACAAAGACATTTCTCGCAACCAATATGGAACTTACTGAACTCCATAGTGCAGGACCTCAAGTTCCACATTTGTTTCGTACATCATAATTACCTGGAAATTTATTGCACCACGGGCTGCCTGTTGGGGACGCTGAAAGGAGAGAGTGATTGCCTCTACCAAGAGCTGATTAAGGAAGTTCAAGAACGCTCTCAGGTAGAAGAAGAGGGCATGAATATAATTCTAGGTGGTATTGAAGCCGCCCTGAATTCGAGGTCCATTACTCAAGATAGTGACGATGAAACGCTGACAACTGGTCACTTCCTGATTGAAGAAAAACTCACGAACATCCCGTATGGACCCGAACGAAACAAAAAGGTACCTCAGGAAGATTCCGAGCCCACCAAAGGGTTAGAAAAGTTTCTTTCAGCGTTGGAAGAAGGAGTATCTTCTTCAAGTATGCACTTCAAGAAGTAAACAAACGCAACAGAACCCGAAAAATCCCAGAGTGGGAGACATCATCCTCCTTAAAGAGGACGCTCCTCCTCGATGCATGTGCAGGAAAGCATACGTACAACAGTTGGCGCATGGAAAAAATGGAACGCCATTCTGCGTCAGCAGATAGGTCTACAACCAGCCGATCCACCCAGCTGGTCGTAACTCTCGAAATTGACCAGAATCGGGAGGATGTAGCGAATACTTAATGTGTAAATGAAGAATGTTTAGATTTGTGATTATATACTGTCCTATGTTTCTTTAATTCTACAATTCTATGTGTATTTTTCTGTTGTTTTACAGTTCTATGTTGAGAGTAAAAATAAACGGTAACAAATTTTATTAATCTCCCAACATCCGGACTTTTACGCCCAATATATAATGGGGCGCTAAGAACCATAGCAGTTAAAGGCCGTCTATAATTAAAAATAAATTTTATTTTTCACTCGGCAGTAGGAAGAAAATTAAAAACAATTAATTTAAATGACAAAATCAGGGTGTATAAAGTGAAACGAAAATATTATATTCCTCGAATACCAGATAAAACACTGACAAAACAGATCTAGCAATACAAACCAGTTGAAAATAGAGGTTTTGTGACCACTTACACGCTCGGAAGATGTCTTCTCAGCCGAAACCTGACCTAACTTGAAATTTATGATTAATCCATTAATAATTTCTTCAGAATTTCTGCCCAAAGATAACGCCTTCAATCAGACTCTTTAATTCTTATCTCATTTCTCTTGTTGTCTTCGTCTTCGCATATGAACTAGTATTGCTATTGCATGGTGTTTATAACGTGTCGATATATATTTTAGAAAAATGGAATTTAGATTCGAATTCATGCTTTGAACGTAATCCTAAGTGCATAACCCTTCACGGTTGCAGTTTAAGTTGTAGCAAGATCCCCCCCCACGGTATAGAGAGTACGGTGAGCATTCGCTAGTATGATAAACGAATAATTGTAAGGTGTTGAACATTAAACACGCGTTGAACTAAATAAATTCGTCATTGTTAATAACATAAGGAAAGTAAAAGAAAAAACATTTATAATAAGTTTAAAGAAACATTAGAATAGCTTTAAAATGTCCAACTTATAAAAGAACAGCAAAAGCAAGGAATGAAAGGTTATTTGCATAGCAGGGAAGCAATATATCCATTTGCATAGCTGTACATTATGGGACGAGAATCTTCCCCGAGGCTACGTTTGTGACCTCTATGGAACCACACTGAGGTACGCGACAGCATAATAAGAGATAAGAAACTTTAGTACCTGAGGTGGTAGGTGAGCAGCAGCACTATCATCATCATCATAGCGTACTGAGAGCCAGTACGAGTGAGTATAGAGGTGCAATTATCCCTGATGAGTTTAAACGCTTGTTGGAAAGGAAGCAGGATGAAGGGCCTGAATGAGGCATAGGGAATGACAGAAGTAGCAACATAGCTCTTTGATTGCCTGCTGGTCAAGGGGTAACGGCCCTTTTGCAACACTGATGTGGTGTGTTTTCCAAATCTTTTGTGGAATAGCTACACCGCAATTTATAATCTAAGCAACGCTTGAAGCTGCTGGTGTATTGCTGCTTTATTGCCGTAGGTATTCGCATACTTCATGCGGCGTGTTCTGCGATTATAATTCCCGGAGACCGAACAAAGCAACTCCGATGGAATGGCAAAGAGTCGTACAACTTTGCGCCCCGAAAGAGATGAGGCTTCGTGAAGCGATCTCGCGGGATAGGAGTGTCATGACTTTGAGACCTTTATCCTATGCCCTTTGTAGTCATGGTATACGTTGTCTGCGGCCGTGCCCCATTTCTTATGAGGACGGGGAGTATTAAAGCTCTGAAAATGCATAATTGGTAATCCTAACTTATGAATGGGGTATAATAAGTGGTCCGGTGCACCACTTCTCTGATGTGTCCTTAAAAGTAAGTCTTTATCTGGCTTCACTCCCAGAAAGGTGATGGTATTCGTCCACTCAATCCTTCGGCGAAGATAGCTAAATGTAGGAAGCAGTGCTTTTGTCCGGTTTATAGAATTTGTCAACGCCTGCGCCATTCTTGAATATGTGTCTAAATGGGCGTAAAGGCTCTGTAAAGGTTCTTGTCAGTACAGAACGACACAAAATCAGCACACCGAGCTGCACTGAGTATTCGTTTCTGAGAATGTTGGCCATAAAGATCGCGCTATAAATCACACGCAAATATGTAGAAAATAAGATGCCTCAGATAGAATAGAGAACGGTCAAAAATCGTTGTGAATATTAGAAGGAAACCAAGAGTGAACTTCGTTTGTGTCCGGTCTAGTTAATAATCACCTATTTGAATGCATTTCAAACTCCTAAATAGGATTTCAGATCTGAGCCATACCAGAAAGTTTGGTCGAACCCCTTACAAAATTTCAACTGAAAATTTAAAGTACAACCTATCCACTACAACATACGCTCCATATGAGCAGGTATTGTAGCTCCCAGTGATGAATGCTGCACAAAACAGCTTTCCTAGTATTTTGGTTTGATGTTGATTTTCTTTGTAGAACACACTGACATCATGAGATCCTTGATCCAGTGTTTTTGAAGGATTGAACTTCTCTTCCAGTATTTTTTCGTATGTAGATGCCACAATTCCATTTAAGGAACCACAACGTATTTTATTTCCATCTTCTCTACTTTTTCCATGGAAGTACAGACAATGTTGGGTATACATTCACAATGTGTTTTCGGCAGTCAGTATCGAATTAGCAAAGCTAGAAAATGTGGTGGATTGCACAATTGTAATGTAAAACATGGCTGAGAGAGAACTGTGATGGATCATTTTTGTTCCATATTAACAGTTTAGACAGTCTATTGGTTCGTATAAAGTATGCTTTTCTAAATAACGTAACCAAACTTCGTATTAAGCCTATATTATCCATCATCTGCCATCTCCCACCTAGAATATTTTTGCTGCCTTCTAGCTATCGTAAGTAGAGGAAGTATTCTATTTAACTAAAAAATTCGATACCGACATTTCACCAGAAATACACGCTTTGACACTCCCTCAATAAAAAAAATCAGTCTTTTCAGAAAAAGACCCGTGTATGTCTGGGTCCGTCTGTGAACAGTATAACTCAGAAATGAAAAGACAGTTAAACACTAAACTTGGTATTTAAGTTCAGCGTCCTCCAAGGATACAACACGAAGATCTTGAAGAGAAGGCCCACACCAAACTGCTCTGTACATAGAAAAGTTTTCTGTTATTTCTGATATTCTCAAAATGGCTCCAAGAATTTTGATTAAAATAGCACAGGTTTAAGATATTTGCATGACAAATTAAATGAATATATTGAGTTTTCTGGGAACAGGCTATGAAGTCCCCTTCATTCTGAGTGGTTTTTATATGACAACAATTTACCATCAGAAAATATGACTATTGGTAGACACTATTAAATCCTTCTTATATCTAAAACGAAGTTCTTAAATGTGTAATGAAAGTTTATCTCTATTAATAAAAGGTAGATAGAAGAATTGTTCATAGGAAAGTAGCGGAGAAAGTTGTATGAGTGCGAGAATTCCCCTTTTTGACATGAGATCTACTAGCAAGCAGGGTATTATCATCCTAAGATTCCAGGCAAATGATCAGTTTCAATATTTCTCTCCTTTGCTAACCTAAAATGATGTCGACGAAGTTACGCATTAAAAATAGATGTTGACCTCGGCACACCACAAAATATTTTACATTTGGTTTATATAGCAACTTTAGCGAGCTAACTTTCTACGTAGTTACAACGTTTTCAACCAACCTCCACAGATACTAGATCTATTCATCTGCGTTATTATAAAGAACGGACAGACACACCAGAAGTTTCACCCGCGTGACCATTTAATGTGCCTTTTCCCACACACACACACACACACACACACACACACACACACACACACACAAACACGCCGGGTGGAAGTGAAATAAGTACGCAGCCGTCCCAGTGCGTTCCATCAGTTAAATAAAGTAAAAAAGTCTAATACCATATGACTCTTACTTACATAGGTTACAGGAAAAGAAATGTTTTCGCAAAGTTACATGATGATACCTCGAAAGGTATTAGGCATACGATACTGATTTTCGGCTACATCATGAGAGTTATCCAATTGCAACAATTTATTCCTTTGCAATTTTCGCATACACTGAATATTTTCTCAGAAACTAACTGAATTAGTTCTAGAATTTCATAAACAATTCCGAGGGTTTTGCAACGCTGCTTTCACTATTATCTGAGGTTCGTCAACCTGCTATGTCTTGACCTTGGTTATTGCGTGTCTACAGGGTGCAAAGATATGCAAGTGTTATATTAAAACGATCACTGCTGTACAATGCCAACATTCCAAAATATTCGAACCCAGAATATCTGGACAATATTAATTTATGTCGAAACGAAGTTCCCAGAGACTTTACCATGAACGGTTTCCAGGAATGAATGTGCCTAATGCGAAAACATTCATTAAGGTGTGTCAACGGATTCGTGACACATGAAGTGTGGTGCCAACAGATTTTGAATAAAGAGGAAGAAGTATTAAATCTAGTGAAACAACCACCTCATAGTAGCAGTCACGACACTACTCGTAATTTTGGGGTATCACAAGGGAACAACTGCTGTACCCTTATCATATTCAGTGAGTACAGAGTTTGGCACCGAACGATTATTCTCAACGTGTGAGGTTCTGTGAAACGCATTATAAACTTTCACAATACGCGCACGTGTGCTTGTGAAAATTCATGCGCTGTAAAACAAGGGGATTTTTAACACAGGTTGTCTGTTAATGTTGGGCAGGTATAATCGGTGACGTTCTCAGAGCGTATCTCCGGTGCAAACTATCATAAATCTTTAAAATATGATTTGTCCAGTCTGTTGGAGGATGTACTGTTACAGACTAGAAAAAGAATGTGGTATTCTTACAATGGTGCAACACTTCATATAAGTGTTGGTAAGTCGTGATTAAAACCAGATACTTTCGTGATCGTTGGATTGGACGATTTAGACCTGTAGCAAGGTCTACAAGATCTCCAGATCTAAATCCGCTGAACTTTTACTTCAAGGGTGACATGAAAAGTAAAGTTTATAAAGAGAAATAGGCTCCACGGAAGAACTTCTTCAACGCATCTTCCAAGCAATTGAAGATATTACAAATAATTTAGGCATCTTCATGCGAGCGTGTCCCAATTGGCAGAAGAGATGCAAAGCACGCACACATGTAAGCGGTCCCCACTTTGAACATCTGATATGATGCTGCTAGATGAAGCCAGCTCGCACATCTACAGTTGTTAAAGGTACTTTGGTATTTAGATGAACAGGTAATTGTATCATTTGCAAAATAGCATTGATTTATTTCCATTCGATGTCACACTAAACTGTAAAGAATGTTCTCAATCATAACAAAATAATAATGTAAGAGAATTGGCAACATGAAATAAAGTACATTATTGTTTTACTCAGTTCTTAATATCACGAGTTAGGGGGTATGACGTTAGAGACTTAAGATCAGTATTTTGACATATCACTTTACACAATGTGACCGTTGACTATGAGTCTTCATAACCATTAGTCATTACCAACACACGCCATCGAGGAAGCAGAAGGTTATCTGCCCACGTCTGGTTTGTTTACGTACAAATCTCCATCTCTCACCCTTACTTCTTGTTATGTTTACATGATAGCGGTATAACACATGCCCTCGCCTCTGTTTATTGACATCTGTACTCTTCTGCATATCTTGCAAACTTTATAGCCAACTTATTAATTAACTATGCACGTAATTACAAACTGTCATATAAAGATTTTACTTCCTGTTATCGCAATCTATCATTCCCTTGAATCTGCACACTTATTTCACTTCCATCCTGTATGTATATATATATATATATATATATATATATATATACGCGTGTGTGTGCGTGTGTTTGTGAGACATAGGACAAGTATAACGTAAAACTACTTTCAGGAGGAGATCTTTAACGAACATGTAACAGTAACATTGCGTAGCTACGTACACAATCCAGAGAAATACGATTAAAATGGACTATAATAGTAAGAAATTGTGCTATTATTTCTATAAGAGGCGTCCCTTTTTATTCTTGTTTATTTAATATGCACTATTATTTATCCTGTGCACATTTAAGATACGCCTAGTATCGCTCCCTATTTCGTCGCATCCTTCGAAAGCTTCCGATTATACAGCGCCACTGCACACAAAGAACCTCACCAATCTCTTTAATTCTTTAAGGACCCACTCTATATTCTATATTCTCTGCTATCCTCTTTTGGACAATTTGCTCACTGCTTAGCACCAAAGGCCATCCACTTGCTGTACTCAACTCCAATTCTTAAGTGCTAGATAACAGTGGCATATCAACAACAAATCTTGTGCGGTTTGTTCTTCAGCTAACTACTTCAATGAGCATGTCGACTTATAAATCAAGTGACGATAATATAGGAAAGATAGGCTACTAGTAGGAATAGTAGGTTTATCGTGTATCTGGAGGCTATATAAAATAGGGTTCGCTTCCACACACTATTGAGTGAGGAGTGCTACCTTAAGAATTTTCGTAAAAACACCCATATATTAATTTATGTTTTGGAGAAAAAAGCGCCCGTCTTTAAATCAAGTTTTTGTGAAATTTGATTCCCTTAGAGTACATCCAATTAAGCTTTGGACACGTTTTTAAACTGCTCCGCAAGTAGAATTCTGAAATATGATTTCCCTTAGCGCAAATACAGTTCACTTTCTGGGCATCGTTTTTTAACACTGAAAAGTGAAATAATTTTAATGACGAACTTCACGTCTGTTTTGCTATTGTTCAATTTTCTTCTTATTTGTCAATATTTTAAAATATACCTTCTAGGTCAAATATTGAGGAGATTCGAACATTTTTGTAATTGGTACTTAAAAATTTAGTAATAAAATGTTCTATTGAAGTCCTGATGTGTACTTTAAAATTATATTGAATACTTATTCACTTCCTCCCATTTTCAGGATAAAATATCCCTATAAATTTCATATAAATATCTCTGTCAGATATACTTTATTTTAAAAACTGTGTTGTATTTCAATTTGTGGGAGAAAATGTATGTTTATTTTATTTGAAAAATGTATACAAATTAATATTTCAGAAATACGATTTCATAGTGAAGTAACATTTTGTGCAAGTGCATTTTAATTGCGAAAACATTGCTTCTGGATTTACTGCTTCAAAAATACTTTGCACCTCAGTACTATTAAAATCATTTCTGTTAAATACATTTTCGAGCATAGTAATATTTCTAAATTATTGTTTAATAAAAATATAGCACAAAATTCGTTTATTATTTTTAACTAATTCTTTATCGAATTTTTCACAACTTAGCTAAAGACAACTAATATTTTCCAAGAGGCATGAAGTCGTCTACCATTTTTGCCTGCAGCCATTCAATTAAATCAAGAGTGTTATGACATTTTTTATGTGCTCCCATGGTACTACCCTTCTTTTCAAGATTGCAGCAGCTGTAAATTCTTCTCATATCATCCCTATCATTAAGGGCAGGGTTAGAGGATAGAAAACGTGGAGTGGCCCCTGAGGGTGAAATCCGCGGTACCTGGCATGACACACATAATTACGGCCTTGGGCTTATGTGTCGCAAAATGGAACTAACACGTACCTCGCCAAGCCGAGCTGCTCCCTCCCTCTTCTTTTTCTTTCACGCCCATGAAAAGGAGACAGGCTATCTTCTACATCAAATTCTGAGAGTTATTCACGCCGAGAACAGGCACAAACATAAAGCTTCGGTGCCAGTCTTTATTCTGGTAGGTATGCCACGTGTATAGGTGTTAGCTATCTAATTGCATTAGTTTTATTTGATCTTCCCCCTCGTCATTTCAGTGGCAGGCACTTCTTGTCGGTTCCATCTCTTGAACGATATCTTTTTTTTAATTTAACTTTCTAGTTTTGGATGGTAATCTGTCTTCATCCATCCTACATTGGATTCTTCCCATTAGTTATATTTTCTTCTGTATTTTCGTCATAAAAGTATATAAATTGTTCTTCGTCTACCATGTTGTCACGCACCTCTCATACCAACTTCCAGAGCAGAAGAATGCATTCTTCTGAATTGCATTTTAAGCAGTAAGGGAACAATTGACTACGATTGACATTTGTAATATTTGCCAATCCTCAGACTAAGAAAATAACCCCATGATTATTGCATTTGCATTTCTCGAGGTAAAAACCGAGCGGAATGACTCCAGCGGTAAGGTCTATGGCCCGCACTCGGCAAATCTCGGTTCAAAACTCCGGGACTAACAAATCTGACCGAAGGTTTTCTCGCGGCTTTTCTAGTCTCTAGGCTGGCTAGGACCTAGAATGCTGGGTTGGATAATGTGATCCACGAATTCATATCATCAATTTAATCACATTTCTTTTCCTTTTACACCGCCATACCATGCATTGAGCTGATTGCTTATCTGCATATGCTATGATCTAGAGTTTGCTTGCTCCTCTACAGGATACTGAATCAAGGCACTGGCTTGTAACTCCTCCAAGAAGGAGGGTAATCCGAAGAAGAATAAGAAGAAGAGATAAAAGCTATATAACGCTGAATCCTAATTCTTGCTGTAAAACAATTATGCGTATGATCAAATTCACTCAGAACTTGGAGCTATAATTTTAAATACATGATCTAACTGCTCGCTTTTCAGTGCTCTTGAAATTAACAAGTCTTCGAAGGTATAACGCAACTGCTTGATCTAATAAGTACCTCAAGAGCTGTGAGACAGTGAAATCTTTGATTTTGAGTGAGCTAGCGGTTGCCTCTGGAAACACTAAGTCTAATTTTGAAACAAAATTGCTTACGACGAGATCGTAGAGTTACAATCTCTTCAGCCAAATTTTTAGGGATATGGCTTGCATTACAGTGCACCGTGTTTACATGATAAAGTAATTTTCGAAGTAGAAGGTGCGGCGATCACCTCCTCATCCGTTGCTGTATCTTACCTTGATGCTTCTCCCGTGGCTTCCAGAAGTTCTCAGCGTGTTGGTTCTTCAATTTATCCTCGGCTAGCTGCAGTAATTTCCCTTAAATTATATGGGAGCATGGACTTATCCTCGGTAAAGGAAAACGTAGATCTCGGGTGGTGATATAGGAAGACATAGACTTGCTTTGTTTATGAAAAGATGACACTGCCGTTTCTTTTTTATTTAATTAACACTCGTAGTATACAAAACTGGTATTGCCGCTGTAAAATACTGTCCACCGCTGTTAAACTATGGCGTGGATATGGCACGAAATATAACTATTCTTATTGTTGCTTTCAGAGTAGCGGATCTTAGGTGTGTTGCTAAAACTATTTTGATTCCCTGTTTTGGCGCGATATCTCACACATTCTGCAGCATCTCTCCCTGACCACACATTACGAAAACTCTCGAATAAAATGCAATACTAAGCTGACATGACAAATTTGACTTGATTCCCTTTTTGGCGCGATATCTCACACATCCTGCAGCATCTCTCCCTGACCGCACCTGACATAAGCTGTCGAATAAAATGCAATACTAAGCTGACATTACAAAGCTGACTTGATTCCCTTCTAGGCGCGATATCTCACGCATCCTGCAGCATCTCTCCCTGACTACACATTACCAAAACTGCCACGAATTTTCCCTAAACAGATCCATTTATAGTCTCAGGCTCCTGAGGCTGCTTCCTTTCCTATTGGTTCATTTTTAGCGCGACTCGACGCGTCTAACTATTTCGAATAAACTTCCAGGGATTTCATTGGTCCAATTTTAATATAAATCGCGGCTTTTCCTACATTTACCGTTAAGGTTGTCTGTCTCACTCACTTGGTCACGGCGAATTATCAAATAATGGGACAAAGGCTCTACACCCTCGCTGTAGGAATAATAGCACTGCGACCGAAGAGAGGTAATAAAACTAGGTTTTCTGCCTTCGAAAGCACTATTCCTGTAGCTAAAACATTCCCTCGTGGACAGTATTTTAACATAGCGCTTAAATTATTTACCTTAAACCATTTATAACTCTACTAATATTAATAACCTAGATAGATACATAATGTTAAATCACCCTTCTTAAAATATACAAGCAGTATTGAGAAAAAGATATTTACATAGTACGATTTAACATCAATAAAAGTTAATTAATAAATTATCTAGAATTACTGTTCTCGGTCCCGGCCTAGAGTTACCGTTTCAAATTGCCCTGTTCTGGAAAAGAATAAATTTTTCAACACTTGATACAATTTTCTTTTACAGAATAATTCCTCTGATTATGGCCTTTGTTCGTTTGTTTTGTTGACAGAGACCCTTCGCTATACCTGCTCCTTCACAAGGGTTCTGCCAAACCAGTGGTGTTTATATTTGGGTCATTCACTCTACATTTGTTATGGTTGATCCCCTCTCACCATTTAAAAAAAACAGGTTTCCGAGAGACATTCTTACACAATACATTTCCCGCACACGAATAACTTGTGGTGGAGAGAAATACGCTAATACCTAAATTAAGTTCTAAAATTAAATTTATTTACATACATATTGATACATAATTATTATGCATTTATTTATTTCTTTACCTCCTTATTTATCGGGTGTATTACCTTTACTATTTGTTCATAGGGTTGCTACCTCATTTCGAGTAAAACTAACCTGACTATTTTCATTACATTCTTCACCCTTCTCATTCTCTAAACATTTGTACGGTTTGAGCAACTGTTTATGATATCTCCCTACGATTTTGGAATTCTTTATTTCTTGTAACTCAAATGTATCCGAGCCAAAAATGTTAATCACCCTGTATGGACCTTTAAATAAATTTTCCATTCTATGATACCTTTTTTTTTTTTTTTTTTTTTTATAATTAATAAAACTAATTTATATGTTTAAAGAAAACTGTCAGCATATTGCTAGCATACCAACCAATTAATAATTTACAAATATTGCTAAATATTAAAAAAAAATAACAAATATTCTGACAATAAAAGCTGTTTCAACCTTAAGACAAACTTATTCAGACAGAAAGAAACAAACATATTAATGGCAAAGGTGTTTCTTGTTCTTCTTCACTATCACTAATGATCATTTAATACTCAAGTCTCTTTAGTAATGCAAAAAAAAAATGTTCTGCACAACTGCTTAAGATAATTCATTAATTCACCTGTGAAAGTTCTCCTTTCCAGGCACTGTAGAATCAGGATCAATGATATTCTGTCTTTTTTTTTTTTTTTTTTTTTCTTTATACCCATACTAATTCTCCAAGTTCGATCAACCATTTCTTTCGCTTCCTTGTTTTAAATTCCTGCTTTCTTTTCTGCGCCCTCTTTGACATTCTTTCAAAAGCTTTCTTTAACGTCTCTTCTCCCGTTAGTGTTTTCGGATCTTTAGTTTCTAGTATCTGTAGTAATTTCCCTTCAAGTGTTTCTATTAACTTCCCCTTCATCAGCTCAACTAATTTCCCCTCTAAACTCTCATTTTGTTCACTTAAGTTTCTTTCTAAGTCCTGACCCTGCTTACTTAATTTCCCTTCGAAATCCTTTTGTTCGCTCAGTTTTCTTTCTAAGTCCTTACTCTGCTCATTTACGATTCTTTCTAAGTTCCTACTCTGCTCATTTGATTTCCCTTCTACATTCTTATCTTGTTCCCTTACGATTCTTTCTAAGCCCTTACTTTGCTTACTTACGATTCTTTCTAAGTCCATATTATGCTCATTTGATTTCCCTTCTACATTCTTATCTTGTTCACTTACGATTCTTTCTAAGTCTTTACTCTGCTCATTTGCGATTCTTTCTAAGTCCTTATTATGCTCATTTGATTTCCCTTCTAGATTCTTATCTGGTTGACTTACAATTCTTTCTAAGTCCTTATTCTGCTTACTTACGATTCTTTCTAAGTCCTTATTATGCTCATCTGCTTCCCCTTCTAGATTCTTATCTTGTTCACTTACGATTCTTTCTAAGTCCTTATTCTGCTTACTTATGATTCTTTCTAAGTATTCATTATTCTCATTTGATTCCCCTTCTAAATTCTTATCTAGTTCACTTACGATTCTTTCTACGTCTTTACTCTGCTTCTTTACTTCCCCTTCTAAATTCTTGTCTTGTTCCCTTACGACACTTTCTAAGTCTTTACTAGATTCATTGAATATGCTTTCTAAGTTCTTATTATGTTCATTGAATATGCTTTCTAAGTTCTTACTATGTTCATTGAATATGCTTTCTAAGTTCTTACTATGTTCATTGAAATTTCTTTTTGACTCCTTACTCTGCTCATCTATTATGCTTTCTAACCTTTTACCCCGCTCATCTATCTTTGCGCTCAACTGTTGAAGCAATATTAGCAGCTGGTTTTGACCTGCGTCAATGACCTGCTTATTCGGTGATTGCCTTCCCAGCCTAACTTCTACCTCTGCTGCGCCCATATTTTCTCCATCTGTTGTTATGCTGACAATAGCCTCCCCATTCAGTTCTTTCAAATCTTCCCTTGACCTACTCATGGTTCCGTTAGCAAGTTCTACCTCTCTAGTAATGACTTTACCCCCTCTCAATAACATGTGTTCACAAAACTGAGTCACTACTCTGCATGCCTTTTTGTTTGTTTTTTAATAAATGTTCTAACCTGTATTTTTTTCAATGTTAACTGATGCGTTCCGGGTTCGAATCCTGGTGAAGTTCTAGAAGCGATGTTCTCAGCTGTTTTGTTGTCCCACGTAGGTAGACTAGAAGTTCGCGTTGTAATTTTTGTTCTGCTGTGCCCCTTTCCTCTGAAGATTCTTCGTCTATTCGTTGTTTTCTAGTCCTCCGTTTATGTTGGTCTTCCCTTCGAGCTCCACGTTATGGCGCCAGTTTGCGGCGATCACCTCCTCATCCGTTGCTGTATCTTACCTTGATGCTTCTCCCGTGGCTTCCAGAAGTTCTCAGCGTGTTGGTTCTTCAATTTATCCTCGGCTAGCTGCAGTAATTTTCCTTAAATTATATGGGAGCATGGACTTATCCTCGGTAAAGGAAAACGTAGATCTCGGGTGGTGATATAGGAAGACATAGACTTGCTTTGTTTATGAAAAGATGACACTGCCGTTTCTTTTTTATTTAATTAACACTCGTAGTATACAAAACTGGTATTGCCGCTGTAAAATACTGTCCACCGCTGTTAAACTATGGCGTGGATATGGCACGAAATATAACTATTCTTATTGTCGCTTTCAGAGTAGCGGATCTTAGGTGTGTTGCTAAAACTATTTTGATTCCCTGTTTTGGCGCGATATCTCACACATTCTGCAGCATCTCTCCCTGACCACACATTACGAAAACTCTCGAATAAAATGCAATACTAAGCTGACATGACAAATTTGACTTGATTCCCTTTTTGGCGCAATATCTCACACATCCTGCAGCATCTCTCCCTGACCGCACCTGACATAAACTGTCGAATAAAATGCAATACTAAGCTGACATTACAAAGCTGACTTGATTCCCTTCTAGGCGCGATATCTCACGCATCCTGCAGCATCTCTCCCTGACTACACATTACCAAAACTGCCACGAATTTTCCCTAAACAGATCCATTTATAGTCTCAGGCTCCTGAGGCTGCTTCCTTTCCTATTGGTTCATTTTTAGCGCGACTCGACGCGTCTAACTATTTCGAATAAACTTCCAGGGATTTCATTGGTCCAATTTTAATATAAATCGCGGCTTTTCCTACATTTACCGTTAAGGTTGTCTGTCTCACTCACTTGGTCACGGCGAATTATCAAATAATGGGACAAAGGCTCTACACCCTCGCTGTAGGAATAATAGCACTGCGACCGAAGAGAGGTAATAAAACTAGGTTTTCTGCCTTCGAAAGCACTATTCCTGTAGCTAAAACATTCCCTCGTGGACAGTATTTTAACATAGCGCTTAAATTATTTACCTTAAACCATTTATAACTCTACTAATATTAATAACTAGATAGATACATAATGTTAAATCACCCTTCTTAAAATATACAAGCAGTATTGAGAAAAAGATATTTACATAGTACGATTTAACATCAATAAAAGTTAATTAATAAATTATCTAGAATTACTGTTCTCGGTCCCGGCCTAGAGTTGCCGTTTCAAAGGATAATACAAAGAGTTCGGCTTTGCGATGATGGCGCTTTTCCTCTTGCTCTCCGACACAGTGAACCTCCAGAAAAAGAAGTGAATATATGTAGTACCAATACCATATGTTTATTCATTGCTTTTTCCCGCTTTCTTTCTATCTTTCTTTCTTTCCTTCTACTTCCTCATTTATATGTTAAAACTTAGTTATTATAAACACCAAAAAGCTTAATTATTTGATCGGTACTGAAATTACTAGTTTATAATAGTCTAAACGCTTTATATGAGCATTTTATCAGAGATTGCTTCATCATAAATTATAGAGTGAAATTAATTTCAGTGAATTTATACATATAAATTTACAAGAAAATAATTTTAAAAAAACTTATAGTTGAATTTCATGTGAAATGTCCAACATGATGGAAATGCACAAAAATTAAACTTTTAAATTTTGCATTTTATTCCCAGGACATAATTCTTTACATCAAAGATAAATTGTTTGTGACATTAAACCGTTTTCTGGACCGAAATAAAGTGTGAAAGACTTTTTTTAATAAATCAATCGTAAAAAGCTGTACCTAAATTGATTCTTGAAATTAAGAAACCGCGCACTGAAAATAATACAGAGGTGAGCGAAAGTTGTATAAGTGGGGCATTTTAAAAGCGACCAAAATATAATGAAATTAATTGTTTTTCGCGCTATTTGCACATACCTACTCAGCTCCATAAAACTCCCATTGGATACTAACTCTATAATGCTTTGTGAACTTTTCAATTAGAAATTAAGAAGCGGACCTTTTTTTCTTTTCTTTATTTCCTTTATTTTTAATTTAATACGGAGAACCATTAATTGACAAGAAAACGGCAACTTATGAAAGATGTGCCACAATATCGTTACTAAAGAGAAGTTGGGTGGTTGTACAGCAGTAGAGATAATGCTAAAACTTTTCATATAAAATCTCTCGTCTTTTCACTTGTAACAAACTGACTTGTCAAACAATATCAATCTTTGCAGGCTACGTGGTTTGAAATGGTTGTTCTCTCTCTCATTCAGACTGCCATTCTTTGAGGCGCCCTCCTATCATTTCCTCAGAACTAAGAAATATTAAACTCTCTCTTAAATAACGACATTATTGATTAGATATGATTAGCAATGATCACCAAGTACATATATCTCAAGCTGGATTCTACAGGGTCAAAAAAGATAAACATTTGTTTAGTATATAGATGTGTACCATTTGATCATGCTTTGAGCATAAACGCATATCCAGAAACTCAGTGTTCACGTGCTAGAGCCTCCGAAACGGGAAGGTAAACCACAGACTTCGAGACAAAAAGCAGACGTTGCATTTATTAGTTAAGAATTTTTTTTTATTAATGGTACTGCATCAACTGTTATGTGATGCACAACAGCCTTCCACCATACCTACAGCCAACGGTAGTGCTTACGATATTATTCCGTTTAGCACTCCCATACTTTACAGTACCTATTCATTTGTGTGGCTGTAGTCACATGGGAATGAACATTGGCAGCCTAATACATAAATGCTTCTCATATCCAGGGAAGCCCGAAGGAATGCAAAAGAAACTTGCGGCTTTATCAACAACATTACCTCAAAAGCGTCGCCCAACCCACACCATGCTTAAAAGATTGGTGAGGCGTTTATGTGAAACAAACAACTTGAATGTCTGCGGTCACCCCGTGCACCAAAGTTCACCATTACATAAACAGGTGATGCACAAAATGTATCGAAGTTGTTGGCAGCCATTTTAAGTACGTATTCAAAATTGATTAACATGTTATCCGCTTAATTACAGTATTTCAGTTATATTTTATATGTATTTCCTATATTTTGTGATCCGTACTGGCTACGCCCTCCATATTTCAGAGAACTTAGTATGCAAACAAAACGTTTGAACATGGCTTTATTAACAAATATTATCACATGGTACCCATTTTTCCACCTCCAAGCTTCTCAGTGATTCACATTTTAGTATTTAATTTGATAACCTGGTTCAGAATCATCCTATTATCATCCACCTTGTACATTAACCTGGAACTTTCGCTCCATATTTTAACGCTGAATATTGTGATAAATCCACATTATTCAAGTACTGAAATTATTAAGCTCTTACAGAAAGTGTAGATCAACAGTTTTGAAATACTGGTAGTTTTGGGGCAATAAATATTCTGCATCACCTCTACTCATAAATTAAGAGATAATTATAACCTAGCACTATCCTGGCTGCCTGTGCATTTCCAGTAAATAAAGAATAATCTAGATGGAGCGGCAGAAAAGTATATTAAAACTAAAATAAGCTAATTAAGAAGATAATGGCTTAGTAGCGGGCGTGGTTTCCATGTCGTATAATGTAATGTATTACTAAAGTTTTACCGTTATAAAATGTTTGCAGGACAAACACAAATAGAGCTAGCGTATTTATAATACCAACAAATTTAAAGAAACTGTATTTGTTCCTAAGTAAAAAATCACGTATGAAGCAATCTGACAATGGCCTGTATAATTTTATGACTTAATCAAATGGTTGAACTGGAACATCATCTTGTACTTTTTAAATTTATTTTTATGCATGTCTACCATTATGGTAGTCAAAGTTAGACAAATAATTCTAGAATAGATGTTAAAAGCACACGCGATACAAAACTTTGGTCCTTAATGACATATATCTTAGATTTTGATTGATGAACGCAAAAGAGAGCTATCGCTCGGCTGATAATACATGAAACAATTATCAACAAATAAGGCTAAGGATGTTTTCATTCTTTAAGGATTTCGCTTTTTGTTTTAGAGTATTTTAACGTTCCATTTCTACAGAGTGTTACTTCAAGCTTTTACTTTAGATATAAAAATATTTTCAATTTCTTGAAGATATAGTGTGATTATTTTCAACAATTCAGTGCCTCTTCAGACTGGTCTCTTCTCGCCCTCTGTCACAACACCAAATTTCACCCCCTCTCACTGTATTCCTTCCATTCCCCTCTCTTATTTCTGTTCCTCTCTCTCTCTTTCTCTCTGTGTGAACACACACACACACACACACACACACACACACACACACATTGCGTTTGTCCACCTATCTTTCAAAAGCAAAACTAAATATTTTTATGAGATGTTAATAAAATTCTAAGAATAAATTAGGCTTAATATTACACGAAGTTATTCGTGTTCGCTGTTTCCGAAGGTAATTCTCTAAGAAAGCTGATGTAAATATTTGATGTGTTCTAGCCTTCTCTACCCAGTACAATTTCACATAAATCCCTTAATATATACGTTACTCACAATACAGTTTTGATCTCAAATTAACTTACACGATACGGAAAATAAAACACATCTATTTGCGTTTCTATTTCATTTTTTGTTACTAATGAAAGCATTTGTGGGGAAAAAAGAATACTTAAGAGACTTTGTAAATTTCACGCGACAGTTCAACGTGGTAAGTACAACAATAAAACAACCAACATTTCGAATTCGGCTAATGATACCAAAGAGAAAAAGAGAGTATTTTAACGAGATCTCTCTAGCTATGGAAGTCTGCTGCTGGTCAGCGACAATATTACTCCACAAATTTTGTTTCTTCTCCTTTAATAACAGCTACTTTCTTTTCCTGTCGATACGCAACCCTCCTATTAAAGGAACAAAATTTATGTTCCCTTTTAATATTGTAAACATTTACTTTTATATCCAATAAGTAAGGTACACAATTAATTTCTGAATATTTGCAAATCCCGTCCTCCTACAAATTTGCCAGCTCAAAATGTTCCATTCAATAGAATGTAGAGATCCTCTTGCACATTATAACAGATCAAGCGATTAAGAATATTACGAGACATTTTTAATGTTGCGAAGGGTTTTCGAGTTGTTTATTCTTATACAAAAACTAAATGAAAAGTTGAATTTTATAATCATAACTTTAAATGCAAAGTTTGTGTGTTATAATCAGAAAATTACTTAGATATTTAAATGAGGTATTATTTTTAATATTTCATCGTGTTTAACATTTGGCATGTAATATTAACATTCATTTTTAAAACTCAATAATTTGGTAACTAAAGACGATATTGAAACGAAATTTAAAACTGTTCATTGTTAATTAAGAAGTTAAATCTCAAATGTTTTACCAAATGGATTTAAACTTTAGAAAGGGCGTTTTAAGTGCGTTTAGATTATTAGCAGGACTAAGATATTGACTAACAATATCAGCACTGACAACTTTTCTAGTGTTGTCCAAAACCTCAAGATTCTGTTATTTTGTATCGTTTTGGAGATTCCAGTAACTTCGTTCTAAATTCCCTTTACGTAACTTGATTCTTATTGAACTTAAAGATGAGCATTTAATTTCTGTTTGCATTGAAGTAACAATTTGTATTCTGTCCATAGGTGACTTAATATTGGTAGTATGTAGTGATGTGAAATGGTACTAAGGTGTCTTCATGAACATTGTAGTACATTTACTGTTTGTTTTTATATTATTCAAGTTATTTTTATGATGTGTGATTGTAATAAAATGGTGCAGTAGTAATGATGCTCGTGAATTTAAATTGAACTTTGAGTTTTATCAAAAAGGACAATTATTGTTACGAAGCAAGTTGGTTATCACGATTTAGTAAATAAGATTAGTGTTTATAGCATAAATATTTGCTAAACCTTTAATTTATTCTTATTGTAAAGTATACACATGCTATTTTAAGGCATGATTTATTTGCCATTACATTATGTCGAATCCACAAATAAGGGTTTTCTAATCATCTAAAAAGTCTGATGTGTTACATTCATACGACTTTCTATACCCTCTATCGTTTATTAGTGGATATACAGATTATACCTGGGAAAATGACTTCTCCTATCTACTTCATTTTAATCCAGATAAACCGCTCTGGAAATAGTTCCATTACTCATTTTGCTATAGATACAAAGGGAATAGTAATAGTCAAATGGACGCTATATGCTGGCCTTAAAATTCTATACTCCTTTCATAACATCGTGAGAAACGAATGAAAATTGGCAGTTTTTGTAAGTAATGCATAATTCGCACAATTAATAACGGATATATCGGAAATGGCTGATGCCATAAAAAAATGTATTTGAAATTAATTGTGTGTTTTAAAGAGATGTGCATTTTTGGTGCAGTACATTTCCGTCTATCGCTTAACTTTTACCAGTTATACCAGACTGTACAAAATTTCTCCGGAATGAAGAGGACTTCAAAGGCTATTCTCAGAAAACTCAAGATATATATTTCATTTACACCATGTAAATTATATTTTTAATATCTTATATTTTAATGAATATTATTAGAGCCATTTTTTAGAAAATAAAAATTTTTTAAAAGTGTTTCATGAAAAGAGTAGTTTGGGGTGGGGGAATGTTTTTGAGAATCTTCGTGTTACATATTTGGAAGGTATTGGATTTAAAATATATATTTCTGAGTTATACTGTCACAAACACATACACACACACAAACACATGTGGAGCTTTTTCTAAAAATGCTTTTTATTCAGGGGTCCTCAAAACATTTATTTCCGTTGTTCAGTATCGAATTTTTGGATGGAATGGAATACCTTCTCTACCTACTATGTACGTGGTAGAGAAAGCAATAAAAATGGTAAGGATTGGAATTGTGGAAGGCATTACGTTGTAACTCTGCAAGGAGTAGCATGTTTTATATTATCCTCAAAAGCAGTAGAGTGGTTTCAGAGTCATACGCTTTAACTACTTTGAATGCAAGCTTCACAGCCTGTACCACAAGCATCCACACACTGAGAACAAGCCATATCACATAGCTTGATAAATTGCATCATCCATCTTCCTGAACAGCCTCCAGAGTTACTGACTATAAACATATCGTGAGCAAGTGACGTAAAGCAGCGATATCGGCTACCTTCCCCAATATGTTACCTGCAGGCTATGGTTTAAGGACAAGGTTACGAGAATTAACCTCGGCTTTCTTGCTTTCCATTTTATATGTGTGATATTACAGAAATGTCGAAAAATTCTGAAGGCCTCAAGTAATGATAGATGCCGCTTGGTCAAGTTTACATTTTCTCCTTAATTTACGCGAAGCACGTAACGCGTCGAACTTTAACCTCCTAAAATACTTTCGTTTTCGTGATAGTGGTCAGTTAGTGTTTAGCGAAATGGGAACCATTTTGGGGGTCATAAATAACGTTTTATAAGCTTCAAAAACAGCTTGATGAAAATCAAACGCTTGAAAGTTTGTAATTACGTTGTATGAAGTGCCTTTGAGGACGGCTATGTATGCACGTGTATCATTCTTCCTCTTGATTTATTCTATTCAGAATAAGATATTCTAACAAAACATTTCAAAGCGTTATCCTAACTTGCTAACCTCCGGCTTCGATAAATCACCATTTAGCCACCAGCAGAATCCACACTTATTTTTGCCTTCTTTTCTTCTTCTTTTTTCCACTAGCGTCGTATTTATTAAATCTAGTTTTTAAATTGGGTATTAGATACCCTTTTAGAATAGTATGAAAATTGCGAACTTAATAAATTAAATACATATTTTAAACCTCACTAAATTTGAGACACAAATAAAAAAATAAAATCAAGCACAGAGATAGTGTACATATTTAGAGCATATATTATAACAGTGGAATAGTACAGGTATCCTTTAAATCAGTGGTAGATTTGGATAAGGATGCATTGGCAACATTGCGCTTTCCCTTACAAGGTGTTGGGAAAATTATACTTGGCATGTAAGGTAATGGCCGCGAATGCGTGGTCTATCTTCGATGCCGCTGCGCTATAGGAACGATATTAATATGCTAGTGGTATTTATTTTCCAACATATGCTTTTCATGTATTTTAGCACGCTTAATGAATTTAACTAAAACTGAAATTCTTTAAATGTCGCTACACACATGTAATAATCAAGTGGGTGGTGCTATATAACTACTATATACTAAAATGCCCACTTATCGAAATGTTAATTAAAGCAATTTGAGTGGGAATTTTTATTTAACAACTTAAGTAGATGCAGGAAATAGTGCTGAATTGTTTATTTAAACATTTAATAAATAAGACTAATGACTAAAATACTTCCAGTTCCATGAAACTAAAAACAGTATCAAGAAAGAGAAGAATTTACATACGTCCTGTAGCAACTTAGGTTTTCATGTACAGGATGATTTATGAAAAACTGACACATTTATTTCTAATTATTATGTTCGAAATTCACTCAAAGCCTCAATTTTAGCACCAAATTAAGCGGAATATTCTGGAGTTTCGATTGCTTGTCACTAGATGCGCAAATGTTCATGTTTTATTCGTAATTCTTAGTTTTATTGTCGGCTACTGTTTTTGAGATTTTGTTCTAGTGAACGTGAAAATATAGCACACATGAAATGAACGAATGCAATGAGTCTTGTAAAGCAATACTGGATTACGAATTAAATTACAGCTACTCAAAGGGCAAAACAGAGAGAATGTGGTGTTCGGAATCCTCTCCAAAGGAACACAATACAGGGACTGGTAAGCAAATTGGAAACAACTGGATCTCTGGTGAGTGAAAAAGGAAAACTCGTTCATCTAGGCTTCCCACGGTTCTTATTGACGTAAGAGCACGACTGGATCAGTCACCCAAAAAATCATTAAGACGTTTGTCGCAGGAGACAGGGTACAGCTACTCAATGTGTCAGGGAGCTGTGAAAAGTGCAGACCTAAAGCCGTATAGGATTACGGTTGTCCATCAGTTACAGGAACTAGATAAGGATAGACACTGAATTATTGTCGTTGGTTTCAGGCGTTCATTGTGCAAAATTCTACCATATTGTCCGTCACATGGTTCACAGATGAAGCATGGCTCCATTTATCCGGCTATGTGAACTCAAATAACTCACGCTATAGTGGCAATAACATGGAACGACGTGTTGGGCTGTGCCTTATGCAGGATGGTGGACATTTTCAACGTTTGCTATAAAGGTAAATAATTTCCAAAAATTCCTCTGCATTCAGGTATAATAAGTTGTCGCTAGCATAACTCGTTTTGAAACAATTAAAGAAATGAACGTATCAGTTCTTCATAAACCACCCTGTATATTCAAACGTTATTAAGTCTATAAGCTTAGTACTGTGTGTATAAATACACGCATGTATACAAAACAAAATACCTTAATTTTATTTAAACATTCAATGAAAGGAAATAAAATACGACGTACAATTATGGTATATTATAGCTGTATGAGGCACGTGTGGCCACTTATTCAGGTGCTATAGCGCGGACAATAGCGACGTATCTTCAGCGCAAATTCTAATTTGTAACGTGAAAAAAAACAACTTAAATCTGGCAAAACAAGGCGCTTAAGGAAGAAAGAGAAGGTAACAAAAATGCATGTGGTCAATTGGCACCGGCTGAAAAGCAAATATGGGCATCCTTTCAAACAGCAGAGAGCACGAGGAGTTTTATAACTTCAAGGGGTTCATATTAATGCAACTGTCATTATGTAGTACGGAGAAAATGAATAAACGAGACTGATTATGTCTTTAAATTTAACATTATTTGCGAGCCGAAAATCAAATTTACATGCCACTGGCACAGATGGTATGAGATGTTTGATGACAACGGGATACTACAGCTATGGTAAAACTAAATTCTTTAAATGTTTTTGAGATTAAAAGTAAGCAGTTACTTTTCGGGATGTCTGTGTTGTTACTCTATCAAGGAGAAAATGGTTGTTTAAACTTAACAGACTGAATATATGTGGCAGTAAGAGATGCAGTATTAAACAGCGTTATGCAGAAAACGTATAAAGGTCATTGTACTCTTAAATAAACTTCATATTAATTTTAAAAAAACATGAAGCATGTCAGAACACCTAAATAGTTCCATTAACACATACTTGGACAGGAGACACAGTCAGCTGGAAAAACAGACCATGCTTTCGCGCCGGCAGACTCGATTCTTGCAAGCAAGCAAGCAACCCTGCCTTCTGCCTGCCCAAACAGCGCCACGCAGGGAAGAAGAGAGGAAGACAGAGAGGGACTAATTGCATTTGCCAACCTCCGATAAGGTGGTCAATTACACAGTTATTGAACTACTTGTAAGTAAAAAGCTGGACCACTTTCTCTATAAAGAGCCAATGAACAAATTCTCAAACAGCTATATCTGTTTATGCTTTTAAATAGATATTCTCAAAATTTGAAAGAAAGTTGTCATCCAGTAGCTGTGATCTTCCTATATCTGTTGCCGTACTAACTGTAAAGCGACTTGTGTTTTCCATGAGAATTAGACTTGAGTATGGGTTAGGAGCGGAGGTGTTTTTCAGTTATGCCACCAAGGCTAAGTCTATTGTGTCTACTACAGGGATTCCTAACGTTTCCATATTAAACATTGAAGAAGTTGTATTGTAGGAAGAGTTGTATTGTAGTTCAACTGTTGGGGAGCCAAAAACTTCATGTAGTTTCTTGGAGTGTTCACCCCACGTATGATACAAAGTTTCCGGTGGCCTTCGCCCCAACGTTCAGGAATCAACGTTTGTATTTTTATGTTTCTTTAAATATTATATATATAATATATTTATGTTTGCCTCGGCTGCGTCAGTATTAATTTGTAGAAACATGTATCTCTTATCAGGGGGTGATGCGGCTAAATGCTAAAGAATGTAGGTTTGCACAAATTATAATTTTACTTCACCTTTTATTAATCCTTCACACGATTAAATAACACTTCACTCATATAGAAAGCTGTGAGATTATTTATTAATTACTTGCATTTTTAACACGTAAACTTTGTAATTTTCTCGCCGTAATGAATTTTCGTCTCACACTGAATACGTACCGAGCGAATGAACTGCTCAGGTACTTTGCCTTCTAACGACTGCCGTTTAGCGCTTAAGTTTGTAAATTTTTCTATTTCACGTCTCTGATTGGCTAATTTTACTCCAGTAGTATACTTTTATTTAACTTAAGGCTTTTCTAGTTTTTGATTGGCTATTTATAAACTGTTTTAAATAGTACATTATTATTGCTCCAAGAATTACTAGTAGCATTATTAAACTTTCTAATTCATTATTGCCTTAAGGTTACCTCATTGTTACCTCATTGTTAGCAACTTTCGGCCTCTATTCTCACAGCTCCTACATTATTAAATTACCTAATACATTCACATAACATTATCATACATGTACACTAATATAAACATATGCAATGACTGTAATATACACTTTTTATATATTGTAGTATAAATATATTGCTTTAGGGCGGGATGTTATTATATTTTATATTATATAATTACACTGAAATCCTTTAAGTGTTAAAAATACTGCCTCAAAATAACCGAGAGCCCTTTCGATGATTCTCGGGGTAGGAACAGGTATAAGGTTCATTGCTAGGGATGCAATGTTTTCTAAATACACTTTCACCGCATACGACGCACACCATAGTCCACCATGCCTGACCCTCCAACCCCGAGAAGAAAACAAAGAAAACAGGGAAAGTTCTAAGAAAAGGTTTAATACAGGATTCACCTTCCGACTTTGGAAATCAATGCAAAAAAGAAACGTTGAACCGGCTGAATCATTCCGATTTGGGTTTTTTAGTCTTACAATGAAATTACCGTTTGACATGTTTGAAAGCTAATATGTTTCACATATGAAGTTATATTGTTTTAACATAGTTTCAAAATAAGAAATAATCCCTTAGATAAGTAGTGGGGTGCGATCAAAATATCCCCTTCTCAGACTATCATTAGCATAGTTACCTGACATGAAATTTACCATTGTGGTAATTTTTAGTCTGATATTTTAAAAACACTGAAAATCAGAGTTCGTATTAACCTTCTATTAAACGAAAAAAAACAGAAATTTGCGAGCATTTCTTAAAATAGAGAGTTTTAGAGATATATAAATCTTTTATAACGTATAATAGTTATTCTCTCATGGTTGGTCTACCCTCAAGATGGCGTGTTGCTGCAACCAGACACGAACACAGAATACATGCGAGGTCGGACCTCAAAATATAAGTTCTTGACCTTGGTGGTCCATAAAACTTTTCTCAAGGGGCAATATCGTGAAGACTATTATCAGATTGTAGCGTTCCAGTTTCGTCTAACTCCAATGTTACGCAACCCTTTAATAAAACGTAAATTATGTAATCCAATTTCGTCTTCCGCACTCTGCTGTACGACGTAACAAATATTTAGCTCCATTTCTAATTTTAATGCCTTCTGATGTTTGCTATTGCCTTGTATTTTTCATTTTTCTTTAGGTAGATAGAAGATTGCTTTCTTCCCAAAAAATTCTTCTTCTTCTCCTCCTTTCAAGGATTAGGTGATATCACCAAGAAATTAAAAATTTAAATTGAGTTTTATTTATGGACTCTCTTTAACTGCTGTGGTTATTAGCTTCCATTCTATATTGGGCGTGGAAGACCGGCAATTTTGCTCAGAGGCCTCTTTATCAGGCTTGAGGTTCTTTTACGTGCCGTAAATCTACGATACGGGATCACCGGCTTTACTTCCCTTCTGAAAGCCATCTAAGGATTTTTACGCCCGAAAAAAATTCATTGCCCTCCGCCGGGTTTGAACCCGCGACCTGAGAACTAGAACCTAGCATGGTAACCACGGAGGACGACCTTCTTACCAACAATTGGATATATAGATCTCTCCCAAAATAAAATTTTCGAGGTTTGCGAAAAGAATGTGTGTAGGTGGGTGAACAGTACGACTCAAAAAACTAAAGTCAAGTAACTAACAAACCTTGTATATAAGTTCAGCATTTTCCAAGGATTCGACACGAAGGTATTAGAGAGAATCCCAGCATTTCAAATTAATCTTACGTTGAAAAGCTTCTGTAATTTTTATTTTTCTAAAAATTGCCCTAAAGCAATTAAACAGCAATACGTTAAAGATATTCCCATAACTAATAGAAACCGTATTTTTATTTTTCTCTGAGTAGTTTATGAAGTCCACTTCAACTTAGATTAAACCTTTTTATATAACTAGTAAACCATTAGAAAATCTTATTAGAAAGAAAAATGTAGGGTTCATTCAAGTATACGATTTATGTTCCTTTTTTGGTTATCAGTAATGTATACAGCACCATAGACGGTGAAAACCGATGATACATGAAATGATAATTGAGAAAGCAAAATTTGGGAAGGAAGCGTTCGAGACATACCTTGCATTTGCGAGTTATCAGGACTGGGGAAATCATGGTAAAGAAGCCGCGCATGCACCAGTCCATACCTTAGCAACCTCGACTACCCTTGTCGGTGCAGTTTACCCTAACAACTTTTGCAGTAGCATTAGCTGTTTCTGAAATATCACTGTTGCTACCTTATGTGTTCTATATCGTGAAATGTCATGCGATATATACAGAGTGAATCACCTAAAACTTGCACTGCAAATATTTCGGAAATGGAAAGTGCTATTGACGTGCAGTTTTCACAGCATTGATTGGTAGTCAGGGGCTCGTACATTTAGCCTATAAACATATTTCAATAATACGAGAAAGTGTATTTTTGAGCAAACATAAAATTTTTTAAATTGAACAATGCCTAGTTACATCAACAGAATAAAGCTAGGATAAATTAGAATGTCAATGGTATTTGTAGCAGGATTCTAATGCAATGATTTACGATAAACCGTATTTTAAAAAGCTTCCACCCCGACAATTGTTTATCCCATTAAACCTGCTTAGTTGCTAGGTATGATGTTATGTTTGTTTGCATTGTGCTTTCTGTTTATTGATTGCATTGCGACTTTTTGTCAGTTAGTTTGTGACAGTTCAAGCAGTAAGTCGTGAGTGGAAGATGGGGTTTACTAATGCAGAAAAATCCGACATGCTCATGGTGTATGGAGAGTGTAGGAAAACTGCAGTTCGTTCCTGTACGGTGTATGCGGAAACGTATCCCAATATTAGACGTCAACCATTTCGGCTATTACTTATCAACTTCTTCAACCAATTACGTAAAAGTTGTACTGTAACACCGAGAAAACGTAACAGAAAGAAACAAGTGACTGGAGAAGAGGCAAAAATTAATGTTTTCGCTGCCACTGCAGTAGATCCGCAAATTAGTTCCCGCACAATCGCACGTGGATGTGGCATAAGTCAGGCAAGTATACTGCATTCTCCATCGACATAAGTTCCATCCTTATCACACCTCTCTCCATCAAGAGCTGCATGGAAACGATTTTGAGAATCGTGTTAACTTATGTACATGGGCATTAAGACATGATACTTCATATTCATCATGTATCTTGTTTAGTGATGAGGCAACATTTACTAATCATGGCCAGGTAAACCGCTGAAACATGCACTATTGTCTGTTGACAATCCTCGTTGGCTTCGTCAGGTGGAACGTCAGCGTTCATGGAGTTTAAACGTGTAGTGTGAGATAGTGAACCATCAGCTCTTAGGCCCTTTGTTCATAGAAGGAACAATGAACTCGCACAAGTATCGCAGCCTCCTGACAGACCATCTGCCACAGATGCTAGAAAACGTTCCTTTGCAGACTAGGAGGAACCTGTGGTACCAAATGATGGCTGTCCAGCACATAGTGCACGAAGTACTACAGCTTGTCTTAACGGATTGTTTCCAAATCGTTGAATTGGACGAAAAAGACCTGTACCCTGGTCGGCCCGTTCACCGGATCTGACCCCTTTAGACTTTTTTCTGTGGGAAAGCTGAAAGACACTGTCTACAATGATGTACAAACTACACCCGACGATATAAAACGACGTATTACTGCTGCCTGCTCTGAAATTTCCGCTGAAATGCTAGAACGTGCGCAGCAGCCTTTCCATAGCAGACTGGAAGCGTGTATTGAAGCTGCCGGTGGTTATTTTGAACACAACATTTTAAGGGCTACTTTCTCTTTACTTGTAAGAATCCACAGAAGTATTGTTATTCCCTTTTGTTTTTCTTTAGTTTGTGCTACTACAGGTTGTACAAGCGTCGGTACGTGTAGGTTTCAAAATATTTCTCGTAAACCACTTGCACTGGAATCTTGCAAAAAACGCCACTGACATTCTAATTTACCCTGCCTTTATTCTGTTTATCTAACTAGACATTGTTCTATTTAAAATTTGTATGTTTGCGAAAAAAATACACTTTCTCAGTATTATGAAAATTTGTTTATAGGCTAAATGTACGAGCCCCCGGTTACCAATCAATGCTGTAAAAGCTGCACATCAATAACACTTTCCATTTCCGAAATATTTGCGGTGCAAGTTTGGGATGATTCGACCTGTATATAAAATTTAAAGTATCTTAAAAAACATACATTCTAATTTTTCCCTGTCCGTGTAAAAATGATTTACGATATGTGAACATTTTCCAGCTTAATTTGAGTCTATTTCTGGTGAAAATTCATTGTGAGCAATGTAACGTGAATAAAGGAACCACTTGTATATGAATACCAAAATTCTAAGGATTTGTGTGAATTTATAATGAACAAAGAGTCCTGTGAATGTAAAATCTCAAATTTGTATAAGTTGAAATAAATTACATTTTCCTATATGACCATGACTATGACCAAGGAGAGGAGGGGACAATTCGCACCTCGACCCTCAAATCTTTTGTTTTACTAGCTCCAGGAGGAATAGATGAGGTGGAGGAACCGCAGGTAGACCGGCTGATAAAGATGGGCAGATTGACATCTACACATATGCACCTAAGAGTCCTAGCTTGATTACCCGGATACGCGGAAGGCGACGAAGGCAAGCAAAACTTCTCAACGAGCAAGCATCTGCGTCATCTGTCGATACTGCATTCACCTTGCCAACCAGGGAAAACCACGAAAAACCCAGGTCAGAGATGCAGACCATAGGAATGGAGCTCAGGACCTTCTCTTTAATCCCAAAATGCTATGAAGCGTATAGTACAAGGAGGAATTACATTTGAGCAGTAATAAGGAACATTATTGATTTTTAAATTGCAAGTTTAAAATCTCGGTATTAGGAAAATGCCATATCATTTCAACGATTATAAATGTTGATTACAAATAACTTATTTTAAATTTTTATTTTCTCTACCACGTAGGTATCTAATGAGGAGAAGAATCGCATGCAAATGAACACAGAGAGGTGGAGAGGGAGAGGAAGAGATAGTGTGCGTGCTCTTGTTCCTGTCTCGTATGAATAGCTTTCTGGAAAAATGGATGTCTAAATGACTATCCATTTATCTCTGTTGTGTTTTGCTTCTTTGTTCGACAAACGTTTTTAAATATTTTATATGAACATTTTTTATTTAAGGTAACTCCTTTTTCCTGTGTCGTTTACTTTAGACACTGTTGCCTGTAAACGTTTCTTAGAGAACACAAACATAAAAGATATATGAACTTCAAATCCCAAAACTGCCGTTAACGTCAATAAAACCAAACTATTTCGCAAAAGACGAAATTTTCTTTGGACTCCGAATATTTCGGGTCTCTTCACGATTTGACTATCGTTGTTTATTTTCATAATTATTTTATGCAATATTAAACCAAAGCTTCTTTTATATTTCCCATTAACTACATTAATGATTCGTAAGAAATTATTTAGTTATACTTTGTGTAGTTTATGTGATTGTCAATTATTAAGAATGCAAAATAGATATGGCTTAGCCAATATATGTTTCTAATCAAGCTTCTATAACGAAACAAACGATCTCTTAAAACTTCAACATGTACTGTTTAAAACCGAATGTAACGTTTAAACAAACAACGGCTAATGCTACATTTTGAACAAATTATACAAATTAATAAGACTATATTTCTTGCAGTACTGTTTCGTCTGACTTATGGATTCCCGGTCATACCGAGTTAACCTTAAATGACGTGACTTGCGGCCACCGGATCTGACTAACAGTTGGTGTATATTACAAAACAGTTTGTGTGAGTTGAATTTTTCTCGAACGGACTCACAAGTAGACTAACTATACAGAAATTTACTGCTGTGTCAATAAATATACAGTTTATATATTCTTGAAAAGAAATTAAACATAGCGGGTTAGTTTTAAACAAACAAGCAAAAAGAGACAAAAGGAAAAATTAAAGGAGACGGACTGCCAGCGAAGCGAGTCCAAGAAAATCGCTGCCTCTCACTACAATGTACTTTAGATGACACAAACATCGTTTATAACGAAAGGTAAGCATAGCATATTCATGCTTAGTCGCATCGTTAGCACAATAAGAAGAGAAACTGCGGGCAGATCTGCTGACATTCGTATAGTAGTGCCTTGGGAGCAGTGGGCTATAATATACATCATTCAACAGAAACGATCGTTTATTGGGAAGGAGAGAGCTTGAGAATTTAACCAACTATATATATAAAACTCAAGATATAATTTTATTCATCAGCCAATACCAAAAATACAATAACCCTACTACAAATTTAGAGGTCTTCTAAGAAAATAAGAGTAACAAATTTTGCCATGTAAAGCAAGTTCCTTTAGGAATACTTTCTTAAAATTATCTCCTAGTAAACCTAGAGATTTCCTGTATTGGTATGAATTTTCGTTTTTTATCTGAGTCACTTCTTAAGTCATGCTACTGACATTCGCGAGCCCTCGCGCACATCTGCCCAAACGCAAACGCGAGAAAAACAGTTTTCAAGGTCGTTGCCGCTATTTTCTTAGGAAAAATTCTATAGTCTCAAATCATTTTCGATGAAATATTGCACTTTTGAAAGATATAAAATAATTCCCCTATTTTTAAAATGGGCAGCAAAGTATAAAATTTGCTTGAAACTTCCTGAGTGCATTTCAGTTTACATACTCTAGCTCTAGGTGTCTGTGCATCACATTTACACTTTCTGTTACTGACAATCATGAGCTATGAATGCGTGTTTGTTGATGAGTTGCCCATCTGTAATCACTTAGCAAGTCAAAACAGTTGACTGACGTATAGTGAGATATTATGTACATATGTTAGTAGTTTCATGTAGATAGGCAAGGAACTTCCTTCTCAGAGCTGACGAAGTACGTATAAGCTCTTACCTAGAAGAGATACCTTGTTCCTGCAAATATTTCAAGTGTGCAGATATCTCTTCGTACGTTAAAAGAGTTGCAAAACTCGACGGAGTAATTCCAAGTAAACGCTAAACACAGGTCAGTGGGGAACTGGAAAATTAACGTGAGCCAGCTTCATAGTTTTCTTTTAATTCCATTTATGCCCAACCTTTAGCTACAGTGGTATTATCGGTGGACTTTCCTTTGGAAACAATGGTATTAACCACTGCAGGCAATGGTGTTAACTCGTGTTCGCTTGCCTTTTGATTTCTAGTAGATTTGGCATTAATCATTAGATCACATGCACACACTCATACATACTTCCAGGCTCTGGAAAGGATAGCGAATAATCTTGGCTACAGAAAAATTCCCACTTCTCCGGCGGGAATCAAAACCGGGACCCCTCGCACAGCAGGCACGTGCTCTACCGACTGAGCTACGGTTTCAATCAAACTTCGTTATACTCCTCTTGCTTATCAGCAAAGACGATGAGCGGATCGCGCTCATTGAGAGACATTTCCTAGGCTTGCAATAGAGTGCACTGTCCGTGGTGATAGACAAAAATAGACCGAGAAGGTCTTAGAATGTTTTCCGCTTTAGTTGCACAGGCTTTATTTTCCAGGTAATAAATTCACTATACCGTGGTGAGAATTGGCGGTGTTGCTTTGGTATGGGGCTTTTCCTGGCGTGCGTGGGTGTGGGTTTCTGCTCCAGCTGTCGGTTATTAGCCCCTCATGACTTCGTTTCTCCCTCCGGTAGTGACAGGATGTTGGACAGGGGAAGGATTGTTATCTCAGGGTTTGTGTAAGGAACGTTCAGGTAGTAAGTATACAGCCTTGAAACCTAGACAGTTTGCCATTTATTCTCGCACAACAGGTAACATATTGGATGTCATTCACACGTTTCCCCCTTGCCCCACTCACAAGACAGGAGCTGATTACTACTCCCAACTATTTTAAATTACTCTAGTCCCTGTCAGCTGTTCTCAGCACCACTGATTAGTAAACGATCAAAGCCATGGAGCATTGATTTGAGTTGTTGATCAGTCACATGCGCGAGAGTATATATGACTTAGATCACGGACTTATAGACTTTCTGGCGCTACATTGGAGATGCAGCGACTTTTGTATCATAACACTATGATGACCAGAAAAAGAGTGTGTGCCCCATCTTCACCGCATCTCCCTCGTTCTGTCTAGGAGGTTTTCTTATTTCACGCCCATTTTGTAGGCGGCTTGGCTTATCACGTCGGTTATTCGTTGCTTTATTCTCTTGTTTAATTTTTATTGGAGGATTTCCTTCCAAGACTGGTGAAAAATTCTATTTCACGTTTGGAAACTTTTTATGGGCTGTCTTTCATTTCTAGTTTGTTTTTTACGCTACAGTGGTTTCAGAGACAAATTAGACACGTACGTTCAGGCTCCAGCTCGTCTCTGTCACATGCTAGCTTTGTTTGCGCGGCTCATGTGTTTACCAAAATCCTAAAAGCAGAAGACCTTTTCGATCTGTCCCGTTACCGTCTCCGGCTTCCCTTCAATTGGCAGGCACTTGTTTTGAAGATTCCGCCCTTCTGCAAGCTTTAGCTTCGTGAAATTGTTGTTTCCTTATACTGCTTGTATAAAATGTTTATGAACTTGTATGTGTGCGTGTGTAAGTAATTATCGAGCACATGTTACTACTTCAACTAACAAATAATTAAAATGTGGATCTCACTTCTCCGTATCCGTACATAGCTAATTTTACTTTCTCTATTAATAGTAAGTAGGGGAAGTATTGTATTCCACCCAAAAATTCGATATCGAGATTTTATGGGAAATACTGTTTTGAGGTTCCCTGATTTTTGGAAAGTGTGTGTCTTTCTGCCAGTTCTCATAAACGAGAAGTCGGATAAATACCGAACTTAGTACTTTAGCTTACTATATTCCAAGGATGCGACAAGAAGATTTTCAAGAAACTCCCCCACTCCAGACCACTCGTTACATTGAACATTTTTCGAACATTTTGATTTTCCCATAAATGGCTCTAAAGCATTTCTATAAAACACAGTTTATTTTAAATAACTTTTTTGTGCAATAAGCTATTTCTGAGGTATCTGTCATTAAATGCTCGAATTGTTAATTAATTGGCCATTCTCTTAAAGTTCTGTCAACATTCAGTTGTTTCTCGCGATTGCATGGAAATAGTGTGGAATTTTAAGGGCAACATAGTAGTTATATCTGCAAAGCCTTCTATGGATTAAAATGTAGTAGACAGAAAAATAAGGTTTAGTAAGATTGGTTTGTATGCCCACTAATTAAAGATAGAGGGTACAGAAAGTAAATGAACGTATCACATCAGATTTCTTAAGTATTCGTTGTTACATTTTTTTCTCACAGAGTGAAGTCTCATGCATCTTTAGGGCATCTTACAGAATTCTTCTTTTTCCGTGCATGCGTTGTTCAGCAACTAAAAGTAAATTGCGGTACTGTGTTTGGTTTTTCATATCGTGAATTTAATCAAATGCATATTGATTGATTTGTTAAAGTTATTTCTGACTTATCTTCATAAACGTAATATGAATAGATGGTTATTTTTACACGAATACTACAAAAATAGGAAATTATTTGAGATTGTGAAGAGTAAGGAAAGTCGAATTAAATGTAAATGTAAAATTTTAGGCAAATTTACGGGGTATTTTAGAAGACATAAAAATAGACATATACCAATAAAATATTCCAGAATTAACAGATTTAATGTCCTTCAGCTACTCAATATTTACTCCTTAATTTTTTAATGGAAACTAATAAAGAACCATCCACTTGTTTGAACCTGCGTTTTTTTCTGGATTCGTTGGTAAGGGAGATGATCTTGTTGTTAGATTCAAACGGGTTTGGCCCAAAACTATATTTAATGTAATTTTTGAGCATTAAATTTGAAACGTCGGAATTGTACTTGGCGCATGGAAGGAACGTAAAAATATGAACACCAGCGACATAAAAGAAGTCCTCAACATAGCCACTCAAAATTTCACCTCCCGATCACTTCGGGGAGAAACATTTTTATTTCTGAGAGGTATACCACCTCAAACAGCTATCCTTGCAACTTAAAAGAAAGTCAGCTTTGAAATAGTGGGGTTTATTTTAAGTGACCCTAGTATTTATATTCCTAATAATTTGGCGAATACACACAGGTAACCAAACATAGTTATCTACAAGTATTTTTACAATCGGATATGATAATTGAAGTTATACTGTTTATTTTCTCAAACAACAAAATGCTCTGAAACTTTAGGGTATAGGTCTGTTAACTTGCTTCTTCAAATAGAATTTTAAATCGATAGTTAGTATTCGAGCCTTTATATATAGCACATATCTGAGATTGAGGACAAATGTTGGTTCCCTTCTATGGAGGGGATGTCAAATTCATGAACAAGCAATCACAGTTGTTGCATGCAACCTAGTCAACCTCTCCGAATGGCTTTGTCATTGATTACGATCTAAATAACGCAATATCATAGGAAGGGGATTGTTATTCTTTATCTATGAAAAATTTAAGAAAATTACTCGGAAGGACGCCTTGATATAGGCCTTATTTCTAAGGAAAAACGAACGTGGGATACTTCCTGTTAATTTAGAGTTTGGTAATGCAAAGTTCAAAACGCCAAATGAATTCCTCAACTTGACAGGTATATAATACAAATAAATATCTCTCTTCCACTGGCTGAATGTAAATATAATATTAAACAAAAAGGATCTAGTTTTTACATCTATATGGTTTTCATACAAGTTACGAGCTTTTAATCATTACATTTCCTTATGAAAATACTTAATAAAACTCAGACACTACATAGTCTGATGTACAGAAATCCACATGGTTTTCATACAAGTTACGTGCTTTTCATCACAACATTTCCGTATGAAAATACTTCATAAAACTCGGCCTCTAGAGTCTGATGTACTCACTCTGATGTAGAGAAATTCTGGATCCTTGGAGCATTTGTTCATGGCGTTTCTGTGCTGAAGTAATTCAAATTATTCTAAATTAATGCATTGTAGTATCACTCTACTGAAAAAGTTTCATTATTTATGAGCAAAATGTGAAATTCTTTAAGAGTTGTAATATGAATAAATGTTTTATTAGCAAGAGTTTCTCAAATGATGCGACTGGCAGCCCACCGGTGACAAGGATCCATTGCATACACCAAAGACGAAGGGACCCGCCGTTTCTCCCTTAGATGAAGCTAACAATATGAGACAATATGAATATGTTTTCGTTATAAAATGATCGAAATAATGCCCCCAGCGTTCATATTAGCTGGCGCCTGTTGGACACGTTATTGAACATTTCACGAATTTCTGCTTACGAAATATTGGAAAACACATGCCCGATACTTTTTCTAATTGAGCATATGGGGATGTTTGCATAAATTTATTCTAGCTATTCACATAGCACAACCAGTTAATAATAAATTATTCTGTCTTTGAAAACAGTTTGTAATGCGAGGTACGATTTTCTTGAACTTCTTTCCATGACAGATAACTAAATAAAAATATAAAACAATAAATTACAAAGTGAAATCCGGTTGCTATAAAGGGGTTGATCCAAAAACTGAATCTGTAATAGTAAATGGTGCTTCATAATATTCATATAATTGTACTATCTCGTCTCGTTTGCATTGTTGGCCATCTATTCATTATTAGGTTTTTTATCTGGGCCCAATATGCTTGAAAGTTTCTAAGAACTTATAAATTGTGGATTTATTATGAACGGTGGCACCAGGAAATCTTCTCTATAAATTAAAGTTGACATTCACAAGTGCCTCCGCTAGAGCAAAGTTTGAGTCGCAAAATACCCTTTGTAATCACCATATAACCATTAACAGTAAACTCAATCACCACACAGTTTCACGTAACGCTTTTCCTACTATAAACATTAAGCCAAATAACCTTAAAATGAACTGCAATGTCAACCTCCGTAGGCACATGCGCTTGGTTATCGCTGAGAGAAAGTCTTTCAACGCATACCTGCTACGAGTCAGAAACGCCACTGTGATAATGTTATCATATATCATACTAAATTTAATTTAATTTATTGTTATTTACTCCATAAATAGGCATGAGCTTAGATTTTTTCGAAGCCACTAATGGAATTTTTCCACACACATTTAAAATTTAATTAACCAGTCGGAGCGGAAACAGTCTTGCATTTTTGGAAAACTGAAACCAGATGTTAATTTGAACACTAATTTCCACAGGCGTTTCTGACAGTTCCTCTTCCATTTTATCATTCCATCCCAATAACCTAATGTCAATATGTCTTAACACATTCTAAACTAGTTGCCACTTTGATAACGAAGAAAAGTTTGACTACCTGTTTCTTTTCCACAAACTAAAACGATGGAATTTCTGTCCACCAGTCAAATAGATTAAGGAGACATTCTAAAGCACATATTTTGGCGTTGTTTGTGCAGCTGAACAAAATACAAACTAGGATCTTTGATTGAACCAGTAGGAGTATAATTGCTTTAAAATAAGCATGGCATGCTGTCTTTGAAGCATTCAGTGAGCGGTCTGCGCAATTTGTTGTTTCATTGTTGACTCGAATCCACGTGATTCAGATTTAAAAATCTGAAGCACCAAACGCGCACGGCTATCTTTTAAAACGTTATATATCCCTTAAATATCATAGAACTCATTAAAACCTGTGATTCTTCTACTCAGCTTATGCTATTCATGACTAGAAATAATAACAAACTAAGCAATGTGGACTTGTTTATATACACGAAAGAGAAAATGAAACACAACGGGTTGCAAAATTAACGCTGTTTTAACTACTATGGTTCTTGTGTACCATTCTATATTGGACGTGAAAGACTGGAAATTTTGCTCAGAGGCTTTTATCAGGCTTGAGGTTCTTTTATGCACCGTAAATCTACGACACGGGACCACCGGCTTTACTTCCCAACCTAAGGAAACCATGCTAAGGATTTTTACGCGCGAAAAAAAATCCATCACCGTCCGCCGGGTTTGAACCCGCGACCTCGACAACGGGTTTCATATCGTGATACGCGGGAGAAAACAGTAATTACACACAATACTCTGACGCAGCGGTTCTTGCCTACGCTTCAGAACGCCGGGCAGGTAAAGAGATAAACAGCGCATGAGTCGATACACTCAAATGTTTGAGTGGATTATGATATTTCCTCTATCTATTATGGATAACGTATAAAGAAAATAAACTTATTATCAAAACGAAAGAGGCTCGATATGGAAACATACCAAGTTCCATAAAGAAGTTATTTTCAAAAATTTGCTTCTTTTAGGTACCTTTGAGCAAAAAAGTATCAATCATGTTGGAAATTTGAATCAGACTTGAAAACTTCAATGCCGTGACCGGTACTTCCACCACGCATCTTGGTTCTCCGTGCTGATGTTCTGGCCGCTTGAGCTGCCTTGACTAGATACTCGTATGTGAGTTACATCCTCTCATCTGTTTCAAGTATCCTGGTAAGCATTGAAAGCGATGTAAAATATTTGAAATGTAGAACTGCAAACCATACTTGTAATGTTGCAAGTGCTTTTGAGCTTCCGGGCTTTATAGTTAACGAATGTTAGGGTTAATTGTGAAAGAGCATTAGCACGTCGAACCGCAGATTTGTAGTTCGTGTCCTAGCCTGGCAATGAATGTTTCAAGTCTGATTCCTGTTTCTAACAGCGCTAATGTTAAAAGAATGATGATCAAACATATTTTAAAAAGTATCATTTTTATTCCATTTCTATGCCGCCTTATGATTTGAGATGTTAATCGGCGGCGTTTACCTTTGGCAATTACGTTCATTCGTTTACAGTTGCGTAGACTTCGAGTTGGTGTACCTTTCGTTTTCTTGGCCGGGAACTGAATCCAGGAGGTTTGAATTTGGAGACCAGCATTTAAAATATTCTTTAAGCATCCTTTTACGAGGATGTTTTAGGATCCATGATTAGTTAAGATAAATTTATGCAATAGATATTAACTTGACAACAACCAAGGTTTTGGACATTTTAGGAGTCTATTTGGTAAGATCGATGTATTAGGATTCGTAAACATCTGGAAATAACTTCCAATTGCCTTGAAACCTTACGTCTAGTTACCACATGCTGACGTTATATACGAATGGTAATTATTAGTCTGTAAATGCCTGTGCAAACTGAAGGGATTTTGATCAACAAGAAATGTGTTCCAGATAAAAATGACTCCAGAGATAAAAGCGTGTAGAATTTTGCTTCCGGGTGATCTCCCTTTAGGCAGTAATCCAACCCTCCCTTAAAACGATAAAAAATGATGACTTTAGCTGCTTGTGCCTTGCTTATTGTTATTTCTGTAGCCTGCAATGCAGTGCTCTTCTCCCCCACTGAAGTCTGATTACTCCGCGCTAGTACATTAAATGTTTCACATGGAATCGTACCTCCGTTATGATCCCACTGGGACAAGGAGGAGCGTTATATTGGTTTTTGAAGTAGCGCTACTTATCCTCAAACCGGGACACGTGGAATTTGCAATATCGAGATTAGCCAAGCACAATGCCAGCGTCAGTATTTGATGAAGAATCGAAATCAAAACATTACAATGCTGCTGCGTTGTTTGCGGAGTTGAAACGGCAGGAGTAATGTTTTCTCCCGGGCGAAATCCGATATGAAAACAGGGTTTGTACACGAGACTTGCATGCGTGTGTAGACCATACACTATTCTTGTTTGGTGCGCGCTGTAAGATAAAAGCCTAACAATACGTGTTCATGCAGAAGCTCCAACAGTCGCTCCGTACATCAAATTAAATTGCAGCAGGGGAGTTCGCAAAAGACTGCCATGACAGAAAGGTGATGAAAGACATACTTTCATGCAAGGCTTTTCCGCTGCTGCAAAGAATGATGTCTTTATGATTTCCATATTTCTAAAAGTATATTCTTGCGACCTTTGGTGATTATAAATCCGGAGTTTTGTCCGTAATTGACAAGACATATCAATGCGCTGTCTGTGTTAATATATAGGATGTTTCAAAACGTGGATATGAGAAGTAAAAATTAACGAAAGCAGAAGCTTTTCTGTGAATATGAGTCCCAAAATTAATCCAGTACGAGCTAACGGCATTTTTTGTTCTATGGGGCCCGCTGAACACAATCTCAAAAAATCTAATGTGTTACATACATATGACCTTCTCTACCCTCTATCTCTATTAATGGGTGATTATTCTTAATAAAGCTTATTTTTATATCTACTTCAATTTAATCCAAATAAAACCCTTGTAGAAATACCTACATTACACATTTCGTTATAGATACAAATAGAACAGCAATAGTCAAATGTTTAAGAACTGGACGTTATATGCTGCCTTAAAATTCGATACTGTTCCATGCAATCACGAGAAAGCTGAATGTTAAAAGGACCTTAAAGACCAAGTAATGAAATATTCGAACCATTAATAAAGCACATCTCGGATATGGCTTATGTCACCCAAAAAGTTATTTGAAATAAATTGTGTGTTTTAAAGAGAGATACATTTATTTTTGTATAGAAGATTTCGTCTATCGCTTAAGGTTTACCAGTTATCACGTTTATACAAAATTCATTCGGAATAAAGAGAATTTCCAGGCTATTCCCAGAAAATTCAGTTTGTTTGCCTTGCACATATTAAGATATAGTATTTTAATCAAAATCGTGCGAGCCATTTTTTAGAAAGTAAACAAAAAATTCAAAAGTGCATCATGTAAAAGTAGTTTGGGGCGGGGAATTTTCCTGAAAAAACTCGTGTGGCATCTTTAGAAAGTACTGAACCTAAATATTAAGTATGGTGTTCGTCCGACTTTTCGTTTTTAAATTATGCTGTTCACAAAAACACAAAGTTTCTAAAACTGCTTTTTTTTGGATTCAGGGGGCCTCAAAAATATTTTTTCGGTGAAATCTGGTATCGTATTTTTGGGTGGAATGCAAATAGATTTTTTACCTACTATGTACGTGGTAGAGTAAGTAAAAAAACTGAGCTGGTGACAATTTTATATGATTTATCAGTCAGGCAATAATAAATGTATACAGAAGCCAAAGAAGCTACTACTAGGTCTGCAAATTAACTGTTTATGTGATACGCATTCCCTATGGGATCCACCACTTAACAAGATTGGTGTATCAACTGAAAAGTTTTGGAATCGATGCATGAGGCGCATATTGAAGACCTGTTCTAGTAGATATAGTCTGCACGTCTGCTCTTAGAAAATGTGCATTATCTCGGACGAACCACACATGAGGTATTCCAGCTAATCGCGCGTTAGGGAAAGCACTCAACCATAACATACGAGCGCTTGAGACATTAGTATCGTCGTGAAAGCTATTGTAGGACTTGAGGTATGCGAATTAGTTCACTTTTGAAACATCATAGAAATGTGATTAAAGTACACACGTTTTGTTTGAGCAACAGTAAAGTTTGTGGATAAACACCGTGCAGCACAGTACGAATTTACTTGTTAACTGTAGACTTAATTTGTGGACCAATGTTTACTGAAGCTTGTGTGGCTGTTTCTATTTACATTTGAATGATGTGGTTGTCTCTTGATCGATAAATGAAATAAAATTGTTACTGTTTTTGTTGAAATTAGCAGTATTCTCACCGGGCCCCAAACGACATAAAACGGCATTTATCTCGTAACGAGTTAATTTCCGGACCCACGTTTACCATAAACAGGCCAAGGGTCCGGGACAAGTTAGCAACCAATGCACACAGTTGGCCAAAGGTTTCCGGACACCTAGGGTAGTAAGTGTAATACACAAGTAATTCAAAGAAACTAATAGGATAGTAAACGCAAAGAAGGAAAATTTTTGACATGATTTATTGTCTCTTTAAAGCTTAATATGGTAATCACTTTCATTTCGTTGAAACGTTTACTTATTCTAAGAAATAATTTACCAAGTTACACCTTTCTTTCTAAGATAAGCCATTTCGGAGATAGGTGTTATTATTTGTTTGAATTTTTTAATGCTTTGTAATTTGTTAAAGGTGCTGTTACCTATTTTGTTGTATTTTCGTTCTGAAATTTTAACACCTAAATGACAGAGCAACGCGCTTCGTTGATTTTTTTCTGTAACTTTAGCACCTAATTTTCTCATATTAAAATTTTGTAATTAAATTATTGTATGCTAACATAGATGTTTGTTTCTCTCTGAAAGTAGCAGTAGATTTTTAATTTGATTATAACTGACGACTCTCGCGGACGGATATTGCTCCCCCTATATATACTGCTGAAAACGGCAAGTTGTTTGGTACAAGTCGAACTGCTCTCCGCCGTTAAGACAGCCTCTATTTAATACAATTGAAAATATGCTGCTGGTGAAGTGTGGCGAGACCTGCTGGATGCTCTATCCTCCGTGGACTATTGGTACCGTGCTAGCCTCTAGTTCCCAAGGTCGCGGGTTCAAACCCAGCGGAGGGCGATGGATTTTTTCGGGCGTAAAAATCCTTAGTATGGCTTCCCTCGGAAGGGAAGTAAAGCCGGTGGTCCCGTGTCGTATATTTACGGCACGTAAAAGAACCTCAAGCCTGATAGAGGCCTCTGAGCAAAATTACTGGTCTTTCACGCCTAATATAGAATGGGACACTAAGGACCATAGTAGTTAAAGAGCGTCCATAAATAAAACTGAATTTAATTTGAATTTATTTCGCCTGTGAATTAGGACGGGGGGAGGGGATTAGAAGCGCCCAGTGTGAGGCCTGTTTTGTAAAACTATACTCTCCTTTTTTAAACTAATATTGGATTCTGAACAGTTATTTTTGGGTTGCTTGTACTTACTTGGAATAAATAACAATTCAAGCTAAACGCTGAATTCCATTACTTTCACTGGGTGTCCAGAAACTTTTGACCGGCAGTGTATGTGCAACCTTACTATAGAGTCCCGTAAACACAGTACTGTCGATTTAATGCGCTGTCATAGTTGCTACTGTAAACAGTACAATCCAGTAATGGTGGAAAATGACGTATGACAAATGCATAAATGGGAGACAAGATGTATTGTACCTACAGCCATGAAACGGGATGTACACGGCCTCGCACCCCAATACGCCACTCACTCCACCCTGCTTGATGCGCGGAAAACTTCATTTGGCCCTAAGTTTTCCCGGATCCTTAGCCCGACCATAACTGTTTTGCTTCTCGTCATTCTTACCTTTGATCCCCACATTTTGGGCTGCCGCTTTTGAAACATCCTGTATGTGAATTCGTCTGGTTTGGCAATTATTAATCGGCAGAAAATGCTGGGAGTCATTTAAGAGGAAGAAGAGGGGAAGCACATGAGTATTAAATTACTGTCGGTAGGAAAATCTGTTTGCTAAGTTAAGAATTCACAATGCATCAATTTCAGCCCTTACTAGTTATTGTTTACATTTTTGAGGTACCTAGATATTACTATTCCTTCTCTATGTTGCCTTATGTACCAATAACGTCAGTTTTCTCATATTATCTAAAGGTCGCCTAGGGATATCATGTTGTCCGCAGCTACTGATTTTTCTATTTGTCCTAGACGACAGTTTCTTTTCCGTGTATTTATACTGTGTTTTCTTGTTATACCTTCCCGCAGGTACAGGCAGTTTTATAGACGTTCGTCGCTCTGAGAGAATCGAAAGAATTTTAGGCTGACCGTAGAGTCTGTTGCATGTTTACTGCGTGTTTATATGAACTTTTAATTCCGTTTTATCCAATCTATTTTTAAACTATTTATGTAATAGAATAACCAATGCCATTATAGGCTTTTTCCCAAAGTTGCAACTCCACCTTTAAAAACTGCGGCTGATAGATTAGTCTCGCTCGGTCTAGTAATGATATTATGACGCCTATCCTCTGCTTCGGATAATGACCTGAATAATACATTTATTTCCGTTTTTCTTGAAATTTAGTACGAAAAGATTTACAGTTTATCCTAGACGAATATCCGAAAAATGATAGGATAATCCAATATATTTTATGTAAGTGATGCAATTTAAATTACATATTAGTAATTTTAATTAAATGCATCAGATAGCAAGCCTTTCTAACATAAAAATATGTTACTTTCAAATAAACTAACTAAAGGTTATATAAATTTTGCCACGGACCACCCTTGAATTAACTTAACGAGATCTCGTATGTTAGGGGTTTAAGCTCGAAGGATTAAAGATACTCGTTTTATAACACATTATCATCATTATTATTTTTTGTTTAGTAGGTCTACGCAAATCTAAGGGACTTTCTTCGTTTTGCTTTGAATCCATAGTGCTCTCATTCTTTGGCTGTGGGCTTTCAAACATTATTATCATCATCTTCTTTTTCGTTATTTATCTAATGAAACGTGCAGATGTGAGTTGCAGACTTGCAGTCGCCCCTCGCCAGATGCATTAGGGAGGCCAAAAACGACATACAGATAAAGGGAGATATAAATAGTATATATTTTATTAGCTACTTATCCAAAAACGTGTCCCCCAAAACATATTTTGAATATAATAGGGACATAATGTACAATTAAAAACATTACTGTGTATAGATAAGTTATATACGCTATGACAATGATCCTGTAGTGCGCTAAAGAAATCGACTCAGCTGCTAAAATTACATCCTTTGGAGGTTTGTGGTGCTAACTTCTAGTAATTTGATGCCGGGCGTCGTAATTTGGTTGTAATTGTTTAACACTTAATAGAAGCGCCAGATGTCGGTGATAATTAACTGTAATAAAACGAATCGCGTTATTAAACATCTGAGATACAAAACAAGGACGCAGACTTAAGAGTTTGTAAAGTGATAGCTTTACCTAAAATTGATAAATGGGACATAAAAGAGGAAATACATTGAAAAAACTGAGAACTAATGAAGCTTTCTAAGAATAGTGCTTAAAAACTAAATATGTTAGAGAAAATACTGAGCATAAAAATACCAGTTTAGTACACATTCAAAAAATAAAAGCCACCCATCCTTCGAAACAATTGCTGGAATGATGAACTATAGATTACAGAAGAGGATGACCAAATGGAATAATCTTTTGAAACAAGAACATGTCAACAGATCTAATCCTAGAAGTACATAAATGACGCTGTAAAATGAAAGTAAATTCTAATGCAATGTTAACATAAAGCCCGTAATCAACTACCTGCTCATAAATGTTGCATTTTAGCATACATGAATAATTTTAGAATATAGTAGTTATTTTTAATTCAATTAGCCTTTTATCTGTTTCTTCGTTCGTTTTAAAGACGCTTTATTTTTCTTTCGTTTTCTGAATACCCTTAAATTTTAAAATATATTCGATGACTATCCTTAATCGTTCATGATTGAGTTAATATACAAAATTGTACGAAATTATAACTTTTATAATTGGTTATTTTAAATAATATGGGCGTTAAACTTCAATATAAGTTTATAGACTCTTCATATAACGGACCGTAAAGAAAATGTGAGAAACTGGAAAGATCTGGCTCTTCTTGTGTGTGTTATCACATTAAATCTAAAGTGGAAAGCTTGACAGAGAAATAAATATTTCATTTATTGCGTACAGAATGCTAAAATACAACACAGAAATATTTGCATTCTTGAACAAAATCCTAAACCGAATTAATTGTGCAGCGTGCTATTGTAATAGCGTATTCTGAAGTCTGTCCAAAAACAAATTTTCCATTTAGTCACAAAAAATATTACTGCTTTTTTATTTAAAATTTGATGAACATAGGAAAAATAATGTTGTGTACTTCTGTTTTCTGCGGATGCATTGTTCAACTGCAACGAACCACTTCTACAGTACATCAAACCAAAAGCCACCTAAAATTTACATGTGATTTAAAACGTTTCGATAACTGAGCAGAACAACTGATTTTCTTGTGGCAAAAAATAAACTACTGTTTATATTCTCCGATTCAACGGATTGTCTTCTTATTAAACGCACACAGCTTTAATGACCATAAAATTAAGTGTTTAACTCCTGTAACTTGTGACATTCAGAAGTTTACTGTCTGTAACCGTTTGTTTGATATAAAAAGCTAAAATCTACTCCTTGTTTTTGAATAACCTTATATTTCATCTGTGACTTCCTATAATTAATTATGTTATTTGGTAGTAACAATACTCGTTTATTTGACTGGACTGAATTTCCTTCACACATTTTAGTCAGATTGGGAATTGCTTTTCCAGGAAACAAGTTTACGTTTACATTTACATTTTAACAGATTGCAGTCTGCATACTGCCACTGTAATTTTTATGTTAAATATTTTTATACAGTATCAAAATTACTTTCCGGTTTTAGAAGGTTTTTCATTACCAGGAATAGAAATTCTTAAGCAATTGGCTTCAAGTTACATACACTTAAACTATATGTCAATACAAAGAACGTAAACAACAGCAGCAAAGAATCAGTGAGGCAGGTAAAGCATGGTCTGCTGAGTGCTGTCTGCCACCAACAGACTGTGCGAGGTATAGGAGTTGTTTGTTTACCTGTAACGTCCCTCCCTACAGTAACAGTTCAACTTTATTTCCTTTCGTCCTCGCTTTAATACTTGTAAATTTTATGTCTGATCATTACATATATAAACTACAGATTGTGTTCTTAGTCGTGGATAGAAAATACAAGATCTGTTAGAAGAATGAATATCTAGTTATACTGCCTTCTTTCTACCATTCTTCTGTAATCGTTTTAAGTCCTGGTATTACTTCTGTTGCTGAAATTTATGTACGTGTCCCGCGAATTCCTTTGAGGACATCTGTGAACTGCAATATATTGGAGAGTGGGATGCAAAATGTTTCATTCAATTTACTGGAAAGATGACTCCTTACCTTCTCTATCCTGCTGAACATTAATACAAATAACAAACGTGTAATATGAGTGTTATTGTTATCGGTATAAATACAATTTAAGGCCAAGAATTAATCAAACCAAACTCAATAATGTAAGTACACTGCCGTGCATAAAAAGTGGCATATTTCCTTTGACTGCATTAGTGTTTTTCTCTCCGTAAGGTTTTCAGCTTCAGGTAACCAACTGTTGACTCCACCCAGCTGGTATCAGTTGTCTATATGACTGGCCTGAAAAATAATTAATGAACATACAAACTAACCGATGAACTATATTTATAATCTATATGAAATGAAGGGGTGTTTCGTGTACCATCTGTATGAAACTGTTTCGCTACGATTGACACACAAGGAAAGGTTAAACCAATTACATATAATTCGGCCTTCTAGAGGAAGGGATGAAGTATCATTTGTATGTATCGTTAAACTGAATGACAGCTACGACATTTACTTATATGAGAACTTTCATCAGCAACATGGAGACGAAGGTTAAGTTTTTGCTGCTACCAAAGAAAAGCGAGATTAAGAAAATGGTCGTGTAGCATGAATATATGCTCGAAAAACAGAGGTGGTCACGCTGGTAGCGGTGGGGCTAGATTTTGTCAGTACCAACATAAACAGCTCCGTTCCTTTATGGGGCACATTTTAAGCACGCCAGTATATGCTACCTGATATTGACTAGAGCCAACTTGAGCTCCGTAAGTTCGGCCTTAGAGGCAATCCTATAACTGCAGTTTATTTTATATGCGTGTTTTTTGTCCCATATAGAGAGATAGCTATTGTGCCTATATAGAAACAGAGCATCTGTATTTACTAAGGTCGTTATGAAAGTACAAAAAAAAATAGAGCATTATATAGAGCACCCTACATACGTTAATATAGCTTTCTGAGAAACACTAAGAGAGGTTCCCAGGACCACGCTCTGAGTTGCTAGGAAGGTATGTAATCATAGTCTTAAAAGTAATATAAACGGCACTTATTAACAGCCAAGCTGCAGACGATTATAATACTATACCGGTATCCTATTTCTGTCGTGAGAGTCGGCTGTGCCAACCACTACAACACTGAAGACTACCACTCAGCTATATTCTGCTAGCATTCCTAACAGCTTATAAACCAGTGTAGCAGAACAAAACTTGCTTCCAAACGGTAAAGAAAGGAACGTATTTTAGAATACGTTACAATAACGATTGTAATACAGATTTTGATAACGAAGTAAATGGCATGGCCATTAGAGTAGCTCGAATCTCAGCAGCTATGTCCTGCAATGGGGTCCTGTACTATACAGGCGGACTATTACATTCTCCTTAGAGTGTGCGAGGGCACAGTATAGCTATCGTCTACAACGAGGAGTCATGAATTTATGGGTATTATAGCATGAGCAAACAATGACAGGACATAGGTTTAAACAGTGGAATAATTTCTAAAATGTACATAAAGATAGTTTAGTTATTTTTATAATTGATTTTACTCACGCAATCGTCTTTCCCCAGGGACCATTTGAAGCAACAGCATTTTGGAAATATAGACTTACCTGAAACAAAAATGTTTAACTCATATTAAATATCTGTGGATTAGTCGGACTAGTATATGAATTTGAGATTCTTATTATATACCATTTTCAATATTAAAACCACGGAAATGGTAAGGATAAGGAGATAAGGATAGATAACATGGATAAATTGATATACATTACGCTTACCTTTACCTCATATCAGTTTTTAGAATTTTCGGATGAATTTGGTACTAATTTGGCGATTTAAAATGTTTTAGGTAATTTTTCATTATTAAAAATTCTTTGCTGCATGTTTTGTAGTTTTTATTCTGTTATTCACTTTTGAGGTAAAATGAGTATGGTGGAAACAGTTTTATAAAGACAGGATGAAAATCGGTTGATTTTATCAACACAAAAAACACATTTGCTTTCCTTTGGACAAGCATCTAGTGATGCTTAGATTCAGGGAGTCCCAAAGTGCATGTGTTTGCTTCTTGAGGTTCTCCAGATAAAGGTTTCAAAATTACAAGTCTTGAACCACATGTTATGTTCAAATTTCAAGCTTTTGCTGTTCCGATATCTAAACTTCCAATTAAGATCATTTTTCGAACTTCTCTTACACAGTGAACTTTGTCGGAGTATTTGATTGTCTGTCGTGAAATCAGTTTATTTGTGCTAGTATTGCAATTTCCAACTCTGTATCAGTAAACAAAAGCTTCCATGCTCCAATTTAATTAACTGAGCCTTACTTTCTTGTAGGCGTGAAATATTACTTCTTTCCGATTTTATGACCCAAGTTCAGTGAAGCCCAACCTTAAAGCGAAACAGGGGAGGACGGATTTACCCCCACGCATTGTTCGCGGAGCTATGGCATGTTCATGTGGTCATGGGTTGTCCAAACTCCAATGCTTGGCTACCTTGTAATGCGCCATTGCATGCTTGTACATCATAAAAATTTTATCATCAATAGGAGCAATAATTTCTTTCATTTCCTGTATTATATTCATTTTCATTTTATGAGAAAGAATTTGCTAAAATCGATCAATATTATTTGCACCTCAAATAAATAGATCAATTCAGTGAATACATAATTTTCCTCCTGTAGAACATACTTATAATGAATTAACTTTAATTAACAATTAATTATTACTTTTTTTTCTAATATGGCAAATTAGTGCAATGGATTTAAACTCCATAAATAAATTTAATACCCCCTATCAGTGAGTGGGTGAAGGGGAAATGTTTCATAACACAAAACGAAAGATGTGGATGTAGGGCGACAATGTGACATTATTAACTCATAACAGACAAGGTTGGGCTTCGTTGCCCAAGATCTTCAGATTTACACCAACATTTCATCCTGCAAAACATTATCCATGTTTACACTGTCTTCTATATCAAGTATTTCTTCTAGGCATCGTACATCATCCAAAGTGCATCTGTAGCAATTTATTCTCAGTCTAAAATCATTCCCTCTCTGTTTTATACAGGATTCTCTTGTAAAATTAAAAACAATCTAATATTACATTAGACTTGTCCTAAATAAAGAGTAACCTATGTACTGAGTTATCGTCAACATTGGCAAATTTCCTGTAAGGATACTTGCCCGAAAAATATAACTGCTGTTCCAAGTCACTGAAATTGCCTCTCGTAAGTGTTTCAGGTTAATTAAACTAGTACAGAAAGATAACATCCGTTTAGCTTGACCCTGGTATCGGGAAAGTTTTATTTTATTATCCATTTCCACAAACATTGATTACATAAAGCTGTAATCCATAAGGAGTTGTTTTTACTATATAGCAAAGCTAGTTTAATTACTCCAAATGTTAATGGTTTTTATTGTTAATAAATATTAAATTGTTATAGGTGTTGAAATACATAAAAATAAATTTACTGTCATTTAAAAAGTTATATTAATAAAGTAAAACGTTTAATGCAGCGTACATGTTAACAATATTTAACGTAAAATTGGGAATTTAACCTTACAGGAGCTAGTATTTCTCAATAATGTGTAGAAACTTAATTCCTCTAATATTATTAAAGATAACACACTAGTGGTTGATGCTTAATTTCTTGTGAACTAAGAGGAATTATTCTAATTATGCATCAAAAGCTTAGACTGAAACCTAATGTCTATCTCTGCTACACTGTAATTATTCAGTTTCGATAAGTTGGTACGATTACCTCTTTGGATGTGCACTCACCTCTCCCTGGGTGATACCAAGCATGTATCCACTTATTTACGCAGAAAGAAATTTCTGACGTACAGGTGTGTGTGTGTTCGTGAAGAACTGAACAATTATAGGATAATGGGATACCCAAGTATGCTAAAATAGTTTTCGTAACACATGTGGTGTAAATATATGAGCATTAAAATTTATTTTAACGCGATTGCACACCACTTGTTATAGAAATCGCTTTGGAAAGTAAAAAATGATGAAAGAGAATTATCCCAGGTAGTTTCGAGGGCTGTCCTAGAAGTACTCGACCTATAAAAGAAAACACAAACATTTTGGAGAAAAAAATATCTTTATTTCTCTACATAGTCTCCTTTCAGCCCGATACACTTTTCCCAGCGATGTTCAATAGCTTCTATTCTCTGTTTATAGTGAGAACCGTCGAGTTCTGTAAAATAGCCATCAACTGTAAACTCCATCTCTTCATTGTTGGCAAACGTTTTACCACCAGGCCATTTCTTCAACTTTGGAAACATAAAATAGTCAGAGCGGGCTAAATCTGGCTAATAGGGTGCATGAGGAAGCAATTCGAACTTTAACTCATTGATTTTCGCCATGGCGATAATGGATTTGTGAACTGGTGCATTGTCTTGATGGAACAGAACTTTCTTTTTCGCTAAATGGGCCGTTTTTGCTTGATTTTATCATTTATACGTTGTAATACTTGCCATTGATTGCTTTTCCTTTTTGAAGATAATCTGTGGAAATTATTCCACGCGCATCCCAAACAACTGACACAATGACCTTGCCTGCAGATGGAACTGCCTTCAGCTTCTTCATCCTTTCAATTTACTGATTTCAGTATTCCTTTGTCTCAGGTGTGAAGTGATTGACCTATGTTTCATCCATGGTTATGAATCGACGCCAAAACTCGGCTTTATTGCAGATAAACATCGTCAAACACTTGACTGAAACATCCTCATGACGTTAGTTGTCTTCCATTGTGAGTAAACGCGGCACTCATCCTACGTACAGCTTTCTCGTGTCTAAATTTTCAGTTAGTGTGCGATGTACAGCACTTTTTGAAATACCTATGATATCTGCTAGCTCACGCACTTTCAGCCGACGGTCATCCAATACCATTTTGTGGATTTCCTTCACAATTTCTGGCGTGGTGAACTCATTTGGTCCACCACTGCAACGTCCGTCTTGGCAACTCGTAAGGCCTCGCTTAAACTCTGCCACCCAACATTTTGTTGTTGTAAACGAAGGAGCAGACTCACTCAGAGTATAATCTAGCTCAGCTTTAATATTAGTTAGTCTAAGACGTTTCAAATAAAAGTATTGTATCACATAATGATGACCAGTCTTATCATTCATTCATTCATTATCTGTTTAACCTCCTCATACGTAGGACTTACACCCCCAGGACTTACAGGCGGGTGCCTGGGGTCAGAGGCCCGTCGAGGAGCAGACACTCATGGATCAGACAGAACATCCAGGATGGGGATCAGCCCGATGCCTGGTATGGGGAGGAAGGAAGTAGATGAAACGAAATGATAGTGAAATGGATGAAAGGAAAGGTGATGATGGAGCAGTTGGTAGAATGAATGGCGGGGGAAACCGGAGAACCCGGAGAAAACCCGCCCAGACGCCGCTTTGTCCACCAGTCTTATCCATGTTTACAAATTTGCTGAGAGCGTTCACTATTAATGGCTGCCAAACAATTACTAAACAACGTAGCATCGCCAAACTTCAAACTTAAGCTTCATAAGGTTGGTACTTTCTACCATAGTCATTTTTTTAAACAACACCCGCTACATATACGTCAGTTTGGGTACTTCTGGGACTGCCCTCGTAAATCCTTTACAGCAAAAATTCAATGTTTATTCATTCAACTACATTTCACTTAAGAATTGCTAATATTGTCTTTGTAATTTATTTTATATTTTCAATTTATTAATTCAATTAAATATTATGAAAATCAATTCTTATATCACATTTTGATTTCACAAGTTACAATCAACCGCATTTAAAAAGTAAAAGTTAATTGACCAATTGGGATGAAATGGGGAATAAGGTGCAGAATATGTTGTTGGCTTGATACAGAAGTGATACGCCATTAATACGCGTGTTGCTGGTAGCTGACGTATTAGGATAAGTGTTTGGAGTGAAGCGACCGTTAAGAACTGCTGCGTATAACCTCTCTCCCATGGTATTACATAATGGTAGCTTCATGTTAATCAACAGAATGCTGCTCTAAATGTTTCACGGAGCTCGTTAATTTACCTCGTTGATAGGAAGGTTGATGGAAAATGGGATTGGTGGGTTTAACACGGGAGTTAAAGAGTTAGCTCTTTTAAAAGACTCCCATATGGAAACATCGACGTCATGAACACGAAATCTAATTAGGTCTCCTTTAATGTGTTTTCGATATCGTTGTTGGAAATTTCCTTGCTGAAACACGGCTAATTGCATTAATATACGAAACACGTTACCTTACGTTGCGTAATTGAAAGACGAATTTACCACATTTCATCAGCTCCTGGTGTCAAAATCTGTAAATTTCCATCGCTGTTTTCTAGAGCGTTTAACCAAGTTAGTTTTCTGAGTAAATCGAATTTTAATTAGCGATTTCCTTCATGTTAGTAATAAAGACGTTAACTAGCAGCAAAAAGCAATGCAGAGTCACGCTAGTTTTCATATTCTCCTATATACAAAGGCTTTCTATAAAACATGAAATTGGGTGCAAAATGACACTCAATGCGAACGCTCTCAAAACATAAATAGACATGTTTATTTTGATGTGCGTATAAGAAAATTCATTACAGAAATTAAGCTCGTGGATATAAAAATGCTTTCAAAAAACCTCCAGCATTATATAATAATCCACTAACTTAATTATTTCTTCTCTTTGTTGTGAAACAGGCTAAATGTTTTCGGCATGGAGAAAAAATAAGGAATATTAAAAATTTTAGTAAGATCACACGAGTTTAGATATATAATACGTATGTGTTTTTCTCTTCCGGCACTCTGCTCACAACACTAAGCAGAAGAGTGTGATCACCAAGGTATTGCCCAAAAGCTATAGAAAAATCGTTTGTAATGCCCTCACATGGCCTCTGACTTTCGGGGATACCGCATGCCACCAAGCGATGACTAGACCCATTTCTGAGGTGGAGACACCCAGCGGGCGCAATCCGTTGCTTCCGATGGTAAGGTGATGATGAGGATGGCGGTGGAATACGAGGACCTACAGCTTTTACCGTGGACTCTGAACCACGTTGGGCCTTGGGAATACTTCACATGAGCAAGTCAGAGGTGAAGGCGTGGATAGGGATGAGTTAAAATCGCCACCCCCCCAGAGACGGGAATCGAAACTCAGACCCTCAGAACGAGAGCCTGAAACGAAACTATTGCGCTACTCCGACGCCCTAGCTCAGAAAAGTGGTTTTAAAGATAAAGGCATTTATGGCCTGGTAATCTATAACAAAAGGATCGTGTAAACATGTGTAGGACAATGACATACCGTATTTTGATTGGGTGTGTGGATACAGAACATTCTAGAAACTGGTTTTCCGCGGATACAGCGCTAAAGATAATAGGAATTAAAGAATATTCCTCCCTCTCCCTTCTTCCTATTTCTTCACCTTTTCATATGTCGTGCATCCAATATTTCCGTAAGTATTCCTGCCTTCACCATACTTCAGCTTCTCAAAGACCTGTCTTATTTTGTATTTTAGCTAACTTCTATATTTCTACAATACGTTTTGTAAGAGCTACCCTTTTCGCTCTTCTGTCTGAATGATGAATACGAACTTTGTTTTCTACCTCTGTTTGAACAGAATCCTCAGTTATAGAAATACAATGGAAGCAGATATAAACAATTTGTTTGGAAGTAATTCAAACATGATAAGCAATGACAAAACTGTAATCCAATGGAGTGGATAGGATAGGATAGGACTTGGAGCGGAGGGGTAGTTAGCACCTCGATCTACGTAAATCTTTTATACCTAGACCCTGACGGGGAGCCCCCGAGATGGAGAAACCACGTGAGAGGAGACAGAGAGCGGCCGGACTAGGAGACAAGCAGGCAGTGGGCAGAGTCCCCTCCCCGTTTACAGATTTGAGCTCCCCAGTGATGGCTGGCACAGCGGGCATCCTCTCGCCCTTTGTGAGCTTACACATCCCGTGGGGGGCCCGAACACGACCGCTCGCAGTTCGGGAACGGAGGTTTACTGAGAGCATTCTTTTCCCGTCATGCACGATCCGAGACCTCCCGCCGACAGTTGAAACTTTGAAAGAAAAAATTGAAGGTGAAGTGAAAAGAGAATGGGGATGAAATGGAGGGACGGGAAATTCGAAATTATTGCTAATAAAATTTTATTTGAATAAAGAACATTTCATTTGAGGCCAATCAAAATAAATTTCAAATCAAACTTCCCTCAAAAAAAAAGGAAATTAAATTTATTCTACAAAAAGTATAAACTAATATAGATGTAAATTTTGAGTGTGATTTAAAAAAAATTATTGATTTACCAACTTAGAGACAGTGGGGGATGTAGTGATCCTTCCCAGCATTCCTCTGACGACCAGAGAAAGCCCACGAAAAAACACATGGATCAGGAAGGTCGGCCACTGAAACCGAACCCACGACCTCCCGAATTCAGGTTGCAGACGCTATCTCCTGAGCTATGAAGTGAATAAGAAAAAATAATGCAATATGTTTATATATGCATTGTGAATCATAATTGTTATTGTTATTGTTTTAATATACTATTTGTCATACAATTTGCGTAAAGCATGTGTATGTTTTAAACAACTAGTTAAAAATTGTACTTATGGCCACTGAGCAAGAAAAAGAAAAGTTGAATAACTTAAAAACATACTTAAGGGGAATGGAGGAAAAGGATTAAATTTACGATGAAATTAATATTGTGAAAATTTAAATATGTAATAAGAAGATAAAATTAAAACAGAAATATATGTTTTAAGAATTACAATTGTAACTATGTAGTTTTATTAGTATGTTATTTATTTAAGACAAGAATTATTAAAGGCAGAATCAGACTGAAAACATTCCATGCCATAGACGAGCTTTGAACCACGGATCTTTCGGTTGCTCTAGCCAACCGAGGTATCATATTAACTTGCCGGCATGACATTAAAATCCGCAACTGACTCGCATTTTTCCCGATATACCTCAATGGCGACTTACAATGTTGCAAGTACTTAAAGTCCCGGGCTTCATAGTTTAACCAACTATTAGGTCAGTCATTGGGTTATATCGTCTCAAAATGAATTTGAGATTTCCTAATGGTTTACCCAGTGAAATGCGAGTCACTTGCGGACTTTAATGTCGTACTAGCATGTTGCCATGGTAGCTGAGTTAGAGCACCTGGAAGATCCGTGGTTCAAGGCAGGGTTATTACATTGATTTTTTGCATTCTGATTCTACTTTTCTAACCTTGTCCTACACACGGCTTTTGACAAAGAACAATTAATTCTCAGTTCGTTCAAAATTGATTTCAGTCCGGTTTGACGGTTGGCTGGGTGCATCTGCATCTCAGAATCTGAAGCAGTTTTGACCCATAACTGTGATTAGGGACTTTTTTGAGCTTTGAAGTACTGAGCGCTCGCTTGTGCTCGACGTGTGGAAGGAACCCAAGGATAGGACAGGAGAATCTGATACTAGAGAGCATGGCAGTCCGTACGCTAATGAATCAACCAGGTCAATTTAAATTGACCTTAATTGTAGATTCCATTTAAAAACATTAAATTGACCCTAAAATGACCATCACAACGTTCTCCAAACAAAACATGCCTAATGGCATTAACTTTCTCCCATAATATCAAGCAACTCTTTAAACACATTTCTTTCTACAGCGCTTAGTTTTGGAGATATTGTAAGTCTCACCTTAAATGACCCAACTGTGTACCTGTGTGTGCGTGTTGGGGATACCCTGTAATATTTTATACTAATAACCACTTGGTTTAAAACCAAACGACCCAGGGGACGCGTTTACGGTATAACCTGTAAAATCCCGCGATTGTCCATCTCCCTAATCCGCAGGATTAGGAGATTCACTCAGTATGTTTATATACGTTCTAATTATCTAAGTAACATACTAGTAATGTTATCTTTGAATTTTCCTTTGCTGTATTTTACTGCGCTTTTCTGTATTTTAAAATAATCTGCAGTTAAAATATAACAGTTACTCTCTCGAGCAAACATTCAAACCGAACACACTTCGTACTTTAACCGCTATCACTCTAGTTTCATACAGAGGTTAGATATAGGATGAAACATGGATGACAGGTTATGTAGCTTCGCCAGAAATCGAAGGCAGTGCGCTCTAGCGGGCGGAATTACTCCACTACAGTTTGCAAGTGATGTACTATCGATTGTAGCGCAGAGAAATTAATCATACACACGGAGGAATGTATGTGTACTTGTATAACATTACACAGAATGCCGTTATCTGCACCGTTTCGCTAGGATGGTTGTCATACTCGTAAAGGACAAAGCCGAATATTAACCCGGCGAGGCGCACGCGTGCGTCTAGCGACAGGAGGATCTTAGAAGCATATGGCGTATGTGAATTATCAAATGTTGCGGAGAGTGGAACTATATGAGAGAAAATGCAACAAGGTGTGGAATAAGCTTCCTCAAATAATGAAAATATGCTGTGGAATTTCGTTTATAAGGGGTACTTTGTTCAAGGTGAAACAAAAACGTTCATTAGTCACTTAAATATGCTGAAGAGATGGACAATGAACATGTATTAATCACTGTGGTATTGTGGAGTGTACCTTGTATGGGGAAGGTTGCGGCATACAGGACGATTCATCTCCAAAGGAACGTTTATCTTTACGATTTTGTGCCCAGTGAGATAACTCCGCGGTAACGTGTAAGGCTCGCATTCATGAGGTCCCTTTGCCACTCTGTCCTTGGGTTTTGTTTTGCGGCTTTCCCTGGTTGATAGACTAATGCTGGGATGGATTATGTGATGCCGCGAATTTTTCTGCCCTACATGTTCCAGTTATTTCATTTCCTTATCAAGTTTCAAGGTCGAAGTATAAGGATAAGCGGTGAAATTTGTTTTGAGATTGTCTGCGCTGCCGTTCGATGTGTGATGGACCCAGAGAGACTCTCCATAGAGAGAGTAGAATGTAGTAATATCTGGGGACGTTACGGACCCCGTCTGAACCTGCAACGCTGGATATGATCCTCCTCCTGCCCTTCACTTCACCTCTTCCTACTGGAAATTTCCATAACCACAATATGCAAAATCCTTCTCGGTTTCCTAATGAACGTGACCATTTTTGAGATTTTATACATAAGGATACTGCGCGCGGTGTGTGTGTGTGTGTGTGTGTGTGTGTGTGTGTGTGTGTGTTTACATGCATACATTTTAACTGAAGAGCAACTGAAGAAACTACCAAAATTTACCCACTTCTTGCATTATGAACTTTAAAATATTTTTGTTTTAGCAAGATGTATTATGTATCCGAAATAGGCTTATAGCAGATGTGTTGGTGACAATATAGTAGAATATGGTTTGTTAAATTTAAAATATTTAAATTGACTTCTTTAAACACAAATGTTTCATTTTCATTTTTGAAGTAGGTATAACGTAGTACGAATATTTGGAATGATCTCAATTATCTTCCTCTTAGGATAAGGGAAACACGCTCATAAGTAACATTATCCAGGTACTCAAAAAAACCGAGATTAGAACTTAGGGCCTCCGGGATATATATATGGCTAATCCCAAATGAAGGTATTGGGAAACTTAAGATTTGAGTTTTAGAATCACAACAGATGAAAAAAATCTGATATGTTGCATTCATATGGCTTTCACTACTCTCTCTTCTACAAACTGTTCTTATAAAGGCTTATTAGTTTATGCATTTCTTGTTAATTCTGATGAAGTTTCAGTTTACATGTACACATTTCGCTGTAGGAAAAGTAGGCTAAAAGTAGTCAGATTTTTAAAGAGCGTGTCACTATATGATGCATATGAAATTCCATGCTCAATGAGAAAAGTATAAGTATTTAAAAATTCCAAAAAATATCACGGAGTGTCTCGGAACGGTTAATTAGAGAAATTGTCATAAATTGTGTGTTTTAAAAAGGTTTAATTTTTTGTGCAGTAATATTTTGTCTATCCTATACTCACCAATTATATAAACGTCATTTAGAATGAGGAGTACTTCACAGCTATTCACAGAAAATTTAAGACATATTTTGTCATACAACTATCTTAAACATATGGTATTTTAATCAAAATCGTTAAAGCCATTTTTGAGAAATCTTAAATAAAGGACAGATTTTCCGTGTAAAGGTTAGTTGGGGTGGAGGATTTTCTTGAAAATCATCTTGGCGTATCCTTAGAAGTTGCTAAACTTAAATGTCGAGTTGTGTATTTAACAACTCTTCGTTTACAGGCATACGCAGACATCTTCAGGAAATCCCAAAACGTGCATTTCCGGTGAAATCTCGGTCGAATGTTTGGGTGGGATATAATAAGGTTGTTTTTGCTTTTACTTCACACAATGCTGTCTGTATTCACCAGTTGTATATAGCGCTGCTGTGTCTATGGTTGGCAAACGTAAATCAGTTAGGACACAATGAGAGAGAAATGAAGCAGCTCTTTAATACAGCTTGTTTGCGATTAACCAACAGACGGTGAACGCAGTTGCAGAAGGGAGTTAAGCCTGTGTTTGTAGCAGGACAAAGCCTCGACACACATGTACGTCAAGTTAGGACATATACATTGTAAGCCGTGTTCCCGAAACAGTTCATTGGGTCAGTACAGAGCCATTCATCAGAACACCTCCAAATGCCCCTTTTTACCCCACCCAAAATGACAGATACGGTCCCAAATTGATTTTAGTGAATGACTAGAAGGAATGTCCGTTATTTTTGTACACATATTCTGTTCCTATGCTGTGGGATTTGTTTGTTTACTGCGTGTTCCATTTTAAAATAAATGCAAGCATGCCATAAAAGCCACATAAAAATCAACAGATGGCTTTTAAACTTTTTATCTGTGTTGTCATACAGCACGGAATATCAGAGGCTGAAACACAGGAAGTTAAAAAACATTTTTAAAGCGAAATATCAGTAGCTAAAGCGAAATACAGTAGGTGCTGATTTTGAAAACTGATGCAGAAATGTTTGAAGCATTACATAAATTTCAATATATTCTTTTATGTACATTGGTTTCACAAAAGAAGCTCCAAGTTGTTATCATGAGGAAAGTCCGTTATTTTAAATAACACTTTCTTGGTTTTTAAGTTCCTTTTAATTGCGTTCGTACTAAAGGTACCTAAGCTCCGTCCATCGGCTGTACCCTTGCAGGTGAAGTACTTCACTAACTGCCGAAAACTGGAATTGATCATTTTATAAAATTTCGAAGAAAAACTGTCCACAAATTTCAATTTTATGGACATTTATAAAAACAAAAGAGGTTTATGTAGTGTAGATGAGCCCTTTATTTTCTTAATCACTACACTTAAACTATTAAACAAGTTGTATATACAACTATTAAAAGGAAACATTTCTATACTCTTCAAATTTGCTTAAAATTTCTTGGGAATTAAAGCTTATATATAAATCCTCCATTTACTGAGATATTTACACGAACCACTGCAGATTTTAAACTTTTTATCAGAAAATGTTAAAGAGAATTTGTGAGCATATATGAAATTTCCTTGAAATTGGTTCAAATGTAAATATAGTTAAATGGACAGCCTCCAAGAAAAGTAAAACTACTACTCTTTTTTCTAAGTACTAGAATACTTTGTGAACAGAATTGAAATGCTTAGAGTTATGATTTTTTTAATAGGACACATTCTTCATCAGATTTGAAATCTATGCATAAAATCAAAAAACTTATACATGGAAGCAGATTCTAGCTGTCGTCCTCCGTGGTATCATTCTAGCCTCTAGTTCCCGAGATCGCGGGTTTCAACTGGCGGAGGGCGATGAATTTTTTTTTCTGACGTAAAAAATCCTTAGCAGGCTTCCTTCAGCTGGGAAGTAAAGGCGGTGGCCCCATATCGTAGATCTACGCCACATAAAATAACCTCAAGCCTGATAAAGGGGCCTCTGAGCAAAATTTCCGGTCTTTCACAGTTTAGAAGGGACGCTAAGAACCATAGTAGTTAAAGAGCGTCCATAAATAAAACTCGGTTCAATTAGATTCTAGTTTTTTTACAATATCAATGCAACGCGCAACTTACTCGCAAAGTTGCGTTCCTAAGAGTATTCTTCTCCATCTCATAATCATAGCCTTCTCTCTACCATTCCCCTCTCCATCTCTGTACATGTCATGTGATGTTTCTATAACCGGTAAAAAAACTTCTTGTCTGTGTTGGTATAACAAAGTAGTACATTAATACAGGATTTAATAGTTTGTTCTTTACGTTCGTTTTGCAATCAGATACACACAGCATCTATTAGTAACTGGCGCACCTACACAAAGATCATTCAAAGGATATCCGTATAATATTTTCATCTTATCGGAGCTTTTTAACAACCTGATTTATTGGAAGTATTATACTTGTCAGCACTTGTCATATAAGATTCCTTAAAAATACTATAATAACGGAGATAATTTGCTTTTTAACTTCGTGTATCTTTAGAACGCTCTTTTTATGGAATCCATGTATAGCCTATTTTCTAAGTCCACATAGTTTATATTCCTAATTTCTTTGACAAAAGGTAATACATTAGATAAAAGGTTACTTTTGTGCTTTAGCCAGCCTATTATACAATTTAAAACATGTTATTTGTCCATAAACCAACATTTATAGCAAAATTTCTGTCGGAGGTTCATTGTAAGTATGTATAAATTTAAAAAAGTAAAACGTGTAATTACACTGTAAAACACTAATGGCTTCTGCCTTGTTTCACTGCTTAGTTTTGTCTGTTTCCCCCAAAAATAAATACTGCACATTGACTACACTTTAGGAAGATTATTTAAGTGCCTTTTTAAATTATTATACAGAATAAGTTTGAAGTTCACCGACAAACTTCAGGGGGTCAATCCTGACTGGATATGGAACACAAAAGTTCATATCACCTTAAGTCCGGAAATGCATAGTTTCCACGATAGATGACATTAAACAAAGGGTTCTAGCATACAGCACATGGCCTGAATCCCATCCACAACAGATGTTCGAATTGACGTCCATAGGATGCAATGTACCCGTTCACACATCGCATCAGTGATTGCCTCACTCGTTGCGAGCTGTGTCCGAATACCGTAACAGGCTACGTAAACATCCTGTTGAAGGGTTTGAACATCAAGAACAGGCTCACCATGAGAATGCTTTTCAGATGCCCTCACAAGTAAACATTCAGGGAGTTTAAGTCCAGGAATCGAGCAGCCTGTAATAGGGTCTCCGTGTCATTTCCAACGATTGGGGAAGATGATGTAGAGGTGTCGGCGAACATTAATACGGAAGTGGGCTGGCGCTACATCGTGCTGCAGACACGTTGACTGTCGTATTGCCAAAGACACATTCTGCAGCAACGGAGGCAGAGTGTTTTGCAGGAAGTCTCGTAACGTTTCTTCTGGAAGAAGAACTAATCCAAATCTGTGTTTGCCAATAATCCCTGTCCAAAACATTAATGCTGAACGCTGCTGATGAGACGCTTCAACCATTCCATGAGGATTTTCTGCAGCCCACAGATGAGGATTATGGAGGTTAATGATGCCATCTCTACCAAAGGTCATTTCATCGGTGAAGAGAATTGAAGATAGAAATCCCATAATGGTGATGATTGTCGCACAAACCAGCGACTGAATCTGTCCCGTCTGGAGTTTGTTAGTGGACTTCAAACTCATCCAGTATACTGTTATAGATTATGAAGTTTCACTCTCTGACTTAGTAACTATTGCTTCATTTTAAGTGAATAATATTTTTATAATTATGTTATTTAAACATACTTTTATGTTCAAGTATTATTCTTTACTTATTTCTAGAACTAATTTTGCATTAATATTGTCTCGTAGGGTTAAAGGGGGAGCGTTATGGCCTTAACTCCTAGCAGGTTAGATAAATTAATAATTAAATATTCCGGAGTAAAAATAACAATATAATTACTGTTTCAGTCTTCGCTACAATAAACTCCCATATATACCCAGTAAATAAACAAATAAATATCTGTTACACTGGAAGTGATTGTAGCCAGTTTTGCCACAATAAGTCTTGAAATTAAACAAAAAATAAACATTCCAAGTGTCGAAAGAGTACTGGAAATAAAGTTATAACCATCACAATAATTTTAATAATGGAATTTGTATATAGAACTAATAAGACAAATGCCCGATTTTATGAACTCGGCTTGATGATCTCTGAATGTTTTTAAACAAAGAACTGTTTGAAAGCATACATAATTTTACTTTAATGCTTTTTTTATAAAAGTACCTTTTATGCTAAAACGGGCACCTATTTCAACTAGTCTTTAAATAGTTATAATAAATGCAACTCCTGATATAGAACTGCTGTAATAGGAGAAGGTTAAAAGCTATTGCCGCTATCGAACAGCGATTAGAAAAACCACATTAATAAAACAGTAGTGCACCATGAAAACACAAGATTTAGGTGTATTTAAAGAAGAAAAAATAAAAATTCTATAGTTCAAATCCCGGCTATACATTGAATTTTAAGTCGTCTAATTCTATCTTTCCAAATAGTTCTTAACTTTGGTCTTTATTTCTACGTTTTTATTATATTATTTTTTATTTATACACCTAAATTCAACGAAGCATTACCTTAACCGTACTCCGCTAGTAAGAACGGAGAGCTAACTTATATAGCCAAACAACTACTTTAGGGGAGCTAAATGTCAATGCAGTGGTTAGAATTATGTCGAGGAACAGAGGAGGCCACGCTGGCAGAGGGTGAGGCTAGATTTGTCGCTACCAACATAAACAGCTGCGTTACATTTTGGGCTACATCTTATGATCTTCAAACTACAAACAGGGGTAGCGGTGAAAGACAGGAAAAACCACTGTAATTAAAAAAGTAAGAAACATAGGAGAGAGTATCAGTTTAGAAATATACGTAAATTTAACATAGTCAGTCATGGAAACAAAATCTTGAGCACGTCAAACTAATAACTTCTTGTATAATAGGTTCTTTATAAATATATTTATCTCCTAAGCCTTTATCTATAATTTTATTTTCCATGAGTCATAGTAAATTATAATATAGGTTGTGGAAAACAGGAAGATCTGAATGGTTTTGGCTTTTAGGAGCTCAAAACTAGTATAAATAATGTATAAATAACCTTAATACTAGGAATTAAAACAAAAATTATTGAAATACACATCCGAATTTCTGGTTAAAACATTTATCCACAGCCTATTTTATGTTACCTGGTATTTTCAGTACAGAGTAATTTACTGTGTATAGACGTGAACAGTGAAATAAAACGGGGGTATAATTGCTCTGCTATCTAGTAATACATCTTTCTATTACTATATTATGTGATGAATGTCGTTATAAACCGTATATTTACGGGAAAGGGACAATCGCTAAATGTTTACAGAATAACGTTACTTGGCAACATTCCCAACTTTTATTATAGCAAATTAATACCGTGATGGTTGAAGCCACGCTATCCGTAGAAGTAGCCTCGCACTACCGCTTTAATGCGGTAGTAAATCTTTGGGCACTGTTGTAAATGTACAGGGATATTCAAAAGTCACCTTAAGCTTTTAAATGTCATTGTAAAATGTGACATAGGAAACATCTCTTTCGGTCAGGCAGCGATGTTTTGGTTCTCGAAAAATATTGTAACAAATGAAAACATCACTTATGCAAAACATATCTTATTTATCCCTTAGTCACCCAGCGTATCACAAACGTTACACTTGAATCACTTTTGGCACACAGTCAGAACACAACAGAACTGCTCCGTTCAATCTCAACTCGCAAATGAACTGACACTGTCCGGGCAAGACAGCCTCTTATATAAGACCCGCATATAAAGCAGAAGGGAAGGTAACTAGAACCAGCCCAAAGGAATCCTCTGGAACAGCAGTTACCTAAACTGCAGGAAAATGATACATAATGAGCTCGTTAACCGACTGCTATTCTAAAGGGACCAGCCATTGGCCACATCTAGCCGACGAGATACCCAAGTCGGGATGCGCTCGCACCTTCTTAGTTAATTCGCGCGCGCCATCACTATTGATTGTGGGAAGTACATTTCTTCATAGTGTACCATTATTTGTTCTGCGTTATTGTGTAGTAGAAATACTTTTACTAACGGTCTCTAGATTTCTGTAAACTCTTGATGAAATCTTGGTTGTTTCAATTAATGTATGATAGTTTGGTAAGCCAGTAAAACTCATTCTTTGATCTCGCTCAACAATCAAAAGATTTATAAAGTGAGATCTATAGACTATAACTATCAGAAAGAATGAATGAATGCACTAGAGATACTGTTTTTCAAAGGCCGAAATTGAACTCCTTCAGTATGTAGATTTCAGAAAGTTCATAAGTTTACACCCGATAAAAATATTAATATTGTGTCTATACAACTATTTACTAAAAACTATATTTCTGAGTATTCACATTACATTACAATTAACAAATGTATTACCAAAAAAGCGTACTTGCATACCATACCAACAAAATTTATATCTTGTTTTTTCTGGGAATTGGCCGTGGAGACTTATTCATTCTGAATGACCTTTGTATGATGAGCAAACCGCAAGAGATGTAAAAAATGCTACCAAATAAAAAAGATACATCTTGTTAAATCATACAACTTATGTCAAGCTCTACTGGCGTTAATCATTTCCAAATATTCTTTGGTTTGGATTTTCAACTACTCATGCTTTTCTCAAGTAGTAGGTCGCTATTCGTTTTTTCTTCTCTCGTTTTATCCAAAGAGAATGGAATTTTAAAGGTATTATATACAACGCAATCTTTAAAAATCTTTACTATTGCTTTACCTGCTGCACCCTTGTTTTAGTAGCTGCAACGAAATATAATGTGTAACGAAAGCTCATTTCCTTTAACAAGAAGTAGATAGAAGATAAGCTTTTGCAAGAATTATTTGTAGCAGAGTGGATAGCGAAATTAATATGAACTCAACACATCGGATAGTTTCTCAAGCATTCTAAAACTGCTTTTTTGGATCAATGTAACTCAGATTTTGCCTTGAAATCTGGATATCGCATAATACATTATTTATCTACTTAGTATAGTTAAACCGAGGGAGATGGCTCTACAGTAACGGGTAGGACTCGCATTCCGAAGATGTCGGGTTCGATTTCCGTCGATCGCCCATTCTAACAAAGGTTTTTGCTGACTTTTTCAGGTCGGTGCTCGATTTGTTTTCCATCATTTCCATTTAATTCCGTTTACTTCTAATTTTTCAAGTGTATTTCTAGGTTTAGTGGCCTATGGCAGTGCGGACAGACGGCGCGGATGTTTCCTCAAAGGAAAGAGTACACCCCGTTGATACTAGAGGGCAGTTTGGTTGATGGGTCGTTCATCGCGCTCTACGGGCAGCTCCAGCAGTGGGACGGATCTTCGAGCCTGGAACTTTTAGGGACTTCCGCGCGCCTTTGTAACCTGTCTGTCTGCGACCTGCAGTCCCCTGTGGTTCCTTCACTTCATCCTTTCCTCCTGGGAGTGGCAGCCACAATAGGTCTATGTAGGTCGCAGTGCGTGAGGTGCCCTCCTCCATTGTATAACCTATTCCTATACCTAGTATAGTTAAATAGAGAAGGAAACAAAATGAAGTTGTTATTGTTCTTGGAGTTACTGTTTTGATGTTAGCCTCACGCTTGGGAAGCCAACTTGAAGCCACACACGCACATGTTTCCAAAATTGTATTCTTTGGATTCAAGGGGCCAGAAAACATATTTGCAATGAAATCTCAGTATCAAATTTTTGGGTGAAATGCAATACCTTCTCTACCTCCTATGGATGTGATGAGAAAGTAAATGCTTTATGTAATTTCTACTCACTGTCAGTCAGTGTCCGTGTTTCAAATGCCAGACCTATCCCTAAAGAATCGGGCAATACTCAAAAGCGTGCAATTATTATTTGCTATATCCAGAAAAAATAACAGTCCGTTGCTAGTAAGTTAAGAAAACAGGCGCATGCAATCTCGGTCATAAAGCAGTCATAATGGGTGCTGGGTCAGAAAGCACTCTTTGCTGTAAAATTAACCCTAATCCTCGAACCTTTTAATACCTTGCTTCCTAATACAATTAATGCTGCGCCATTAGACCAAACTATGGTCATGCTTTACTGAAAGAACTGAAAAAATGTTCTTTATTGCATGTCTGCGTACATGGTTATTCCATTCCAGAATAGAGCCTATGGACACAGATATATTACCGAATAGGTGACATAATTAATGATGGTGTGGGTTATCGTAATGGGCAGTACAACATTCAGATTTATTTTACTGAGCGCTCCTTTTTATCCAAGACCATCATAACCATGGTCACTTACACATCATTACCACCATCATCATGTGTTTTCCTTTGATGGATTAGCTGAAATTCGTCAAAGCCTCACATCTTCAAGGTCATATAAAACAAAACACATGCAAATGCAATTAATGTTTTAGCTCTTAGTTAATGCTATATACCAAAATATGCAACAACTTTCATTAAAAATTATATAATTAACATTACTTCGTTTGTACTTAGGAAGCTCATAAAGTTTTAGTTCAATGTCTTTGAAGCTTTTCAAGATATTAGTTTTTAAAGTAATGTAATACTTTGGAAAGAGCCACTACCTCTCGATGGACATTTTGAAAATTTTAAATATAAGGATGAATTTTTAAATTATGCATTCTGTATAGTTTCTGAAAAGAATTAAAGCTATAATATTCCACTTCGAAACAAAGAAAACAAATACCTTGTCTTTTAAAAATAAATGCATGTCACATTCACATGACCTTCTCTGCCCAATATCGTTTGTTTTGATATAGCTTCCACAAACTATTCGAACAAAACTATACTCTTCCACCTTCTTCAGTTGCTTCAGATAAACGTCTACATAAATAGTTTCATTACACATTTATTTAAACTCACAAATGGGATAACAAGAGTCAAATATGGGTCACTAGGATACGTATATTTGCCTTGAATTTAATGCTCTTTGATATTGCGAGAAAAATATTAAAATTAGCAGAAGTTGCTTCTAAATGAAAAAATTAAACATTGAAGAATTCAAATTAATAACCCCGGGTATCTTATAAATATCACAATAGAAGTTATTTGGAACAAACAGTTTGTCTGAAGGGGATCTATACCTTTTAAGTAGCAAGTTTTTTTTAGCCCATGTGGTTTACCATTTGTACCAAATTGTACAAAACTTCTTGTAAATGAAGAATATTTCAGAGGATATTCACAGACAATTCTGGATATACATTTTGTTTGTCGTATAAGTATCTTAAATATAAGGTATTTTAATCTCGTTATGGGCATTTTTTAAACAGTAAACTTCGAAGAGTTGCATGTAAAGGGTTGGATGATTTTCTTTAAAATGTTGTGTCATATGCTTGGAAGACGTGAACTTAATCAAGTTTGCTGTTTATCCGACATGTCATTATTGACTTGTGCTATTTACATACACACGCGCGCATGCATACACACACGCACACACATTCACACACGCATGCACACATACATACACACATACATAGACGCGAACGTTTGTCTAAATTGCCTCAAAACAGGTAAATGCTGTGAAATCTCAATTTCAAATTGCAATACATTATCTACCTACTATACGTGGCACAAAAAATAACTATTTCAAGTATGATAAAAGACGTCATTAGATTTCTTTGCTAACATTTCAGGAGCCCGCCTTGAGAACTTTAAATAGAATGAAAACTCCATGATATAGAGCATTTACAGTTATGATAAATGTGCGAGCAAAGCAAAATAAGGTTTTAAATCACGTGTCAACAGAATGACAATTTAAATAACATTGAAGGACATTTAAATAAGAATGAAGTAGATAATATCAATGGATTACACACCTACAAGGTTTAGAAATTTTCCCTCGATGGAAAAGTTGTGTATGGAAGATTTTGTCAAAACTTCACTGTCGGATGCCCCTAAAATTCAAATAAACTTAATTGACTGTTAGTATTTTAGACTGTACAGTCCAGAGGAAAGTAACACAAGCACCCATAAGCGTATTTTATGAAACTAAACCTTGAAGTTTTATACATTTAACAATACAGTGTTAATATCTCAGAAAATGAAAAGATATCTTCCAATATACATGCTTACTTTAGGAATTATATCAAATATACATTCTGATAATTATGTTGGTTAATTTTCTGGGAAAATCTTCGAATATTTTCAGTTACGTTATTTCTTGTAAACATTATGTCATTACACAGGCTATCAAAAACTTACTTTTTCACTGTTTCAAGGGCTATAGTGGAGCAAAAAACAAATATGCTTTTATCTTGACAAACTTACAGATGTTGTATGTTATAAAAGCTAATTTGCAGAGTTTAAGGGATGATAGAGAAGTTAAATTAAATAGACATTTGTTTGAATCCACAGATGTACACAAATGTGTTTAAACTTGCTGTTCAAACTGTCTTCCATTTTGAATGGGCAAATGATTCCTGCTTACCATTGACTGGCAAAAATCCAGTTCTCATTGAACATTAGAAACAAATTCTCGACATTGCATGGGATTGAGGCAATACCTTACCTAACAGCTTGAATAAAGAGCACTCCATCATGCCGGTTCCTCATTGCATTTTGGTATGCCATCTGTTAGAATAGAGAGTTCCTTTTGCATAATGGCGTGGCGATCTACACTGAGTAGGTCACAATTTAGAAAAACCTGCTAGTTGGCTTCCCAGTATACTAGCTCAAAAGTTGATGTTCCATTGTACTTAAAAGGCCACGTTTAGTATCCAATGAGAGTTTATAATGCACGTTGAACAATTTAGTTAGTGTGTGTTTGAATCCTACTTTGTGATTGAGTAACACATTTAACAAAATTTTGATTCTTGTTTCTAGAGAACGCCAGATCTCTCTACTGAAGCACGATGATGTTCGCTAATAACCTAATGTTTTGCGCTCTAAAGCTCCATCCTGATGTAGTTTATTGTGGGATGAGACTTTGCATTACGTAGTTTTTTTCGCGGAAAATACTCTGATACTGAAATGGCTTTGAACAGAGATGCCCAACCTTACAGAGAGAGGGACTGCCAAGAACTGAAAGTTGATTGGTTTAGCTTCTGAGCCTCTTCAAATATAGTAGGTGGTGGCGTGAACTACAGACTTTGAACCTTAGCTCTTGGAGAACAGGTTGGTCTTCACTGCCCTTTGTAACATTCTTGCAAAGCGGATTTAAATTTAGTTAATGGATAGAATGCCACAATTTATTCATTAGAAAACTTTAATAAAAAGGTAAAATGCCGGGCCCATTCTAAAATGCATTGTAATAAAGCATTCCCCCAGAATAATCTTTGTAGTACAAATACATTTAAAGAAATGAAGTAAGGATTTAATACAGCTCTAAATGAAGCTAATGACCCTTACAGCCACCAAAACACTGAATATATTCACATTCAAATATAGAAACATTAATAATTTACAATTGAAATATATAGCATTTTTACTTTGTCCTTCTCACACAATATTTGCCATTTTAAATAGAATTTAGCACGTGGTGATATTCCAATATGAACTTGGTTCGATAAAATCTAAGTACCGCTCCACACACTAGAAAGAATTTAGAATTACGCCGAAAAATGTGTGTACAAGTTTAAACAAAGCGGAAAATTGTGGAGACGGCCGCTCCCAGACACCAAGCTCAAGAAAGTCCTACTTCACTGGTCCTCGAAAACTAAGTCTGTTACACACTGTGTTCTTCGTCGGAGCATATCGCTCGAAAGGCACCGGAAAAATCAGGTAATGATGACGTCGACACTGCATAAGCGCTATCAATGCTGGCAGAGATGGCGCAACCTGGTGAGCGCTGTTGGTATCTGGTGTAGCCGGTTACTGACTGTTAATCGGGCTGCCGATGTAGTTACGAGCAGGGGACGAACATTATAGTTCATCACTCCAGAGGCGTTAAACAACCGCGGCCATCTCTACTAAGACAGCTACTCCTTGAAAGAAGAGCCATAATTGGCTCACTTTGAACGTCCGGTATGGTAATGAGGATGAAATAGCACAATAATCACGCTCTGTAATTTCCTTGTCACAGAAAGAGAAATGAAACATCTTGTTTAGTGCTCCTGAACTTAGATGGCGAATCGCAGCCTATTGAAACGTATAATCTGTATAAACGTTTCCTTCGAAAATTTCTGTTTAGATGAAGTGCTATTGCTGCACTCTGCTTCAACTCCCCGTAACTTCGGTTCAGAAAACAACATTCCACTTTTAGCACGTGTAGAGGACCATATCTTTAGAAATTCGGCCTCTAGAATATTCCATGTGCTTGCATTTGTATTCCACATTCTATTCTAGAACAAACATATAGACTTAAAAACTTCGTGATTAAAACTTCAACTATTTGACCGTTATCAATGCACACAATTACAGTCATATCGGGCTGTCTGATGAATGAATCTACAGTCTACATATTCTGTAAACCATACCTTTCGATCCACAGAATGAGAGGTGCCCAGATTTATTATTTGAAAAATAGATTGAGTGTGATTTTTTTTCAATTTTAAGTTTGTTATAATATGGTAACGTTATGCTGTTATAATATTAATTCATTTTCTGACAATTGAAACTATCTTACTTACCTCGATAGCTATCAGAACCAAACATGACTGGTCGTCAGCTGGTCCACTTCTTTTCAATATAAGAGGGGCTAGTTCTAAAAGTTTCTGCTTCATGCCTGGACAAGTATATTGTATGTCGTCGAAATAAAGGTGATAAAATACTTGTTCACTATCGAAAAATGTTTGCGAGGGACTGTACAAAAAATTAAATGGGCCGTCTGGTATCCCGTTCATTTAATTAGTGCACGTATTTTAATTTAAATGAAAATTGCCTCAATACAAACAATAAGCAGCACAGGAATAATATCTGGCGAATGGATGATGTCCATTTCGGCCTATAGCATTAAAAATAAAGAAAAAACTGCAATACCAAATTCGCGCTCCATAGCTTTCTGAGCTGTGTCGTAAATCAGAACTGAGAACAGCTTTTCCCATGTGTCATAAATTTCGTGCTAGTCCAAACATATTGAACTGTCAGATGTTGAAACAAAGGATGTAGGTGGCTGGGAAAGATTGGTTGAATTCAAATGCTACGTTTTTTTTTCTTTTTTTTTTTGTTTTGAGACGAGCAATTCGGTGAAATGAATGAGAAAAGAGAGGGGGGACTGCTGGCGATCTCTGTGTTATTTGCTCTGTGTTTTAATACCTTTTTTTCACACACACACACACACACACACAAACGGTGTGATAATGGACAGTTACAAATTGTAGGACAAACGTGGCTTTCAATTACACACCATGAACTCGCCGAGTCTGGACATTGTCGGCTATGGAAGGGGGTAGAGGAAGAACTGTAATGGAAAGTTCTAGGGCTATATACACACCGCATATACTACACTTCATCTTGGTTGGCCAGTCTGGTTGAAACATGTACAAGAGGACTGTTTTAATAAACTTCCTAAAACCACCAGGTGCAGGGTGGCCGAGAATTTGTGGATCAGGAACATCTGCACTCAAGATTAATGTTACGTAAACATTGACTAAGTGAAAGCTGGCAGATATATTAGCGCGGTTGTACATTATATTGTTCAACCCGTGATATATCTCCTTGCAAAAACAAAAAAGTGCTGAAATTTGCATCAAAATAGACCTGGTAACAGAACTGAACTGTCCAAAAATTATGGAGTCAAATAGGCATATAGGCAATAATTCCAATATTTGTCGGGGTAGTATAAATTAAATCTCTGCAAGAAAATCTGTGAAATATTCAAACAGACAGTTAATGCACTGTTATTAGAAATAAAAGTAGGCTTCTCTCTCTCTTTCTCTCTCTAAATGAGCTATTCAGCTGTTTAATGTTACTACTTAGAATTCAATGAATGATAGTTATTTAAAGTATAAGGGAATAAAATCTTATTACTTTCTAGAGAATATATGTTTTTACATTAATTGTATTGCTAAATCATTGCGTGTCTCTTCTTTCTGGCTTAAGGTGATCGATTGACAGGAAAGATGAGAAAAATTGCCAAAAATTGAACTTTTTATGTTGTAAGGTATTAAGTCTGATTCTTTGTGAACATTTTGGTACGAAATACTTATCTGTGTGATGTAATTCTGAATGAGTTACTTGCCGATTTTAATATTTCCGACCGGAGGGTATAGCAGCACATTTGCAGTTTTCTTACAATTTCTCACATTTTCCCTTTAATGTTCTAAAATTGTTTTTGAAAAGTTGGTGCATAGGTATTAAATAGTTTTAATTTAAGTAGTGTATGCATTATGAAATATATACAGGTTGCGGTAAAAACAATAAGTAGAAAATTGAAGAGTATAACAGCAGTACCAAAATAGTGACTTTGAGGTTAGGAGCACATGCAGTATAGTAATAGCAGCGCTGCAAGAATGCAATTGAAATCTATTGTTATGAAAGATCTTTATTATCCAGTAAACCTGAAATGTAACCCCCACAAGGGTGTAGTACTGTCTCCACTAATGATTAATGGTACACAATGAGAAACTAACGGTTACATTCTCTTATTTTCTGTTACGGTGGGGTCATGACATCGATCCAGAGTGGATATTGTACCTACGTCCCACCGGGGGCGTCCTCGAGAGGAAGGATAAGAGGAAACGAGAAACCGAGCGGCCGTATCCACGAGCAATGGTACAGCAATGACAGGGTCCCCAAGTTTCCAGATATAGACATCCCGGCACGCTGCACCGAACATCATTGCCGACACTTCCGAACCTGTAAAGAGACCAACGGGATGAAGGATGATAAGAATGAAGAATGGAACGAAATGGATGGACAGGAAATTCGGGAGCTGAAAGAAACCACTTCAGCATTCGCACGACCCGGGAAAACCTGAAAAACTCCATGGGTCAGAGTGAGGGATCACCGGGGCCTCCCAAATGCGGACCACTGGCGTTGCTGCCTGAAGCATCCCGCTCTGTAATTATTACTTTGTACTGAAAAACTGCCGGCCCTCGTTGCCGTGGTCACTGGGGTGTGTAGCTTTGGCGCTCTGCCAAGCTGAGGATCGCGGGTTGAAGTCCCGCCATGTGTTTGTGTATCTCTGTAATTGCGGTAATAAGCGGTAAAGAAAACAGTAAAAACACAGCAATTATAAGCTGGGTAAACAAGCGAACTTTAAAAAACGAAAACAAAGAATATAAGACGAGCGTTTACTACGGTACCATTCAGCAGGCTTCACAATACAAATGCTGCATTGAATATCAGACACACCTAGGGACGTTGATTTACATTGTACAGGAGTGTGCTTTGTGTGCATCTGAAAGCCACAAACAGGTTTCACAACCGGAGACTTTAATATGACGAATGTAATGTTGACGCTTGTAGCACAGTAAAACAGCTTCTGCGACCTCACGTCCTTATCCTCAAAATACTCATTTTGGTGCTGAATTTCTACTCTACATTGCTTTTCCCCTCCAGTATATGACCCAATGTTCAAAATATTTTTGTTTCTTTCTAATATTTGAGATATTTTCAATTATTTCAAATTACCTTTATGATATAGAAATTGGATGTAGTTTTCGCAATACTTCGCAATCAAAACTTATGCTGTATTGCAATAGGGTATATGTTCTCGCACTACCAGGATCAACAAGTTTGATAAGCATATATTGTTGTAAACACTGAAACTGAATATAACTGAACAAAATAGACGATTATGATATAAGGGCTAAAAATAGGGAGCGAAATAAAACCACTTTTAACACGCATAGCATATATTCAGACAGCGCTTGAATTTGTAAGATATCAATGATATTATATTGATTCCCAAAACTATGCGAAATCAGTTTAGAAGGCGGTTCTTTAAATAAGAGAAATGACGTTAAAAATCGAATATCAGAAGTTTTGTTTACTCGCTAGCAGTCGTTTTCAGTGTAATTGTTTTCAACATGTTTAGTCTTACACCAGGCAATGAAGCGATTAAATGCTATATCATATTGCTTTCTGGATTTTTTGGTTAAGTGCTTCTAGTGTTATTCTTTCTGTTGCTACTGTAATTTCACTTACATTTCAGTTTCTACTGAATTCATAATTCCTGTCAATTAATCTTTATGTAGGTTATCGTAGATGAACAAATGACGTTTTATGCTAAAGAAAGTAGGAGGCTGCCAACATAATTGCGATAAACAAATTGCGATAAATGAAGTATGGCGATTTGTATTGTGAAGAGATAATGCGACCTCTATAAGAAATTAATCATGTAAAAAGACAATGAAAAGTAAAACCTAATCAATCCAAGTAGAGCTATTTAACATGTGCAAACACAACAGGTAATTGCCTTGCGATTAGAATTGAAACCAAAGTTGGTCACAATGAAGTTTATCGTACTAGTGCGATAATCTAAAGCTTTTAGCTCGTTTGCACTATGTTAGAAGTTCTGCTTTTAGGCCAAGTGCTCTAAAGTGCAATTGATTTTTAATGGTTTACTTCTTAGAAATTTTTTGAATTCAGTAAAGAACAATGTTTCGTAATTCATAAAATCAGTATGAAAATTCTATAGTGGGGAGCATTTTATATATATATGTATATATACATATATATATATAAACCCTTTTTTGTGGGGAGACGTAGTGTTGGATGATGTAGCTGTGCCTGGAGTAGCCATAAAAGGCTAACTCTTCATCTTCCTAAAAGTTTTATGGCCCAATAACTGGGACATTAGCGCCTGCGCTCTTAAATAAATACTCGCATGCGATGCAATAAAGCCTCAGGTAGATTTTTGAGCATGTGGTGCCCGAGGCAGAACATTTATGTCGTTCACGGTACGCCCATAAGACGCAGTTCATGGGAGTGAGGTCGGGGTTAATGGAGACCAATTAACCTGCCGATCCGTCGAAGAGTTCATCTAAGCGCTAGTACCAAACTGCGGAGGTTCTGCTTGCTGTTGGAAATTGAGGCTGTTAAACCTTCTGGAAGACCTAGTAAGTCCAAAAGTATAGTATTATATACTCTAAGCACCAAATAAAATTAGTTTCTTGCACATAACGGAGTACATACATTTCTCTCCCATTTTGTAAGCGCTTTGTCCCGACGAATTCCATAAAAACATCATAGCTTTTACTCGCTGCATATTACGTCATGGATCGTAGTGTTGTCCTTCGCGGAGTACCACCTCCAGTTTGGTATGCATAATAATCAAATAATAGCGATAGTTTATACAGGCACATCTGAGAATCTTCTCAGATACCAAGAGGAATATTAGAATGAATGTTTCAGGAACAAATGAGGATAAATTCCTTAGGTAAATCATTTCAGTTTTAAATTTTATCTGTAGGGTTGTCTCATAAGTTCGTTTGCTTTTCGTTACATTTCAATCACTATGAACGCCTGGGAACACACGCGCCGGCAGCATAGCTACGACAGAGAAGTCGCCGAAATTTCCGCTTACAAACTTTAAACACGAGGTCGTTCAAATGATAAATAACTACGGCAGTTAGGTTTTGTAAACAAACTATTTATTTCCTGCAGTATACACCATTATTGTCGAGAATATATTACCAAGTTCCTGGCTACAGTAGCTCGAGCTAAATTGAGCTCCAATGCAAACACCCGAGTTATAACTCGTGGATTGTTGACTATCGTATCATGAATTCTTTCCACGTCCGTAACCATTGGTCGTCCAGACGAGGTTTGTCTTTTAGGGAAAAATTGCAGCTCGAAATCGACTAAGCCACATTTAACATGCTCGCTTCGTTACTGCATCTTCCCCGTAGTCAGCTAAATTTTCTGCCGGCATTGTGAGGCGGTTTTACCCTTACGATAATAAAACAGCATAAGATGTTGGAAATTTTGCTTTTTGCTTTCCATTGTTTGTGAACACAAGTTCACGCTGTTCTATCGAATAGTGAGTCTGGTTGTTCTCTAAGTAGTAGGGGTGGTTAGGCAACTAGGATAACTTGAGTGTACAGAGAGTTCAGGGTTTTCAGGGGCTGTAGATGGAACTTGCGAGCAAAACGAACGAACTTATGAGACAACCCAATAGGATAGGCCTAATTGAAGATTATTTGGCTCTTGATGAGAATGATAACGAAGTATGAAACATTGCTTCAACTTAATTGCCTGGTAATGAAGTGCTTACATCTGAAGCTATACATATGGATGGGTTCCAGTCCCATTTGGGTTAATACCGTTACCAAGCTTATTTTATTTAGATTTTCACTCAGTTCATGCAATTATTAATGAACAGCTTTAGTACTTCGGTGCCGCACTTCGTTTTACATTAATATTTGATGTGACCTTTCTGGGCAAAGGATGTTAAACACAAAATAACAGAAAGGAGAATAGAAAAGAGGAGAAAACAATCGTTTTGAGCTGCACTCTCTCATATTTTTTAGGTACAAACCCACGCATTCTTATTTACTTAAAACCTGATAAAAACTAATAATTGTGTTTATTGGAAAACAAAATATACAGATCACTGCCACATTTGTTTTCCTTTACCGTTGCTTTGGGCTTACGATTAAATACTTGAAAGATAGGTTAACAGAGCATGTGATATTTATTTCTTTGAAAACTTGAGTGTTTGAACAGTTTTCAATTCCAAGCCTCTTTGGTATTCCTGTTTTATTTGCTCTAACATCAGGAAAGAAAGATAGAATGTTCCTTTAAGCCCTATGATAAGCATTTATTTTCCCCCATCCGTTGTGACTGATACGCACAAAGCTAAGAATAAAAACAAGCGGACTACCTGAATGCCGATACTGGACCCTGCTATGTAAGATAACACGCAGGTTGTAGAAGCTGCACATCGCAAAGAACACGTTAACAAATATTGCTTTTCATAGAAACTCCGTAGGTCTCAAGAAGAAACCATATCAAACACCCCAGCTTTCTATATATCAACCATTATGCTGAAGCGGTTGCAATTTCTATGTGGTAAAGTTAATTATCATCGCTCATTAATGACACAAGCACGGCCTCTTAGAATTTTCTAGCCTTTCTGAGGCGTTCCTTTAGAGCGTTCACCGTTAGATGTGTAGCAAAAGGTTTCAGAATTTACTATTCCATGTAGTTGTGGTTACTTAGCTGCTCAGTGATTCTGTTAATTATTGTTGAGCAAGGAGTTTCAGTAGTTATGATATAGCTTCGTTGGTTCAGGTGTGGATGTGAACAGTGATTATGGCTTAGTGGAGTTGATGATAGGAACACAATAAGTGGTATAATATGAGTATGTTAATGAAACATTTCCTCTGATAGTTTCATTGTTGAGAACAAACGCTTAAACAAAGTTTCATTTACTGAAGGGCGTACTGATTAACAAACTCTGTTCACGCACCATTAACCTTTTGTCACATTTTCCTGGTTCAAACGGGAGTGAAGATCGTGTCTCCAAATTGACGATGACTGCCCTTTTCTTTGTAGAACGACACGTTTATATAGTACTTCCACTTCCAGTCTGCAATATAAATTTTACTATCCTTGGCTAGAAATACCCGTGGTTCGTAAACTTCTTCCTGTCACTTTTCTAATAACTTCTATTGATCCCCTCGACATCTCGCCTGTGAATATCGCTTAAATCGACAACTTGCAAAAAGCACGTTCCTCCCTCGAAGGATTTTTCCCCTAAGCAGCAGAACAATGAAAATGTTATCAACATGTTGGGTCCCCCTGCGTAACGCTCTGCTACTCACCAGCTTCGGAGGCTGTCTTTTCTCTTTAATTCGATATTGTTTACCAATATTTGTCATGTTTTATTCTCCTTGGGCTGAACTCCTTTCTGTATAATCATAAATGCTGCATAAAACGGCGCTTTATTACACCAGTTCTATAGTTTTAAATTTAGAGTTATTCGTTTTTTGGTATCTTCAAGTCACATAATCGTATTTCGCCAATCACTGCGGTAACGTTCGAGGTTCGCATTTGGGAGGTCTGGTTGGATTATTGGGGCCGGCCACTCTAACCATGGTTTTCCCTGTTTGGCAAGGTGATGTTTTGGTGGTTTCTCTTCTATCACGAATTTCCTTTCCCTCATTTCGTATATTTTGTATCCTTTTTCATGCTTCAAGTACACTTAGGGTCGGTATCGGGATGGCGCAAATGCTCTTTGGAAAGTTCTCTCCGGCTCCGTCAGAGAGAAACATCTCTGAGCAGCCTGACTAGGACTATAGGTTCCTGCGATACCTTTACCTCATCCGTTTCTCCTGGGGTTGAAGTACGAAAGATGCACTTTGAGTTCAGGTCTGGCGTGTCCCCTCCGTTTTCCGGTCATAGGTCAAGCTATGGTCACATTAACACCGCATCAGTATTTTATTCAGGTTACTCTTAATGAAGATTATAAAATGGTACAAACATGGTGCAGACAAACCGTTTCTACGTTAAAATAATCAGTATGTATCATTGTAGTATTTGTCAACCATATCCCATGTTACCCCTCAAGCCAGTAGGATGCGTTGTATGTGCTCATCCGAGTGTTTTGTTTGAAACGCACGACTAGACCTCTCTAATGCTTGGAGTACCATCTTCTGCTCCGTAATGCATCACCAAGGTGTCCTTAACCTTGATGGTCTCACGGTGAAGTCTACTGAACACAGATTAATTAATTTCTCTTAATTTCATGCGTTATCTGCTATAACATTGAACTTAGTTGACACTGAATTATTGAAACATCCCCTTTATTCATAGGAAAGGATATCACGGATTTCAATTTGCTACTCTCTGGATAAAATAAATCTTCCAGAATACGAATTATGGTATTCATTCTTGAACTTCACAGAAAACTCGAGAAACATGAAAACTGGCTAAAGTATAAATTAGTTGGAATCGTATGCTGATTGTTTTTACAAAGGCAAACTGTGAATATTCCCACCGTCCTTTTATAATATTCATGCGATATATATACTTGCGCGCGTGATTTCTAAAAAGGATATAAGGGAAAATGTGGTAGAAACATCGGATAACTCGGACACTATTGCGTGTAACCAAACGATATTTGTAATCTCCTTAGTATACTTCAGAAAATAATTTTAATATATTAAATTGTTTTAATATACACATATTTTATTATACATTAAGTAAATATACATATAAATTAAATAAAACTTAATTAAAATAATTATATATATTTACATTGTACATATAATTGTTTTAAAACTTTAAAATCAATAATTGCATAGTTTCCCTTAGAAATTTCTAGGGTATTTGTAAGCTTCATTAAGCCCTATATTTAGTAAATATCTGACCAGATATGAAAGTTTTTAATCTTACATCTGAATATGAGATTCTATTATTTTATGAATGTGGTCAATTAATGGGTAGCCTTCAAAATTAATCCAATATATTAATACCGATATTTATGGTGTTTAGGTATGAACATGCATGAAGTGATCTTCTCGGAAAGAATATTTGAAAATAAGGATATACTTAGCCCAGCTCTATTAACATGTTTGTAAGTTTTTAATTTTACTACGCGTTTCTGTAAAGGAGCTTGTCTCCCATACATTTTGTAATTGCAACTTTAGTTGCACATCAAATTAGTAACAAGTACAGGGTGACATCATTTGTGTAAAAATTCTTTCGCTATTATAATTAAATGGTAAAGCTCTCGTTAATCATTAGTGATGATTAGTGGCAGTTTGATAAATTAGAATATTATAACGCTTCACTTTAAACTTTATGACCATGAATTCTGCAAGAATGATGACGTAGACTTCGTTGAAGCCAAGCACCCCCATATATAAGTCTTTCCACTCCCGAAGTCTTAACTCTTGTATCTGGCCAAGTTTTGTTCTTTTCACAGATTTGCTCTTTTGAATTAACGTAAACGTAGCGAATTTTTTTTAGAGCTTCTTTGTTTTAGCCGATAATAAATCTGTACCTTTCCAATCCAACAGTCACCGTTTTCATACTCTACTTTCTATGTCAATAATTTCTTCTGCAACTGAAATCAGGTTATCTCAGTCAAATTGTAAAAAAGAGTATAAGTAACTAAATGATATGGGTGATTTGTTTGTATTAACATTATTATTTGTCTTTCTTCAGCGATCGTGTTTACTCTTTGCGATTGGTCATCGCGTGTTTTCCTGTTTATTACAACCTCTGCTTCGAGGTTAGTTATTTTCCATCAATTACAAAAGAAAGAGAAACACTAATATGAGGTGTCAATTTCTTAAACCCTAATAATATCAAATAAACGAATGTCTCTTGCTTAGCTGTCATTTATCTGTTTACTAGTTGCTAAGAATTTAAAATGAAAAGACCCCTTATTTCTCTGGGACCCGAACCCTCTTTGTGGTATACCAAATTAGCGTAAAGAGCACTAATGTTATTTCCTACTGGCACAGTTTGCCTGTTATTATCGACTTTACCAGACTTGGCCGAAAAATTGTCACACTCTTGGCATAAAGCCATATTATATTGATGTTTTTAACCTAAGAGAATACAGAAAATAAATAAACAAAGAAAATGTTTGCGAAAATATAATGGTAATCTTTTTAAATTTGCTTTCCTCAAACCCACGGATATTAATAATAAAACTACCACAGTTTAACTAGTATATAGTTAAAAAATAAAGATCTGTTTAATATACACAATCTTAGAAAATTAAAGTACGTCTTTAAAACCAAGCCACGAAGATCAAATCAAAATGAGATTTGTGATGTGGTGGTAACACGATCCTGAGCAGAGGTCTCAGGAAAGATCATCTAGGTAGATGCATATGATATTTACACTACTAACTATCCATAAGAAAGGAAGTTCAAAATAGTAACCAGGAATGCGTGTGCGATTGAAGTGCAAAGCTTGACAATGTTAAAGAAAAATTTAGTTCCTTCAAATAAAATATTTATAATATATAATAAGCATTCCTAGATATTTAATAATCATACTTCATTTAGGTACCTCAGTCCGAAGTAATTAAAAATGCAGTAATTTTTTCTGTGGTATTTGGTGTTAAGCTCGGATGTTAACAATCCACTTGCATAATAGTTCTATCGTCATTTATTCCTACTTAATAACTAGAAACTCTGTTTTCAAAACTTAGGACATCGATGCTATATATTGCTGCATAGGCAATATATAGCATCCTGCTTCTTGTGTTACAGTGATAAACGAAAGTTACCTAAGTTAAAGTTTTCTAAGAGATTGTAACTTTTGATTATGTTATACCAAGCATAAAACTGAATACTTAATCTCACAAATTATTAAATAATTTGACATCATTAGATCACAGTATTCATCCAGATGTTACACAATATACGAAAAGATCACATATACAACTCGGCATTATAAATTGCTACTCTTTTTCAGTACCTTCTATCCATGCTACATTGAGTTAAAATAATTATTCCCACATATGTTTGTGAACTATGTTATTACGGGCCACTTTCAAGTACCCGGGTTTATCCAAAGCTGAGAATCACAAATTTCGTAAAACGAAAACTCTTTCATCACAGTAACGACTAAATTAAAAATAGGAAAATAAATCAGCAGGGGAAAAAAACATATCTGCTGATGTTCATGCGATTTGTTTGTTAGCTTCCCATGCTAACTAGCAAATTTCCCCTGTCGTTTTTGTTAGAGAGGACTATAATTCAGAGAGTTCCACGTTAAAGGGACAGTATTTTAGAGTGAAGTATCCACAAACTCAATTTTAAATGAAGTTTCTAACATACATTTTGTCAAAGTAAAACAAAAACAATATTGATGCTGTGATCCGTAATGAAGTAATTATTAGTGAATGCTTTTATGTAGTTGATGAGAATATAATTCTATCAATTAAAAATATTTGACATATAATTTACATGGTTTTATCTACCCTTTGCAGAGCAGTTCTATAGATTATTCACACAAAACCTAATCTGATATGTACGGCTAATTATTATTAATATTCAAAAACTAGTTTCAAATGAGTAATAGCCCTGAAATAATGTTATAGGCAATAGTTAACTTCTTAAAAGACAGCTAAATATAAACGTTAGGCTGTTATGGAAACACTAATAAAGAAAAGTTCTGTTATATAATGCTTCACGAAGTTGTGCTTAATTTGTAAGAAAGGTTAAATGGAAAACAAAGAATATTTCGTAAGTCGTTCGTACCAAAAGTACCTGTACTTTACTTAGTTGTGTGTTTTATTAGACCGAGCAGGTGGCGCCGCGGTAACGTGTGAAACTCGCATTCGGAAGGTCACGGGTTCAAACCACCAGGGCCAACCTCACTGAAGGAATTTTCACGGTTTCTCTCGGTCGCTAGGCGTATGCTGGGTTGGATAACTTGATCCGCGAATTCCCCTATCATCCCCTTCATCACTACTTTTCGTTTCCTTCTTTCACTGCCATACCTGGCACTGGATATTGTAGGTGTATGTGTGCATTGTCGCATGCCAGTGTTTAACTAATCATTTTTAATTGGGAGTTTGAATTCCGTCCGGCGTGGCATTTCTTCCCCCACCTCCTAGTCAGTAGCTAGGTCAATCTTGTGTGTGCCTTCAGGGCGAGTGGTTGTTATGTATAGAATGCGTGTTTCCGTGTGAGTGTGGAGCATCTCCCTCCAATGTTTGTCCTGTAATCTGTTGTGAACGATGTAGTGGCACCATGTCAATTATTTAATAAACCTCAGGAAATGTGTTAAATGTGAACTTAAGTGTATTATGTTATGAATATCCCACGCTTGCTTTAAATTTGTGCAGTTAAGTTCCTGGTTCTCTCGTTGATACTACAGCTGCGCTCCCCAATGTTTATGCAGGGGTAACTAAATTTAATATCTAGCTGCAAAATGTTTTGGCCTCACCTCGGTGTATAACAACATGTTATGATCAAGTTTGTTCCTCAACAGGCCACTGACCCAAGGCATTAGCTTACAAAGAGGAAGAAAAATAATAATAAGTATATCTTATTAAGCCCTATACTTTTCCTATGTGTTTTTTCTTCTACTTCTTATAGTACGTAAGTAATAATAAATGAGAGTACGGGCTATTTAATAAATTTTCAAGATATTAGTTTGGTTAATCATACCAACATCTCAGTCTTGTAATACGAGTATCTTATTCAGTCATTACAGTCATTGTCGATAAAATGCGGATTGAATAATGTTTTCCCATGCAAGGGGGTTAACACTGGGAAAAATGCTATGAAAACCTGAAGGTGTTTGACTTAAGCATGCAAATCCTCGTTAACGTGCGCATTCTTCGCAATTGGAAGGGCGTCAGCCTGAGCAAACAAAGAGAGTTTCGTGAAAGTAAACAGGACGCCTTGTCCATGCGGGATTCAAACTGAGCTATCATTACACGAGTGTGATACCGTTGGTTGCAAAAGAAACGCCAGTCAACAATAGTACGCCTCTGCGTGCCAAAATACTTCACAGGCTTAACAATGATTCCGGAGAAGGTGTTTATGAGCGTTCTACTCGCGTACTTTTCAGTAATGCTGTCCCCCACTCTCTCTCTCTCTCTCTCTCTCTCTCTCACCACACACACACACATATACAACTCACTCTCCCGCATACAGTGGATAAGCGGAACATACGCTAAAACCTTTTATTTATTTATTTATTTATTTTTGGTTCTCTTCCGGGGATTTCAATGGACCTCAAAACGTGTAACTCCAGTAAAACATCGATATAGAATTTTCCCTTGAATGCAATGCTTTCCTCCGCCTTAGGTGAGCAACAGAGTAAATTCTGATGTGATACATTTATACGAATGTAACTTTCCGATAACTTGCTCGGTGTTTACGCTGGCGAGCGGTCGTTATCGGTGTTTACTCCGATCGCTCGGCACTGACCCCACATAACCTTCGGCCATAGCGGCTGCGTCACAATATAAATATAAATTCGCAATATGGAATACTTCCGAAACAGCTAATGTTACGGGATATTATGGAATAAGTTCTATATTTTAATGTACGCTTAACTTTTTCTTACTCTCGCTCTCTCTCTTTCAAGTTCATTAAAAATGAAGAAGACCTTCCAGGCTATTCACAGAAAATTTAAGATAAGAATTTTATTGTTTTTCTCCCTATCTCAAGCACGTTATATTGAGCTAATCTTGAGATAGTAGTTTTTGATAGACTAAAAGTTATATTTTACCCTGTAAATGGTGGTTTGATTTGAGTGAATTCTTAGAAAAATTTTGTGTTATATTCTTAAAATATGCCAAAATTAAATACTAATTTTCGTATTCACCCGACGTTTCATTTTTGAGTTACGTTGTACACAGATTCGCCATTTTATATAAACGTTCTATTTGGTTTTATGCCCTCAAAATCTACTTATCTGATAAAATATTGTTATGGTATTATTTGTCCCTGGTACTTAGTACATCGTACCTTCTCTATCACTGATAAGGAGGTAAAAAATAAGTATTCCGTCCTTGCCTTGCATTTAGTACTTTACAATAAAAAAATTGTTTCTCAAAATTGAAATTCTTCATGGAAGTAGTTTACAATTAGTCAAGCACAATAAATAGTTCCAATGCAAGGTATATAATGTATTTATATATGTTTAGAATGAGAGAATTCAGTTTTTGGGTGTTTTACTAACGTTACCATTAAATCAGAAATAAATTAGTATTACATAATCGTTCATATATTTGTTACAATAGTTCATATTTCTGAGTGTTTTCACTTAAGAGTAAAATAACTGTGTAATGATTACAAATGGCATATACATTTTCAGAGATTTAAACCATGGATGTTTGGCTGAGCAGCCGTTTCTCCAACAGTCCAGTTCTCCAGGTTCTGAAGGTTTTCAACTCTGATTCGTTCTTTGCATTCGCTGGTTTGCATGACAGAACATTATCAACATTGACTGTCTGTGGTATGCGAAAAATACCTGTTAGGAGCATTCCTTACTCCGAGACGCTATGGGACAAGGCATCTTAGGAATTTTCCACAACAAAGTGGCCAAGATGGGGATAGAATGTCTTGACTGTAAGGGGAATATCCTTAAAATAATTTCTCCCTGCATTTTCTAACCCTGCGTGTTAAGTTCTTTAAATTCTTAGAGCATAAACGTTCCATGTAGGAGATTTACTTTAACTAGGCGAAAGAACCGCTATGCAAAAGTCATTTTGTGGACATTCCCAGAAAATTCAAAATACACATTTCATTTGCCATGAAAGCATCTTAAACATATTATATTTTAATCGAAATCGTTATAGCCATTTTTGAGAAAATAAAATTTTTCGGAAAATGTTTCATGTAAAGAGTAGTCTGGGGTCGGGGGATTTTCTTGAAAATCCACATGTCGCATCTTTAAAAATACCGAACCTAAATACCAAGTTTGGTATTCATCCGACATTCAGTGTTTAGTAATTAGCATACAAATGGATTATTCATAACTCATTGCGTAAAATACTTAAGTAATACAAATGTGTTTATGCGTAATTAAGCTTGGTGTTTATTTTAAGGTGTAAAAAAGAAACAAATTCGCATTCTTCAACGGCAAAGTTAAAACAACAAATGATACTGGTATGATTATTTTAAAATAATGCTGAATAAATTACAAATCGTTGTGTTTAATATGTTTCATAAGGCTCCTATTGTATGTGTGTTGTATATGAATATAATGTTTAGTAACTTTCACACTTCAAATGAAAATACATTACCTACGTAACATTGTAATAAAGCACATACCTGTGTTGTATCTATCTTCGAAACGTTGGGCAACATATGTATCGGCCATGATATGAGTGCGTGTGATGGAAAGAGGAGCTAAACGGTTCTGAAATAGGTGGGTGGGGCATCGTAGGACACTGGTGAAGAAAACATATGCAATTCCGATTTGTATTTACTAGCGAAACCGAGGCCTGCAAATGTAGCAGTGTGTTCATTGTGCAGCTGTACATTCCCCTACCGCCTTGCCCCTCACTCCACTCTGGCTCCTAGCCTTGTTTGTCAACAAATATCTGTGTCACCCTCCTCCAAGCACATTCATTATATTATCTTTAAATAAAGATTTACAAAACTAAAATATTTTTATTTTTACAATGAAATGTAATGTTTTATACTTAAACTATGTAAATAAAATGTAAATGGATTTAAACCACTTAAACAGTAAGTTAGCAGCTTATGTTTGGCCGACACATTTTCTTAATTGGAAAAATATTTCAGTTTTATTATTAACAATAATATACCTCTATGATTGATTTATTCTTAAAAAGTTCTCCAACCAATCTACATCTAAAGTGTAATGTGTTCCGTTATTTATTTAATGTTTTAAAGAGTTTTTAGTGGCCGACTAGTAAAATAAGTATATCTGAATGTTATTTAAGACATATTAAAGATTTTTCGTAAAGAAGTTTGGTTGAGACCCCGAATCATAGAAACTAAAACTGACAGCCCTAACTTTACTTATTAAAACCCTTAAAATAAAATCTTTAAAGCCAGATAAAAAAACAAAAAGAATTAAGACAACCTGGGTCTTTAATCGGAGATGATCAAATTTATAATGTTATTGCAACAGCCCACGCTTTTATAATCAGGAGAAGTTACTTTTAAACGTTGCTGTTATTGTGTACAATATTTTCAATTTGTGTAATGAAACAACAGGCATTTATTTAAGCCACCATAAAAGTAACTATATCAAACATCATTGCAGATAAAATTTAATTATATAAAACTACATTGTACGAAAATATACAACATTTTCAGGGTAATTAAGAGATATAAATACATTTCAAATACCATACATGTAGTCAGTCCAGACTCCATTTCTGAAACTGAATTCAGCACTGAACGAATACACTATCGTAAGCAATCTTGGACAGCAGCAAGTCGGCAAGTTGTATTTGTTTATATCAAGCCACTGCCATTATCAGTGATCGTATTCAAGCCAAATCTGCCAACATTATGACAATTAATGGGAAGTGTGCGGAAAAACAAATTGTGCGTGAATAATTGTAGGACATAAATATGGAAAAATAATAGCGGGCGGAAAAAACTATGTGACGTAACAATTAAAACTTTTTGTATCAAAAAACTACTTGATTGATGCCTCCTTACCTATATAAGAAGAGTTCAAGAATAATAAATAATTTTACTGTACAAATTTATATATCTAGACCCAAAACCAAAAATAAATGTAACATTGCAGCAATGCGGTACGAATTGCTGACACCATTTTCCCTGTATCTCACTGTTTTAGAGGATTGACGTTCACAAACCCTGTTTGGTTTACTCAAGAGCCACAGAATCGATTTCCGTACAACTTCAAAATTAGTTTCATCTAAAGCCACTCTATTTCCTTTACGGCGACCACTCATAGCGGCTTAGCAACAGGATACCATCATTGCCGTTAATGGACCGCACATTTGAATGTGAGATTTACACGCCACAGCTTTAGCTTCATGGTAAACCCAAAATGTACAAAAGTGCCACATGGCTTGGCCTTGCCCAAAATTATGAAATCTGCAGAGATAAAAGTTACTCCGCAACGTAGTTGTTGACTGTATGCCCTTTTGTGATGCCGGGTAAAAATAATTAAATGAAATGACACTAATTTTAACTTTGGAGACCCAAAAGGCCAATTTTTGCATATGTAACGAGGAAAAGCGGCTGTTTGCTGGTGAAACAGGTGATTGAACTGGTAGGCAGGGGAAGTGATTTCCGCTTGCGTGATTGCGATTCAAATAATAGCTCATACCCTATAGTGAATTTCCGCGTAATCAACAAAATATTGCGTCGGATATCGTTCATTGTATCTGGTATATTTTGCAATAAAGTGTCCCGAGAGTTAATTTACAACGCGGCGTTTTCAGCATATTATCTCAGCTGTGTATACTATGCTGTTATCTAGAGCAAAAATTTGAATTTTAATATCTCTGGGCAAAATTCAGCGGCTCACACTCAAATACACAGGCCTCTTGGGGAGCTGTGCATAAATGCAGTGCACCACAACTATGGTCTTTCTCTGCCTATAGTACAATAATGATATCCTACATAGCTAGTGTATGTTACCTACATAGCAATTGGAAGGAGTATAAACGCACTCTCTTAGAAGATAACTCTATGTATAAATATGAATCAAAATTACAGTCCTGTTTTAGTACGTTACAGTTTATTTCAGCAGGAAAAGAAATTGTGCTATTATAATTTACATATTAAATGATTAAGGCAAATATGATAAAACCGCAACTTATCTACGGTTTATATTTGCTTCAGCTTTATTTGCCAAAATTTAGCACTTTTATTTTATAAAATACCAATTTATATTAGGTTACCACGTTGCAACAGCGGCGGAATAAATGATACCACACACAAACTTCACACAACTTTAGTGTGTCACCTACTCGCTTTCATATCTTCGGCATAAACATCTTAACAGTAGCAATAAATGTACTCGTTTTTATTTGCTTTTGTTGAATATTTAAACACAATTAATTTTATTTGTCAGTAATGTTTATTGCCGACTAAACAACACAAGTATTCCATTTCCTTAAATCGTTAAATAGAAGTAGTGATTTTACTCTATTTGTTCTCACTGCATAGGGTACTGTATTTGTTTGCTTTTTAAATAAGCGCATAATAAGCAAACGCTTAGCTTAAAACATTTATTTCCTTTTAGTGTTTCATTCAAATATGTTTCGGTTTAGTTGTTTTACTATAAAAAATTTGGTTGAAATAATTAGCTTTGGAATTGAGCATCACTATCAAAGTTATTTTGGTAACGTAGTAACCAATTCGCAGCTACACCGTAGACAGAGAGCTCATACTCTGCAACAGACCTGACCGTATTCTTCAAGTGTGAATTTCCCACTCACCCAGCTTTTTTCCAAAAACGCATTAAATATTAAAAAAGTGTTTATAACTTTTTCAAAGTTCTCTTCTGGATCTATACTTGGTTTAAAGGGTGACGTCTATGCACCTTCAGTCTGGTATAGTTATAGTATCTATAACATAACCTATATATTGCCTATAACTTTGTGACTTAATTTTTCTTAAGTAATGCTAAATACAGTATTTGTTGGACGAATTTCACTTAATAGTTTGTACATTGTTTGTAGGATATGTATACAGGGTGTGTCAAAAAGCACAATATTCCAAATGTTTACTTTTACCTCATTGAACCTGTGATATAATTTTATGTTCACTTTTTTATGTAAATTGTTTTCTTTGCAGTGATCATAGCTTATGGTCGTCTCTCGTAAGCTTGTAAAAATGATACTCTCACAGTTTATGATCATTCTCGGTATACTAATGCATTCGATTTTCGATTATTTCTGGTTCGTTCTCAGATTAAAATTAAAATGTCATTGCAACTCAGACAAGTACATTACACACTGAATCGCCGTGTTCATTAGGTTAAAAAGCACTTTTCTTCTAAGACCGGTTACAGAGTAGTTCTATTGTCGTTCTAGATAACATTCCTCTAATTTGTCTTTACTTAAACACTCGCTGCACACTTTTAAAATTGAGAGTTATATATCATCAACGCGAAGTTAGACTATATCACCCATACGTATTTTCTAATAGCTTGGTTCATTCCCTTTCACTGGGTGCAGAATGAAACTTGGTAAAAGGCCACTCTGAGGATTTAAGATATTTGCAAACGCAAAGGAACCGGCGTTAATACTTAGTTCACTTCTACTAAGTATACCTACTGGATGGCTCAGGCGGTAACGACTGTGGCCCGCATTCTGGAGGTCCCGTGTTCGACCGCCCACTCTCATCCATGGGTTATCTTCGGTAATTTTCGTTCCATTGATCATTTTAATTCATTCCTCACACGGTGTAATTTATTTTCAGAGTTGAAACTGTCGGTGATGATGTTTCGACGCAATGTGGCAGGGAAAAAGGGTGCTCTCTCTGTAAGCTTTCTCCATCCCTCGGCCTTCGGCGGGTTGCCGGGGTATAAAGACCGCCCTTGGGGGGGGGGTGTTGGACCCAGTGTGGGGTCCCCGCTCTGCTGTCCGATTGGCGGGGCGTTGCATATCTGGGAAATGTAGGGACCCTGACATTGCTGTGCCGTCCCTCCTGGTTCCGTCTGCCCGTTGTCTCCCTTCACCTCATCCCTCCATCCCGGGGGCGAACCTCGTGGGACGTCGGTACAGTACCTCATTCCTGGATCTGTGCCCGCAATCCAATATCCAAAAATCTACAAATTGTTGTTTTACTATCTCATACGTTTTACTATTAATAAAAGACAATAAAAAGAATAAGCTGATATTTATCTTATTGAGTCTGTGTCTTGCCACCACTTCTTTTTTCTTTCGTTTTCCTAGCTTATGAGCAATTCCAGAAATTTAGCTGCAATTAACTATGCTTAGAGATTAGGTTTGAAATAATAATATTTCTGGGTAATAATAGCTTATTTGCATAATTTATTTTAAAGGTAGTGCAAATAGCTTCGACTCTAGTTTTAACTTTTGGACGCTACTCCTTTTATTTCTTCTAGGATTCTGTCACTGGACGCTTCTTTAAGTATGTAAAGCCACGTCATTTCATTATGACACAAAAAATTACAGAGATTGCTTGAATTTCTTTCTATACTCTCGGCATCTGATCGATACAATGCCCCACTTAATGCTTTCTAGATATTCCACCAGAATATGGAATTTGTTTAACATTTTTAACCTCCTACGTAGCAAATTAAAACAAAAAATGCTACACGAAATACCGAGCGGGGTACCAAGGAAAGGTTTACTAAATAGCAGGTTTAACGACTAGAAACAGAGCAACTATGTAAACTATTAATGTGTCACACAATAATGTATCCTAATTTAACATTTCTTGATAACAAAATTCTTTAAAGTTCGCATTTTAATAATTGAGAATTATACTTACAATAAGCTTGTATTTTATGGATTTGGAATGTATTGTACAATTTAAAAAATGTTCTAATCACTGTAGATTTTCCTCTTTTCATTGTTGGAATTTTAACGTGCTCAGTACGCATAAGTGAAATTGTATAGCCTACTATTGCATGGAAGTGGTTCTGGCCTAAAATATATCTTATTACTGCAAAAGATAATTACGAGTTCCCCACTTGACTCTCACCCTGTAAACCTTTATTTGCAAGTGAAGCAACTTAAACCCTCTATAGTTATATTTTCTTGATCTGTTAATGTTTTAAGGAGAAATATCACAAACGATGAAGCCAGAAGCACATTTTGCTGCCACAGTACAATATATTAATATTCACACACCATTCTCAAGGCTAAGTAAGATGCATGGTAATCATGTTTTAAATGCAATTAATATTATATATAGTATGCTTCCAGAAAAAATTACAAATTTAAATATAAGACAGCACAAGATTCAGTTACGCTTATGGTTGAAAGAAAACTGATTTTTGTAATATGTAGAATTGCTTTTAAAACAGTTTCCTATTTTAAATCACATGTGTTAAAATAACATCTAAGTTAAAGACTATTTAACCTATGTGTATTATATTTATGGAATGACAAGGCCAGTTATATGTTCTTTATACTCAAAGGCTAGAATAAATATCGATATTGTATAAAAATTTATTTTTAAGCGTATGGTATTTTGTTTGCTTCTTGTTTTCTAAGATTTATCTCACAGCCACCCCTTTCTGAGGTTTCAAGCAAGTTGATCAAGTTTTTTGTGTGTATCTAGTCACTTCAAGAAAGATGATACAAAGGAAGTTCAAATGTCACCATCTGACGTCATTGCAGTAAGTACTTGCAGGTCCAAGTTTTAGCTCGGCATAAAAAAACTGTCTCCTAGTAGTACCTTGTGGTCCAAATTGGTAAATGTTGTAAAAGCATGTTAAAATTTGGACTTCAACAACTGAGAGAACTTTGTGTCCCGGCGTGTACTAGGCATGTCGTAATGCTCCGTCTTCAGGCTTGGGATTATTCTAAAGTTGGTTTCCAGCGCACAACGACCGAGCGAGATGACTCCGCGGTAACGTGTGAGACTCGCATTCGGGAGGTCCCGGTTTCGATTCCCACCGATTGCTCAATCTGACTATGGGTTTTTCGTGGTTTTCCCTGGTTGACAAAGCGAATGTTGGCGTGATGTATTCTATCCCCTTTCCCTATTTCCCCTCAGGCCATTTCCCTTTCATGTTTCAGGTTGACTCCAAGGCTCTGGTTCGGTCGGTGTCGGGCAAATGGCGCAGAGTCTTGCACTTTGGAAATGTTTCCCCGGTCCCACTGGAGGGACGTCTCCGAGCGGCCGTCCCTTGGATGGGTGGTAAAGCTTGGAAATTTTAGGGAACTCTGCGCGTCTCTGTCCACTTGCGCCGGCTTTGCTCTGCAACCGTGTGTCGCCTGCGGTTTCCTCACCTCGTCCAGTCCTCCCTGGGGCGTACGCAGAATAAATCCCTTGAGGGTCGCAGTGCTAGATTTACCTTCCATACCCTAGTCCCTTCCAGTCCAGCGTACATCAGCAGGGTATGGAGTAATTTAAATAAGCTGATAGTGAGACAAATTATTTGGATAATTCTGTTGTGATTTACCGTAGCATTCTGTTTTTTGCATTTTTGCCTTTTGAGCTACTCTTTTGCTAACATTAAAACTTATTACAGCATATAATTCATACTGGATTAGAATTTACGTTTCAATATCCAAAACGAAGTCCAAATCCAGTTGCCGTTAAAAAAAATAGTTATCGAAAATGGATAGTTTGCAAATAAAAATACTGTATGCTTTTGCTGCTCTCAGTAACTGAATAACGCATAAATTACCTTCACATCTATTTCAAATATTGCGTTGAAATCTGGATAGGATTTAAACAGAGTTGGATGGAAATGTTAACATATTTAGTTTTTAATTTAAAACATCGTGTTTCCATATACACTTGGTCAGAATATTCGCTGCATAGTTTTGAAGTATAGGCACACAGGGAGTGCAATTAAAGATGCATTAAAATTTGCATTCATAAATGAAATCAACGCTGAGTGATTTTTCAGTGAGCAAATGCAAATTGATTCCATTGCATATTTGGAACTTCATGAACATGTTTCCCAGTACCCCCTCCCGCAACCATTCCAATATGGTGCAAATCGCTGTCCACTGAGAGCAGCGCATTTAAGAATATTCAATATAGTAAATTATTGCTATAAAAATAGAATAAAATAACAGCAACGCGGTTTTCCGATGGACGGTGGGAAAATATTACATTCGCTAAGAATAACATTAACCTTTGAAATGATATGTACCGGCAATGTAGAACGTTAATGGGGGTTTCTCTGTACTGAGCTTTTTATACGCTTTGGTTGAAATGCCCTTAATCACTGTGATTTAAACATCTCAAAGCAAAATAGTAAACTCATATGTATAGGTTCCATTACTAATTCCTGTTCCGAATTACTTTGCCCGTATATTTTAACGGCCACGTGCACTATTCACTTTTCATTTGCAGCTGTCGTGAATTAGTTGTTGCGAGATATAAACTAGTTCCTTATTTAATATGATTATTTATCTTAACACATTCGAATAGAATGGTAAAATTTACAACCGGGTAAAATCAGATATCTTGCCAAACAAAATTAGTGCTTCTGGAATGCATGTAAATTCTTATCAAAATAGTTAGGAGGATCCTCCAGCTCAAACCTGCCTTCCAGGATGACGAAAGCATAGTGCATGTATCATAATAGTGTTTTTATCGATTTTATTGCCTGACTTTGCATTGCACAGGGCTTCTTTATCATACTTCACCAATCAAAGGTGTGCACTAGCTAATCAGAGGGAAAGGGAGCGCGGAAGAAAACATGTAAACGGGTCAACGTTATAAGAAACAGGGTTTATACACAAGCCATTATTTTGCATAAGATTCGCTTTTACAGTGACTTCCAGGTGGCTTTAATTGACTTCTGTTATAAATATAATACGCATTCGCTTGTAACCAATGTAAGATATGACATTATAAAGAAAATCATATAATTTATTGTTACAATGACTTTCCTTAGCCGATTTCGTTCATTTTAGAGTAAGTTGAGAAATTATTATATTACACGCAAAAATTCGAGGATCCCTGTTCGAGGATTCCTGAACCTAAAAAGAATTTCAGAAAATATCGGCGTGAAAGAGAGAGAGGAAGAAACATCCAACTTGATCTTTAAATTCAGTATATTCCCAAGATGCGGCACGGAAGATTTTTAAGAAAACACCCAAAGCCAAATTACCATTATACGAAACGTTTTTCAATTTTTTTACTTTCTCAATAATGGCTCTTAAAATTTTCTTTAAAATACTATATATTTAAAACATTTATATGAAGAATAAAATGTATATCTTGAATTTACTGGAAATAGCTTGTGAGGTTCTCTTCATTCAGAAGGAATGTTGTATAATTTTTATAACTAGTACACCATAAGAAATAGACAAAAAAGCACTACACAAAGGAATACTAAATTTCACTGTAATCTAGCTAGGTGTTCTTGCTTCTAAGAAACTACCAAAAACATTAATTACACGCACATGAAAATTACCAGATAAAATTATTTGGAATTGTGATTCAAAATAGTACTAAGATTTTCAAGGAAAATACGAAATAAAAGAAAGCAAGAGGGTCTAATTGAACGTGAGTCAAAAAATTATTGTATAGTAAATGTATACTAAAGCGTCTTTGGTAACCAGAATATCTGGTAAACATAAAAAAGGAATTCAAAGTAAGAAAAAAGTAGAACAAACATGGGTTATAATATGTATATCTACTGTACTTCTTCACAAGAAAAAATACTTTAAAACTAAATATACAATATTCTGTGGTTTTATAGGACTTTCAGTGTAAGCTTTGCATATGTAGAAGTGATTACTTTTAGGTCTCGTGCTCGTGATCTTATTGGGCGGCAGCTTTGTTCAACTTCTCTGCCAGGTAATATGTAGTACAGATAGCATTGTGCTCCGCCACAAAAATGCGATATCAAGACTTCACCGGAATACAGGAATTGAAAAGAATAATTTTCAGATGGGCTCGGTCAACCCCCCCCCCTCTACACACACACATATACATATATATGTTGACGATCTGTATACATAAAATTTCAGATTTTCTGTTTTCAGTTTGCATGTATACGAGTATTTGTATGTACATTTTACTAATTTCTGCAGCAATTGTTCTCTATTCAGACAGCCCTAAATTCCTGCATTGGCAAAGGTGAAAGACGAATAAATGTTCTTACCACCACCACCACCACCACCACCACCACCACCACCACCACCACCACCACCACCACCACCACCACCACCACCACCACCACCACCACCACCACCACCACCACCACCACCACCACCACCACCACCACCACCACCACCACCACCACCACCACCACCACCACCACCACCACCACCACCACCACCACCACCACCACCACCACCACCACCACCACCACCACCACCACCACCACCACCACCACCACCACCACCACCACCACCACCACCACCACCACCACCACCACCACCACCACCACCACCACCACCACCACCACCACCACCACCACCACCACCACCACCACCACCACCACCACCACCACCACCACCACCACCACCACCACCACCACCACCACCACCACCACCACCACCACCACCACCACCACCACCACCACCACCACCACCACCACCACCACCACCACCACCACCACCACCACCACCACCACCACCACCACCACCACCACCACCACCACCACCACCACCACCACCACCACCACCACCACCACCACCACCACCACCACCACCACCACCACCACCACCACCACCACCACCACCACCACCACCACCACCACCACCACCACCACCACCACCACCACCACCACCACCACCACCACCACCACCACCACCACCACCACCACCACCACCACCACCACCACCACCACCACCACCACCACCACCACCACCACCACCACCACCACCACCACCACCACCACCACCACCACCACCACCACCACCACCACCACCACCACCACCACCACCACCACCACCACCACCACCACCACCACCACCACCACCACCACCACCACCACCACCACCACCACCACCACCACCACCACCACCACCACCACCACCACCACCACCACCACCACCACCACCACCACCACCACCACCACCACCACCACCACCACCACCACCACCACCACCACCACCACCACCACCACCACCACCACCACCACCACCACCACCACCACCACCACCACCACCACCACCACCACCACCACCACCACCACCACCACCACCACCACCACCACCACCACCACCACCACCAAATAGTGTTTACAATACACAAATACGAGCTTAAAACTGCCTTGTAGTAAAATTATACTGTAAACTCATTCCGTGAATAGCCGAAGCTGATTATACAGTGTTTTAACATACCATAAATGGCTTATTTTGGAACATTGCCTGCTTTCTGGCAAAAATGAAATGGAAAGCTAAGCAAAATGTTACTCCTTGTTTTGTTTCGTGTATACATTGTTTATTTTGTTTGGAACACGGCTCCACTTTCTATGATACGGGAGTAACTTTATAGCCTCTTAAATCAAGACCTAAACCTAAAGCTGAAATACTACTTCATATCGTCAGGCATTATAGAACAAAAAAATAAAATGTAACAGAAAATGAAGTTTTCGCTGGAGCTATGGTAAGCTAGAATTTTGAGCTTCGCCGTTCATCTGCAAGCACTAACATAAGTAAACGTTTACTAACTGAATAATAGGATTTCTATACTGGAGCACTCTCACTTTCGGGACCGTTTATGTACCGAATTTAGTATTCAGCTCTTTCATTGTTATTGCAGAAAGTTTCTAAGGACCTTTAGTTATTTCAGTGGTTGAAGTAATATCTCCAAATGATGTGAGCTTTTAGCAGTCATGTAATGAATTCCCATTCTTTTAAGAGAGTTTAAATGTTGATTTTCGTATTTTATTTATGTTTTCATTCACAAGTGTTCAGTGCGTATAAAAATTTCAGATTTTCTGCTCATTTGGGTGTAGTTTTTAGAGCGTTAGGCTAATTTTAAACACTTTTAAAATTTTGCTTAATAGCTCTTTTTGATATTAGTGCTTTAAAAGAGATCGTTTTTGTTTTGATCGAGAGGCTTCAGACAGTTATTGGCAGAACCACGCTACGGACACCGAGAATTTGAGCCTGGAGGATTATCAGATATTCTTTGTAGCATAAGTGTGGGCTTTATTTAAAATTTAGATTTAAGAGTAACTTTTGACGAAATAGAATTTTATATACAAATGTGTCTTATTTTAGAAACTATTTGATTCAAAGTGTGCAGTTTTTATCAAACGTCTTTACCTAAATAAGCCTTTTTTAATGAAAGCATTTTATCATAATATATTGTTACATTTTTAAAATTTAAAGCAAATTGTTTTTCAATACAAATTTTAGACTATATTTTAAAATAATCAAAACTGCTGTTCATATAAATAAAAGCTTTTGTTTTCAAATCAACAGCAAAATGTTACACAATATTTCAAAATATGACCCGAGAAAAAGAGATCCTTATCTTAAATAGTTATACAATTTATCATCAGTTGGTTAAATTTAACATAGTTTAAAGAGGAAATTTATAGTTTCCTAAACTGCCTGACTTATTGGACTTTGGAAATGCCTGTTGCTCAATCCGGTTTTACCAAACGAACAAGAACTGCATTATTTTTTGTCAGAATGTATTAACATAAATTGTTTAAAGGAAAGAATCTGGTACTAAGGAAAATACACTGTTCAAAGTTATGCTTAAAGGTTTTAATGAATCTGGTCCGGGTTTTACATCAGGTTTTCAGAATATGTTTACCGTTTTTCAATTGACTTTTACCGCATTTTCACGGTGGATAGTTCACTTTATGACGGTTAGTCATTTTAGTTTCTCTACCACGTACAGTAAGAAGGGGAAGTTTTTCAATAGCAATATTTCACTTGAAATACATGTTCTGAGGTGCCCTGAATCCAAATACAGAATTTCTGGAAACATTTCCATATGTGTGTCTGTTTGGAACAGCATAACGAAAAGTCGGATAAACACCAAACTTGGTATTCAGGTTCAGTATTTTCTAAGGATGCGACACGAAGATTTTCAAGAAAATTACCCCACCCCATACTACCCTTACATGGAGTATTTTTCTTTCTCAAAAATGGCTGAAATGATTTTGACGAAAGTATTACATGTTTAAGATATTTTATGGCAAATAAAATGTATGTCTTGAATTTTCTGGGAATGTCCCCAAAAGTCCTCTTCATTCTAAATGTCCTTTCCATAATTGGTAAACCGTAAGATATAGACAAAATTTTACTACACAAAAAATTTAATTCTCATTAAAACACAAAATTTATGTCCTATACACTTTTTTGTCCAGTGATCCATTTCCGAGATATTCATTGTTATTTGTTTGAATTTTCTCAAATGATAATTCGTTATTCATTTCTTTTTTTATGTCCTGGACCTGCAAAGACAATGGAATACTCCACATAGCAACCGGCTCTTAAAAGATTTGACTATCGCTTTAAGCTACAGCATTCCCCTTGTACCCACGAGAAAATTAGCAATAAAACAAAATAGCAATCGTTTATCTCGATTAACATGAGATAGATGGAGAGTAACGTTTATAAAAATAGTTTGTACAAGAGTAGAGAAAGTGATGTGACTGCAACATATTAGATTTAGTTTTTTAAATGAGATGGAAATGTTGCACACTTATACAACATATGATCATATATAGTTACCACCACGTTTGTTATTGTCAGGCATAATAATTCTTAAACAATTGATTTCAGGTTATCTACACTGAAACAATTATCACTGCAAATAATGCAAAGGAACAGCGACCAAGTGTCACTGACAGGCAGGTTGAAATCGGTTTGATTGGTGTCTGCAAACAACAAGAGACGGTACGAGGAATGGAGTTAGTTTATTGCCTGTGACGTTCAAGTAACAGTTCAGCTTTATTTCCTTCCGTCTTGTCTTTACTGCTTAGAAATAACTATACCTGATTGTTAAATTACGAAAGTTGTGGTTGTTTAGGTCATATCGCAAAACTAACTTTACATCTTTTTGTCTAAAAATATTGACGGTTTTTCTTTTCACTCAGTTGCTATAATAAACTGAAAGGAGGGAAACAATTTAAGACAGATGCATTAATAGTTATATAAGGACGCAGAGAAAGACACCCGTGTTGTCTTCTAATCATACATAACTAACACATACATACATACATACATACATAGATACATACATACATACATACATACAACACGAGAGCTGTACTAATTTGAAAATGAGTATATCATCTCGTAAAAAAGAGCAGTCAAATTTAAACAAACCTTAAAGGTAAACAAATTTAACGTATAACAGTATAGTAGTATAAATTCCACTTAATAATAATAATAATAATAATAATAATAATTAGTAGGAGTATAATGCACTCCGCCGAGCTAACAGACAAACGTTATGGGAAATGTTACTAATTAAAGGATACCTACCGTGCCTAATTAAAGCAATAGAGGAACTGCTTGAAGATACCAATATAATTATACATACCGTATTTAAAACAACACGTAAAATTAATACTATACTGGGTTAAGTATTACCCGGTGTTGTTCAATATATATGCCAGGTGGCCCACACAAGCCATCCTTAGTTGAAGTTAGTTTATACCGGTTAGTGTGGATGTCAAAAGGTTTGCCTAGCAGAACTGCAAAGGGGACTCTATATGGTTAGAGAGGAGACCGCTAAATTAAAGACGAATGATTAAAAACGAGCACTTTAACTGCTATTACTGGTCTCAGAGCTCATTCGTTAGAGAAACTGCCTGCTATATGAGGTGTTTTGGATCCAATTTCCGGCTGGACTTCTATGCCCTGAGTCTGGTGTTTGAATACGAGAGTACCTATGTGTATGGGGGTGTTATCCGTTACTTAATAAGCAATTCGCCCATTAACATGAATTCAGAATTGCCGCTTGAGCAAATCTGAGCACACATGTTAAGGCATTTATTTCCATGACAGTTAATCTACAAGCAGTAAAACCATATATCACCAGTTGGTGCCGCAAAGTTAACAAGGTTGAACAAAATTCTATTTTATTGTGTTTATGTATCCTTAAATGTTCGTTCAAAATAAATTAGTTTCCATTACTGCATTATTCAAAATAAGCATGTGCAAAAACATGCTCACCTTGGTGGATGACTTGATGTAAGGGCCTCTCAGACCTAGTCATATCTGGAATGACTTATAATTTCTTAATGGTATTTCTGTACCTCAAAACAAACAAATAACGTGTGCAAAAACAGATGTCGTATCTGAAACGGTTCAGAATACAGCCTTCGAGCTTCAGCTGCATTTTGGTGCGTCTCCACATAGATCCTATCCATATCTGTGTGTTGATTATTGGTAAACGTTACCTATTTGTCTGAATGATCTGGCTCGAACTGCATGCAAGTGACCACGCGACCCTTACCAGTACGCTACTACCAAGTAAACGCCTATGGACAGCAGCACTACTGCAGTGACCTTTCGCTTTGTACCTGCACTGCCCCTTTGAACATCAGTGATAAGGCAAGTTATTTTGCAACTATGTATGCGGGAAACATAAAACTGCAAAGCACGGCTTAGGCCATTTGGGACACCTGGTATATATATGTTTGTGTGTGTGTGTGTGTGTGTGTTTGGTGCGTTTTATATAGAAGACATTTTAAATAAATTGACTGTTTCAGTAGGAATAACTGTTGGTAATAAAACATATATGAATAATCCTATTTTTGTTGATGTACCTACTTACAATTCGAAAAATTTAAGGCGCTTTACAAAAATCCTTGCATGAGTTAAACAAATTCTGTAAATTATATAATTTTAGGATATGAATAAAAAAAAAGCAAATAAAGTGTCTTTTAAAAGCAAAAATCTAGTGTAAGCTAACATTTTGTTAGAGGTCAAAGTCTAGAACTATTACGAAATTTAAAATATTTAGGATGTGATATCAGTTGTGATGTAGAAAGTATTTTTAATTCAAAACAAAATAAATTCCTTACGGTATGTGGAACTATACAGAGAATTTAAAAAAAGCAACGAAAGAAGTAAAAAAGAAAGAAGCAAAAATAGTTATGGCAATTCCTACATATTGTATGCCGATGAAACTTGGGGTCCAACAAAAAAAGTGGTGTATAAAAAGCTACCTTTCCAACTTCTGGCATCCAGCTAGTGTTTCTATAAAATCGACCCATGACTACTAGCTCTGTGATATCGTGTCAGAGAAGCATAATGCGCAGCCGACCTGGTAGCTGTTTCTGGGTTCATTCCGCGCGCTTGCGCGCGCATTCACACACACAAGCTTCCGTGGGGTTTATGGGTCGTAATTTCATTGGTTTATGGCTCAATATTTCTGACCGGAGTCTACATTTTCTACGGAATCGATGCTTCCCATTTATTTAAGACATCAATTGCAGACAATATGTGACTGCAAACACATCAAAAAGTGAAGCATTTCTTTGGTATCAATTTCCTTTCCCTCCATGGAACTTTGTCTGTAATTATAAGTTAATTTGAAAACATCATTCAGGATAACAGGATAATAAATTATACCGCTAAATAATAAGCACCTTTGAAATGAATTACCTGGAGTAATATATAAAGGATGCGTCACTCAATATTTCCTTTCTAGGAACTTTCTTCATATGCTGTACCCTTAATTTGCATTATAGCCATTAGTTCCAGCTTGTAAATATCGAATTAAGGCTGCAAAGTCATTTACAACTATGAAGTTATGCCTAATTGATCCGTTTCACCTTTGAACTATATCCCAACTGTACCTGAGTCTTTACATTTTTATTCGCCTTTCTTTTTGAATGCTTCGTCTGGCTTCAGAAAATAAAACCGATTCAGTTAAGCTTATTATTTTCTTAAAAATAAGCGGGTAACATGCCTCTTAGGAAACAGCGACCCTGTAGATTGGCGACTGTAGCGGGAAATCGTTGATCAGTAGCATCTGGAAAGCGTCGTTTCTCTGGTTGATGTTATCTGCTGCAGTGTTCTTGTCCTCGGCTATTGCTGCTCGTCGGTGGCTGTGTTTACCATTCCTAATCTTTACCTATATAGCTAATTCTTGGGTCTCGGGTTATCGTAGGTGGGGAAATTAAAATATACTGCATCTCCTTTAATAAATGTGGTTTATTATCAATTCAAATGTTTATGAGCGACTAGCTTTTCCCATTATACCAGATCACACCATTTGAATAAATCAGGAGCCTAAACTAACTGCCCACGCTTCCCACCCATATTCACACACGTACGTGCATTTATTGTCAACAGCGTAGCACTGTGTCGACGAGATTCTAGTAGAGAGTGAAAATTTGGGGCTTTGTTCCCCCTTATATAACTGAGCCTAGTGACGCTCACCTCCGCCTCAAAATGTAACGACATTTGCAATTGGTCCTGAGACCGCGCTACCCTAACATGTATGAGAAACTTCTACTTCAAAGTTTTGCGCTTACGCGTCCCCGTGATGCATCAGGAAGCGGATTCAATATATCCGTCGCTTTCCCTTCTCCATCTGTCGCTTTATATTTCTCCTTACCGCCACCGGCTCCCTGTTCATTAGCTTGGTAAAAGTCGGGCTCTACTTAGAATTATCCTTTATCTGGAATTATCTAACTCACCCGTCTCTTACAATCTGTTTCGTACAATTCTTGGCTGTTAAATAGTTTAACATTATATTATTACTATGGTGAATTATATTATTACTGTGTACAGTTCCTATATATCCCTTTTCACGACCCTGTTCACGTAAGCCCGAAGTACCCGGTGTGCAGTCTCGATGTGGGCCCCAGCTCAGGGTTACGAGTGAAGGTCTCAGCGGCATCAATAGCGGAGAAGAAACGATAGAGATGCCGCAAGAGGCAACCCTAGCACACAAGAGTTAATGGCTGCACCTGCTACCTTGCAATTAGGTATGGGATTACCAAGGCTAAGGGAGCTCACTCTGACAGATACCCTGATCCTCCAGGTTGAAGTTTGTGCGATGGGCTGGAAAATCTTCCAGGTAAAAACCAGCCAACCCCTAAGTCTCAAAAGAATAGTAGCCCGACTGATTTAAACCCAGCAGATGAGCTTCTTGAGACCCTTAATGGGAGTCACTCTTAGAGATTGCATTCCCAATCAAATCATAAGGGAAGGGTTAGGAGTTACAACATAGTCCAGGAAATAAAAGAGTTAAACATAAATGGAAATAACACCTTTTTATTTTGGACGAGCAAAGAATACAAAATTCGGCATTTCAGAGAAGGAGCAATGTGGGTAGATCTGAGAAAGTCCGAAGAAGAAGAAGCGTTCTTCATATAGGTAACTGTATCTTTAAACTATAAACAGAAAGGCATTACAAAAACGTTTTCAGCTCATTATTTTATTTACATTTTTATTTATGATTTGTCGCTTCACTTGATGGCCCAACACTCAGATCTGTAGATTAAACTACAGCCTGCTATGGTTTTTTAAAATGTTAAGATTGTTCTTTCCTATTTGTTTTCAAGCGCAGATTTTACTGTATCACAGATATGCTGAAGCTGGAGTTGTAGTTCTATAGGAATGTGCCTCATAAGGCATACCAAATAATTGTTAATTTAAGTTTCAAATTTATTTCAGTACCTGTATTTTTCAAAAGGCTCTCGTTTTGAGTTTCTGTCGATATTTTTAAAATGCTATAGGCATAATTTCTTAAAGTGGAAAACAGGCTAGCTGACTTCGTGTTCATTATCTGTGAGGACAGCCAGATAATAGCCAAATTGTGTTATTTATATAATACTTTATACAATATTTGTCTATTTTTATTATTATTGGTTTCTGTTGCCTAAAAATAGTTTTGCAGTTTTCGTTTACTAATTTTATGAAATGCAACGGTAACACATCGGTATGATTGTAAGGTTTTTGGTTATTTATCTGTCAGCAATGTGTAGTGCATTTAATTGATTGAAATGGGAATTTAAACAAAATGCTAATTCATAATAAGTAAGCAAATTACACTCTTCTGAAAGGGTAACAATGGAAGTAGGTTATGATGAAAAAGATTCAAAGTTTGCCTTTAGGTTTAGCATAGATATTAAAGAATAAAAAATGATGGTAGGATAATGCACTTTGCATTTATGCACTTCTTAATGAAAACAATTTTCCGTCTCCTGAGATGGTTAAACATGCTGAAGAAAAAGATGGCAGATTTTTATAAAATATGTTAAACATGATTAAATGGTGACATACAAGCGTTTAACGCTTGTTCAATGTATGAAAAAAAATTGAAACCAAATATCGTGAAGAGAATGAGTTCAAGAACAATGATGGTCCATCGACACTTATCTTTTCTGTCAGGGTTTATGCGTCGGTTAGGAAAAAAGTACAGGAATAACTACAGGAATGAACTAAAATATGACCACCAATATCCCTGCAAGATTGCATCGGCAGATAAGTATTTCAGAGATTCTAGAAATCTTTCCTCAGAGGTAGTTAATATCCTCGCAAGCAATTTTTCATCAGAGGTAATTGCTGTTTCTATCACTAGATTCTTGGGGTATCCTCATGCAAAGAAACATATAAGGTGAGATAAGGGGAGCAAAATTGTAAGTCTACTGGACCGCCTCTTCCAATCCAGCTGTCAGAAAAAACATTTTCCAGGCGCTGTCGAACTTCTAAAAGGACGTCTTTAAAGAAGGCAGGCAGTACCTTAATTAAACACTAAAGGTACACCTCTTGAGCCTTAGAGGAAGAAGGTGTAGGCCAATTAAATGACCACCAACCACGCCTGCCCACATCTCCATACTGAACCTGTGCTGACCACAAATTTCGACAAGGGCATGTGGATTTTCGTAGTCCCATATGTGATGTTTCTGTGGTGAAGTACACGCCATGTCTGTTGAAAGAGGCTTCGGTGGTGAAGAGTACTCAGGACATAAGCTATGGGTTTTCCCTATGATGCTCTAATGCCCAGTTGCAAAACGTTAAGGGAGAGGTCCGCTGGTACTAAGGTCAACATTTTCTAAACGTTTCTCCTACAGGACTCGCCAAACACTGTATTCAGGGCACGTGCGATTGCACAAGTTCTTGTTGAAGGATTAACTTGCAATCTGTTTAGCACTTCCTGTTCAAAGCGTGGAATGTTTCGGGCTGGACGTGGACTCGCATCCCTCTTCGAAATTACAGCGATCTAGTCTCTCGTAGATGCCGATGGATACGCTGAAACCTGCTACAATGAGGAGGTCGTCTGTCTCTGTTTCTCTCCTTGTACAGCTGCGCAGATACGGAAGTCTTCCAATATAATTATACATTAAACGCATATCTACCAGCTCTGCAAATGAATAATTGTTATTCACGTATTGCTGTAGATATTGTGAACAACCTGCTTGAATGTTATCGAAAATAGACAAAAGAGTAGTCAACAGGCTCAATAGTAAATATATGAAGTAGCGAGATGGGAAACTAGTTCGCGAAACTTTGTGTCTCCTTCTAGCCTTATAACTAACGCTTTGGTGGGCTGTTACTACCAGTTGTATGTGGAGTGTTACTAACACCTTTATTGGGATAGTAGTGGAATTTCATGTTTTAATTTGGTATCCTAGTAATCATAAAATCCATTCAGATGTTTTTGGTCCGCTGTTGTTTGTCTTTGTCGGTTTTCCTATTTTTAAGAAAAAATGGGTTGTAAGTTGTAACATTGCGCAATACAATACATTTTCATATCATAATTGATTGTATGTCTATCATTAATGTTAAAACTAAATGTTTTCTCTAAATTCAAATTATAGGATTAATTCAAGAAAATTAAACAAAAGGGTGAAGGTAGTTCTTCTGTTGATGAAGATATTTGTTATAAACTACAAAGCTTAGTAACAAAGAGAAGGAACTGCTTCTTCTAAAGCAGAATTCTGGTCTTTGTAAGGTAAGATAAATCTAAGTACTCCTTGGACAATCGTGCTATGAAAGTGATTAATTTAATGAGTAGTAACACCAATGAGTTTCAGTTTTACCCAAAAAAAGCGATTCTCTCCGACTAATCGGTAAGACTACTCACCCTAAATTATGAAGTTTATAACATGAAGTCGCTTATATTTCGAAGAAGAGTTTTTTGCATCTTGCAAGTTATCACTTCATTCTTCCAATTCGAATGAGCTCGGTGTCTTGATTAGAAAAATCTTACTTCCTATTTTCTTGTATCTGTGATAGCATACTCTAAAATCGGCAAATAGAATTGTGTTGGCCTTAAATTTTAAACATGTTGGATTTAGGAGTGCTCTTGAAAAATAGTCGAATTTAGAAGAAAAAAAATGTAGTCATATATTTAAACCGTGAAGAAGAAGGAATAGTTAGATTTAAAAACTCAAAAAATGAGATATCAATACGCTTAATTAAAAATAGTGCTTTTTCATAAGGTCAAACTTAAACAAATAACAAAGATTGTTTATTATATAAAATGTACCAGGAATATTTATCTCCCGAGGTAAAGCTGCCAGCCCTCGTAGCCGTGGTCGCTTAAGTGATCGCTCCGGCGCTACGCCAAGCTGAGAGTCGCGGGTTCGAGTCCCCCCACGGGCATGGGTGTTTGCGTGTGTGTATATGTGTTGCTGAAATAAGCGTTGCGAAAACAGTAAAACACAGTAGCATAAACTGGGTACAACAACGGAAATTTAAAAAAAAGCTAAAGCCGTATACATTTAATTTTGGAAATTTAGAAATATTGGTCCTGAAAAATATTTGTATTTCTTTGTGTTTACTTTCGATAAGAGGAGCATAAGCGCCCCTGAAGACTAAACACAGCAGTTTTTACGCCACTTCTTGCCTTATCTACATACCCTTTGGTGGCACAGATTGACTAGCATGTAAACGTGTAAAAGTCCTACTGAAAAATACAGAGGTTGTCTACCTGGGTAGTTCTGCGTAATCCATTTTAGAATTTCAGTTTTTGTTCTCTTTTATTTCCATAATATCGTGATCACTGGTTAACTTTTATACCCTAAAATTTACATCATATTAATGGTATAAAACAGGGTTCATTAGAGGTAACATTTTAGTAAGTGAGACAACTTTGAGGAAAAATCGCTGCTGAGGAAGGTGTTGCACGTAATTTTATTCAAGTGTATGGATTAAGGAATACAGAAAGAAGTGCTGAATAATTAGGCATGTACTGTATAGCTTATTATCTTGAAGCTGCGGAAAAATTAAGTGTTCTACGTATATTTAAGCCAAATGTTAAATAAACCTCTTACATAAAATTTCACGCTCTTACGTTGCAAGTCCTTATATTCAACTGAAGAACCTCTCCCTAGAGAATAAAAGCTACTTGACATTCTCGGGTATAAAAACGTCAACGAAGAACTCGAGCTTTGAGAAATATTTTAATATTCTTAATTCTTAAATTAGGTGGATTTAAGTACTGAGGTCAGGAAAAGTAAATAACAGTTCATTTTTAAACTTAGCAGTATAAAGCAAACGGAAGTTTTAAGAATTTTCCGAGAGTTATATACAGTTTCTCTTTGGCGAAGGCGAAAGCAAAAGGGAGTTTTTCACTAGTTTAGTTCAGTTTAACTTAATTTATTCTTAGAGAAACGCTACATAAGATATAAACAATAATGACATCCCACTAAAATCTCCTGTTCAGTTGGAACTTCTCACAAACAGACATACATAGCATAAAGGTAAATAGAAAAGGTTTTATTAATAATAATTCAATCCACTAATTTAGTATTTAATACGCTGAAAGCAATGTGCATAACATTAGTATTAAGTCATAGAAGTTATAAAAGTTATAACAAACTCAAGTAACTAACACTCAGTTTTAAAAAAACATTAAAGAATATTTTCCTCAAGTGAATAATACGATAAAAAGCAAATAACCCTAATACAGTTAACATAAAGTATACAAAAACAGTTTTCATTTTAGAAAGTTTTTCTTCATAATGCTACTTATTCTATTTTTATCGTACCCTATAAGACTACTAAGGGATTCTATTCGCAGAAAATCATGGCTTGCATAACTGAAGCTAATAAAACAGTGTATTAGGGAGTGGGGCTTAAAGAGATAATTCCTATCAAAATGCATTATAATTGTTTTCTTTTTTTGAATTTCGAATATATCATTCGTATTATAGTAAATTTGCGAATTATGCAAAATAATCGTTTTTGGCAAAATGACTCAGGAGAGTTACGGGTTCAAAACTCCTTTTACTGCACAATACAGCGGAGTTTTTGTGGTTTTCTCAGTCACGTGGTAAACACTAAGATTCCAACTAAAGTGCTAAGAAATATGAATAAAATAAATGACACAGGAAGAAAGCTATCCAGTTTAGTTTACCCTACAAGTAACACTAAATCATATGTGTCAAAGGGCCTACGATATTCTTCGTATTATGACATACTTTTTTAAGATACTTCAAACAAGAAAATCTGAAGATTATTATGATGATGGTACCTAATTTGTTATACTTATTATTTAAAATGAGGGAGAAGTAGGATCCATTTTGCTTTCAAGTCATGAAATTTAGGTATACCTTACTTTGTACCTCAAAGAAATATAGCGTGTAAGTTTACCATTATTCCAAGCAGTAGCAAAAAAATCAGCTCTCGAATGTGCTAAACCAAATTTGCAAAAACTTGTCATTGTTGCTGTAGTATTCCACATTCTCTTCTAAAGCAATACTACGAGGTATTTAGTCATCAAAGATATATATTGCCTGCAACATCAGATGTAGTCTCTGAAGCCTTGGAGACATCAGCTTTCAACATCGGTTGTAAACTGTTAATAATCTCTTCACTCTGCATGCTGGTGTGACAGGTTTCACCAAACGATGACATGATGGGGTATTACGGAGCCATCGTTTGGACTCACATCAATCATTCTTACAAATCAAATTTTATGTCGAAACAGAACAAACGATGGTATTCTTGATCTGAGGCGATTCTGTCAATCAAACGGACAAGCAAGATTGCTTGTAGACATTTTAACTTAATGTAAATAAAGCTTGTTGCACTGATGTAAATATTTTTAGGTGCATACCGTAGAATTGTGTTCACCAAAGATCGTTGAAATGTCCTGAATATAACTAAATAATTACGGTTACTAATGGAAAATGCATATTTAATAATTTCACAAGTATAGTGCAAAACCTGTGTATAATCGGTTATCTCTCACTGCTGAATGAAGAACCAAAAACCAGTAATTATTTTTGCTTGCCTGTAATCTCCGATAGATTTACTCATTGTCGAATGCCTTGCCCGGTTTTTTCTCTAGATACAGGTAGCGGAAAAATAACACAACTCTTGTTATAACGTTCTGAGAATAAAACCGTCTCAAAAAGCAACCAAGCTTTAAATACAGAGTTCTACAGTGCCTAGTTTTGTAGCAAAACGATCTTTCGAGTATATTTTACAACCGCTTCCAGAGGTGATGCACTCCTCGTAGTGTTCCTTTCTTATAACCTAAGAGTTGCAAAATTGTATATACGAGACTTTGAAGCTGTACCCATGATAGTATTTCCAGACTCTAGAGGGGTCTTAGGACACTGCACTGCCTGTTACTTTGAGCTAGTTGTAAATTGTAAAAGGATGTACGTAGACTATCATGTCAACAGGTATTGCATCTGGACCCACTTGATTTTTAAATATACCAGGTATTAAAAACATGTATTCCAGTTTTGAGAGGATGGTAGCATGGACCAAAACAAGAAAAAGTCCAGTAAATATGGGCCCTAAAATACATACCTTAAGAGCTACGAGCATTTGTTCATCTTCACTACTATAAAACAACATCTCTTCTACTGTAAGCTCCTTGCTATTACCTACGTACTACCTACAGCAGGCAGTAAACAAATGAAGATACATTGCTGCATTCTGTTGGTCATAGTAATAGCAAAGACCTTGCACTAAAAAGATGTTTCACTGCAGCGAAGATGAACACTTGCTCATAGCTCTTAAGGTGTGCATCATAAAACCCATATTTGCTAGACATTTCTTCTTGTTTTGGTCCATGCTACCACCTCTCAAATCATAGAATTTTCTTTAACATCCTGTATAATGAAGTATAAACGCTCTTTAAAGAATAATGAAACAGTAGTGGCTGACTCATGTGAAAGGCGAGGAACAATGAAACTAGATATAAAAACACCACCTTCAACAAATATAATTTTTTGGTTCTTGTTTGTTTCAAAAACATTGTAACAAATATGAACAAATTAGAATTAGAAAAAAAACATTCGAATTCAAATTACGTTTGAGATATATATATATATATATATATATATATATATATATATATATATATATATATATTTCAGGCTCTTTGTTTTTCTTGCTAAAACAATTATGGAAGTTTAACTTTACATACTTATTTAGGTGCACAATTCGCTCTAGTCCACGAATTAATGGTACGCACAGGTACTGAATTAGTAGACTTTAAAATGTTACAAAAATTCCTTAAAGAATTTGGAATAAACCGAAAGGCGTGTGGACGTGGCCGCTTCCCAAATCCGTGAGCTAAAGTTTCCTTCTCGTAGAAACTCGACTAATCTTCAATCCAGCCCGACTCGGACCTGTGGAAAAGAGTCACGTGATGTGACGTCGACCTGTAGCACCAGCGTTACCCTGCATGAGACCAGTCCGCCATCTATTGCATGTACAGCGGAGCTTCTTCCAAGTAAAAAGGCAGCCAACATGTGCAGTGTGGCATCGTCCCTCAGCTAGGAGAAGAAAAGTAAAGGAAAAAGAAGTAAAGACTAGGCGTAATCGAAAAGACAGGTATCATATTAGACTTGGTTACCACTCAGCCTGAAGAAACCGCCGCAACGGGGAGCCATCCATGGCTCAACATAAGTGATATTATTGTGTCACAAACAGCATACCATATGAAGAGTTAATAATTATATAGCAGCTTTGCACCTTATTCAGAAGCATAAAACCAAAATGCTTAGTTGATCTGGGACTCTTTCTGATGCTTTCATATATTAATTAAGTTATAAATATTGCATATACTCTGATAGTTAACAAGAAGTTTCCTTGCAATACTATTGCAACGACACGAAGAATCACAACTCGATGAGAAAGCACTGAATCAAGCAAGTAAAAGCAGATTATTTTGCTGCTATGGTTATGCATAAATGGTAAATCCTCGTGTATGCATTTGGCTGTTACTTATTGGCACTTGTATTTTCTGGAATAGTCGGGAATTTTATTGAACAATTGCCACTTTTCACAAATCTATATCTAACTTGGGTAGACTCCCTCTCTTTTCCTTAAGTTATTAACAACAGAGGTTGTCTGGTATTGATGCACCCTAAGGTCGCGAGGTATACATAAAGATAACAAAAATGCTATTCAGAGTAGTACTCAATAATTTGATGGGCTTGAATGAAATGTTCAAATGTACGTTTTATAATATTTAATGTCTGCTAGTATTTTGGCACTATATTAAAACCATTGGAACAATCTTACGAAGCATTAAACGCTAGAGTTTCAATGAGTTTAATTTATGTATCATATATTTGGAGCTATTTCTCTGTAATGTTTCGTGTTCAAGTGTGTGGTACTCAGTCTGAAAAATAACCATTTTTTATTCAGAAAGACAACTTTCAGCTTTTCCAAAAGCAGGGATTGCCAAATAGACAAAGCTTAATGCCTTGCAAATGTAATAAAAGTTTTTATTGTAACAAGAATGCCGAATACTCATATATTGACTTTTTAAGTACATTTTTAGGAGCTATTTGAAACACAGTGATGTAATTATAAGTATTATGTTTATACTAAAGGAAGTGTTTCATACTAAAAGTGTCAACTAAAGAAACTAAGCTACTAATATCAGTTGAGTTTCTAACAGTTTTCCTTCTTATTAATTAGAGATTAGAGAAATTTACGCGGAAAGATTTCCCCAACTCTACCAAAATTTTTCTGAAACTTTAACTTTGGGAACTCCAGATGAATAGGTGATGTGTAACGCCGGCTTGCAAGTGCAAAGGAATGACGCGCCAAATGCAAATCACACCATGGTGCATCTCCAAGGTACTCGAATCCTGAGCATCGATATTGAAAGGCTGTATAACCGTCCCTCGAGTAAAAGGCAGTATTATCCCACGAGAGAGGAGATCTTCACAATTGCAGATATACGTACGTGAATCCCAACAGCTTCTTACGATATACCCGTGAGAGATCTGTACTGTGCAAGGGATGAAACAACAGGAAGAAGGGAAATTCAAAATTTGAAAATCCCAACTCGGCTTTCGTCATGAAAGATCAAGAAAACCATTCAGATTGGGCGGCACCGGAGTTTCAACCCGGTCTTTCCAAATGCTAGCCATACACATTAAGGGCTTGCGTCATCCCGTTCGGGTGTCTGAAAAGTAAAACTTGAAATGCTTTCCTAAGCCCTTAAGACGATACCGTTTATTTTTTTATCTTTAACATTTTATTTTTTTAGAAAAAGATACAACCGAACCAGGTGGCACCGTGGTAACATGAGCGATTCGCATTCGGAAGGACCCAGGTTCGAAACCTCGGGCCCGAACAATCTGACCGAAGGTAACGCTTTTCCTCAGTAGGTGGGCAAATGCTGGGTTGAATAATTTAATCCGCGAATTTTCCTATTATCCCTTTCGTCACTACATTTAATTTCCGTTTTCTTCACCGCCATACCACCGACTTTGGGCTGATCACCCATCCTGGATATGCTATGATGCAGATATTTCTTGCTCCTTGACAGGCTACTGACCCAAGTCATCGGCTTGTAAGTCCTTGGGGGTGTAAGTTCTCCAAAAAGGAGGATAAAAGTAAAGGTATTGAGAAACGGAGAGACCTCTGAAACCGTGGCAGAGCACCGACGCCTTGTGCTTCTATCGTGACCCTGGGAGGAAGGGATGAAGAGGGAGACTCGAAGGGCGACCTGATCCAAATGACGACGGGTGCAAGCACTGACGGAGTCCCTAATGTTTGTAGATTGAACACATCCAACTCCGCCCAGATCCAGAATCTCCGAGGGGTCCCCGATGGAGGGCCTGCCCGAAAGCGGGTCTTAAACGAGTTGTCCCTAGAACACGTCAGGAAGGAAGCTCCACAGAGCGCATAGCCACCGCCCATCCGCAACTCGCTGAATACCGCCGCCTGGTCCTACAACCCTGAAACAGATGGCATGGAAGATGATGGGTACATGGAATGAGAGGCAAGAGAGTCGTGGTAGAGGATCAATCGCCCCAGCATTGGCCTGCCGACTCTGGGAAACCATGAAAAACCCAAGTTAGAGTGAGCGGGAGATTGAACCCGGTAGCTTCCAAGTACGAGTCGCACACGTTACTGCGGCACTAACCCACTAGGTAAAGAGGAGGGTAATCTGTAGAAGAAGAAAACAAGGTACATAGTTTCGAGATAGTGTCAACTGACAATGGAGTTGAAGAATGCCCCACTTTTATGAATGCTGCAAACAGTCTGTTATTACGCACTCGCTTTGCTTGTGGTTTGCTATTATGCTCCAGTAGCTTTGAGACCAGGAAGAACAATATGGTTTATCTTCAGATTGTCTTATAATAAACCATAAATACTAAGAATTTCACCAAACACGGTGAGAGATATTTCACAGCAATTCTTAAACATTTTCCAGAAAGAGAGATGGTATCTACTGAATCCGGAAGAGTTTCGGCAATATTTTGCTCTTAAAGAAATTTGAATGACTCTCATTTCAATACTATTAGTATTTTCTAATAAAAGTTCCTTGCTTTTTGCGTAAAATCTGACAGCGTTTGTGCCGGATGGAAAGTAATTCTTATAAAAACTTTTAAGTATATATTTTTCGTCAGAAGACATAAAGAATCCGAAAGTTACAGCTGATTTCAGCCACATTTGAGCACACTACTGTTCTATGTTAATCGAAAGTTCAACACAGTTTTCTTTTTTTGTATAACTGGCTTTTCAATCATGCATCTCCTGAAAATCTGCGGTGCGCGGCGAATGTGGCATACCATTTGAAGAGCACTGCAATGTATGTTGGCATGCAGATAATATCTCTGCAAATGTGGAAACGAAATACCCACATCTGCGTATGGCAAATGTTTGCCTTTCCTTTACTAGATAGAATGGGAATCAACAGCAATTAAAAACCAAGAGCTCTACCGCATAGTGCAGGCTACCAACCGTAAATTATAGAGGGCATTGATTCTCTGCAACGTTACATGGAAGTTAACAGAAATTCTCCTAAAAGATAATGGAAAACAAATTTGGAATTATATTTCCTATATTTTTTACCCAATTTTCGCTAATTAGCGTTTAAATGCAATAAATGGCCACTCTGTTTTAGGCCATCTCCGTGGGTCCGAAAATTGTGTGTAGCTTGGCCACACACAATTTGCAGGGTCTGGCAGTGGACTTCGTTTAGCACCAAAGCAAATAATACTTCTGCCAGGATCGATTTTAGAAAGAAAGTGGAGAGGAATTTGTTGCCTATAAGTGGGTATTATCATACCAGACATATTGTTGCGTCCCATTGTTGATGGTATTATTGGGATGATTTGTTATTTCTTTCGGCCTGTTGGAAGCTCCATCTAGTATGACACTCGCCAGTTCTGGCCGGCGTGCCTAGCCAGGTTCGAGAGGGGGGATAGATGTTAGCGTTATTTCTTTGTGTGTTTGAGCGTCACTTGTTAATAAGTGTATAAGGATTAGGTCGCGTGTGCAAGGCATCTCCCCTCAATCCTTTATTCCTTATGTGTAATGTAGGACCACTAATTGTTTTAGTAATAAACCACAGGTAATGTGAATGATGTGAATTTTGTGTATAATTTGTTAAAAACCCCACGCCTTCAGCGAAATGTAGTCACTAAGGTTCTGGGCCACTCACAGCTTTTATGCTACGTTTTCCCCATGTGCGTGTTGCGGTGATCAAAATTTAATAATTTACTGGGAAAATTTTGCCCTTCTGCCCAGTAAGTAATATTTTTGGTGGAACGCCGGGTAACAATCCCGGTACCTCTCGCAGTTTCTGTGCTACGTTTCCTCTATGTGCGTATAGGGGTGATCAAAATTTGATAATTTGCTAGGAACCTTTTGGCTTTCACCCCAGCATGTAACAATATGTTAGAGATATTATACTGTAACTGCAAGAGTTGGTATTCTACACTCATAAAAGGTTAATCAGAAAGCGTCATCCTATCGCACCGTCACTCTAGCCCTTTCCAGACGACTACTGATGTTTGCACCCAGGGCTGGATTGTCTAGTATGCAGGCCTTAATGTCGTTGTGAAGGTAACCGCCGGCTGGAGGGTCTGTTAAAAGAAAGAGTCCAGAGTTTAAATATATGGCCGTAGGTTAATAATACAGTTTGAGGTTGCATTGGGATTGATACCTTCTGTCTGTTCTACATTTTAAGGCGATTACGTGAGAACTGTTAAATTAAAATATTGATAATTGTCAAATAATCTGCATTGTGGCTTCTCAAACCACAATGCTCGAGCGCGGCTCGAGCGCGGCTGAGGAGGGACATTTCTCTTTAATCAGAATTATTCCCTATTGTTTGCAGAATCTGGAAATAGGAAAGTAGGAGTGAATATGGGTGTGCTAAGGCATAAAAGGTAATTAAACTCGGGTTAATAAACGTACAGTTCGTTGGGTAAAAACATTTCTTGTTCTTCAATTCAGAGCCATAATCATAATCATGATCACAAAAGTTAAAGGGGCTATACAAATGTAACAATAAATAATACTTAGAATATAATCTGGACAGGTAACCGGTCAGTTCTTTTTTATGTTTAACGTGCTTTAAACCGATAGATCATATTGAACGGCGAATGGACGAAATTGTTGAAGGATGCTCAAATGGGTATCGTTGTCTTGCTTGATATAGATTACCGTCATTGTTCCGGACGCACTTCAGCCTTGTACTCATTGTGCTACTTTCATCGTTTTAAAGCCAATTTATTATGCCTGCATCCTTTACCAAAGTTTACAGTCTCATAATGGACCACTTCCGTGATGATGAGAATTTTTTTTTCACCGGAGCATGTTCTGTAAGAAATGCAATAATTGTTCTCAGGTGAAATCTGTTACATTTAAGTAAGCTTTCAGCTCTTTACTTACATGGTTTTCTAATAAATGGTGTACTGTGTTTGTTCCCTGGAGCTTTAAGCCAGGTTTTATGATCTATTTTGTACCAGTTCTTAATAGCCTTTCTTACTGAACATCCAAATGATCCTAGAGTCGGCTCTGGGCCAATAAATTGTGAAACTGCTACTTCTCATGGAAGTTCGTCAGCTTTTCCATTTCCCTGTATGCCACTATGACCCGGCACCCAGATGAGACGCTAGAACAAAGAGTTGTCCAAATTCATCTTTTTAGGACAAAGGGGAAACCAAAACTTATTCAGGTAACCCATATCCGAGATTCGAACTTGGGACCTTTAAGTGTAAGGCTGACAAGCTATCCCCCCACACCACGAAAGTACGCTTGTCAGGTTATTACCTTATGTTTGACTTAAAGCTTTTTGGAAACGAGTTTCACTAGTGCATTCACTGTTTGCACTGTTATGACATAGGTCTAAGGCCGAGGGTTTCCAAAGAGACTGTATACTTGTGTGAATATCAATAGCCTTAGCCCTTTTAGTCACAAAACGGTATATTGCCTCAAACATAACGTGCAGTATTATACAAATACAAGAGTTGCATTGAAAACCTGCATACTATTAGAAGAATGTCATTTTTACCAGAACAAATTGCAGCATTCAGCACGTCTACTAAGGCAAGTATCTGAATAATACAACTTGAAAACCTCGTATCAACAAAGCTTAAACAACAGCCTACCGAGCAGAATGGCTAAAGCGGCAAAGTCTGTGGCCCGCATTCAGGAAACTGTGGGTTCGATTCCCGCGGCAGAATAACCTGACCCATGGTCTTTTTCGGGGTTTCCTCGGGTCGCTAGACGTTGGGAAGCTTCATTATATCCCCCGAATTTCCTGTGCCTCCATTTCACCTTTCATCTTCTTGGTCTGTTTCAGAGTTGCAAGTGTTGGCAGGAGTTTTGGTTGCATGACAGGGGTAAAGGATACTCTGTCAGAGGTAGCGAAAACGTGACTCGCGAGTCATTTTGATTCGTAGGCGCCGTTCCCTCTCTGCAACCGTCCCTTTGTTTTTCACATGCTACTGAGTGATGCAGTGCGTGTTGCATATTTGGTGACTCGCGGAAGGAAGTCGTTTTCGCCACCCCTGCTCTATGTAATACTTCATGCCTCGGAATGGGAGGCGGTTTCCGAGTCCCGGTCCCCCGGTGGAATGTGAAAGTCTGTAAGAGGTGGGGAGCTTGTTGTACCAGCTGCCATCCGGGGAGCTTCAATCTTAAAAAGGTAGGGACCCTGCCCTCCGCCTGTCATCCCTCTTGGTCCGGCCGGCCTCTGTCCCGCACGCCCTACCCCTCCCTCCCGGGGGCGCCCAGTCAGGAGCTTAGTGGCTTAGGCACAAAAAATCTTCGTAGGGCAAAGTGCTAAGTCCCTCTCCGATTCTAATCCTAGTCCTAGGCTTTCTCAGGAAATACTCCTATTAGGGTTACGATATGGTAGATGAATAAATTGTTAAACATCTTTAAATGTTTAATTATTCATATAGGGATATCAGCTTGACTATCACAAGACAACAACAGGAAACTAAAATATATCCGTCATTATGTGGAACTCTAAAACTAGGATTTAGTTGCACATTAATGTTTAGAAGTTAAACAAACAGCAGTAGTAATAGAAAACCTGGAGAAATTAGAAAAAATCCAAACTTTGTTTCTTATTATTTCTTTATTGTCACTTCAACAATAAAATAATATCGCCAGTGTTTTACAATACTGAAAAGGATTACAATGAAAAATAAAATATTTTAAAACAGTAATAGTACATACAACAGTAATCGGTCATAGATTAAATAAACAAAAGCAAAAACAAATGGACCGTTTCGGAAAGCTTCAACGTTTAGTATTTAACAGGCATACGAACGTGTTTTAAAGTAAGTACGTTTTAGTATTTTACCACTGCAGCACTAACGCGATTTCCAGCATGCATGATCACTTCCTCCATTCATTAGGAAGCCAGACACAGCTGAAGGCAATCGTCACTTTGTGTTTTCCTGTTGTTAGAGCATTTCTAAATGCTCAAAATAATCGAACGACTCGCCGACTGTGGAGTCAGATTAGTGATTCGTTTTTTGAATGCAAGAAATGCTACGCAGCAAAATTCGTCGCCAATTGTGTGAAGTTTATGGGGAAATTATAATGAGGGACGGAATGGTGAGAAAGTGGTCACACACACCCAAACGAACTCAAAATATTATCATATCATTTGGTTGAGAACAATTCGATCACCCTCCCTCCCTACACTCCGGATTTGGCACCAAGCGGTTTTCATCTAAATAAATTCCTTAATGGAAAAAATTTCAACGACGATGATGTTCTGAATCAAGTGTAGACTTGGCTTTCATTATAGGCGGCATCATTCTTTGCCGAATGCATCCCAAAACTGGTTTGCCGTTACAAGTGCCAGTGTACCGTCTTTGTAATTGCCCTCGTTGCAGATAAGGAAAAGCTTTAGCAGTTAAAATAATTATGAACTCTTTGAAACTCCAAACTAATAATGAATATCTCGGAAATGGCTAATGCCACAGAAAATGTATGGGCCATAAACAATTTGTAGGTTTGTAATAAGTATGTGGCTGTCCCTTATGGTTTACCAGATGTTCAAAAGTACACAAAATTCATTGAGCATGAAGAGGACTTCGCCGGAAATTCGAAATATACAATTTTTTCTGTTTTACATATATTTTAAATATATAGTATTTTAATCAAAATCGCCTAGATGTTTTGGGAGAATAAAAAGGTAACGAAAAGTGTCCCATCTAAAGGGTAGTTTGAGGGACTGTCGTATGCTTGAGGGTACTATGTTTGAATACAAATGTTGGTGTTTACCTGACTTTTCGTTTCAGATTTATGCTTTATAAACACACACACACACACAAACACACACTCGGGCTTTTTTATTTTTTGAGGACCTCAAAACACATATGTGTAATCTTCGACTTTTTGTGTGGAATGCAATACTTCCTCTAAGGTAGGTGTAGGGGAACATAAAACATTTATAGATTGTGATGCAGTAATTTGTATCACAAATTATTTAAATGTAAAGAATGATTACAGTATGAATATGCATTTTTATGTGACATTGATTTGAGATGTTTGTTGATTGTAATTATTGTTGAGAAGTAAGTTTATACTGCCTTACTGAAACTGACAATAATAGCGTGCAATAATGCAGCGAGGGGGTGAGCTGTTTATCATTATTAGAGACGAGGAAGTTACGTAATGTTGGCGCGTTTTTCTGTAAAAATTGCTGGAACATTATACCTAGACCATATGTATTCATAATTTTCATTGGATATAAAAATAGACGCTAATGTTGGCGCGTTTTATTAGCCAATAGCAGCTCGGTTATAATCTTTAGACATATCGGGGTGTAGGAGTATAAAAGGGCTAGGTTAGAGATAGACCCCGCCAGTTCGTCGAAAATATTTGTATGCTACACGTCGCCCTCAGTCCAGCAGAAATATTTGTAAAGTACACGTCGGCTATCGATTCGCAAGTTACGCATAGCTGAGTTAGGAAAATTCTCAAGTGTTGTAAAGTTAATTATACAAAAGGTTGAAGTACGTGAATTAAAAAGTGTAAAACAAATTCTTTCATCTGTGTTATCTTTGGATAAAAGATTCCTTTCCGTTTACACAGCCTGTATAAAGAGATGTGCTCGACCAAAAAGATCATAGCTAGCCGGAGGACAGTAAACCAAAATTAAATAAAATAACAGTAGCATTCTTTCAAACGAACACTAATACTACCGCAAATTGCTAACACCAGATGGAGCTAACGAACATTATAAAGAATCATGTCACAAAATGGCTTCACCACGCGGAGTAAACACACATACACAAACATTATAAGTTACCGTCGCAAATTGGCTCCCACACGTGGGGCTCAACAAATTAAATAATATTACAAGTATACCACCTCAAATTGGCTACCACAACGTGGGGCTACAAAAATGTTAAATATAAATAACATTAAAACCACTTCAAATTGGCGCCCAAACGTGGGGCTAACAAAATAAATATAACTAATATAAACTTCAAATTGGCACCCAGAACGTGGGGCAGAATAACCAGGAAGGAGCAGAATTAACAGGAAGAAGTGAGATAACCAGGAAGGGGCGAAGGAACCAGGACGTGGAGCGAATGGAGAAGTGAACTGAACTACAAGATGCAGATTCCAGAAACAACTACAGGGACGACAGACGACGCAGATGAGTGGACATCGTAATTCCAAGATTACAAGGCAACAGGGGAATTCAAAAACAGGACACCAAAACGACGTAGATTCATCATAATACGACGCAGAAGCGACATATAAATCTAGGAGAGAGGGGCAGAAAGCTGGACATCAAAGCAACAGCAACAGACAGCATCACAAAGGTCAGAGTATAGTAATTTTTTTAAAAAAAATTGTAACAATCAAATGTACTTGAGGAGTGGTAGAATTAAGAGAACAATGGCTACTAATAATACTGAAGAAATAATTATGAAGGGAGATAATGTAACAGTTAGCTGTAATTCAATACAGGTTACAGAAAATAGCTCAAACAATGTAGGATTTGAGGGTGAAAATGTTAGTGCAGAAAGTCAGAATAGAATAGCAGGAAATGTTAATCTTGATGCTAGTATGATGATGGAAATGCTGAGAAATATGAGTAGGGAATTGAGGGAAGATATGGAAAAAAATATTGAGAAATTAGAGCAAAAATCAGATCAATTAAAGGAAGATATTGATAGGAGTTTAGAACAAAAACTAACTCAGAATAATGAGAAATTGAGGGAAGATATTGGTAAGAGTATTACAGATCAATTAAGGGAAGAAATTGGTAGGAGGAATGAGATATTAGAGCAAAAATTAGATCAAAGCAGTGAAGAAATTGAAAAGAAAGTTATGAAGCTAGATAGTAGTATGCCAAGAATGAGAAATGAAAATCAGGAAGTGATAGCAAGTGAGATAGGAGAAGTTTCAAAGAAAATGCTAGACATGAGCAGGGAAATAGGTAACAAAGAAAGTGAGGTTAATACTAAAAGTGAACATGTTGATGTAGAATGTACAGAGTTAGGTAGTAGAATGAGTAACATTTCAAGTGAGATAAGAGAGATGAAAGAGGTTATGAATGTAGATGTGAATCAGGCACAAGTTAATTTCAGAGGGGAGATATCAGAAATACAGAAGGAGTCAGTAATGCAAAGAAATAAATTGTCCGAAGAAGTTAAAGTTTTGCCTATAAATAATCAAAAGCTAACTTTTGAAGTTAACAAACACCAAGCTGTTCAGAATGAAAACCCCAATCCAGTGCAGCTTATTACAGACTTGTCAGAGTACTCTCAAATTACAAAGATACCAGAAGAATTCAAAATGACAATTGTTAAAAGATGTGTAGTTCAGAAAACTTTAGATTGGTTTCAAATAGTATCAGGTGGTGAAATATCATTTGAATCCTTTAAGAGGTTATCCATGAACAAATTTTGGAAGGTTAGGATACAGCTACGAGTAATGTTTAGCCTTAGACAATTTGATCCAGGAGGGTGAATAGCAATGAGATGTAAAGTAAATGCTGGATAGTTAAAGATGACCTGCAGAGCAATATATTGGAACGTAAGAGGGTTAATTATTTGTATATGTCATGTGAAAAGAGAAATAAATTCTGGACAAAAATTAAATGTTTAAAAAAAAAGAAAGGAAAATTAACATTTTTTTAGTAACTGAAACAGTATTTGAAATTAAAAATGTAAAAATTGAAACTTAATGTGATATAAAAGTAAAATTACGTAGAGATAATTCAAAGAGTAGTGTGAATATAAAGTACAAAACTACAAACATTGGGTAAAAATAATTAAAAAAAAAACAAATACTTATGTAGCAAACAGAAAAATGTGAAACAGTGCTTAGATTTAAGAGATGTAAATATATTTGTGTAGAGGGTGAATATTTTTGGTAAAAATGTATAAATTTTTGTCAACAATCTAAAAGAAAGTAAACAATTTTGTAACAGTAATTAAATAATTCAGGGTACAGTATTTGCTATAAAAAATTGTAATATCAGATTAATGTCTAAACACATTAAACCAGAGCCAGTAAATAGTGGCGAGATAAAGGAAAAACATATGTCGTGTGTTAAATACGTGTGAAGAGTTAAGTGAAAGTGATAGCGTGTGTTCCAAGATTTAGGAGACTAAAAACCCAATTATAAAATTTCCAAACAAGTTGTAAATATTTATAATTATGTTTCTAGTGGAGCATATGATGCAGTAATTTGTATCACAAATTATTTAAATGTAAAGAATGATTACAGTATGAATATGCATTTTTATGTGACATTGATTTGAGATGTTTGTTGATTGTAATTATTGTTGAGAAGTAAGTTTATACTGCCTTACTGAAACTGACAATAATAGCGTGCAATAATGCAGCGAGGGGGTGAGCTGTTTATCATTATTAGAGACGAGGAAGTTACGTAATGTTGGCGCGTTTTTCTGTAGAAATTGCTGGAACATTATACCTAGACCATATGTATTCATAATTTTCATTGGATATAAAAATAAACGCTAATGTTGGCGCGTTTTATTAGCCAATAGCAGCTCGGTTATAATCTTTAGGCATATCGGGGTGTAGGAGTATAAAAGGGCTAGGTTAGAGATAGACCCCATCAGTTCGTCGAAAATATTTGTATGCTACACGTCGCCCTCAGTCCAGCAGAAATATTTGTAAAGTATACGTCGGCTATCGATTCGCAAGTTACGCGTAGCAGAATTAGGAAAATTCTCAAGTGTTGTAAAGTTAATTATACAAAAGGTTGAAGTACGTGAATTAAAAGTGATCAGTAAGAAGTTGTTATAACAGTTTCAGTTTGGCGAGTGTCTAGATCAATGTGTAAATTGAGATAGTGAATGTGTTCAACAATAAAAAGTGTAAAACAAATTCTTTCATCAGTGTTATCTTTGGATAAAAGATTCCTTTCCGTTTACACAGCCTGTATAAAGAGATGTGCTCGACCAAAAAGATCATAGCTATCCGGAGGACAGTAAACCAAAATTAAGTAAAATAACAGTAGCATTCTTTCAAACGAACACTAATACTACCGCAAATTGCTAACACCAGATGGAGCTAACAAACATTATAAAGAATCACGTCACAAAATGGCTTCACCACGCGGAGTAAACACACATACACAAACATTATAAGTTATACCGCCGCAAATTGACTCCCAAACGTGGGGCTAAAAAAAAAATGTTAAATATAAATAACATTATACCACTTCAATTGCAAAGTAAAATGTCGACAACTATTGCATTATAAAGGAAGTCATAGAATACTATTGGTGCCAAATTCCTAACGAAAATACGCCAAAGCTTCCTTCAGCCTCTAAGGATATGGAATATTACAGCGATATAATGGGTGAGTCCTGGATGAAGATGTCGCCTGTGCCTTAAGATTGCGTGATCCCAAAGGATATTGCTTACACGAAATCTCATTTTCCTTCTCGTGTGCACAAAGTCACTTGCTAGAAATGTTCAAGGAAGCCACCTTAAACACGATTACAATTGCTGGAGGAGGCAAAGCAGAAAATTGCAGTTGCTTCTGGCGCAGTTAAGAAGAAACTCGACAGCTCCATGAGAACCCTAGTGGATCTCTGGTTCAATAACAGCTAGGTGGGGGTTCTTTAGGGTTGGAGAATCAAAATAAAAGCATAACAATTTAAATATGCGGTCAAAATACTGTTAAAATTGTTTTACACTTAAAACTTTATATTCAAGAATGACTACACTGGCATCTAAATGCTAAACATTTCGAAAACAGCAACCATTATTGAAGTTAATACCGCAATACTATCTTCGAGGATACTTGAATTCAAAGCTTTTCAGGCGAATAGCTGAAGTAGATATTAATGAAAAGGCTATAGAATAATTTCCAAAGCTTGCTAAGGAATGCTAAAACAGAAATCCAATGGAGTGAATAAGGAGTTTCATGTATTGTATATTTATGTCAAATTATTATTGTGTTATTGTTTTAAAATACACTTTTTGTAATAAATTTGTCTTGAGCATGTGTATATTTTAAATTGTTACTTAAAACGATATTCATTGATAAACTGAAAGAAGAAAAAACACTGAAAATACGTTAAACATGGTGAACGTAAATATTGACTTCGCAATAAAATAAATATTGTGAAAATACAAAATGTGTAACAAAAAGGAAGAATTTCATTAACGGCATGTGTTATATCTAATAGGATTGTAAATATGTGATACTTATGGATATATAATTTATTCTAGGCAATAATTTTTAGAATTATATTAATTTGTTTTACGGTCAGTAGCAACCAGTTTAGCTAAACGTAAACAAAATTCAATTCTTAAGAATTATTAAAACAATTTTCACTAAGAAGGAGAAGCTTCCAGGATAAGCGAAAGGAGTGAAATAAAATGCTACGCGAATTATATAATATTCTCGACTATAACAAAAAGAACTGATTATTATAAAAAAATGAGAGTCTACAAGAAAGTAAAACATAAATGTAAAGAAATATTTATTAAAGTATCATATATTGTTCGTCGTAAATCATTTTCAAATAAAAAAACACATAGTGAAAATTAATTTGCTGAGTTTATCATTTAACTATTACATATCTTAGCTACCCAAACACGATCAATCTAAGATATAAGTTAATACTGTCACGATTAGAGCTATCAGAATTTTAAGACTATCTTAACATACAGCGGGTAGAAAGAGTGCACTTAAATAGGTGCACAAAGCTAGAATAAGAAATTGCGGAATAAGGATTTATCCGCAGAAAAATCAATTGTGCCACTAACTTGTAATATCAACAGCGCGAGAGGCGCGGTTATTTCAAATTGAGCATTTCAAAGTTCACAGCACCTGAATCTACAAGAGCTTCGAGAGCTTCGAGAACATCATCCTCCAGGAGCCAGCGGCGTCATCTATACACCACCATCCTTATTTCACTTCAACTTGGACTCCAACTAAATTAACCCCACTTCATAACCAGGTGTTGTATTCTTAAATAAACCTCCCAACTGAAGAGAATATAAGGGATACATGTACAAGTAATGGTGTTCTAATTATTGCGAGAAGAACCCCAATGTATGGAAAATGGCTCAGAAGAAAGTGTATCCAATGGCTGGAAGCAAAAGGGGCATTCATTGCCAAGGAGAACGCGACAGTAGTACTGTGTTATATTTCGTTATTATTTACTGCAGGGGCGTTTTTGGACTTGGTTGAGTTTTCATTGTTCTATTTTAAAAGATTACATATTATATTTGTTGGTTATTGTAAAATCTACATAGTGTATTTAAGATTAACAAAGAAGTGAGCCGCAGCGAAACCACGGGGTCCTGTCGTTTCTAGCTCTGTGTGTGTGCGTGTGTGAGTGTGTGTGTGTGTGAATTCGTAAAGCTGGTTGATGTAAATATTTTGGTGAATGTAAGAAATGACGTGTTCAGTAATTCATATAATTCTTCCCAACATACCTTAATTTTCTAAAACTGCCAGAGTACGCTAAGTCGCAGTTTACATACTACCTCTTCTAATATACTGAGTTTGACAATAATTTAAGTCACAGTTTACACATATCCACACACATTGGTGTTGTCTCATTGCTAATAATTTAAAATATGATATCTCAGGGTAGCCTAAATCACCGTTTTATAAAAATACTATTCAATGTCAATATGAAAATAAATAATCGTAGAGTACGTGAGAGAGCGTACACAATATAGGTATAAACAGTAATGTTTCATACGGTCGGTTTAGGGAAAGTGATGAAAAGCCTATTAATGTGAACGCAGAGAGACATTTAATAATGAGATTATCAGGAAACCCAACAAATGAAACAGTAACTCGTTTCTGTTCCTGTTCTCTTCCTTTATATGTATAGCTTGTTTGTTTCGTTCCATATCAGCGCGGTTTATGCAGCATGTGAGGATTCTATTCTACCTCAGAGCTTTGAAGTACCTGCGCCACCTTTTATGAAATTATTACACTACTGGCACTTAATACAATAATTCATTTATTTTCTACCTCCTGATGAACAAAAGGAACTCTAAAGGGAGGAAATTGGCTTTCAAAGTAACTAACGTAGTGAACGCGTATGCATTTTAAAAAGTTGATTGCCTGCGTACAGTAATATTTCATAGTCAGCAGGTATAAATATATAGGAAACACACATCAGCGCGGAATCGTGAATTGGTTGTAAAGAGTGTGTAATAAATGATTCCTTTGTCTTATTTCACACATGATGAAGAATGATATTCACATGCTTTTTACTGCGTAGCGTTTTACGAGGATATGCATCCCAGTACCTCGTGCTATCTCGTGCTGCTTATGCAAATTGGGGTTTATAAAGTCAATTTTTTAGGCTAAAATCCCTTCATGTTTCAGGTGTTTCACAGCGTAGCTGTGTAGCACATTTTAAAATTTGACTAACGAGTCCCCACTAAAGTTGGTAAACAGTTAATACATGAAGTTAATGAACAATGTTATATGAGATCGTTAACATGTTATGACCACATGTTAAAGTTAAAATATAGATCTGAGGAAGATAATGTATCCCGCTGCTTAGCCGTCTATAAAATCCATTACAGCCTTAAACCTCTAGTATCCTACATTTGAATTATCTGTTTCGCAAAAGTAATAATAATAAAAATCACAACATGTACCGCGGACAGAAATAACGAAAGAATGCCCACAGTCAAAGAATGAGAGAACTGTGGATTCAAGGGAAAATAAAGAAACTTCTAAGTAGATACTTTGCGTAATCCTTTATTAACTCTTTCGCAATAAAAATAATAATCACTGTAGTAACAATTAATATAATAACTTATATTAAGTTTAGGTTCTTAACTTTAGAGCCAACCCGGAATTTATCTTTCTTTCGAAAAATCTGAACTGCCTTTAAATTTTAAAGCTAGTTCAGAGTATTTCCTTAACTCATATGCTTATATTTTGATGTTTATTATCCCATTAAAAGAGGCAGTATCGATATGATTCAAATAGAAATTAGCTTCTCCATAGACCAATCTATTATTTACATTTCCAGATAACTTATATCTTCCATTAAAAATGCAAAATCTACATAGTGCATTGCTCAGACTTCTGTAAATGGGTCTGATAGATTTTAATATTCCTATGATAGTGATCAGGATTACTTCGGAACCGGGTTTCCCTTAAACACCTCAGATTAAAAGTACTTTTTGTGTGCTTCCTGTTTTCTAATCCATGTCTACATTATTGGATAATTGTAGTGTTTATACCCCTAGATTAGGTCCTGTCACTAGCTTCAGGAATCGTTATCTCATCCGTTCTATGGCTTCGCATTCTAGTAGAAGGTATTTTGCCGTTTCATTGGATTGTAAAGACAGACAATAATAGGTTATCTTTGATACAGCCCATTGTTCTTATTTGGACTGTATCATTTCCTTATTTTTTCCTTAAATTTCCATGTCCAGTAATAAAACCCATAACTCTTCTAAGCAAAAGCTTGTTTAATTTCTTCTTCTTCTTCACTATCAAGGATTAGGCTTACAGAGTCTTCTTACTTCACTCCAGTCATCTTTTCCTTGGTCTTCCTATTTCTCATCTTCCTTCTGTTTGGTATTTTATTATTTATTTCACTAATTTTTCGTTTCCCATTCTTTTAATATGTTGTATCTATTTTGTTTATTTTCTTTTATATGTTCATTAATAGAAAATACTTTTAATTCGCTTCGTATTTGATCCAGAATTCTACGTTTTACTTTTTTTAAAAAAGTTCATCTCTGCGTCTGTAAATTTTGTTGTTCCTTTTTTGTTATTGTTCAGGATTCACTTCCATAGGTTAAAACTGAAATAAACATTACCTTATAGAATTTTAATTCTGTCTCTTGTCTTATTTTTTAAAGAGTTCTTTGTATTGTGCCACGCATACTTTGGAATTTGTTAAGTTTACTGTTTATATAATTTGCTCTTTCATAGCTTATATCGCAGCCTAAATTTTAAAATCAGATATTTGTTCTATTATACGTTTAACTTGATAAAGATTGTAAAGAACTTGTGAAGAGCTTGATAAAGTTCTTTACAAGGCTTATTAACTATTTTCCTGTAGAGTGTTTTTTTGTGGAATTTAATTTTGCATTTCCTTAGGTTGCTTATCAAATCTATTGTTTTGCTGTGTTTATGGTTTTTAAAGTGATTATTCTAAAGTGCTTATTCCACAGACAGGTTGTAGTCCTAAAAGTGGGAGAGATGCTCCTTTCTTTGCTAGGTGGTCGGCTTTATCATTTCCGGCGATACCCGTTTGTCCAAGTATCCACCGGAATTCTAAGATATTACGAGAGGAGAAATTTATATTTAGGTATACTACAAAACAACTACAACAACTTTTGGCTCCAAAATAACAGTTTTCTTGGGAAAAGTTAAAAATATTTTAATCAACAAACTTTTGTTGATAAATGCAACCCTACGGTGAAGTATCATTTTCTGATAATTTCTAGTCTATAGAAACATATTATGTGTTATTTTGGCTATTTAGAACAACTGTACAGGATAATGTTGAACCCAACCAAAATCAGAAGCGCAAATTAATCGTCTAACCTGATTTTCTAAAAAACAAAATTCTCCACTTTTTTCAGTACATAAAATATGTTGGGCAATTTTTCACCAATCTTACTGAAACTTTCAAGTAAAGCACATGAAACATAGATAGGCAGCCTTTTTTAAAATACGTGAATGCCTTAAAAATAATATTGTACAAATTATAGAATAAGAGAGTGTTTTGTGGATTTGTTCAGTAGAAATGAAGAAAACGAATTGTTTTGTTTAGAGTTAAATAAAATAGAAACAGATCATTTCGAGTGGTTTAGAAATATATTTTTCTAACGTCAGAGAAACATTATTGTAACATTTTATATAATCACGAATATTTACATTAGTAATAATAATATGAGTTTCTATATCATTTTCACTGGTTACACTATAAGGTAATCTGCCTATTATGTGGCTAAAATTTTAAAGCAATTGGTTAAGTATTAAGGAATTCTGAAAATTTCACATTTAGGGTTACTGCATTGAGGCTAGCCGAGAAGTTCAAGTGCCCTGTCGATGGTGCTGTGCATTCGGCCACGATTTTTCAAATTTGCAGCTCAATCTCGGTAGCATTACTGCGGCGCCAACAGTACCAATGCTTAAAGAACACCCAAAACCTGAGGAGCCGCCGCCGGTACTCCGCAACCTGTATCCAGTGCCTTCTGTACCCTTCTGTACTCCAGGACGGACGACTTTGCATCAACTCCAGCAGAAACCAACACAACCGACCATGCCTTGAAGGATGCTGATCAGTACCTATACGCAAAGGTCCTGGCCATCAACTCCCGATTGGCTTCTGCTGAAGACACCGTGGTCTCTATTATTGCAGCTCAATCCGTCATCCATCTCGGCTGACTGAATCACCTCAAAGCCACTCTCCAGGAGCTCCAAGCTATCACCGCCGACTTCACGTCTTCCTTCAAGAGCTTCTCAACCAACTGCATACTTCAACTGGAGGCTGTTACCTCCCCACTGCAGTCCCTAGATGTTATCTTCACGCAGATCACAGCTAAACTGGACCCTCAACAAAACTCCAGCCACATCAGCAACAGCATCTATCACCCAGAACCTCAGCCGGACATCACACGAGACAGCTGACGTTTTTGACGTCTCCCAGCAGACACCATATCGCTGCGAGCGAGCTGGGCGGAACCTAACATTCTTCGAAGCATACATCAGAGCCAACCAGCACGAGCCAACCACCCGAACGAAGACAATGCCTACTCTTTGAAACTTAAAATAAAACGAAATTTAAATCAATAAAGATCACCACATTCCCTTCCAACCTTTCCTCGCTAACTTTCCCGGGCTGTTACCAGACATTTCTTACTCCTTCTGCCAGTGAAATTGGCGGCAGGTAATCTACCGAAATAACTGAGGTGTTAAGCGGAACTCCGCCACCTACCGTACTCCTCTTCCTAACTCTCCAAAGTTCTCCTTCCTAATCCATAAAAAAGTTAAAAAAACACGTTGAAGAAAAATGTAGATTAACGATATTGACGGAAGCACCTCATTAGGTATGCACCTTAAGCTACTACATGTAACTTACTGGAGCAAATCCCAATCGTTGCTTGTGTTTTATAGTTCTACCTAAATCAAGCAGTACAATTATACCCTTCAATGGCTTAAATGCAGTATTGTGTAATCTATTGCCTCGTGTGCTTTAACCATTAAATACCAATCTAATAAGGGCAGGTCATCGAAATTATGGCAACCTGAAGCGGGTCGTTTTCACGATTGAACTAGTAGGATTCATAATATCAGGTGGGAGGTGTAAATTTTTTTTAAAGAAGGAGACAGAAGAAGAGTTGAAAGGAAGAAAGAGCTGGCATATTTCGCCAGGAGAGAAAAGAGAGAAGTAAGGTAGGAGTTAAGGTGGAGAGGAGGTCGAAGGTGGCGTTGGATAGAAAGTTGGAAAGTGATTTTGCGTGGAGTCCCACTAAAAACACCTCCGGTAGTGGAAGTAGAAGGATGTGAGTGCTGCCGCGTTTATGCGGTCAGCGGGTAAAGGTAAAGGTGAAGGTGGTCTAGGGCAGAGGTGGCGAAAACGGTACTCGCGAGTCATTTTGACTCGCAGGCGCCGTTCCCTCTCTGCCATTGTCGCTTTTTTTTTCACATGCTGCTGAGTGATGCACTGCCTGTTGCATATTTGATGACTCGCGGAAGGAAGGCGTTTTTGTCACCCTTGGTCTAGGGAATGGCCATGGTACAAGGCTCTGGCCTAGCACGTATGGAGCAGGAGGGGGAAATAGAAAGGATTAGGAGGGTTAAAAATGCTTTATTTATTGAAGGGTGAGGTTGCAGTATCAGTAGCATTGCTTCAAAGTAGCTCTCGTATGCAGTTGAATTGCTGTAGGCTCTCATTACCCAGTCTAGTTTTGCCAATGTGCTGGCAGGTGAAATAGTTGTGGCACCTGTACGTCTGGCTGCTGGTGATGTTTAGTTAGGTACCTTGTTGTGGTGCCGGTGGAAGTGGGTCCCGCAAGGCAGCGGCGGAGGCCGCAACCATTCAATCAATATTTATACGAGAGTGAAAAATCATTATACATTTTAGAATAAAACAATACATACTGTGACTTTATCTAGTATTTCAAATTTCACTTCTCGCTGTCACTGTTTTGATCTGGTTCAAGTTTTCACCGCGATTTAACTTAGTTCACACCGTCACTTCACTGATGTGAACTAGTTCAATTTCCCCGTTACTTCTCGACGGTTCACTCCCTGGGGAGTCGATCACACTGTCTCTCGTTCCGCAGTAGCAGTGATTGCACGTCTCAGCACAACTCGCTTACACACTCACTGACCGATTCATCTGACATTCTATCACGAGAAGCCTCACTTATATAGCCAATGGAATCTTCTACAGAATATTTTAGAACTATCTGGGTACAAGTTATGGAGGCGGGGTAAAGAAGCTTCCAGAAAATTCTGGTTATCTGCCGATAGGGCTTTTAGTGTTTACGCCGAGCGAGAGAGCGTTTATCTCCGATTTCTTGTCGTCGAGCTCCCAATAATATTGGGCCATTGCCACTGCACACTTTTTCGCACTTTTCGTAGCACATAAATTCAAATATAATTCTTTTCCCACAAACTGTTATTGAGATAATTATCTTTGAATGTATACATAAAAATTTAAATTTTATTCTTAGAGTGGCACTATGATGATTTTTAGTTTCATCGTGTAATGATATAGTAGTCCCTATTTCGTTATATTTATATGGAAATTTAATAAATCCCAATATTGCAATATTTCTAAGCATTAGGGAATATTAAGAAACAGCTGAATGTAATAATTATTCTCTGATGTAGATCTTACCATTTTTAAGTTATGTCGAATTTTTGAGCAGAAAACAAATCCTTGTATCATATAATGTGCATAAAAAATTATCGCATTCAGATTCGCATACGCTCCAGATAGCTTACACTTACTATGAAAGGGGTTAACGAAATTAAGCACCATGTTTCTCAGCATATTTTTTTTAAAATTCTTAAAAACATTCACTTATTTATTTGTACAACCCTTTAAAACATTAACAAAATACAAATTATTTCACCGAATACTTAGGCAATAGGTTTGTATTATTTATTTTTTTTTTTGGTGCCTGATAATTAAAAGGACTACACGTGTTTCCTTTTAGTTTAACTATCGCTTTCTTTCACTCTTTCATTCAAACCTGCGATAAGTCCTTTCTTCTTGGTTGCTTTCATGCACCTAAAGCAACGGGCAAGCCATAGTCTCACGAACGTGATCTGGAGCTCTGTGTTTCAAATCCCGCCAGGATGTGTTCCCTGACTGAGGTTTCCTTTTTCAGATTTTCCTCAGTCCTGGCAAATTTCAGGGAGGTCTTTAAACTTACATTTCCTTCCTAAATTTCCTTTCCCAATTACATTTACTCACCAGTGTTCTCCACCTGTGGTGCCATATGTAGTAAGAACGGCAAACAAACAGTACCAACAAATTCTGATGTGATACATTCACATGAGCTTCTCCACCCTCTATTTTTATTAGTGAGTATGCAAACTATTCTTACTAAAGCTTATTTTCGTATATACTAAATTTTAATCCAAATAAACCTTTGCAAAAGTATAAGCATAGCTACATTATATATTTCGTTACAGATACAAAGAGATTAGCAATAGTCAAATGTTTAAGAACTGTATGCTATACATTGGCTTAAAATTTCATAACGTTTCCATGCAATCGCGAGAAACAACTGAATGTTCAGTTTAAGAGAATTACCAAGCAATGATCAATTCAAACCACTAATAACGGATATCTCAGAAATGGCTTATGCGACAAAAAAAGTATTGGAAATAAATTGTGTCTTAAAGAGATCTAAATTTTTTATGTAGTACATTTTCGTCTGTGGCTTAACGTCTACTAGTTAGACAACATTATCAAAAATTCCTTCCGAATGAAGACTTCACAGGCTATTCTCAGAAAATTCAAAACATACGTCTTATTTTTCAGTAAATGTCTTTAATATATGGTATTTTAATCAAAATCGTTTGAGCCATTTTTAGAAAATCAAAATTTTCGAAAAATGTTCCATGTAAAGAATAGTTTAGGGTAGGGACACTTTCTTGAAAATATTTGTTTCGCATCCTTGGAGGATATTGGACTCAAATACCAGATTTGGTGCTTATCCGACTTTTCGTCTTTTCGGTTATGTTCACAGACACCAGACAGACACAAACACGGACCTTCTTCTAAAAATGCTTCTGTATTCATGGGACCTCAAAGTAGGTATTTCCGGGAAATCTTGGTTTCCGTTTTTGGGTGAAATGCAATACCTTCTCTGACTACTGTATAGGAGTACTGGTAGAGAAAGTAAGAATGTGAAGATGGCCGCGTCCTTGATGCGTAAGTCAGACTTTCATAGCCCGGATTTGAGCTGCTCTCCAGGTGTGTGACTTCGTCTTTCTCCGGCTAGCCGTGGAGCAGTGTTGACTCTGTAATGTCTACAGGGGGTGGTAAAAAGATGTATCTATTGCGATAGTAAAACATCGGCCGTAATAAATGTTGCCTTTATTATACTGTTATTGTTACACATTTAGGAACGCGAGCCACCACTCCGTCTACTATTCGGAGTAAATCACCATTCGTAATATCCGCGACTGACATAGAGCTGATTTGTTCCTCGGCAGTATTAATAAGTATTGTAGTACTTTCCTTGCATTCATAGCCGCGGCCTGACTTAACGGCGCCGAGTTCAGCTAAGAGTGAAGTTACTTGGATTTTGTAAATTTCGCCATTTCCGATATCATTCCTACTCCCATATGTCACGAGATTATTTTTTTTGGCTTTTAACGATGTGACTATCTCTTGATAGTCATATTCTTTACATTCAATTTATTGGCTAAAATTTCACCTCTCGTCAGCTTTCTCTTTCCCACGGTACTAGTTACAATTAGTTGAATTTATACTGTAGCACGTACATATCTTTATGACTATAATTCTTTGCTCGGCATAAACATAATGCTTCTTCAGCTTTGAAAAGAAATAGCAACTTTCCGAGTCCCATTGTCCACAGATTGTCCCCAGATGCTTTTCAGTGGCTCTGTGCATTTGTATACGTGCCGACAGACCTTTCCAGTCCCAAGAAAGGGATGAGCCGGTGACCCGAACCTTACTTCCTCAAAGAAGTTGCAATTTTGTGTATTAAGGTTTTGTCTATCGAGTTACAGTATTAAATACAACATTTTACGTCTTTATTAACGTCATCACGTAATTGTTATCACTTCATTATATTCCGACATTTATGTCACTACAGTATTACTTTATCTTTGTTTATTCTATATTCAATAAATCAAATACCGGGCCGTGTTGAACCGTGTCAAATGCCATATTAAACATTTTGCTGCAAACTCACAAAAGGTAAACATAGCATACTTTAGTCAAAATTGTTACATCCATTTTGGAGAATTTTAAATCGTTCATATGATTTTTTCGGAAGGGATAATCTTCACCTTATATTCCTAGAAGCATGAAGTATCTCAACAGATAGTGAGATACACATGCAAGCACAGTGGAAACCACTCTGCATGTGTATCTTTGCTTTTATATATTTGGGGAACATGTTACTGACAACAAAACAGTAAAAAAAGCATATATGTACATGGGTCTGAAAGCAGCTGTTTCGTTGTTATAGGTCAAAGAAGATGTATTCCATAAGTGAACAGACGGATATGCCCTACACGCATGGCCGTGCAGGCGGCAATGCAGCACGAGCACGTGCACTTTATGCAGAAATGTACCCTGACAGGCCGTTACCGTGTTCAAGAACATTCGCAAGAATTCACCAACGCTTGAGAGAGATTGGCGCATTTGAGAGGTGTAATGGGGATGTTGGGAGACCAAGAGCGGTAATAGGCATTGAGCTTGAAGAACGAGTTCTTCGTGCTGTGGATGCAGACCCATCACAAAGCACAACACCTATGGCTGTAAGGGAAAGAGTTAGTCATATGACTATCTGGAGAATTCTGCTTGAGAATCTGCTGTACCCGTATCACTTTCAACGTGTGCAAGGATTAAATGAAGCGGACTTTGAGCCAAGACGTTTCTGTCAACGTATGTTACAACAGTGCGCTGTGTTCATCAATTTCCTAACCTGTATCTTATTCACGGATGAGGCTGATTTTACACGCGACGGCATCTTCAATTTTCATAACACTCATAACTGGGCATTTGAAAATCCTAATGAAGTACAACAGGACAACCATCAAGAGAGGTTCTCTCTCAAAGTTTGGGGTGGAATCATTCATGATCACTTTATTGGTCCCCACTTCTTCCCTGCGCGTCTGATTGGATAAACCTATCTCCAGTTTCTCAGAAATGAGTTGCATCACTTAGCTGATAATGTGCCTCTGGACATGATCCAACGAATGCTTTTTTTACACGATGGTGTTTCAGCTCATTTCAGTATGATAGTTCGTAAATTTTTGAATTATCGATTTCCACAAAGATGGATTGGTCGAGTGGGACCTATCGCATGGCCTGCTAGATCGCCTGATTTGAATCCAGATGATTTCTTTGCCTGGGGACATTTGAAGTCCTTGGTTTATGCGGCTCCTGTACCTGATGTTGACATTTTGAGAGGACGTATCCCAACTGGATTTGACCAAATACGAAACACACCAGGAATTTTCACCAGAGTACGCCAGACCATGGAACGCAGGCTTATGCATGAATCGTAGCAAGAGGAAGCCACTTCGAGCAATTTTTGTAATTTTCGATGTTGTGTTGTAACTTTGATATAAATGATTTTCAGGCCCACGTTCATATGAACGCTTTTTACTGTTTTTATGTCAGGATCATGTCCCCCAAATATATGACAACAATAAAGATAAACCAGTATTTCTAGTGAAATTTCGAAATCAAGCATTTATCAATGTAAATGATAAAGTTAATTGTGTTTTCATTAATGGTTGCGGATACATACTCACAAAAGAGTTGAATACACGTGGTATGTTGCTTTAGTAAAGTTACTAAGTTTGCACCGTTACTTTCTCTCCAACAAGTTTCATTTTCTGCCAACCGCAGGCTTTTCGTTTTCTGTTATCATGAAATAAGATCTTGTAGGAGGAATATATGGTAATGAGTAGGAAGGCGTAACAAATGGTTAAAATCAAGGGCGTTGAAGGAAGCGAGTGCTGCTCATAAAAGCGGGCTTATCCCTGTGCCGAAATGGCTAATCTCCTAGACTGCCCTAGGGGAGCTTATGGTAGCTCTCGTACCTCTTGTTTTACCCTCATAGCCAATCACTAATAGTACCCAGTGGGCAAGACTAACTTCCAACATACAGCTTCTTTGCTGCGTATAAGCCAGTGAGATTACATACAGCCATTAGCTCTAGTTGGCTATACGGTTGTAACGGGTTCCTAACTCCTGAGGCTAGCAGGACCTTGGTAACAAACCAAGACAAAGAGTAAGAATGCTTCTGATGTGTGATGGTCACAGTTGTGGGGTTCGATTCCCGAATGGAGGGTAAACAATTTTATTTACACAGGGCCATCTCCTATCCTGCCTAAAATCCAGAAGAATAATTATGTGTGTAAGAGGGCTGAATTTAACGTTTAGCGATACTCGACACTGAGGTTTTACGAAATGTTAAAAAGAATAGCATTTTTATAATTTTATTTGAAAAACTACCTGCATATTGTGGAACTACGGCTGTTCCTTTCTGGCCATTTAAAGCCTCAAACGTGACGTTTAAATGTGGATATCGTGATTTGTTTTTCTCTTAGTTTGACTTACATAGCTCAATTTAGCTTCTATGCACGTGTTGAAGGCTCTGACCTGAGAAAAACATGGTATTACTGCTCAAGCTATACATTTTCATAACGTTAGTTTTTTAGTATGTCTTGCTATTAAATTCACTCGAATTTACTCCCACATTCATACTTCTAGAAAACGAGAAGGATACGGAATGATTCCGGTTAAAAATGATCCCAGGCTGCAGGTGGAAATCAAACTCGGGACCTCGGGAGTCATGATATTGTTTTTTATGTTTATGACAGTTTAAAGTTCTCCCCATGAGGCAATTTTTGTCCAGTTCTTCTTAGAATTTAAATATATATTTTTTGAAGGTTGATTACCAACTTGTATGATTGACGTTTAGAAAATAAAAAGTCTTACATACTTCAACTTTTTCGGGTAATCTTTTAATGTAATGCTTGATTGTGATGAATTGGGAAATACTAACCAAAATGTTAAATGTTAAACTTTCCAGACGTTCATCAGTAGGAAATTTCACATAATAGTTGATTTTCATGCTTTGAAAGTAATTTTCTTTGTGTTTTAAGTGCATTCAACCATGACAATTACTTATATATTCTAAAATAAATTTGGACAAATTGTGACAAAAATTTCAACAGAATTGGTTGGAATGTCTAGGAATTATCAATTAGTACTAATTACATTTGAAGTAGGACCAAAAGTAATATACAATCCAGCCATTATTACGTATGCGAACGCATAAACATTATTGTCGATGAATAAGTTCATCCTAAACGCCCCATGTAATCTGATATTTTAAAGACGGCATATAAATGGAGAAAATATGATTGTACACTAAGTTGTTCAAACTTGCACTACGAACGCACACGCACATGTACAGCACACATATATACACGCGCTCGCCGCAAACACACACAATTATTCCTATATCGCAGATTAGCTTTTTTTCTTTCTTCAATGAATCTATAAGTAACATGTGTATTGTTGCCGCATGAGAAAGCTTAAAGATGAATAACGAATAGTTCAAACCAATGCCATAAGTAATTTAAGCACTTCATCTCAAATCATTCTGAGCTCTGCTTGTGGTTTACCGGAAAAAATGCGAGTCAGTTGGAGAATTTAGTGTCTTACCGGCATGTTGCCATGGTAGCTTAGTTGGTTAGAGCAACCGGGTGGAAACGTGGAGATCCACGGTTCAAATCCAGACTATGGCATTGCATTTTTCAGACGTCTGGTTCTACTTATTCAATCTTCTGTATAAATATTTAGATATTTGTCATCTGACACGCAGTTATGCATATTATTAGTTTCGAGACGAAATAGTCTTGCCGAAATTTCGTTCAATTATTACATTCTGTGCCTCTTACTACGGTAGATAGAGGAAGTACGCATTTCACCCACGAATCCATTAGGTATTCAGAATTTACCTGAGACACACATTTTAGGGTTCCCTGTATATGAAAAGTATTCATACAGACAATCGTGAGGAGAAAGAGAGAGAATGGGAATGAGATAGAAAGAGCTGAATAACTAAAAAATGAAGATCCGTAGGTATAGGTGGAAAACTTCATATTTAACTTTAATAAGTTTAAAAAACAACGCAAAATACTTCACAAAATCCACCCACCCCAAACAAACACTTAAATATAAAACTTTGGGTTATATTTTATCTTCCCAATAATGGCTCTAACTATTTTTTATTAAAAATGTAATAGTTTTGTTTGCCATAGTAAATAATCTTAAGCTTTTAAAATCGTCTTAGTTGCCATTGATATAATATAAGTATAAACCATAAATGATGGAAGAAAACCTGCAAAATGCTTTCTTTTTATTTTGATAATATCGCGACGGATCTGTTAGAAGATTCCTTGTGGATCAGTATGTGTGACACAGTTAGCTTTCTAAGTCTTATCACTTTATTATACCATCTTACTTTCTTACATGTCCACAGAGGCATATGTACAGCAACTGTACATATACTTTGTGATGGGCAGATGGCAACCTCAACACCTGTTCACATAGACCTTAGTGCATAGCAACTCTACCTCTGCTTCTACACATGTGGGTAGATGGCTTTAGGGTGCGTTCAGTTTTCTGCTTTCATTATTTTTGGATAGATGGAGGAGCATTCCTTATTACCATCTATTTTTAATTATTTACTATTGTGTTGGTTTAAGGTGGAACATTGGATTATGGTATTAAGTGTCCATTCTGATATTTACCTTGTTGATTGAGGAAAACCACGAGAAAAACAGTCAGATTGGTCGGCCCACGGGATTTGAACTCCGAGTCTTACAAATGCAGGCCACAGTTGTTACCGCCTAAGCTCGGTAAAAATCAATTCTGCAAATTTTGTGGTGTTGAAAAATAGAATATTTGTGTAAATATTTTTGTTTTCCCTAACAAAGTCATTTCCAAAGTAACAATTATTTCTTTAACTTTTATATGTATTTGAAATTTAAATAAATTTGAAAAGTAATTTCCAAAGAAGTTCAAGCAATAGAAGCTAAGTATAAAGCATTTGTAAGTAAATTTATTTGTTAGTATATAACATCACATTTGCATAAATTTCAGAGGTATACAACTTTTGAAAGCATATTTTTTGTACCAGATGTAGGTTTTAAATATTGCCATTTTTCTGGACCATAGCATTTTAAGCGATTTAGAAATAGCTTTACAAATTTGTTTTTATCCATTTAAAGGACGAATTGTAGGTATAAACAAAAAGGGAATCTAGCTTACAGAAATTTAGATTTGGAAGTATATACGATGGTCAATCTTGGTAACCAAATTTTCAAAGGCGCTGAGTTTTCTAGGATATGTTATATATTAATTGGTGCTGTTATAAGATTCCTCATATAAAATGTATGCAAATATAGGTATATATAAACGAAGTGGGCGTTTATCTGAGGATATCTAAAACATGACATCTAAAAGAGTATCCAAGTTCTTCATTATCGCTGTGCTGTTACAGAAGATTACTTTACATGCTAAATAACGGTGTACTTTCAAACACTGAATTCCGCTTTGAAGTTTTGAAAGCTAGGTGAGTGAAATGATGAATTTATTTGCATACAAATTGATATTAGCACCAACTATGGCGTGTCTGCTAACGTAGTACCGTTGCCAGGTGCCGAAGTCTTTCATACACGTAAAAGTTAGAATTTAGCTCCACCTTATTCTATATTCTACGAATATCCTCGTTAGGTGAATGTTTAGATTGTCTTCATAAAAATAATAACTATGAATGAACAAATAGCAATGTCGACGAAGATAGCATTTTCAATGGTTGTAAACGCACTGCGTCTATGGTCAGTTTCCATTAGGGGCCGGATACTGAAGGCATTAGGAAGGAGCTGTCAATCAATGGGGTTTAAGGAAATACTACCCGGTTAGACAATTAAGACTCTAGGTACAAGCAATGTAAGAATTAAACAAATCTTCCCAAAATATCAATGTAACTGTATATTTGTGTTAATAATTGTATGAATTTATACATATATACATATTCGTACCAATATGTAAAAGTTCATACATAGGAACATTGGAGAAAATAGATTAAATTTATGTTTTAGCTAATTTTAATACTTATTCCTTATAGACAGCTTTGTGTAAAGCAATTTCTTATCCCAACGAATCTTAACAAATGTTTCTGTCCCACATTTGCTAAAATTTGTAGGAAAGTTTCCTGTATGCATGTTTTACTATTTATGAAAATAGGTATGCATTTAAAAAACAGATCTGTGTTACATTAACATGACTTTTTCTACCCTCTATCGTTTATTAGTGGATATACAAGTTATTCCTACGAAAGATTATTTTCCTATCTACTTCATTTTAACCCACGTAAACCTTTCCAGAAATAGCTGCATTACACATGTCGTTATAGATAAATAGAGAATAGGAACAGTCAAAAGTTTTAAAACTGGACTATATATGCTGGCATTAAAATACCATGCCCTTTGCGTGCAATTGCGAGAATCAACCGAATATATAAAAGACTTGAAAAGAATGACAAAGTATTGAACAATTCTAAACCATTTATAATGCATATCTCGGAAACGGAGGATGTCATAAAAAAGTTATTTAAAATAAACTGTGTGTTTTAAAGAGATCTACATTTCTTGTGTAGTACGTTTTCGTCTATTGCCTAAAATTTACTAGTCGTGCAAGATTATACAACATTTCTTCCGAATGAAGTCGACTTAAAGGCTATTCCCAGAAAATTCAAGATGCACATGTTATATTTAATGTAAATATCTTGAATATATGGTATTTTAATCAAAATTCTTACAACCAGTTTTTAGAAAATAAAAAAATTCTAAAATGTAAAGGGTAGTTTGGGCTAGGAGGATTTTCTTGAAAAACTTAAGTTTGGCATTTATCCGACTTTTTGTTTTTGACTTGTTCACACACACAGACACACATGGACACACGCACAAACCTTTTTTCTAAAAATGCTTTTTTGGATTCTGGGGGCCTCAAAACAGTATTTCCGGTGAAATCTCGATATAGAATTTTTGCGTGGAATGCAATTCCTTCTCTACTTAAATGCACAACGTAAAGAAAGTAAAAATGTTCTCAGAAAATGTATTTTTGTACAATTTTCGTCAATTAAAATTCTCTTTACGATGCAGCTTGTCAATGAGACATTTGTTTCTTCTAGACATTCTAGACATTTTCTCAAAATTTATACCTTAAATTTTCTATGAACAGCCTATAAAGCCAACTTTACAGTTAGTGAATTTCATGTAATTTTAACACGATAAGGTGCAGGAAAAAACGTACTATATAACAAATGTACATCTAAGAAAAGTTCGAAATACTTTTTTTAACGTTTCAGAAATATTTCGCGTAGTATCCTTGCATGTTCGCATGTGTAAGTATATATGAACCCCGATCCTCTAAAAGTGTGCCATTATTCTTTTTTTCCCTCCCGCATAATCTCATCAAAGCAAAAACGTATAATGCATACTCACATTACTTTCTCCTTCATTACAATTTTACAGGTTCATATGAAGCGCGATTCTTTTCATTCGACACGATTATAGAAAGTTAAGCTAGAAATTATTTCAACTTTAGTGGTAATTTCTACATATAAACGCAAGGCAATGAACTCTTAAACTCGTTTTTGTTTATCTTCAAATCATGGAGGTAAAAAGCAAACGGTCGAGAATTACCAAATTATATCTGTCTTGACTTGGCAAAATGTAAATGTATAATGGTATAAAGTATTTGGAAAGCGGTTAACGCTAGGAAAAATTTAATTTTTGAGGGAACGTATGTATTTTAATGACCCCTTAAGTTTTGCCTATCTCGTATGGTTTTCCAGTCTAATACAGTTATGTAATCACTCACTAAAGGTAAAGGGGAGTTCACCGTCTATTTCAAGGAACTTCAAGATATGCAGTTTATTTGTAACGCTATTGTCACAAACATGTGATACGTTAATTTAAAAATAGTTGGAGCGTTTTTAGGAAAATAAAAGAGTAAAGACTAGTTTGGGGTGGATGTAATTTCCTGAAAAGTCTTCTTGTCATGTCTTGGAAGATGCGAAACTAAAATAAAAAGGATGTAGGTTTTTATTTATGCTGTTCTCTGTCTCTCTCCCCCTCTCTCCTTCTCTCTCTCCCTCTCTCACACACACACACATACATACGAGACCTTTTCAGAAAATGCTTCAGTGATCTCAAAACACTTATTTCCAGTGAACACTCGGAATGGAGCATTTTAGAAGGAGTTGTATCGCATTCCAACTGTTGGGGAGCCGAACTTGTAGTAGTTGCAACCGCACGTATAGTACCCGCTTTCCGGTAACGTTCCCCCTAAGTTTAAAAATATCAACTTTGTAATTTGACTGATTCTTTAAATATGATTATTATTATAATAATATTATTTATGATTGCCTCGGCTGCGTTAGTATTTGTTAGAGACACGTTTCTCTTAGCAGGGTTGTAGTACGACAAGAATGTAGGCTTACACAGATTTTAAGTTTTTCTTCACTCCATTTATTAACGGTTAACAGGATTTAAATAACACTTCACTGATATAGAGAGCTGTGAGATTCTTTAATTAATTAATTGCACTTTTTAACACGTAAACACATTTTTCGTCTAACACGAATACGTATTAAATCTCTCGAGGACGCATCTCGCATCCGTTTACAATCACTGTCTTCAGGCAACTGAACTGATTTCAACAGCCTAAACTTGTAAATTGCTGTATTTAAAGTCTCTGATTGGCTATTTTTAAACTGTCTCAAAATTTATATTATTGTTGCTCCAATAATTACTAGTAGCATTTAAACTTTCAAATTCATTATTGCCTCAAGGTTATCTCATTGTTACCTCATTGTTAGCAAACTTTTAACCTATTATTCTCACAGCTCCTATATTATTATGTATTATTAAATTACGTAAGATATTCACATGACATTATACACATGGATACAATAATATAAACATATTGCTTTAAGGTGGACTGTTATTGAATTTACATATTATATAATTAGACTGAAATTATTTAAGTGTTAAAAATACTGCCTCAACATTTGCTTTTAAATTTTTCAGCGGAATATAATATCTATCTCCTCTTTCTGCCATAAGTAGGCTGTAGAGAAAGTAAACATCAGCTAAAATAGCTGACTGTCTGAGTCTAAAATGGCTGAAGTATGAAGGAATAAATAGAACAAAGTTAGAAACTTCATTTGAAATACATTCTAGCCAAACATTTTGGGCGTTATTAATGCAGGACTTGAAGCATCACTTTTGATATCAAGCAATGGAATTTTTGGGCAGGAGTACAATACTTACCTAACATGTAGTGGAAGTAAAGACAGGAAAGTTAACCTCGCAACAATAACTAAGTTTTACTGTAAGTTTCCATTTCAGTGATCAAAAAGTATATAACATGGATCATTTTAAGTAGTATAAAATACTGATGATAAAAGCGTTTTAAATGATGTGCACTACAGTACTATGCAAAGAAGGAGGTATTTAATTACATATACTGTTTAAGCATGGAATTCTAAGCTTTTCAAGAAAATTATCCAACCCCGGGCTAGTATTTACATGGAAAAATGTTCCATAATCATCTTTTTCTCAAAAATACCCCCAGGATGGTAGAGTTATAATATAACAAATTTGACACATTAACGTTACAAATTAGCTGTAACTAGATCTCGAGTTTTCTTTGAATAGTCTAATAGCCTTCCTCGTTGTTGAATTTTATATTACTAAAAACTGATAAAACAGGCAAAACCTTACTGCGGAAAAAATGTATAATTCACTGAAATAAACATTTTCTGTTAAATATATCATTAATTAGCTTTTATCGAAATGTTATACGTTGCATGCTCACGTTTTCATGAACGTCATTTGAGGGTCATACTTAAAGTTTGCAATTCATCTTTTCTCTTTGCATTGCAACAATTTGCCAATGCTAAAAGTGCGAAATTCATTACCTCCTGTTTGATTTAACTAAAAAATTACTGACCTTGGGTTTTACATGGTTTTCCCTGGACGGTAGGCAAATACTGGGGTGCTTTCTCTTCTACCTATTTTACTTTTCCTCGTTGCCCTTTCATTCGCTTTACTTCTCGTGTTTCGAGTGTACTTGTGGGTTGCGTGTGATGCGGTGCCGGACAGATGCCGCAGATCCTTGCTCCAAGGAAAGCTACCTAGTTTATCGGCTGGAAAATCGTCCTCTCTGAAGAGCTCTAGTAATGGGACGTGTCTTCAAGTTAGGAAGTGTTTGAGTCTTCCGCACATCTCTGTGTCCTGTTGGCCTGAGACCTGCAGCCTCCTGTGTGGTTCATTTATTTCATAGATAGTGGTAGTCGCAATGTTATCACGTAGGTCAAGTGCGCGAGGTGTCTCTCTCCGCTTTATAACTATATGAGGCAGGATTATTCTTCATAATTGAAGAGAAGGAGAGATACAGATGTGCGTGAATGGAATGATGAGCTTATTATCTCGGATCGAGGTGCTCCAATGTTGTATAAAGATAACGTTTATAGATAAACAACTTTATTCGTACGCACATCAGTTGCTCTCGTTAGTTCCACTCCCACAGTTTGATGCTGACCACACAATACATCTATATTCTCGCATCAGCGGCCTATCTCACGAGCTTTTCGCAATAAACTTCTTTCCACTTAAGCATTCCACATTCACCAGCTCTACATAGCATTGCGCCCTTACAGATTGTGAGTTACATAATCTCACCATATAATTTTGCATTTCACCTACCAACTAACGTGACATTTTTTAATAGCATTCTTTAACGTAATTTCTTTATAATACTTAATGTCATTTTTATATTTGTGGAGAAATATTATGAAAACTCTCTCTTATAGTCTGAAGTATAAACGTTCTCACGGGAACTAATGAATAACAAGATAAGTCACCTATTCCTAAAACCTTAACTTTTTACACATAATCTTAGGTCCTATTAACATGAGCACATCACTTACAAGGGATTTTATGGGTGACATGTAGTTCCCATATGTTGCCCTAGAGAAAATTTCCCTTTTGTATCGCTAAAAAATCTATTTTCGCACTAAGTCCATATTTGTGTCTGTGCGTACTGCCTACTTGTATACTCATTCATTAACTCAATACAAGAACACACAACATTATTTATTACAATAATTATTATTTCGTTATGTATATAACGTAAAGTTTAATACACCCTATATCTTAATACTCGGTTTAAAGAAGAGTTTATTTTATCTTGTAAACTGTCTTCGAAAATATTATATTTAGTCTAAAAAATACGCAGTTTCTTTAATTAGGAAGTTACTACAATTGGAAAAAATCTACAGAATTTCTCCGCTTCTGTGTTGGAAACGGAGAAACCTTGCTAAAGAAGCTGTTATAGTTGATCACTTGAAAGCAGAATTAGTCTCTAAGAACTGTTATTTTTCTGATTTACAGCTTGAGATACGCACTCCTTCAGTAGTTTAAATTTGGTTGCGCATTTCTTCAACGTCGTATATGTTGCAAGGCCATACATGTATTGAACTTCAGAAAGTTTTGTATATCTGTTTGTAATATCTTTAGTAAGCAATAAGATACAGGCTTCACACTCGAAAGAAGACTCAGAGATACACGGATGCATTTCAAGCATTTTCATTTGTAGAGGTAAACCCCCAGTGAAAAGTTTCTTCCTATATTGGAGAGCTGTAGGCTTGCTTCATCTGAAAGTCTGATTTCGGGTGAACGGGGTAATGACATACAGCTACTCTTTGTCCTCTTAGCCTTCCTTCCCTTTTCCGATTCGATATTTCTCTCCGTATACAAAAGGCTCTCTGGAATCCAACAGGATTATGTATTTTCTGACTATGAGAGATTGACTATGTTGTGACGCGTCATACATTTTTCATAAGCTTTGCTTTTTTTCCCCCCTCTTATTTTTTGTTGGGTGAAACAAGCAATGTGAAACCATCGTGTTTCTTCCGGTGACACATATTGATCTAAGCTAGATAATGGAACCACGCAACAATCAAGCTGTACAAATAATGTTGGATGCTGCCGAAAAACCGCCCACTGTAATCGGAAATGGATGTAGGTAGCACAAAGTTTTCTTTCTCTTTTTGTCGTTCTTGCTGCGAACTCATGAAAATGGAACATATATGGAATCATTGGTGTAAACATACCTTTACAATAAGGCAGGGTAAGGTAAGGAATGCCTATGGAATTCTGGATGGTCATCACTATAACTTGGAAAACAGTGAGTAAGGATAAATTTAGAGAGAAAAGAAATAATATAATTATAACAATCTTTGAAGGAGCAGATTTGAGGATAAAGAAATTCAAAAATTCTTTTGAGTGAGATAAGCACCAACGATTACTAATATTTTATATTTCAACGAAAAATGCCTCGGAAAGAGCATATATTGATTGACAAATCAAATAATGAACAAAGAAAGGCTAATAGGTAGGTAACAGCGTAAGGTAGGAACATACTACTCATAGGTAAGTGCAGATGCATAGGGATTAAAAGGAATAAGAAAGGGTGTCCCATAAAATCAGTGCCCTATATGAGAAGGGAATGAAGATATTGAACACACATAACTTTGCTATAAAGGGGCCGATCTTTGGAGAATTTAACTAATAAACCAGTAGTGGTTTAAATTTGATAGAAAAAATCTGTCTTTTTAATATGACTTTCTCTATCCTCTATCGTTTATTAGTGGCTATACAAATCATTCTTACGAAACTTTATTTTTCTACTTCATTTTAATAGAGATAAACCATCCGAAATTAGCTGCATCACACATTTCGTTAAGGGAATAGCGGTAGTCAAATGTTTTAGTATTGGACGCTATATGCTGGTCTTAAAATTCCATTCTCTTTCCATGACGTCCTAAGAAACAACTGAAAATCGACAGAACTTGAAAAGGATGACAAAGTATTGAACAATTCGAACCATTAATAACGGATAAGTTGGAAATGACTTATACCACAGAAAAGTTATTTGAAATAAATTGTGTGTTTTAAATAGATCTACGTTTTTATGCAGTACTTTTTCGTCTATCGCTTAACAGCTATTCAAGATTATATAAACCTTTTTCGGAATGAAGAGAACTTAACAAGCTTTTCCCAGAAAATTGTAGATATTGTCATGGAAATATATTTAATATATGGCATTTTAATCAAAATCCTTAGAGCAACTTTTTTCAGAAATTCAAAAAACTTAAATATGTTGCATGTAAAGGATAGTTTGGAAATATCTTGAAACTCTTAGTGTCGCATCTTTTGAAGGTACTGAACTTAAATACCAAGTTCCTATATATATATTACACACTTAATTGTTTAGTTATGCTGAACACAATCACACACACACACACACACATGTAGACGCACACGCACACGCACACTCAAGCCTAATAAAGAGGCCTCTAAGCAGAATGTCCGGTCTTTCACGTCCAATATAGAATGGGACGCTAGGAACCACAGCATTTAAAGAGCGTACATAAATAAAAAAACTCTTTCATCGTGTTTGTATGGAGTAATGCTCGTATGGAAAACAAAACCGCAAGTTCCCCATACCCTAGCTCAGGTATGCTGTTTTGTGTGCGTCCGGGAACCTGTTATCACACTGGCCTACCTCGATCTAGCAACGATACCAAGTCTCCAACGACATTATGTCTGCAAAACGGTGTTCGGAAAATAATTAATTACTTCAAAACCCTGTATGATGTTACATAGTTACTACCATAACTAGGTCAGAAACAGGTCAATCTACCCATCTTATAAGTAACAAACCATTATCTTCATACATTCTTCTGGAACAAATCATTTGGAACAAACAATTTGGAAAATGAACAATTTTTGTTCTCAAAAACTGCTGAACAGCACAAAATGCTATTATATATTTTTGATTGTAATCCTCTATGAAGTACATATTAAAAGAAATGGCCTGAATTCACTTCCACCCTGTGTATTTTGTAGGCAGATTTCATCTGAAATGAATGTTTTGATGTCCATTAACCCAGTATCTTCAGAAAACGGTGTTTGTATTATTACACCTTTATTATTTACATATTGTTTGGTAATATAATTGCTGTTTGAAAAGTGCGTTAAACATTTGATGTTCCTTCCAAAATTCTGGATCCACTGATAATACACCCACACCACCAAGTAATTACTGGACGCTAATTGGGAATAAGGCAAGAGGATATAACATTATACTTGAATAAATATATATAACTATATTTGAAGAAACGATCCCAGAACATCTGTTGAATGTCCCCAGAACGCGTTCCATTATAGATTAAGCATAAGTCATTGCTTTTAGGATTCTCTTTTAAGTACAAAATGAATTAAAGATCTGATTGTAAAATATGAGAGCTCAGTTGGGGTAAAATACAATTAATATAGTGTATGCAATTGCTATTGTGACTATATGTCATATATTATTAGTCTATGAAAACCTAAAAATTCACAATTTTCTTCCGTTGCTTTGACTTTTTTACCATATACTTACTTAGAACCTAAAACATATAGTGAAGACACAATTTTAATGTGAAACGTATGTTAAAACATTATCTTTTATTAAAAATAAATCACCTTTTGATATAGTGATTTTAAATGCTCCTTGGAACCTACAGGTTATTGTAGCGCTCCCAATTTTTTTTAATTGAGCTTAGTATACAAATTTAAAGAAGTTGTTAATTTTAATTATTGTAAGTGAAAAAGTTATATATCCTATTAAGTTTTTCAACTTTTTTAACGTGAGTTATGGCAGATAATTAATTTTAACTGAACTATCAAATATTTTAATTAATATACAAACATTTTAAATCCATAATTCCTGAAGCTTTCATAAAAATATCCAACCTCCTAAGTTGTATACTGTGGTCCTTAAACGTATTTGGAACAATGAAAAATGCTTGAAAAAAGGAAAGGTGGGTTTAAAGTTCAATGCAGTGGTTTACTTAAATGGTACAGAACCATTTAAATGTTCATTTATTGCTTTAAAACTCTTTATATACAAAAACCAAATGTATAGCATAAAGTTAAAAGTTATAAATATAATAAAACAGCAAGAAGGAAAAAATCGAAAGGTTTTAAATTTTATACCTAATTTAACCTAAGGATTACCTTAAAATCCAAAATGCAATACTGAAATTTGGCAGAAAACTACAGCGGCAGAACACCGTTTTCACAACGATTTTCACCGTCTTTCAGTTGCTCAACGCCATTAGTCTTTACCTCTTCATTCTTTCTCCTCCAAACCTCACTCTTCACTTTCACTCTTCCAGGTAATTCTAGGACCCTCTCTTTTTTTCTTCTTTCTGGTGTAATGCACTCGAATATTTGTCTTGACACTCTTCCTTCTTCCATTCTTTACAAGTGTCCATACCATTTCAGTTGTTTGCTTTGGGTATCAACTAATAGGGTTCCAGTATATTCGTTCTCTATTCTTAGCAGAAATTGACAAACTTTTAAGCTCGTTTGACATTTTGTTATGCTTATACATTATTAATTTCATGCTTCACTATTTGTTCTTTACTAACACCAATTCTAAAACATCCATACCGGTATTTATACAGACCTGTGTCATTAAGGAAAAACAGAGTATTAAAATTCAACTCCAGTTTTCCACCTCTCTTTTCATAATTATTTTCGTTATTCAACCTACAGTACAGTTTTAAATTTAAATGCTTAATATCCTCAGGGAGTTTCAGATTATAACAAATTAAAATTGTTCTGTGTTTATTAAAAACTGTTCTCTTATTTACGTAACTCATGTTGACAAAATTGATAGCTTCTACATCACAATTATAAAATAAAGTTGTTTTCTAGTACACTAATTAAAAATAATTAAAACCTCCTCTATAGATTCTTTACATTACTGTCCTAAGTTAAAAATGAAATTTAAACACAGAGATAATTAGTACCTAAAAGGTTATATTTATAAATAAAGTATTAATATCACAAACACGGTTTTACAAAACTCGTTAAAATTTTGTAACTTTGTATTTCTTTCATATTGCGCAAAAAATGTAAAATTGCAAGTTAATACAAAATAGTGGTAGTAAAGTTACTCAGTTGATAAAGGCCCAATTAACTGAGCGAGATGGCCCTGCGGTAACGTGCGTTGCTCTAATCGGGGGTCCCGGGTTTAGTTCCCGTCCACCGCCCACACTGACTTTGGGTTTTTCGTGATTTTCTGGTTGGCAGACGAATGCTGGAATGTTTTCTCATATACCACGACTTATCTTTTCACTAGAGGGCTGCTTGGTGAATGGGTCGTCCACTGACCTCTCTAGGCAGCTCCAGCAGTGGGACGGGTCGTGGAGGCTGGAACTGTTAGGGACTTCACGCGTCTCTGCGGCCTCTCTGCCCATGTTCTGTAGCCTTCTGCGGCCCCTATTTATTTCGAAGTTTTGGTAATTTACATTGCTAAAGTTTTGGAAGTTGAATACATAAATAGTTATCTACATGTCTCGAGGAGTGCTTTGCGTTTTTTATGCATTTTTTTATTCGGTTCTGCGCTTTCAAGTTTTCTTTATAAGAGGGGTGATATAAACAAAAAAGCAAGGACTTATGACAGACTATCAGTAACTGCAGGGATTGTAGTTTAACTGCGTTCTCGTTCTAAATATCAACTCTTGAAACACATCCCCTAAGCTAAGCTCACACAACTTCTAACCGAATATAATTAATTCCATAACGATATGCTGCACAGAGTTAAGCCATACTGTCATGTAAGAATCTCCCTCCACAGATTTTTGAAAAACGTCACTTCTTCATTTTGTATGTATAAAAGTCTCAGATGTCTAAAGCAAGCTTTGAAACTTGTCCCTTCCTCACTCAAAGGCACCAGACGCTCTTTATGAATATGCATAGGGTACAGTAGCATATAGAGTAGGTCAGCTCCTTATGTCAAGCAGTATGGTGCAGAAAACTAAAAGAATTACTTAGTTCTGAAAGTATGGTGGTTAATGATGTCTGTTTTTACTACTTGTTTTCCAAATTATATTGATATGATTCCTGCATATAAATAAGTAAGAAAAGATTTATTCTCAAGGTTTTATTTTGAGATTACCAAGGGGATGCTTATTAATTAATTTCCTGCAAAAGTAGCATACAAACGCGTTTGATACCTTTAAATGCATATTACCCAAATTAATAAATAATTAATCTCTTCTTTCAACTTTACTAGCTGCCTTATAAGCCACTGGAGATAAGCGGTCAAAATAAGGATGGGGCTGTTCAAAGTCCAGATTGTGCACATTTGTACCCACACAATCGGTTCCAATCACTAGGAGGGGTAGCTTTTTTTAAAGGATTTAAACTGTTCTATAATTTTGTGCATAATTTGATACCGGGTTCACCAAGAAGTAGATTTTGTCTATAAAGGATTGAAAATAAGGGGAAGAGTAGTGTTTAAAAGTTTGGAAGTTCTACATGATGTGGAACTTAATATGTTGTGCGGGACGATAAAGATATGTTTTTTTCAGAGGGAATCTGTGTCCGGAAATCCATGGTTTTGGCGCTTTGGGTCGTCCACTAAACCCCCAGTTTATAAAAAGAGTTGAAAGACTTGTTAACACTGTCAAGTGGTTACCCGATTAAACTACTCAAACAAATTAAATTTTCGCTCCTTATAATATTATTACGGTAAGTAATATGTTGCTTGAAGCATTTTCTCCTACTCTTACCAATTTCGTAGAAATTAAAATTCATAATCTCCAAAATAGAAATCCATTCCTTGCCTACTGCTTCCCTGAGATAGAGGAAGAATTGGAATTTGATTAAAACATTGCATATCAGCAACACATTTTTTTAAAACAGATAATTATTGAAAAATAATCCGAATGTACGCGAGTCTGTGAACAGTTTGACCTAGATGGGATTCAAAACCTGGCCACAGAGTAATAGACAGCGTTACTTCTTAAATACAACTGTAGGCTTTAGAGGGCGTTGTTCAAAATAACTTGACTGACTTTCATTGAAGGCGCATCACGTTTGGTAAAATTGCCGACGTTTCGCCCTTCATGTTGAGAGCTTCTTCTGGACACTGCCCAGAATTACCAATTTTACCAAATGTGACGCAGCCTTCACCAGAAGACAGTCAAGTTATAATGTCACTTCTTACTCAATGCAATTTCATAATCTGTTTTCCTCATATTCCTTTATGCATATTATGGTAAAAGAGTGATTGAAACCTTTTTGGAGAAATTTTTTTTGCACAAACGTTAATGCACATAATATCTACCCCGAAGCAAAAGATCAGATCTGCCAGTAATAGCTAGATGGAGTACTGTTTTCCACTTAAAATTTTATATCGAGATTTCACCGAAGTGCACGTTTAGAGGAAGCCTGAATCGTAAAATTAAAGCAACTTCTACATCAAAAATTAAAAAAATCACCCCAATTAAAAAAAACCGTAAAGAAAAGGGAAGACGTGAAGATCTAATTGGATCAAATCCGCACTAAAATGCGCGCGCGCGTGCGTGCGTGCGTGTGTGTGTGTTTGTGTGTGATAAAATGAAAATAAATCGAACTTGAAATTTAAGTTCAGTGTGTTCCAGGGATGCGGAAAGAATATTTTCAAGAAAACCTTCCCATCGCAAAGTACTGTTTATGCATAAAAGTTTTCTTTATTTATGTTTTCAAAAATGTGTAACATTTTGATTAAGGTATTGTAAATGTATTAAGTCCCGTTACTAAATAAAATGCATGAGTTCAATTTCCGGCGAATACCCTTTGAAGTCCTTTTGGTTCTGAATGGTTTTGTCGATTCTGTTTATTGTAAAATCATAAGAGAAGTACACAAACATTACTGCATGAAAAAATGTAAATATAGTTAAAACATACAATTAAAGTAAAATACCATGTGTGTATTAACCATTCCCAAAATATTTATTGCTGTTAATTTGCATTTTCCAAATGTTTACCACACATCTATGTTTTCAATTACTATTCTTATCTTTCTCGTAATTCATGCAAGAAAATTTCAAAGCTGACAAATAGGAACCCACTTTTAAAAAATGTAAAATTGCTTCAGCGCCCCATTGCTGCACCAACTAAATAGGTGCTGAGGTCATTTCCGCAAATTTCTATCTTCATTTACATAAAATGATAGAAAAATAAACTTTTCAAGCTGATGTGTGTGGGTGAGAAGTAAAAATAAAAGATAAAGGGTAGGAAAAATCATGTGCATATAATACATGAGATGCTTATTTTTAGAATTGCGGGTATTTTAATTACTTTAACTGGAAATTTAAATTCCTTATTGTTTTATATAATTATTAAAGCAACAACTAAATTGTAGTACAGAGAATTAAATTGTATTTCTGATATTAACTGGGAGTTATATAAGTTTTGCACTATTTCGTCGTATAGGTGTTTAAATTACTTCATTAATATAGGCAGCGGGCTCTTAATACGAAAACTTGTAACAACAGACCTTTTGGTCCGCAAATATTGGGAACTAATTTGAAATGCTTTAAAGCTCTTGAATATTAATGACGTTGCCAGGCTCAAAATATGAGAGGAGAGAAACTGAGGAAAGTTACTCGGCTACAAACTTGAAACTTGAAATAGCGCAATCAGTTACCCGGGAGAAGGATGAAGCATGGTTCCTTATCATGCTAACGCTTCTTGAATAAGCCAGGTCTAGAAATGTTTAGTGAGTAACGTGAAATCATTCTCTGAATTTGGATTATATAAAGAGAAGTTTATCTCTTTATTTTCTCAACCGTTTACTTACGCTAGGTGAAAAAGGAAAAATCAACATATAAGTATTTCAAGGGAAATACACGAGTAGGAGTTTTTAATATCTCCATCACTTATTGTACTCCACTAAAAAATTCGATATCGAGAAATATAGGTTTTTGAGGTTTCCTGAATAAAAAAAATAGAAAAAGGTAGCGTGAGACGTGTGTGTTTGTTTGAACAGCATAACTCAAAAACGAAATTTCAGAGAAATTCAAAACTTTGTGTTTAAGCGCAGTGTTTTCCAAAGATCTGAAACGAAGATTCTAAAGAAAATCCTCCTCACCAAACTGTCACTTAAATGCCAAATGTTTTCTATTTTTGCATGACAAATAAAATGTATATCTTAAATTTTCTGCGGACAGCCGATAAGTCCTCTTTTTGGAATGAATTTTGTGTAACTTGCAAACCATGAAGTATATACAAAGGTTAATACACAAAGACTTCGATCTCCTTAAAACTAACATTTTATAACAAATACATTTATCGAACACTAGCCTTTAATAGATATTCATTATTTCGGAGTTATATTTAATACTACTTTATAATTCTTGAAGTGCTAAGTCGCCATTAATTTGTTTATGATGGTCATACAGAGAGCATTGAATTTCAAAACCAACATTAGCAACCTACTTTTTAAAAATGACTATTGCTTCAGCCTTATGCATCTCTCTTGCACCTACAAGGAAATGTATAATGAAAGCACTTCTGTGTCTTAAGTAGATGGAATAATAAGGTTTTGTAATAATAATAATAATGGGTAGACGATGTACTCTTTTCTTTCTTTCTTTTTTCTTTTTTCTTCTCTTTTTACAAGCTACGTAATATTCAAAGAAAGACTTTGGAAAACTAAACCATATCTCTGAAGTTACCATATAACTGTGATGATAGCAAGTTAATTATTAGTATCTACAGTGTTTTTCTTCCACACTGTGGCCACCATAGATCAGCTCGCGTACCGGCCGCTACAGCTCCAACTCCCGCCGAAACAGTTATAATATCCCCGAAACCGCCTCCCGTTCTCGTATTTGCAGTTACAATTACAATGTTAATAAACACACATGTTATTATGAGAGATGTTGGAAATGTCCTTCTTTATCCACACATTTCTCTAATCTTCTCAGGAAATCTTCATTCATACTCGAGAGTACAGTATCCGAAAATAAGTGTAGTTATCCGCAATGTTTTTCTTTTTTGTTTCTTCCAAAGATTGGGGTTTGTTGCTTACATTTCATTTTTCTCAAGATCAGCCGAATCGGGTAAATTTCTAAATTTCTGCAATTGCATTTTTCGAAATGTCAATGATAGAGTAATTGACCCTCACTTAATATTCTTCTCTGATGAAGCATATGGTTATGTTCCGTCGTAAAATAACAGATACTGATGTGCGGGAAATTTTTTGATAGGATAGTTAGCAGAGGATTATGGCTCTCAAGAACCCATGATCTAATTGTATGTGAGAAAGTATTTTTAACACTTAAATGATTTTAGTCAAATTATATAATAAAAAACATAATAACAGCCCACCTTAAAGCAATATGTGTATGTAACAATATATAAAAAGTGTATATTACAGTCATTGTATATGCTTGTATTATTTTATAAATGTGTAATAATGTTATGTGAATGTATTACGTAATTTAATAATGTAGGAGCCGTGAGAATAATAGGTTAAAAGTTGCTAACAATGAATCAACAATGAGGTAGTCTTGAGACAATAATGAATTTGAAAGTTTAATGCTACTTGTGATTCTTGGAAGCAGTAATGTAATTTTTGTGACAGTTTATAAAATAGCGAATCAACAACCACAAAAAGCTTTAGTTAAATGAAGGTATTCTATTGGATTAGGATTAGCCAATCAGAAATTGAAACACAGAAATTTACAAATTTAGGCGGTAAACATCAAGTCAGTTCTTGTTGACAGCGCTCAAAACTGGACGCCTTGGTTGTAGACAGTATTCCTAACCGGACGCAAAATGTGTCCTCGAAAAATTTAATACGTATTCGTGTGACACAAAAAATAGTTTACATGTTAAAAAGTGCAAGTAATTAATAAAAAAATCTCACAGCTCTCTATATCAGTGAAGTGTTATTTAAATTGGGTCAAGGATTAATAAAAGGAGTGAAGAAAAAATTATAATCTGTGTAAGCCTACATTCTTCAGTCGCACCACAACCCTGCAAAGAGAAACATGCCTCTAACAGTAATACTGACGCGGCCAAGGCAAACATAAATATATAATATTTAATGAAACAGTCAAATTACAGAGTTAATATTTTTAAATTTTGGAACGAAGGCTACCGGGTACCATACGTGCGGTTGCAACTACTTCAAGTTCGGCTCCCCAACAGTTGAACTACAATAATACATCATCTTCTAACTGAATTTCCATACGTGAAGCAACAAAACTACTTCAAATTGGCGCCAAAACGTGGGACAAATAACGAAACAATACAATCTTCTTCATATGCAATTTTCATCCATGGGGATACTTTAAAAATAAAGTGTATGCAACAAGCCCCAATACATTGGAAGAAATAAAAGAAAACAACAGGCGAGAGATTCAGCCAACTATAGGTATTGGACCCTCGAGTATAAATGAAAATGTTCTGAAAAGATACCAGAAATATATAGTTAAAGAAAGACAACACTTCAAATCTCTTATGATAAGATATATACTTATTATCATTGTAACTGCAACTACAAAACTGTGAGGCGGTTGCGCGGATATTATAACTGTTTCGGCGGGAGTGGAGCTGCGACGGCCGGCGCGCGAGACGCCGTACGATGGCCACAGTGTGAAAGAAAAGCATATGAATGCTTGTATATATGAATATGAATTGGCAAGTATGCTCAGAGCTATATCCAGCGGTAATCCGAAATATTTATAGTTTAATTGGTTATTAAGGATAGCCATCTGTGAAAAAGGCCAAAATATCCAAAATTAATAATTTTGGATTTTAGTGTTATTAAACACTAAAATCCTACTTTATTTCTGTGTAGCTATTATACCTGTACGAAATTTTAAAGAATGTCACACCGATTTAAATGTCTGCCTGTATGCCTAGCTTCCTATAAACTGATAGAATAGATACGTTTGGCTCATACAAAAGTGAACATATTTAAGAGAGGCCTAAGGAATCTTAAAATAGCAAATTAGTTGCGCAGGAACAGGAAAACATAAAGGAGAGCCTGTACGTGCACTAAATGCTTTTTAACCAATATTAGGTAAGAAGGTAGTAAGATTTCTCGGCACATTCTTATTTTATATGCTCCACACGGCGTAGTTTTCGGCATAAAACGATGAAATTTTGTATACCTCCTTTTATTAACATGATAAAAAAGGATGAAGTATATTTTGTTAACATAATGTTGTTAAACAACACTGTTCATATTGTGTGAATTTCTATGCTAAAATTTCAATTCTCATATTTAACATTTATTTTCGCTCAAACCAGTAAGATAATTAAAAATTTATTTCTACGATTTATTTATGTACTATTAAAGAGTTTTAACTAGCTATTAAGTTTCTCAAAACATAATTGCATCGTATGAAGCAATTTTTCAACAGTAAGAACATAACAAGAAATTAATATCCTTGGAACTAATTTAGAAATATGCACTAAATTTGGTTTCCATATTATAAACAAACCTCATTGTTGCATTAAAATTTCAAATGAATTGATCTGAAATTGTCAATTTTTCAAATTTCTAGATGGCATTAGTAAAGAATCGACAACATACACACAAGCACACTCACATTCACACACCAGGCTGGACATACCGAGAAACCTTTTTGTTTATAGAAACATTTATCGAGCCGAGGCGGAAATCACGCCCAGAGACCCTCCAGCAGGCAGGTGCTCTACCGACTGACTTATAGGACAAGACTTTAGTGAAGGTGACCCATTGTACTGGACCTTCATATTACTTTCACACACTTTCTATCATGGACGTGGGCGAGAGCACTCTTATTGTAGAAGAATGGGTTTTTAAAGGGAAAAAGTGTGCATGCAAGCGATAGAGCGACTCGCTGAAGCCGTTCGTGACAAATCCTAGGGGAACTGACGGAGACATATTACTCCCTCGTTTCTCATAATCAAGAACGTCGCATGGCAGATAGAGAAAACGGCCTCCAGTTGCTATGCGATGAAGCTTTTCAAAGCCTTGCTCATAAATCTTTCCGAGTATTAATGGAAGAGACGTGGCGCTCACTGAAGATTAGAAAACATACTGCACATTGACATTTCCTTCAGAAAGTGAACGTTTGTAAACTCGATAACGTCACTTTCGGCAACTTGGGTTTCCAGCATGAATCGGCAAGACTCCACTTCTAAAGCATCATTGCAAAACGCAAAATACTTACTTGAAGGAACTGTAAATTCAACACTTTTTAGAGCTCTCTTCACAAAAGCTCCCCCTTAAAAGCACATTAGCAGAAGAAAACAGTGAAGTTAATTAAATAAATCAAGTACTCCTTTCACGCAAAATTGTTCGGTTATTTTTTTTTATTTTCTTCGTGGTTGTAGTTATTTCGACTATGCCATTCATACGCCACCTATTTAATACTAAACAAATTTCTGGAGAATTACAAAATCCTACTACCTCAACATCCAATTCAGTTTTCATTAACGAAAATTATCAGGATTTCTTCAACTTTCAACTCTGAAAAGTATATGTTTAGTCAGTGCACAGTTAGTCTGTTTTCAAATTATGTGCTCGAAAAAAGTGTCTTTATCGTCTTCTGATTTTAGTTTATCTTAGTTTTGAGTTTAACTATTTTCTTATCCCTACTGTTGGTAGAACTGTTTAGTATTCCGTAACCTATTCATTCATTTAATATTCCTGATCTCACAGCTGACACACGTATGATTTGATTATGAACAACACCATTAAGAAAATAATTATTACTTTCATAATCCTGTAAAATATAGTTATTAATATACTTCATTAAGAATTTATACTTTCTTATTGGAAAGAAAAAATTAATAAAGGTTCTGTCTCAATTTTTATTTCCACTTTAAAATCATCTTATATACTAATTTTAAAGGTTTATTCATTTGTTACATTAATTTATTCATGGAATAGTCTTACAAATTCCACTGGAGGTTACGAGTTTCAGCGGATAAATGTGTAACCTTTCGGGGATTATCTGCGATTACCATGCGTTTCATTTATAGCCGGACCGCAAATCGTGTATACACATAGTTCACTTGCAATGCAGTTACCCGAGGCATATCTCGGGTAACACCTACCGCGCACGTATTACTCAACACGGCTGGGGTGATCGTCTGTGAATATTAATTGTAGTTGCTGCCTTTGTTTTGTACTGTAAAGACTGAAATTGTTCACTGGGCATCTTTTTGTGCTGTAAATATTATAGGTTGTGCATTGAACATCTCAAAAGTGAAAGTCTTGTCAAGGCATCAGCTGTGTTGTGTGTGAATTATATTAGATTATTCTTATTAGTTCACTTAAGTACTACTAAAAAATTCACGTTGAAAAGAGAGTTTATGTACGATACATACATAAAAACCGTAAACGTAAAGTTTTTAGGAACAATCTCCACACCATAGATGAACTTAAGGACAACATAAGAGCAGAAATTATGAAAATTACGCAAGAGACCAAATGCGTGTACATGGAAATTTCATCCGAAAATGCCAAGAATGTAATTATAGTGCATAATACTATCCCTCATGAGTAAGTAATGCAGGAATTTCAAACGGAAAACAGCTCCGTGTGATAGACAATGTGCGGAGTTGCAAATACGTAATCCGGGGCACGACAATTTAAGAAACGCACTGTATTAGGGAAGCCGCATGATGAAGAATATATTGAACTTCCTATTTGTTTGTTTTTGTAGATAGTCTCTTACGAAATTTTCATTGGGATAGACTTTTGCTAATTATTTTACACCTCCGACAGACGAAGTTTAAGGACACAAAAGGTCATATATAATTAACACAAAATAAAATAATCCAACATATTTACTGTTGTTAGTTTCAAATGCATAATATTTTAAGTAAGTTACCATCTTTTGTGTCTACTGAAATAATAAAAGAGAACGCAATATCAATACCAGCATATGGCTTCCTTATTAAATTTCAAGCTATTTTATTTTGTTTTTTGAATAATAAACAAGATAGAAGTATTCAATTCACCATGGAAATAGAAGAAGATAAATGCTGAAATTTTTAATTTAACAATAATAAGAAAACAGAACACTTTAAACTTTAGAATTTCGGGAAAGCCTACCCACGTGGATAATAATTACGTAAATAATAATAACTGCAACCCTATCTCACAACTGCATAGAGTGTTTAGAAGCTTGGTTTACAGGTTGATTAGTAGAGAAAGAAAATACTTCTTGATAAGACGAATACAATACAGTGAATTAAAATATATCAAGAAAGTAGCTATCAAAAATGGATATACTTCACGGTTAATTAATATCTAAGTCAAAAATGCAATACATATTATGCATTTCCAGTAATAAATAAGAAAGATATGGTGTATAGACATTTACATATTATCCAATCATGTTCAATCAATTTGAAAAAATACTTAAGAAATATAATATCCAGCTTGTACCTCGAAATATTTTTAATTTGAGAAATATGTTGAGCACAACTTGAGCTAACACTGTAGACAAATTTTAAAAAAAATCAAGAGTGCATCGGATTCAGTGTCAAGACTGCGAGGGTACCTACATTGGTAGAACCAAAAGAAATTTAAAAACACGTTTGGGCGAACATCAAAGAAACATTAAATTAAAACAATTGGATAAATCTGATGTTGCTAACCACTTCTAGACTTCAAATCATGGGATAAGCCTTGAGGTCAAGCAACTTAAAGCTATCCAGACTCCTTCACAACTGGAAATATGGGAGAAAATATTTATTCATCATAATATCAGGAATATTTTAAAATTTGAAATCCCACCATTTGAAGCTATGATGCAGTTCATCCAACTAGCTCATGGAAGAGGTGAAGGGAGACATGGGAGTTGTCTATCTTCACTACAAATGATAGTGGCCCCAGCACAGATGGAGGCAAAAGAGAATGATCCAAGTAACATCCAGTCACAACAGAGGGACAGAAATTTCACCTTCCACACATTGGGGTCAGGGAAGAGACAGCTAAATTAGTCGACAGCTTTAGCTGAGGATGAATGGACGGTTCCCTTCGAAAACACTTCTGCTACGGTATCAACAGCAAGTGTCTTTGTGGTGTGAAAAATAAGAGTCGACTCAGTGCATTTTAACAATGAACACAATATCACATTTAATAATACTTCTTATAATTCTATAATACAGCTTCCTGTTTTTAAACAGTAACTATCATCTACTCTCCCGTATGCTCCTATGTAGAACGAACTCCTAATATGTTCGTTAAATAACGTACATTTTGAATATGGAAGCTAATACTTTTTAACAAATTGCCTTATATATAGAATACTTGGTCATTCCCCTTTTCCCCTATAATACATAGTTATACTAGTTTTTGAAACACTTCATAGGTTTACATATTAGGATAATGAACCTAATTTATATATCAATCATTCTAAATCGCCTGAGGAACAATAGCGGATAGGCAATACTTGTGTAACGACTACGGAAGGAGTTATCATCCACTATCCCACTGCTGCCACCAGGTAACGCGGGAATTAACGCTTCGGCGTTAAAATTGTTTCTCCTCTGCTGCCTGGCGAGTAACGCTGGTATTCTTACTTATTATAGAGGTACCATGATTAGATGCGGATAACAGATGGACAAACAAAGCAGCTAAGTTCTACTCGGGGAACAACGAAGTGACTTGAAGGGCTGTTTCTAAGTCCAGGAAAGCAGAAAAGGGGGTTTTATTTTTTAATAGTGTTCACTCGTTGGTAGCAAGACAGCTAATAGCTCTGATCACAATTCCTTAACTCGGGTATGCTTATATAGGCATAATTTGCAGCTGATAATAGCCAAACTGCTGAGAGTCTCCGCGAACTGGGGCCTTGGCAAGTAAAAATGTAATTAAGCTTTTTACAAGAAAATCCTTATTTTTATGACTGCTTGCTCTTGATTTTTAAAGAGGAAGCATAATGCACTTGGGGGAGCAATACCAAAACGCTCAAATTTCTACTATCTAGCGTGTAACGCATTTAGCTTAACAATGCACATCAAACCTGCTACTAGAGATAAAACCTAAGGCATATATATATACATTGGTGTGCAAAACCTAAGGACGAAAGTAATCTTCGTATAATGTGACACTGCCAAATGACATAGCTCGATGAAACTTGAATCGTAAATAGAGGGAACTGCTACGGTATGCTACAGCAGGCAACTAAACGAAATATGCAATGAAACGAACAGAAATGCCATTTTTATTCCTTACCATAAGCTACACTAAAGTCAATACGACATATGATGGCCCTCTAGATTTACAGAAACACATACATGGTGCTTAAAAAGGTGTATGATCACATGGTGCTTAAAAAGGTGTATGATCACCACGGACAGTAATGCATGCTCTGCATCGTGATCCCATGCTGGCAACAAGATTGGTAAGCAGTTCTTTTGGTAGGGCGTTCCATTTCTCCACCAGCGCTGTTGACAACTGTTGAATGGTCGTTGGTACATGTCGATGTGCTGCAATGCGTCTCCCCGAAGCATCCCACACGTGTTCGATGGGATTTAAATCTGGGGAGCGGGCAGGTCAGTCCATTCGCTGAATATCCTCTCGTTCCAAGAGATCCTCCACCTGCGTTGTTCGTTGCGGTCGGGCAATGTCATCCATAAAAATGAAGCCAGGGCCGACTGCATCCCTGAAAAGACGCACAGAGGGAAGAGTATAGTATCACAATAACGTTGACCAGTGACCGTAGATTTGAAGGTTGGTGCGCCATGCAACATTATGCCTCCCCAAACCATAACACCCTGACCACCAAAACGATCATGTTCAAGCATGTTTCTGGGTTCATTACGTGTTTCCACCTCTCGCTAGATGAGGGTACGTCGAGAATCACTACTTAGACTGAATCTGCTCGCATCCGAGAAGAGCATGCAACCCCATTTCTCGTTGGTCCAATTTTGATGCTTTTGGACCATCGCAAACGGTGCCGCCGATGTGCGGATGTCAATAGAACACAACGTCCTGGCCGTCGGGCAAAGAGATCACCTCTGTGTAGTCGCCGTGCCACTGTGTATCGTGAGATTGCGTGCCTAGCTGTCCTATTAAATGTGGTTCCAATTGTACCCGCTGTTTGGCTTGGATCCCTTCTTGCTTGTTGCACAATGTAGCGGTCATCTGCTACTGTAGTTGAGCATGGTCGACCACCATCTCTCCTTGGGACAGCAGTACCTGTGGTTTGGAAGGTTCTCCATGCACGTGAAACAATACTGTGAGCAATTCCAAACTCCTGAGCAACATTTGTCACACTTCACCCTTCTTCCAGTTTCCCGACGATTCCTCCCCGTGTAAAGTCATCCATATGGTGTCTACGAGCCATGTTGCAACGAAGAACACCACTACAGTGCACCGTAACAGCATGCTAATTGCCACACACCGTTTTGTCCTGTTTCGGCAACCGCCCCGTGTTGCGGGACCAGACCTATTTGGCACTATAGGCTCGCTACCCTCACGCCATGTGACGTCCAGCTTTCTGTGTACGTGTGAAAGACCTCTGGCAAAATGCTTCTGCATCTACATCTACTTCTACCAAGTAGTATATTTGTTATGTTACTTTACCCACCTCGTCCTTAAGTTTTGCGCACCAGTGTATAATCCACAGTGTTTGTTTTTTAACTTTTTAGAAATCGAAGTTCACTTTGAAGTTTTGTCTAACACGTTTGAAAGGTGCGATTGTTCCTTTTTTTCTCATGGATGTTTTCCTAATACAAATTCAAGTGAAAAATTTTGATATTGTTTCCGCATCGAATAATCCAGTTCCATATTAGTCATTTCTCTTGAAAGGTTTATCGTAATTAATGTAAGGTTGATATAACCTTCACCTGAATAATATATAATTTGCAAACGATACCTGTGATAGCATTAAGTCTGTGTTTAATTCTATCACACACTTGAGCTGCTTTTCACAATTATATCGAATCCATACTGGACTGATATACTGGATGTCACTCTTTTCATTGTATCACAGTGGCAATTTTAATTTTCATTTCAGTCTTGCTTTATAATATTCTTTTGAAAATCTTGTTCCTTTCACATGGTGTAAAAGGATTACTCATAAATAATGAAATATTTAGTTGACCTCAAGGAAGTTCAACCTTTTATCTTTAAGCAAAGACAGGTGATGATTGTAATAGGGTATTTAATTGTGGTACAAATGATCCCGGAGTACTTAGCGCTAAAAGTTACATGATACATCCGTTTTCACATCAAGGGACATTTCAGGAAAATCCAGCTTAGATATCCTGTACCTACTAAGAATCTCACAAGTACGTTACACCTATGCCACTGCGGTGGACTTTTGGGCGAAATACGCAAGATAACTCAAACAGATTAAGTACCTTAAGCCAAGGAGTGGTGGTTTTAGTACTGAATATACCTTCACATTTATGAGAATAATTACTCTGACTTTACCAGCGGTAAACCTGGTCCAAATTTCATACGCAGACCCGACTATATCAAAACTTTTATATCTATCGTATGCAGGAAAGAGCGCCAGCGTTAACTCTTGCAGTGATTACGTCACATTTCTCGTTTCCTCTCTATAACCACTGCTAGCTGAAGGCATGACATGCAAATGAACATTGCCGATGTTCCGTCAGCGGGATCTATTACAATAATGACGTCCACTTCCATGTGTGTGTGAAGCAGGGGGAGGAAAGTGCTAGCAATATATGGAATGGAGGAAGAATTAATAGTACGCTGTGCAGCAGATTTTCACTAGCTCTGTGTTCTTATCGTGAAATTCGTAGCTCCAAAGGTGTTCTGGACCTAGATGTACAGATGGTAGTCTTAGAAAATGGTTTGAAATATTAGACTTTCCCAAATCCACATTCCTTTTGTATGCTACAAGTGACTTAACAGCAAAGTGTTATAGATTAGAAGGTGAAAAGCGCATTAAATGCGGATATTCTCTCTGTCTCGCTCTAATCCGGTCTCTCATTCCCTCTTTCTTTCTCTTTCACCTTTTCTCCCCATACATATCTCTCTTTAGTTCACACTATTTCTCCATTATCCATCTCTCCTCCCTTTTCTGCTCTTGTCTTCCACGCCTACCCTCATCCCTTTTTTTCCTCTCTCTGTACAACTTAGATTTTGTAGTACTCTTAACAACTACCCAATAGAACTGCTTTTCTGAGATGTCTATAAAAAGAACAACATATTAATTCATTCATTCATCAGTGTTTGTTTTGTTTAGTGTTACCTCGCTATGATGGATATAGATGTCTTTGCTTCCTTCATACTTAATGAGAAAAAGAAATCATAATCACACATGCACATTCGCGCGCACACAACACACACACACACACACACACATATGGATGGGCGGAGAAAAATACCATTTTCTTTTAAAATAAAGTAACACATAGGATTCAACACCATCATTTCCGAATATCGGAATATCAATGCCGAGTCTGTCGATATGAACTTCGAAAGATCAGGAATGGCATGGCTTAGACTGGGGGGCTGGAGGGCACAGAAAATGACTGACAATTTTGGCAGGAGAATCTGCCCATTCTGTGATTTGAATGAGGACTGGGTACATGTTTTGGCGGAATGTGCACAGTGGGAGAACCAGCGAACAAAGTAAAATTCTTAAGTCCTTCAAGAAAGAGATTGGCATGTTGGGAACTACTGGTTGACCAGAGGAACTGGCGAAACATAGGCAACTTTTTGGCTAAAGTGCGCGAAGCTAGTCAAATTTGTTCAGTTAGACAAAGGTAATTTATTTCTAATTTCCTTTTCTTGTTCTTTTTCTTTTCTTTTCTTTTTCTGTTGTTTATTTTCACCATACTTGTATCTTAAATATGCATGTACGGTCAATGACCCATGCACTAAATACTTGTGTAATAACTTCAATAATTTGAAACCAATAAAGGTACCTTATCTGTCTACTTACTGTGTCTTACAATGTTTGAGTATCATAGTGATTATTTATAGTAAATGAAGCATAACATTCATTATATTCAGTCCGTTGTTATTTATTCCTTCATGAAGTATCTGTTATTTTTTTCAACGCTCAACCGAGAAGATGATTGATGAAGGAATAGTATTTGGTTTGTAAATAATCTGTTTTGTTTAGTTGTTATCCCATTGAGATACATACACATACCTTCGCTTTGGCTCATTCTTCAGGAATATCGTTTACACAGTGTTAAAACAACTATCCAATATTTCAGGGGATGTTAGTATGCATCAAAACTAGCAAATATCTAATAAACGTAGGTCCTATAAATCATACGTTCGAGATATGAGGTGAAAATATGAGCTCCATTCATGTCAATGCTTCCTTCTGCCTTTGGCGTAGGGAATCGCACAACCTTTGAAATTCACCTGGTTGGTTTTGAATATGCTGAGCTGAATTGAAGACACGATTCTGTAGTGTCTACATGTTGTTTATAACCAATTCCTTCATGTATCGCCATAACCAAAAGTCTCGGTGATTTAGGTCTGGGGAGCGAGCAGGCCAAGATGTGGAACCTCCCCGGCCAATCCAGCGGTTCTGAAATATCCGCGTTAAGTGCCTACGCACATTACAGAAAACATATGCTTGTGCGCCATCGCGCATAAATAACAAATGTAGTCTTTCCTGACATGTCACTTCTTCCAGCAATATAGTCAATACATTAGTAACAAAGTCGTGATAACGAGCCCCAATTATTCTCTGTGACAGCACGTATAGCCCTATTAATGTATCGCCAAGAAGGCCTACCCATACGTTGAATGAGAATAGGTCCTGATGTCCTATTTCTTGAATCGCATGTGGATTTTTATCAGCCCATACTTGCTGATTATGAAAATTCACAACGCAAAATCTTGTAAACCCTGCTTCATCTGTAAACAAAATGTTCGATGCAAACTGTGGATCAAATTTTCAGTTCATCCGAACACCGGACCGTAGACTACTGTTCCAACTGAATTTTACGTTGATACCACAAGATTTTCTAGCACGTGGTTGACCCTGATATGACATAGTAGGACGGAGCGCCAATGCAACAACTGTGTTTATATCCGCAACCAATGTTCGTAATGCCTTCGGCCTTGCAGTATTCCATGCCAGGGGTGTTAACTAGCATAATTATCTGCTGTATTGTAGGGCAGAGGAATACGTTGGCATAAATGACACCACATAGAGCACCTCCTATGAACAACTGTTCATATCTCAGAACGTATGATTTATAGGACCTATACTTATCAGAATTTGTTTCTTGTTTTGATGCATACTACCATTCCTTGAAATATTGAATAGTTCATTTTAACACCCGTATATATACAGGGAGAGAGAGAGAGAGAGAGAGATAAAGAGAGAGAGAGCGAGAGCGAGTTGCGGGTGAAGTATCAAATTCCAAGTCAGTAGTTTTCCTCTTTGTGTCCTATGCAAAATTTGGTCGAAATCCATACAACGGTGATAAATGTTGTTCATTACAAACAGGCAGACAAATAAACAAATAATCTCTCTCACTTGTAGTTTTGGATGGGTGAAATAGAATAGATGAAAGGATTTTGAATACTTACGCCTTTATTTTAACAAGCTTTCAGGATTGGTGAGCATTATTATAAAAAATGACATTTTACAAAACGTGAAACCTTTTATCTGCGAAATAAGTGCCTTGAGTATCTTTTAGAAGTATTCAAAGCAACTTTTGTTCTTTGCGTTATTTGTTAGGAAGTTGTAGAAAGGTATTTCAGTGTTTTGTTACGTTGTTGTAGAGAATACTCAGTGAATATTAATATAAAGGCTGAACGAAGCAGTGATTCTTTACTACAATTCAACATAATTAATGTGAATGTCCACTCTATTCCACATCAGAATACGTTTTTTCCGTTAGTATTTTAGAAACTATTCCGTATTATCACGGAATTTTAATGCTGCTAATGGCTACCTTTAAGTAGAGAACTTTTTGAAATCTTTTGTGCACTATTCGTCAGACTGTATTGATATTAAATCAGTGTTTACTTTTGGTAATTTGAGCTATATGTGGAGCTATCTTTTGAATCTGATTTGTACAAGTATTTCTTGATGAAAAAACTTACCTTTCTTTCTATTTAGTATAATCTTTGCTCGAGACTTCGGTGGAATACTAATGCTCTAACTATATTAGTAGTAGGAGTAGACGTCGGAGGGGTCTCTTGTAACTGGAGCATAGCACTGTAAGTAGGCCGCAGTGGCCCTTTTTGCTTCCAACGTTAAGCCCTAAAAGGGAGAGATGAGGGGGCAACACGAAGATTGACTAGATCTGGACGACGATGTGCGCTAGCAAGGACGGAATCCAGAATGGAGCACTTCCTGACACCAGCTGGCAGTGGCTAATCCCCATGATCCCATGGCAACGCGACAAGTCCCAGGTAGAGGGCCCCAGTAGGTTCCTCAAATGCCAGGGAGAAATGTGTGTTCCAAAAGGCAAATTCCTGCCGCAACACTCAGTCGCTATCGCGTGGTAACGATGGGGACAGGAAATTCCTGGTATATGAGGAATCCCATCTACGACCCGAGGAAACAACGAAACACCCCATATCAAAGTGACCGCATCGACAGGTATTAGTTCGGAACTTCGCAAATACAAGCCTCACACTTTAATGCGGAGATATATTACTCGGTGGTAATTTAAAATCATATTTTTAAACAATTGGCTTATTGTACTTGATAGTATTGCATGTGGCTTGTTCCTTAGCAACAAAAACATCTTAACAAGGGCTATCAAGGAAACATTTAGGGCCGTTTTGGAGCATTGAAGTTTCCAGTGGATGTCACGTGGAGAAAAGTAATAATAGGGCGAAGCTAGCAACACCAAGGACAGTGAAAGGCGGCGATTTGGGGTATGGCTCCTAATAAAGTCTCAATTTTGAACAAGTGGAGTGTTAGTATTACCGAACGTACTCCTCAGAGAAAAAAAAATTTAATGGATGAACAAACATACTTATTAAATTGCATGGAAGTAAACATCATACTAAATGCCTATTAACCCAAATCTAAGCGTTCGTTGGAATGAATTAATGTGCATGCGAATGTAGGGCTTTTTGATACAGAAATGCTATTCCCAAATATCATTATTGTTGCACAAAGCACCAAGTACGGCACTTGGGGAGATGAACGAAACTGTCCCCCCTTGTATCTTATGGTCTACTAATCACAATGAATGTTAAATTTGTGATAAAAAAGCCATAAAAATATCTGTCGGAAGATAATAAAATTCGTATTGTCGTTTTCACGCATCTGTTGTTACCTGCAATATAGAGCCATAAAACAGCAGAAGAATAGAAAGAATACATAATAACAAATCTAAACAATCACTTACACATTATGTATTTGCAATATCCTCCCCACCCTGGTCAACCTCGAGAGGTATCACCAGCTGGGAGGTAGATCCATCCATCTGGCTGGCGAAGAATGACCGTTCGTACCTTCCCATCTCTTCCATGCACTAACTACTGCACGTATGCCTTCCTCCCCTTATGTCGGGGAGGGATGTCCTCTTGAAGGAGGACGATGTCTCCCACTCTGGGCTTTTATCCGCGTCCTCTTGAGTCTTTTACTTCATGTAATGTGCGCAGTTACAGAAGGTACTCCTACCAATGTTGAAAGAAATCTTCCAAAATTTTTGTTTCGCTAAATTTTGTTTGTGAGGTCCCTTTTCGTATTTAATTCGGGTTCGTACGGGATGGTCGTGAATTTTTCGCCAATCAGGAAATGATTAGGAGTCAGCGTTTCACCTTTAGTGTCTTGAGTAATGGATCTCATTTCTGGAAGGCAGTGAGTTCCATGGAGACGCACTTTGCGGATCTAGTAGTCTCTCACAGGGAAGTTTTCTTGCTGTCAGTCCATGAGAAAATTTCCATTTCTGATTTAAAACCTCTTTGAACTGAAAAATTGTGCGAGTAGTTTCCCAAAGGAGTCAACAAATCTAATCAATGAACATCTATGGGTGATCAAACGATAAAGCAAACTCTTCTTCAAATTGAATGCTATAAGTAGTTTAATGAACCATACTTAACGATTAAAAGATTCCCCTACTGGATCAAAGAACGATGCATTTATATTTCGGCGTGATAACTTACAGTAATTCTTTAGTTAAAAACTAGAAGCGCCCTCAACTTAGGATGGCAAATATACATTTTGTGTCCCTCAACATAGAGTACTATATTACACCTGTTGAGAGTAATTTTATAGTCAAAGCGAAAATAGAAAGAACTATGTTGCTCGACAACTTTTTATATGTATGAAAATTCATAGATTTCACACCTAGCGATTCCTACTTTTTACTTTTTCTGCCACGTACTTAGTACGCACAGAAAGTATTGCATTTCATCCCAATATTAGATACTATAAATATTTATTATTAGCCTCCTGAACAAAACAGTCGTTTTTAGAAAAATGTTTACGTGTGTGTGGTTTAGGTTTCTCAAAAGATGCGACAGGAAGATTTTCAAGAAAAGAGTTGCACAAACAACCCCTTATATGGATAATTTTTTGAGGTTTTCAATTTTTTCAAAAAAATTGGCTCAAACGGTTTAGATTATAATAAAGCATGTTTAATATGTTAAAATGGCAAATAAAGTGTTTGTCTTGAATTTTCTGGGAATAGTCTGTGAAGCCCTCTTCATTCGAAAGGAATTTTGTGTACTGCTGTATAACTGATAACCCCGGAGAGATAGACAAAGTGATACTATACAAAAATGTAAATCTGTTTAAAGAACACAATTTATTTCAAGTATAATTTTGTAGCATTAGCCATTTCCGAGATATACGTTGTTGTTGGTTTGAATTTTTAAAATTATTTTGTCTTCCTTTTAAGTGCTCTCGCTCCTCAGTTGTTACTCGCAATGTCATGAAAAGAGTATGGAATTTTTAAGCTAGCATATAGAGACCAGTTTTAAATATTTGAGTATCCCTTCAGTCTCCTGTATCCCTCCTGTACCTACAACGAAATGTGTAATGGGACTATTATTGCAAATGTTTATTTACATTAGCATCAAGTAAATCGAAAAATAAGCTTTCTTAAGAATAGTTTGCGTAAGCTACATAAAATGAAAGGAAGTAGGTAGAGAAAGCCATGTGAATGTAACATAGATGTTTTTCACGGCCAACGAAAAATACGGGCCTCAACGCTCGAGTGTGATATAAGCAATGTAGTAGTAGTAGTGGTATTTATTAAGTACTTAGTATTACATTAATTGCATAACACAGTCGCATGGGTCATAAGACCGTACATGCTCTCTAGAAAAATACCTGTTCTGTATACGTGACTTGCAGAATCGACCAGAAACAACTATGTTTATAATCACCACTTGTATACATACATATAAAATTGAAAAACACTCTGAATCACACACGCAAACACACATAAGTGCTCAAGCACCACATATATTTAAAGAAAATTTACATAAACACCTTATCTACACACACAAGTGCTCAAGCACCACACATATTTAAAGAAAATTTACATAAAACTTTACATCTTAGTACACGTACTTCCATTAAGTATGTGCCCAAGCTTGGCCAGTTTTGACTGTTCAGAATAAAGTCCCAGCATGCTGCCCTCCGTCTGTTGGAAGCCAAAAATACTTCCGGTAATAATTTTTTCCTAATACGACATAAGCAATGTAGATCCGTGCCCCTGAGGAGTAAACAAAGAGGGTTAAGAATGCAGTAAAGGACCCTCGCTGGGCAAAAGGAAGGTGTTTAAAAAAATTGTTACAAATGCGCTTTCAGAATAAGAAGTCGTGTTTTCTTGTGCAAAGTTGTATGTATTTCATATGTGTACCGATTATTAGGTAAAAACATATATACGTCTCCAATACTTACCCAAACTTAGGCTTTCTCTCTGTGCATCATATGGCGTAGAATTCCTCACAATGTTGTTCATTTATTATCGTATTTAATTACAGTGCATTACAAGTTATCCCTTTGAATTTACTGAATAAATTGGCTATTTGCACAAATTAGCCCAGGCACTACAAAGAATTCAGTTCTAAAAATTGTGTTTTGCTCTGCTTGGTTGTTATTTTAATTCTGACTGTCTACACTGCAGTTGTAAATTTTAGAATATAAATACTAAAAATGTTAAAAGGAAAATCTAAGCCTTAACCATTCATTCTGAAAGCATTAGAAAAATTATATTTGTGCTACCTATAAAAATATTCAACTTACTGAATAATATTCCCCAAAATCAAATAAATTTCTAAGAGAAGTATGAAACTAACTGGGGTCAAGTTACAAAAATAAATAAACACTTACTCAAGTGAACACACTCACATTATTATTAATACACATTTTCTTATACAGTTCTTAGTTTCTTGAGTTGTCTATTACAACCTATAGCTGTTTCAGTGTCATTGCACTCTTTAGTAAGATGTTTATTGCAATTTTGCTTGATCTTAATATTATGTTTGGTAATATATCTCTTGATCTCCTGATGCACTCATCGCTCAAATGAGAGTTTCTAGTTCACAATCCTTTAATTTGAGGCAAAACATTTTAAATACTGTTGAAAGCTTGTTTGAATTACCAAGGAACATATCAGAATTGACTTTTAGAATATTTTTCAGCACAAACAAGGCTAAAGCTGTAGTTTTAAGAGCATTTTATTTGGGAATTGTTAGCATCCCATGTTCACGTTCTAGAATGAACATTTTGGCAGAGATATTTCTACCTCTTTGTTAGTTTTTAACCATGATTACAAACATTATAGTTTTTTAAAAGAAACTCTTTTTTCACTGTATAACCAGATATATACATGAATATAGGTAAAACACAATCAGATATATCTGAGATTTCAAAACTATGCAGTAAAATCTCAGAATATTTCTAAACATTTACAGATTTTTCATAGCCATCAGAGCAAGGAAGCAAGGTTCTCAATGGGACATCATGATTAAAAGCTGAATAATATCATATCCTTAAATCTCAATTTTCTTTCACTTTCAAGAAGCTGCATATAACTACTGTAATACTTTGCTCCACTAAGCTGTCGATGCGTACTGAACCTTCCTTCCAAACTATCACTTTGAAGTTTACTCAGCGATGAGTAATCAACGTTGTAATGGTAACTATATATGGAATTAGTTTTAACAATTGCTAATCATTCCATTGATTGAAATGTTTGGGGACTTAATGCTTGAGAACTAGACACAGTTTGTCTCCAAACCTTTAACGAAAGAGAAATGTTTTTCAAAAGCTCTGCTTGTATTTCTTCTAATAGTTTCTCTGTGTGTATTGCAAAATATTTCTGCTTCAAAGGCATCCTAACGTTCAGTATGTCCCACCAATTACAAACAATGTGTATGAATGATGCTGTATTCTCCAACCCAGAAGACACTGTGTCCATAGAAGACCAGGATTTAAGATCATCAATATTTCTCTCATCAAATACTCAAAGAGCAGGATTCACAGTCTGTCTCTGAATGTTAGAGGGGTACAAGATTATGAGACAGAAGCTGAGCATATTTAACTGGTAAGTTCTTTTCCCTTTTATACGCCAACTCTAGGTACTTAAAATCTACAGTCACTAGGAGATCAAAATTATTAAAATCAGGAAACTTCAAAATTCTATCCTGTTTAGCAATCCAGTTACGAATACACTTCAATATATGAACAGTGTCAAAAATAAGAAAGAGCTTCCTGTTTTTATTTACTGCATGTTCAATGCATGGTTGTAAAATACCAATAGGTGATAGGACATAAAGGTTCCTGTTGAGAGCATTATTTTATGGTATTGAAGATAACTCAAAACATCCCTTCTTCTCCCTAAATTACTTGCAACAACATAGACTTTAACTGTTCAGATATTAAGCCCCAAACAGGTACAACGTTCACAAAATGTTTGTATTTTGAAAACACGCTTGCAATCATAAATATTTGTGCAGTGTTTGCTAAATTTGAGGCATCATTTTTGCTAACACTATAAATTGTGCCCCATTTAAATGTGAATCTAGGCGCAATGTAAGTCTCATCCAGAACTACATTAACTACTCTTTCATAGTCTTTCGGAAAAGTTTTCTTAACATTTAGATAACCCATGCCTTTGCCTATACTGAAAGTATTTAAGTCAAACTTACCAATAAGCTTTGGCGGATTACATGCATGTAGCAAGTATAAATATCTAACTTTATGCAGAGCAACATATGCAGATGTTGAATGGACATATACAAAAGCTCCTAATTGCAAAGTGTTGTACCTGCGAGAAATACCTTTTACAATTATCAGTTTTAATTGCCCCATTATAAACTGTAACTGAGGATATGATTTACTAGAAAAAGCATTCTTTCACGTTACTAATGTATTATGCACCAAAAGTTTTTTTTTCAAATACTCATTATGTTCATCAAGAGCACGTTTTTGTTGTCATGTTGTAGTTTTAGGGGGGTTTTATGTTATGGTATTTTGCAATTATTTATTGTAAGCAAAACACTGATATCACTCATAACACACACTGAAACATTCATTCATTCATTATCTGTTTACCCTCCTCATATGTAGGACTTACACCCCCTAGAACTTACAGGCGGGTGCCTGGGGTCAGAGGCCCGTCGAGGAGCAGACACTCATGGATCAGACAGAACATCCAGAATGGGTGATCAGCCCGATGCCTGGTATGGGATGAAGGAAGTAGATGAAACGAAATGATGGTGAAATGGATGAAAGGAAAGGTGATGATGGAGCAGTTGGTGGAATGAATGGCGGGGGAAACCGGAGAACCCGGAGAAAACCCGCCCAGTCGCCGCTTCGTCTAACCACGGCGCCGAACACACACTGAAACAAGAATCTTTGGAGTGTCATTAATATTCATTAAGCACATAACTAGCCTTTTTTCTCGATAATCCTAGTTTATTGTCCTTTAAGTCCATTTTTTACAGTTAGGAAGTATTGCTAAGCAATGCAGAGCTTGTTGTTCAGCATAATTTTTAAGCTCATTCAAGCTTTCTACAGCCGCTTTGTTCAAATTTTCTTCTTCTGCATCCATTAATCTTTTGCATGATGGACTTGGTCTTGACAAAGGAAGTATTGAAGATATTCCACCCGGTTTCAGTTTAGATAGGATCTTGGAAAAGTTTTTATTTCCCCATAAACTTCAAATGTCTGTTGTTATCACACCCTCTTTAGAAAGGAGCTTCACACAGATAACAGATTTGCTTACACCTGTAAAGTCTGTAGGAATGCTTCTAAGCCAATTCTTCATAAGTTCTTCATCTTATGGTAAAGAAAAGTTAGTAATATTTTCATGTGATTTGTAGTTGATTTTACAGACAGCTATACTGCAACACCTAGGCATTTTGAATTTCTGAAACAATTAAGGAATACTTCAGCAGTATTATTATAATTTATTACGCTCAGAAGTAATTACCACAACATCTATATTACAAATCAGATTACAAGCTGTTGTGGCTATAATGTTCTGTAGGTGAAAATAATCTCGCATAGCGATTTACTGTAGCACTATTAAACAAGATATAGTGAAATTATAGTAAATGTCTGTGGAGCATGTTGCATAAATGAACTAGAAAGCGGGTTTGTTTCTTTTGCAATAATCCAACTCAGCAAAATTTTTGGCTACAAAGAATTATTGCACATTATAACACATCACCTTTAAATACATATTTTTATTCATCATTTCAGAATTATGGAATATAATGTAATTGCACAATACTCTGTGAAAAACAGGTATCTCTTATTAAAACGAGAGAAGAGAAACTTAGCGCACCTGTCATAACCTTTGTTCCTCACTCACACGATGTGGAATCTACATTGCTTACGTCACCAACTAGATGGCATTCTGCACTAGGGCCAATATTTCTAATGGGACCTTTTTAAGTTCGTCTCTTATTAATTCTGAGGTTTGTTTAGCCTGAATGTTCATTCTTTTTGTCTAAATGTGTTCTGCATTAAGTGTAGAAATAGCACGACTTCTATTAACACTAAAACGCTGGGAAGGGCCAATTTGAAACCCTAAGAGAATCTAATTTCTGCTAATCTCTAATATATTAATATATAATTTTAGTAGAAAAGGGTAATGGAACAAAATATCCTCTCGTGGCTTTTATTCATTTTAGTGCTCACCACACTTACCAAAAATGAATTATTTTCTCAGATTCAGTTGTGACCTATGATGTACGTTTCTCTTTAACACTGACACCTTTATACAAAACCTTGCTGTTTCCATACTTGAAGGTAAATGAATTTTATTTGATATAAATGATAAGTAAATACAATAAGTCATATCAACAGTTACATATGATAACAATAATGTTTAGAAGTGACAGCAACAATGCCCTTTGTCGTCCTCCGTAGTGTAGTGGTTACCATATTAGCCTCTAGATCGCGAGGTCGCGGGTTCAAACCCGGCGGAGGTCGATAAATTTTTTTGGGCGTAAAAATCCTTAGCACGACTTCCTTGGAAGGGAAGTAAAGACGGCACATAAAAGAACCTCAAGCCTGATAGATGCATTTGAGCAAAATTTCCGGTCTTTCGCCCCCAATATAGAATGAGATGCTAAGGACCACAGTAGTTAAAGAGGGTCCATAAATAAAACTTAATTTCAACAATGCCCTTTCACCAGGCATTCCCTTCCTGGTTCAAATCATTGTAGGAAGGTGAAACATTATGATAATAGACGCTTCTTACGGGAAGATTAAATACTTGCAGAATAAATGAATTTTCTTTATGATACCTCGCTTAGGAAAAGTGGTTGTAATATTAAAATACTGTATTTTATTGCTTAGCGCCAAATTCACTTCCTTCCGGTGATATAGTAGTAAGAAAAAACCAGGAGGCCTGGTGTCAAAGCTTGGATGCTATGCCTTTCACTACAAAGTTGAACATAGGTAACTTTTAGCTGCCTGAGGTCTTTGGATTCATCCCATTTCTAGCGTGAAAATATCTGTTGGAGCCCGCAGGACTGAAGCTGGGACGCTTTTCAAGTGTTAAACAGAATATCAGATGAGTGTCGTACGCAATGTCGCCACCGTTACACGCATTAGGGAATGTACATTCCGCCACAAAATTAGTAGGTCAATAATGGCATTACGAGGTTTGTTGTGTAGGATGTGTTTGGATTGGAGCCCAAAGGCATTCGCTGGGAACGCTTCCAACTTGTGAGCGTATTGCAAACAACGTTAAATTTTCATGCGAAGCGTAGTGCGGGCTGCCGGAAACAATGCGATAAAAACAAGGAATGTAATAGCTGCTGCTCGTCCCTTAGCCTAAATGGTTTACTAAGCCATAAATCAATGAGCGCAAATAGCCAGAAGTAACGATTTAGAACTCCTTGACAGAGGCTCCAGGAATGATGGTGTAAACTTGAGACATATCCTTAATAGAAAGAAAAGATAGGTTCCACAGTATGAAAAGTATAGTACATTTTCGCATATATCCCATTCTTAAAGCTAGCAAGTAGAATAGGAAGGATCTGACAGTCAGGCTGCACTAAAAGCTCTGAGTTCCCCTACTTTAAATCCTAATTAATGTGGAAATGTTATCAATGTTTATCAAACCTTTCCATCCACGATACAGTAGAATACTTGCGGTGGATACCTGGACACACAGGTATCGTGGGAAATGAAAAGGCCAGCATTCCTTAGCAAACCAAAAAATTGTATCTCTCCCTGCCTGAGGGATAAACATGTTAAATGTGAAAAACACAGACTTTGGGTTCGAAAAGTAATACAAAAGAAATGGAAAACATTACACCAAAACAAAATCTATAAGCGATTAATTAATAAGCCTAGAGAAAAATTAAGTAATTTACTTAACAAGCTTAATAAACCTTCATTTAGAAGAGCTATAAGCTTCATAACTGGACATGGAAAAATCAGAAAACAACTGAAGACATTGGGATTATACCACATGTAACTAATTTGCCGTCTATGTTTACCAGCCGTTGAAATGTTGAAACACATTCTCCTAGAATGTGAAGCCACAGAGCGGACAAGATACCACGTTCTTGAAGCTACCACAAAACTAGAAACAGGCCCTAATTTAGTGAGACAAATAGGTACTACAAATAACCAAGAATGTAGATAACTAGTACTAGTACTACTACTACTAATACTAGCCGGGAGCGGCCTTGAGTCACTGGAGCATTCACCGCACATGGGCCATGGTGGGCCCCTCGTGTTTCCAACGAGATCCCTGGGAGGAAGGGATAAAGGGGAGACCCGAAGGACGATCAGATGCGGAGGACGATGTGCGTTAGCAAGGATTAGGTTCCTAAGTATTCCAACATGACACTAATTCTGATGCCGGATAACCCTCACTGAACCACCCGCAACCTGGGGTTTCGGATACAGACGAGATAGCTCTCAGGAAGGAAGAAAGCTCCAGCATTCCCGCCAAACCAAGGGGGAAATCTTTCTAAACTGCCAATTCTGCCGCAACATGTCAATTGCCGTCGCCTGGTCAGGAAATGCATGACTTAAAAGGAATAACCCCAGCATTCGTCTACCGGCCCGGGAAAATCACCAAAAGTCCAAAAGCCCAGTGTGCCTCGTACGACAGAAATCGAACCCGTGACCTCCCGAATGCAAGCCTCAAGTGTTACCGCGGAGTCATCTCACTCCTTGCATTGGTAAGGTCGGTCTAAAATTTCCATTTTTTAAATTTATCATTTTTAACTCGGTAGCTCATATCGAACGGCGAATGTCGGGGCGCCTATATCTGCAAACTGTAGAGACCCTGTTCTTGCTGTGCCGTCGCTCCTTATTCCCGTCGCCCAGAGGCGCCTCCTCGTCGTGCATCTGTACAATATCTTCATTCCTGGATCGGTGTCTATCCCTTTCCGCTTCACAATCCAATCCATATCAGACGAATTTTTTGTGTGTACTGAATTATATATAAACTTTATTGTAGTCGAGAAAACATCAACTTAGAATTAGCAACATTGAAAAATTGTGCTTAATAATACTTGTTTAAACGTACAGTAATTGTCTTTATCAGGAACCCTGTATAGAAAAATCTGATATGCAACATTCATATGACATTCACTAGTCACTAAGGTTTATTTTTGCTTTCTCTACCACGTATATAGTAGGTAGAGAAGATATTCTATTCCACCCGAAAATTCCACGACAAATACATGTTTTGGGGGCCCCTGAATCCAATAATGCATTTTTAGAAAAAGGTCTGTGTGTTTGTGTGTGTGTAAGAGAGAGAGAGAGGGGGGGGGGAGAGATTTTGAACAGCATAACTTAAAAACGAAAAGTCGGATAATACCAAACTTGGTATTTAGGTTCAGTGCCTTCTAAAGATGCGCACGAAGATTTTCAAGAAAATCCCCTCCGCAAACTACCCTTTACATGGAACATTTTCCGAAATTATTGATTATCTAAAATCGCCCTAACGATTTTGATTAAAATGCCACACATTAAAGATATTTACATGACAAATAAAACGTATATCTTGAATTTTCTGCAAGGTTCTCTTCATTCGGAAGGAGCTTTGTATAGTTTTGTTCAACCGATAAACGTTAAGCATGGATAAAAATATAGATCTCCTTAAAACACGCAATTTACTTCAAATAGGGTTTTTCTGAAAATCTATTTCTGACATATCCGTTTTTAATGGCACGAATTGTTCATTTCTTGGTCATTATCTTAAAGTCCTGGCAACATTCAGTTGTTGCATGGAAACAGTTGGAATTTTAAGGCTAGCACATAGTGTCCAGTTCTTAAACATTTGAATATTGCTGTTCGGTTTGTATCAATAATGTGATGTGTAATTAACTATTTCTGCAAAGGCTTATTTGGATTAAAGTGTAGTAGATAGAAAAATGATCTTAGGTAAGAATAGTTTGTGCCCAAAAATAAAAGGTAGAGAGTAACTCATCAGATTTTTGTATCTCTTGTACAAACTTTTTTTACCAAAGCTTACTGTTCTATCTGCTTCAGATTAATCGAGATAAAGGTTTTGCCTTATAGGCACAAGAGGGGTAAAGGTAAAATTACATATCACGGAGGGATCCCTGGAACAAGGGCAGAGCACCGTACGCAGGCCAGTCAGGCCTTTATGCTTCTAACGTGACCCCTGGAGGTAGGGATGAGTTGAGAGCCCCGAAGAGCAACCAGATCCGGATGCCGACGTGCGCAAGCATGAACAGGGTCTCTAACGTTTTCAGATAGAACGTATCCGACACCGTACGGTCCCTGCCCACAATCTACCAACCTCCAGGGGCTTCCGGAGCGGAGCCCCACCCTTAGGAGAGACCTAATTGAGTGGTACCGTAGCGACGCCATGGAAGAAACCTTTACAGAGCGCAATCCACCGCCCAGCCGCAGCCCGCCAAACACAGTCGCCTGGTCCTACAACCCTGAAACAAATGACGAGGAAGATGATGGGTACAGGAAATGAAAGGAAGGAGAGTGGTGGTAGAATTCTACGTTATTTTATGTACGAATTTTTTTCTAATTCTTACAGTTTACAAGTTATACAAAATTCATTCAGAATGAAGAGGACATTGATCATCATCTCCGTTTAATCTCGGAGGTCATTTTGCAATCTATGTCGAGGTCGTGCAATATTCCGTATTTGTTTTGGGGCGTGCTGTAATGCCTGTGTGTTATTTCTATCGGGTTCATCATCAAAATGTGTTCATGACATTCCATCTCGTTTCGAGTTTAAGTTAAAAATGTTTAATTTTGTATTTTTGTTTCATTTATGACGTGACCCTTATAAGTATAGCCACTGTTCTCAGAAATTTCTTCTCTTCTACTTGACCTGTTCATTGCCCAGATTTGTGATCTGTACATAAGTGTGAATGCCACCATAAGTTTGTAAACCTTCGTCGTAAGGTATTTTCTAGCTTTGTGTTGTTAAATTTGTTATTACTGTGCCATGCATTTTTAATTACTTTAGTTGTGATTTGAATGGCACACATCCTAAATAATTAAAATGTTGTAGTCTTTCACTATTATTCTCATCAATTGTTATTTTGTATCCCGTTTGATGTTTACAAAACAAATACGTTTTTTTGGAGTTATATGTAAATTATACTCCTCCGTGGTTTATTTGGAAAATATGAGATACACATTTTGTCATTCAAATAGCATAAATGTACCGCATGATCAAAACGTTTTCTAATGGCTGTTAGCTCCCTTACTGTGGTCGCTGGAACATATAGGTTCGTCAATTCGCCAAGCTGGGATCGAGGGCTCGAGCAACGCCATTAATGTTTTTGTTTATGTGTCTCTGTGTTGTGTATACGTGCAACAGTAATTGCGGTATAATGCGATAAAATAAACCAGAGAAACACACATTAATAATAAAGCTGGAAAAAACTAGGAAACATTAAAAAATAATTAAAAAAGCATACTTGCGTAAAAATATGATATTAAATTAGTAGGTTGAATTCTGTAGCGTATGTGTGTGCATAGTCGCGTCCGACACATTATTTCTGTGTATAATGATTTTGTTGAATTCATTCTTTCTTTTGTGAGTTGAATTCTTGTCCGGCGCGGTATATTTCCCTCCAATTCCTAGTCAAGGGTGAAGGCAAGTTGAGGGAAGAGCCTCTTTATCTGATAGCGTGGTTCAGTCTGGAAGCGTGGCGTCAGTCGAGTGTATAAATTGAGTGTGTGTGGTTGTATGTAGCGTGTCCGTGTGAGAGTGGGGCATCTCCCCCAGTGTTTGTCTGTAACCTTTTGGAAATTATGTAGCAGCACCTAAATAACATTATAATAAACCAGACTTAAATGTGAATTCATATGCATTATTTATAAATATCTCACGCCCGCTTAGCTTTGTACAGCAAGTTCTTGGTATCTCTTGTTTGCCTCTGTAGCTACGACTCCCAATGTTTATGACGGGGTAACTAAATTTAATATTTTAGCTTTAAAATATTTCGGCCTTACCCCAGTGTATAACAATATAATGCTCCCTTCATCTGCTAAAGGTAGATGGTAGGGAATGGGTAGAAAGAGGAAAATGCGTAGGATATGAAAATACCTCAATGTAGCATTATATGCAATGAAAAAGCAGATAAACAGGGCAATACTGCTTTTATTGGACCAGTAGATTCTTACCATTAAGTAAAACTACAGCTAAAACTGTACTACATGAATGGGATAACTAGTTAAAATCACGCACGCTAATGACAGAACTTCCCTGGCAAAACTTGGGTAAAACCATACTCAAGTCACCAAATACATACCTGACTGAAGTCTAAATTTTAAGGTACTGCAAAAAAGTTAAGAAAGCAGATAATTGCTGTAGTTACTGGACATGGACCCTTTAGGAAACGTCTCTAAACAATGAAATTCTTTGTCGGAAATCCTCTTCGTCGTCTCTGTAAAGAATCGGCAGAAACGGCTGAACACCTCCTTCTAGAATGTAACATCTAGAAGGAGAGGCAATAAACCTATGCTATAACTATGAAGGCAATAGGCAACGCACAAAATGTCCATGGCTGAGATGTCTTTTGTCTTCAACAGCAGTCTTAAAATTAAATCAAGAAACACGTGTGTTTGGTTTGTGTGTGAATATTTTAGCTTGTATTTTCGGTAGAACACCCAAATAACAATTCAGAGTTGCAAAGTAATACAAGTTAAGTACCTGAATATAAAGGCAAAATACATAATGGATCTTAGAATAAAAGCTGAAAGAAGTTATTCGTTTCTTCTTAAGGAATAGAACAAAAACATAAGGATGAAACATTTAGCTCAATACTCCTTTTCTAAAGAATTACATGACATGGGAATGTTTGGACGAGTGAAGAAGTTGGATCTGCTCCGGATTTTGCCACTTCCTTATTCTCTTCTTCTGCTCTTTGCTTGTTTTGTTTCCTGCACGCGATGTTCCCGGCCCCATGTCAGCTTGCCTCGGAAAGTAAATCTCCCTTGCATAATGAAAGAAAAAAGGTTGCCTACGCATATTTAATCTTGAAAATCAGCTATTTGCTTTTAATAAAAGTCGTGCCTCGCGTTTTTCTCCCATTATGTGCTAAAGAATATCTTAGAAGATGTATGTTCTCATTTTACAATTTGATAACAGTATGTATAATTCAACACTTCAGTAAAATAAAGCGTTTTTGTTTTATCACTAAAGTTTTTGTTGTGCGATTTTCCAGGGTATGACTGAGAAGCTTTGCGTCCATAAACAGATTCAGTCTCATTAACATTTTACCCAGAAAGCTAATTTATATTACCTTTCCTGTGCAATAACGAATAAAATAAATATTATCCCCTTCAGCACCGAATCACCTCGGCATTCTGTATGCCTGTTTATTTAACCTGAAACTACCCCATTCAACCCACACTCATCTGACGGCCCTGGCTGCTACCTGACCATCATATTTCCTCCCTTGAAATAGGGCTATGTTATATCAGAGGCAGCTCAGTTCGTAGCAGCGCTTTCCACTTTGTTCTGCATACACAGCTTGGAAGGAGTATCGAACTCATTCTTTAAACAGACACAGATTTAGAAGAACACATTGAAAACATTTATAAATACAATGTTTTTGTTTTCTTTGACATATTTGTAGAATAACAATTTAAATTATGGGAACGTATGACACAGCGTGCTTATCTTAAAACTTGGTGGGAAAATCACATTTACCGGGTAAGTTCAGGCCCGCCGAGGCCTAAAACGCACATACTCTAATCCTGCTGAGAACTTTTGAACTTTCTGATGCACTGGGAGGGATAATAAAGTTTAATAAGTTGAAACAATAGTTGGAACAAAATGGTAACTGCAATATAAATGTTTGAACTTAAACATACAGTGATTAAGTACGCAATGTAAAAACCAAAAAGTACAGTGCTTTATAACTTGAAGATATAAAATTGTTCGGGTGCATATTGGAGAGAACAAATAAAGTAAAGAACAAATATGTACTTTTTTATTTAAGAACTTACTGAAATAAATACAAAATACACTGTTTTATTTAAAGATTTAATAAATATTTGAGTTGTTTTTAAATACTCAATCAAAGGAAACAATGATTTGCTATGATATTTATACCACATAATACCGAGAGGGTAGAAAGTTAGCATAGCCCTTTCAAAACGTTTATGTATGGTGGGTTAATGACCTGCTATTTCGAAGTGGCAACTTCAGACATTTAGGGAACCTCACTAGTTATGAGAAAGTTAATTACATAATAAAAAATTATGTAAGTTGCAGAAGATCTATGGCAGAAGCGATAGAAATTGTAGCAGCAAAATATTTTGACACCGCGGCTTTAGACCAAAGTTATCGGGGGTCGGCGCCGGGCAGTCGAAATAAATAACGATAATGGCCGCTCGTCCATCCCCTAGAAACTGTGCCGAAATAGTTCTAGAACGTTTGAGAACCTTGTGGAAATATTCAACATACTATATAAGCGAGAGCTCTCGCAGCAGTCCAGTCAGTTGTGTGCGAGTCGAGTGTGAGTAGAATTGTTGAGTCAGTCAGTGAGCGAACGTGCCTCTCTGGTGCGACATCAACATCAAGAGTGATTCTCCGAGCGAGTTGGTAACGGCTGTTATGACGTGCAGTGAGTGCTACTGCGGAGCGACGGGTTGTGGAGGTCTTGTGTTCGACTTCCAAATGAAGTGAAGAGGCTGCGTCACGAAGGAAGTGAAAGGACGGAGAACTGAACTAGTTCACCTTAGTAAAGTGATAGTGTAAACAGCGTGAATTGAACTCTTAGTGAAGTTGAACTAGATAAAACAATTAAAACACCGATAATATAACAGAGAGTGACAGGTTAAAATAAAACTGGACAACGTCACAGTATGAAGAGATACAAAAGCAACATTTTAAAAGGCCATGACTGCAACTGTACCGTTGTATGCACTGAAGCCATTGATATTTGAAACAATACAGTAAAACACAGGTTTCAGAAATGAAATTTTAATGGCAGTTGAATGATGCACAAAACTGTCACATAATGTACGAACAATAAACTGAATGATCCTAAGCAAAGTAGACTAAGAATGGCGAAGCAAATGTGGAACAATCCGGTAAGAAGAAGATCAATAGTCAGACCCAGAAGGAGATGAATGTAGTATCTTTGTAGACGGATCAGATAATTCATTACGTTTAAATGTGTAAGAGTAGATTATAAACGAGAGATTCGGACTGAAACAAAGATGATGCAAAACGTGCTAGAAGAGTAGCAATAAATTGTCAGTGAAGTGCTTCTCTTCTTCAGCTTTATGTAGGTGAGGAACGTCGTAGTATTGTTTGTAAATATTATGACCAGAGAATTAGAAGTTTAAAATAATATGTTCCTAATATTCTCCGTCGTATAATTATTTTAAATAAATATTTAATCAAAGTAATTTGGAATTTGTAGGCTCTTATTTATAAATAAAGGGATTGAATGCTTATATGCATAAGTCTCATTGGAATACAGTGCGATCGTTTTATGGTGAGGCCACGGACCGCACAATGCATGCTCCGTACACTGACTGTTATACGGGGAAGTTTTCATTCCGTAATTCCCGCGTTGCTTACACACGAGTGATAGTAATATGCACTATAATGGGTGATAATCTTGTTATAAGTAGTGTTGGAAGTGGTGTCCATCTGTGTGAAGACATTCCTGATATCTTCAGATACAATTTCCATTCACACACATAAGTTCTTTTTGCATAATGTTCATAATTTCTGTTTTATATTGTGCTTAATTTAGTCCATGGTGTGATAATTGTTCCCATACACTATTTTTAGGGTTCCTGTAAAATAGATGCTCTAATTTCGTCAATTTTTTTCCTCCATTAGAACATCTAGTTTTTGCTTCTTTGGTTTAGCGATTCGGTTGTCCTAAAATTACTACTCAGACATCTAACAGCTTCTCTACTTGGAACCGGAATACCAGGAAACTTCTTCTGATATTGTACATACATCTGTCTATACGATAAGGTTATTACATATGTATCGTACACAAAAATTTGTTGTTCAACCGTGAATTTGTTGGCAGGCATTGCAGTGGACTAAATTAGAACAAGACATTAACATTTCTTAAATAAACTTTCACCTTTGAGATGCACAACTCGCTTTACAGTAAACACAAACCAGCTACTGAAGCACAAGTGATGAAGATAATCTTGAATGCGCCATGCGTCGCCAATTGCACATCGGAAAAGTACCGAAGTCACTGCAGTATAGCCTGCTACGCATATAGCAGCTCTATGGCCTCACCTTAAAAAGACGCACTGTGTACAAAATTCAGGACGACAGGCGTGAATAGGAGTACGCGGAGCCTTTAAGGGTTAATGTAAAGTTTTGTTTTTTAAGAAAACTATATAAGCTGCATCAAGTATAGCAGTAAATGAGCCGTTTTGGGATTAGAAAATTTCGCTGCATTCTACTGTAAAACTTTAGAGTGATAATGGATAAAGCTTCACTACAATAGGCGTTTTATTTTTCAATTACCTTCATCAAGAACATTGCTGTTGCGGCATTTTACATTTAAAGTCTAAATATTGAAAGTATTCCCTTCAATGTTGTTCTACAGAGGTGCAGAAGTACGTTCAAATTTGCTTTAAACGCTGCAACAAAGCAGGTCTATCCGGTGTTAATCCGTCATATCTCTTGCTAATGCTTAGAATCTATAGAATCAACCGATTAATACTAGAGGTCAATATTTTATGATGCTACCTATGAGGGTAGTATTTAACAATGAGGATATAGCTGTCATCACTGCCAGCTATTCAGCAGTATAGAAAACAAGCCCCGTGTACATAGAGATGTTTGTTTTGTTGACAGAGTAAATCCAGCATCATTTGTTTTGACTTTCCACTTACATTTGGTTTACGGCGATGCAGTTCGTTTACCAGAGTTAAAGAGGAAGGATCCTTTCAAGCGTAGCGTGCATGAAAGGTGAAACTTAGTAAAAGCGTTTGTAAGAAATGTCTTCAACGATAAACTTGATTATTTGCTCACAAAATATCATTAATACTAAAGCGGAAATGCTTATTTTATAACAGAGATTTTCACGATTCTCAGAACACGCCTTTCATGCTGATACCACATACTGTATTTAAAGAGAGGAAATTGACAAATTGTCTGTATGTGTGCGTGCGTGTGCGTGTGTCATTGATACTTTCAACAACTACTCAAACGATTTTCATAACACTTTCACCATTAAAAACTTGTTCTTTCTGACGGACGTGGGCTATTAAAATGTTTCTAATTCCAATTCCTAAATGCCCAAAATACAAAAAAAACTCTGATGTTTTATATTAACATGACCTTCTCTATCCTCTTGAGTTTTTTATTTATGGACGCTCTTTAGCTACTATGGTCCTTAGCGTCGCATTCTATATTGGGTGTGAAAGATCGGTAATTTTGCTCAGAGGCCTCTTTATCAGACTTGAGGTTCTTTTACGTGCCGTAAATATACGACACGGGACCACCGGCTTCCGAAGGAAGCCATGCTAAGGATTTTACGCCCGAAAAAATCCATCGCCCTCCGCCGGGTTTGAATCCGCGATCTTGGGAACTAGAGGATAGCACGGTACCACTAGTCCACGGAGGACGACTTCTTTCTCTACCCTATATGCTTATCAGTGGATATACAAACTACTCTCACGAAAGCTTTGTTTTTCTATTTCATTTTAATCGAGATAAACCTTTGCAGAAATAGCTACATTACACATCTCTTTATAGTTACAAAGGGAACAGCGATCATCAAATGTCTAAGAACTAGATGGCCTTAAAATCTGTCCTACAATCGCAAGAAACAGCTGAATACCGACATGACTTCAAAAAGCATGACAAGTTATTGAATAATTCCAACCATTAATTACTGATGACTCGGAAGTGACTTATGCCAAACAAAAAAACAAAAACAAAAAATGTTTGGAGTAAATTGCCTGTTTTAACTCTTTTTGCGTAGTGCGTTTTCTTCCTTATATTAATTTACACCAGTTATACAAGATTATAGAAAATTATTTTTGAATGAAGAGGACTTTAAGTGTATTCCCATAACATTCAAGATATCCTACTAGATGGGTGGTAGTGAATGTAAAAGGGATTTAGAAGACCCGTGTATCAGAATACAAACACGATGGAGTTGCATAGAAGATACTTAGACGGTTTTGACCCTTTAAGAGTTTCTTTTTTTTAAGTTTAACATGCTTTAACCAGTTAGGTCATATCCCAGTAATTGACCGTAACCGAGATTTGAACTCCGGACTTCTTCAATGTTACACCTATCCACACACCACAGAGGTGGGCTTTTTAAGTTCTTAACTACACAGAGGATTATGTGTAAAAGTAAAATCCAATTACATTTTATTCCAAGTAAGATACCTACAAGACAATATGCTAAGAAAACACAAAATAGAGTGAAACAGAATTACGATTGGATCCCTTATAACGGTGTTATGTCGTATTTATTTCATTTATGGCATTTAACAGATGTTCATCTGCAAGTAGCAAAGTTCCTGGATGCCAAAAATTCAACTCAATAAATACACTCTGTTCTGTTGTACACATGTTAATAACTAACACAATAAACTAAAACAATAGCCAGCTTCACATAACGTTAGACTAAACGCAAATGTAGTTATCCTCCATAGGCGTTCGGGCTAGGCTGCGAGGTCATTCAACTGGATAACGTTTACGAGTGTGACCCGCCGGCGAATTTGTATATTTCAAGATAAACTAGCACATCTGTTTTCGTTCTTTATCTTTATCATTAGATAGAAATTATGCAGTCTTACATTATACATGGTTTACATAATCAAATAATAGTAATGAAAGTTCTGTATAACCTCCTAAATGTTTATCCAATGAAATATTAATACTAACGAACTTCGAATAAAATTATAATTTAATTTTTTTTTGTCATGTAACATTTCTGATCAACCTCGATAATATGGGAAATGTTTGATCGTCTGACTTCGTGTCCTGTGGAAGACTTTGAGGAAAGTAATAAAGGTGTCGCGTAAATCTACTCTCGAAATGGGAATTAAAATATATTTTGCATCCTTTTTGATACTGAATGATTTTCTATATCTGAGAGAAACATTAAAAAGAATAATAAAGAAATTAAAATGATTTAAAATCCTTTATAATTCCCCTTCGGAAACTACTCATTTTAGATGTATCAAATGATCTCATTTGTACTTTTAACTTAAATTTTCATACCGGATGTTACTTTGAGCCTGTTGGTAGTTCATTTTCTCTTATGCTCTCAATAGTACTACTGCATTCATCTACAATGGCATATGAAAACATAAGTGTAAGATACCGAAAATACCTCAAGTTGTTTTTAGAAGTAATGTGAAATAGTTTGTCTTTATGGACAGTTCTTATCGACCTTCTTGCATTTGTTTACCGTTTTGGTAACCTGTAAAAGCATTATAGCTTCATAAAGGTAAGCCTAAACCGATGTATGTGTGAATTCTTATTACTTTGGTTGCGTCTATTCACCGTTGCAGATTAGGACAAAATAAATAGGTACAATTTTACCATAGGCTGTTATAGTTCTACCTCGCGGGTGCAAACCGGCGGAGGGCGATGGATTTTTCTAGCATAAAAATCCTTAGCATGGCTTCCTTCGGAAGGGAAGTAAAGCCGGTTGTCCCATGTCGTAGATTTACTGCACGAAAAAGAACCTCAAGCCATGATAAAGAGCCTCTGAGTGAAATTACCAGTCGTGCACGCCAAATATAGAATGGGATGCTAACGGCCGCAGCAGTAAAACAGCGTCCATAAAAAAAACTCAATTTTTTATAGTTCTACTGCCAGTGCGATATTAAGTGACTATTATATCTACTAAAAATACCATTCCAAATAATTCCTTACGAGAATCTACAGATAACTTATAAAAGTAATCCATATAAATGTTGCATTTACTTAGCATAAAGTTATATTTTAATGCATTTTTACTATGGAAGATAAATCCAAATAATATTTAATTTTTACTTAGCTCATGTAAAGTACATTGGGTTTGTTTGCTGTTCCCTTAAGTCATTTCATTCCCATTGTCACGTTTTGGATACCAAACATACCAGAAACTGTATTAGAAGTGAAAATATTAACTGAACCACCCTGTATAATGCATAAAACATTATTAGGGAAAACATCCATCATTTTCTTCTATTCGTAAGCCTTTTGAAACAGTCGGGGATGAATATAGTTAGAAAACAACTGATAACATTGCTTGCTGCACACAAAATGTGTAGTTTTGGGTCTTTAAGTAATTTTATATTTATTTTCTAAACGCATATTGAAGTCAAACAGTACGGAAAGCAAATAAGTTATTGTATAAATGATATATCCAGTAACTCTAAGCAAACAGTTTCACAAGTTTTCATTCTATGTGCATGATTTTCAATTTCGGGAAGTAATATACTCTAGGGTTAAGCATCATTCTCTCTGGGAGAGATAGGTGGGTAAGTTAAGAGATAGGTTTTCCTAAAGTTTTGTAGGTAAACAGATAATGCCAAGGTAACGAACACTCTTCTTTTGCTGCACTCTTATTTTATTTTTCAATGTAATATCCCAAACGCACTCAGATCAGGAAAGGGACTTGAACCATTTTATCATCACTGGTATATCATCCATCCGGTTCATGTTGTCCTCCATGGTCTAGCGGTACCATGCTAGCCTGTTGTTCCCGAGGTCGCGGGTTCAAAACCGGTGGAGGGCGATGGATTTTTACGGGCGTAAAAATCCCTAGCATGGCTTCCTTCGGAAGAGAAGTAAAGGTGATGGTACCGTGTCGTAGATTTACGTCACGTAAAAGAACCTCAAGCCTGATAAAGGGTCCTCTCAAATAAACTTTTGCAGAAATAGCTGCATTACACATTTCGTTATATGTACAAAGAGAACAGCGACAGTCAAATGAAGGACTATGAATAAACAAATTGCTTGTCACTTGTATTTTGAGGGTTGAACTACAGACTAGTGGATGTACACGTTTTTGTGTTCTCCGGTCATTAATTTTCGCTTAATGAATCGGTAAGCTTATTTTCTGGCTTCCTTTGATATATATCCTAACCTCTGATGGTACTCTTGGGGAATTTCAGCAACCTAGTACGAAGAAAATCAAATACCAATAGAAAATTTGGAAGCATCTGAAATGAATACTTTCCTGCAGGCTAACATTTAGAATACACCTCATTATTACACTTCACTGAAGTGAATAAGAATAAAAACTCAAAAGTACTTCATGTGCAGCTTTATTATACCGTTTTTAGAGTTTAATGTAATGTAGTGAGGAGGAGGAGGAGGAGGAGGAGGAGGAGGAGAAAGAAAAATTTGCATAGAAAGTTTTCAACGTTTTAGTGATGAATAACCTGCTACTAGACTGTACATAATTTTAAGAAAAACTGAACACCTCGCAAAAACGAGAAATATACACAAAGAAGAAAAGAAGATAGAGCGCATTTTATTTTAATAGCCTTTAAACATTTTTGCATAGCTCAACAAATTTACATTTACTAGACAAAGAAGCTTTTTGCAATGTGGTTGATGTGCTAATGAGCTTAGTTCGCTGAATTTTAATGAAAAAGATTATCTCCAACTTTCAACATGGAATTTTACTTAATTTAGGATTCTGAAGGCATTCTATCCTAAGTAATTTGCTTTGAGTGAGAGAAACAATCTTAGAGAATCTAACCAGAGCAGAAGTCGCAACTGTAGTTTAAAAAGTGTGTTTTCTTGTTACCTACATGGTTTCTATGCTTTTTATTCTAGGTTTTTATCACAGAAGTAAAAGCACTTTAAGTTTATTACCTTGCAAACGTAACCCATAGCTATCCGTGTTAATGCATTATCCTCTCCCACTTATCGCCTTCACCGTCTCTCATTGCATCTCCATCCTTTACCTCATCTTTCCCTCCATCTCTTCCGCTCTCACTATTCACTGCGCCTCTCTGTGCGAATAATATGTCTTGAGATGTTTTAAAAACAGATTAGGGGTTAGGAGTAATAAAACGCAAGGGCCTCCAGTAACTGGAGAACAGCACCACAAGTAGCCCACAGTGGGCTCTTTGTGCTTCCAACATGACTTCTGGGAGGAATGCATGAAGGGAGACGATGATATGCGCTAACAAAGACGGGGTCCCGAAACTGGGGGTCCCGAAAATAGACGAGACACTGCCAGGAAGGATGGAAGTCCAGCAACCCGCCACGCACTAGCGAAAAATCTTTCTATAGCGCAAATACTACTGTCCTGCTGCAACAAACCAACCGCCTGGTCTTACATCCATGAACTAAACGAGATGAAACACATGAATGGAAACGAAGGGGAGAAAAAATCCATGGCAGAAGGGAAACCTACAGCAGTAGGGGAAATCACGAAAAAATATTGGTCAATGGGAATTTAATTCGGAACCTCCCGAATGTGAGCCTAAAACGTTACCGTGAGTCATCTCTCTCCGTTATAAAACTGGTAATAAAGGATTTATTTCTGGGAAGTTAATAAAAATTATAACAGCAGTTTAATAGTGCCAAATGTGTATTTGTCATTTAGTCTTACAATTATGGACAGAAACAGATAAACAATTGAATGTTGACAGAGTGGCTAAGTATCAAATAATTTGAACCATTAAAAATGGATATTTCAGAAATGGCTGATGCCACAAAAAAATTATTTGAAATACATTATGTGTTTTAAAGAGATCTACATTTTTTGTGTAGCACGTTTCCGTCTATCGCTTAACGTTTACTAATTATACAAGATCACACTAACTTCTTCCGAATGAAGATTATTTCAAAGATTATTTTCAGTTAATTCAAGATATACATTTTATTTTTCATATAAATATATTTAATATAGATATTTTAATCAAAATTGTTAGAGCCGTTTTTAGAAAAATAAACAACTTCGAACAATGTTCAATGTAAAGGATAGGATTTTCTTGAAAATCCCTGTGTCGCATCTGTCGAATGTACTGAACTTAGATATCAAGTTACCATTGACCCGAATTTTCGTTGGTGAGATATACTTTTCAAAGACACACATACAGACAGACACACACACACATAAACCTTTTCCCAAAAATTCTCTCTTTGTTTTCACGGCCTCAAAACATGTATTTCCGGTGAAATATTGTTATGAATTTTTGGGTACAATACAATACCTTCTGTACGTATTAGGTACGTAGTAGAGAAATTAAAAAAGTCTGATGTGATACATTCACACAACATACCCTCTTTCTTTATTAGTGCGTATACAAACATAAACAAGCTTATTTTTATGTCTATTACATTTTAATCCAAATAAGAGTTTGCAGAAACAACTACATTACACATTTTGTTTAGTTAGATATAAATAGAACAGCGACAGTATAATGTTTAAGAACTGGACCCTAATGTACACTTTTCCCATGCAGTGGCGAGAAACGCCTCAGACAGAACTTTAAAAGATGTATACTATTGAATAATTCGAACCATGAATATGGATATCTCAGAAATGGCTGATGCCACAAAAAAGCTATGTAAAATAAATTGTGTGTTTTAAAGAGATCTATATTTCTCGTGCAGTACATTTTCCTGAAGGTTTACCGGTTATGAAGGGTTATAAAAATCCCTTCGAAATGAAGAGGATTTCACAGGCTATTCCCAGAAAATTCAGGATAAAATTTTGTTTATCAATTAAGTATATTTACTACATGATATTTTAATCAAAATCATTAGAGCCAGTTTTTAGAAAATCAATAGGGCCATTTTTTAGAAAATCAAACATTTCAAAAAACCTTCCATGTACCAAAATGTAGTTTGGAATGAAACGATTTGCTTGAATATCTTCGTGTAGCATCTTTGAAAGATTCTGAATTTAAATACCAAGTTTGGTGTTTCTCCAACTTTTCGTTTTTGATTTTTGTTATTCATATTCACACACACCGACCTTTTCTGAAAGTTAGTTTTTGGATTCAGAGGGCCTCAAAACTTGTACTTCCGGGGAATCTCAGTATCTAAGTTTTGATTGGAAAAAAAAATACTTCTCCCTACTTACTACACGTAGTAGAGAAATTAAAAATGCTGTTTTGTATACAGAGGGCCTTATAGCACGTATTACCGATGAAATCTCGGCATCAAAGTTTTGGATGGAATGCAATACCTTCTGTACCTACAAGACACGTCGTAGACAAAGTAAAAATAAGAGTGGAAATATTTCGAGTGTATGTGAAATTAGGCAATATTTGAAATAAGAAATACATAGAGCAAGGAATAAATCCAAAAGGATTATTGTTTTGGAAAGAAATCTCTTGAAACTGAAGTACATGATTTAGTGTATCCTAAGAATGGTTTTTTTCTCTGGAATGTTTTAAACACAAGGAAATCATTAAAGCTCTAGAATGCCAAAGTATGTTCATTTTATTCCTTGAAGGTATCTCTTAAGACTATAGTATTCTCTACTACTCTCTATTATTTATTTCTCTAGTACCTACTAGGGTAGGTAGAAGAAATGCCTTATTGCAACTAAAATTTCGCAAACAAGAATGCCAAAAAATTTAAACCTGAAAGAAAAGAAGCTTATTCAAAAAAAAATCCATTCAAGCATTTATCTGTACCAGGTCTCTTGTCTCTGTGAACAGTGTAACTCAAAACAAATGTCGGATGAATAACAAATTTGGTAGTTAATTCTGCATCTTCCAAGAATATTTCCGTGAAAGTAAAATAAGGGTACGTTAAAAGGAATCATTCCAAAGAACTACCTATAGAAAAATGTGTTCCACAGAATAAAAACGGCATACCACAGAATGACAGCACTACAGCATTACTGAAGATCTACCTACAACACTGAATATTTCACTGAAATTCAAGCAAGTTCTTCTCTTCCTCATAAATATAAAAGTTCATTTAAAACTTTAATATACTTGTTAACAATCCTTTGTTTAATTCTGTGTTAAAATTTTGCTTGTTATATAACTAGCTTAAGTTTTTTAAATATTGTACAGTCACGATATGACTAATCTGTCAAAGTGACTTAAAATAAACAAATAGATAAATAAAAAACATACCACAACAACTTTTTCACAAATTTATTCCCAACCGACTCCCTGTAATGAATCAAGTTTCGTTATGGCGCTAAACACTTTAACATGTTGAATGTTTAAAATATGTATATAACAAATAGAATTTATATTTTGAAGCTTCTGCGAATAGTCTACAAATTTAGCCTAGAAGTCAGCGTACGTAATCCAAATGAATTTTATGTAATTCAGAAGATATGGAAAACCACAGAACATAGACAAAAACTTACAGTAGACAAAAGCATATCATGTGAAATATTCAATTTCTATCCAATAAATAATTCCCGAGTTGCTGTCTGATCTTTCTAATACTTTGTAATACATTCACGCCCTTATTTATAAAGTCATTCGAAGAGCCTGCAAAATCAAAGCTAGCGTACAGCAACCTGACTTTTAAATATTTTACGTTCATTTGCTTTTTACAAACTTGATTGTCGCCTTGGCCCTAGTTAATTTATATATATATAAACCATTTCAGTCAACACTTATTTATCTTAAATCACAAGTGAAGTGAAAAGTAAGTTCTTTATCAAGAATTTTAGAGGACAGGAATCTGATTGTTACGTATTCTTATCCTTATACTGTTTGCAGAAACAAACGAAAAGCGAATGTCAACAAGATTAGAACTCATGTGATACAATTTAGTTTTCCCTCGCATTTTCCTATTGATTGATATTATGGACAAATATTTGTTTCCTTTTTTCTTCCTGTTATTTGGTCAGAATTAAAGCAAATTCAAATGAACTATGTTTGAGTTGTAAAACAGGATTTATATATATATATATCCGAGATTTTGTCTTAATTTAACTTAAAACGAGCAATCTTCAGCGATTGCTGACCTTTGAATTATTAAAGGCTTTATCCCTTTAATATTTATTAGGGTGTTTTACGGCGTTCTTTAACTACAGGCTTTAAAACAGCGGTTTCAAACATAAAACGAAACCACAGTTTCCATTTAAAGGGTTGTAATCATGATCAATGCTGTTCTCCAGCGTTTAGTTAAAAAAATTCCAATAAAAGCTTGGCGAGAGTAGGCAACGGCAGAAAGCAAGAGCGTAGATAAATAAAGCGTATTCCCGAACTAACCGAAAAACGAGGGACATTAATCCCAAAGCTTAAACACTAACTGTCAGGACTTGGTCCTCTTTACCGGTCCAGTAAATCGGAATACGAACCCAATAAGCAGCGAAGCTCTGCTCCCGAGTTTGAATAATAACTTGGACGAGAAGTTTGGATTACGTATTTTGTAATTTACATCGCCGCTTCTCGCACCGTAACATCGGTTAGAATTCAGCATGACCTCCAGTGGATCTATCTCGGTCAGCAAAAACAAATCCAAACTTGTAATGTAGTCGCTCTCGTACCAGGACAGGATAACGCATACACTATTTACTAAGGCGTTATACCAGTGGGATTTCACTGGAACAATAGCAATTTTAACTGCATCAATTGTCTAAGTCTCCTCTTATTTTCCACGTAGCCAGTGTGTAGAAGAAGCATTGCATTCCACCCAAAAATTCAATATGAAGATTCCACCGGAAATAAACATTTTGAGTTTCTGAATCAATAAAATATTTTAAGAACAAGGTGAACTTAACTCAAAAACAAAAAGTGAGATAAGTGCCAACTTAGTATTAAGTCCAGCGGCTTCCAAGAATACAACAGAAGCACTAGGTGTAACGATTGTGATTAAAACACTGCACTTACGATATTTACAGAATAAATAAAATGTATTTATTGAATATTGATTGGAATATCTTTTAAAATTGTTTTCATTCATTAGGAATATTTATATAACGAGTAAAATATAACAGATAAAATATATTATGTGACACATTCACATGCCTTTCTATACCATCTATCGTTTATTAGTGAGTATACAAATTATTTGTACCAGCTTATTTTTCTTATTTTTTCCTACTACATTTCCAATCCAAACAAAACTTTATAGAAGTTACAAATTACATATTTCGTTATAGATAAAAAGCGAACAGCGAAAGACAAATGTTTAAGAACAAGGCGCTATATGCTTGCCTTAAAATTCCATATCGTTTCCATGCAATCGCGAGCTAAAAATGAACCTTGAAAGACATGAGAACGACCAAGACAAACGACAATACGAACCTTTACTAACGGATATCTCAGAAACGGTTTATGCTGCAGAAAAGAAACGTATTTTAAATAAATTGTGTGTTTTTTTAGACATCTAAATTTTTTGTACATATATGGTATTTTAATCAAAATCTTTACGAGCCATTTTTTAGAAAATCAAAAATTCCAAAAAATGTTCCTTGTAAATGGTAGCTTGAATTGGGTGGGGGGAGTTTGTTGAGATTCTGCGTGTCACATCTTTGAATCTAAGTACCAAGTTTGGTATTTATCGGAATTTTCGTTTTTGGGTTATGTTGTTCACAGACACGCACACTAACCTTTTTCTAAGAATGCATTTTTTTATTCAGGAGGCCTCAAAACATGTGTTTCCGGTGAAATCTCGATATGAAAGTTTTGGGTGGAGTGAGAAATATCTTCTCTACCTACTATGTAAGTGGTAGAGGAGGTAAAAACCCTTAACATTGTTTAACCGACTACGTCATATCGACGATGAATGAATTGAATGAGTGAAATGATGCTCAAATTAGTCTAGAGTTGATAGATATTAGTTTAAGCTACAAATATCGAGTAAAGTCGTCTTCTTCTAAAGAATTTATTTGTATCGTCAAGCGACGTAGCATATTTGGGCCCAGCTAAACATTATTTTTTTAATTTCTCTAATATGTAGGTATAGTAAGTAGCGGAAGTATTACATTCCATCCAAAAATTCGATACCGAGATTTCACCGGAAATATGTTTTGAAGCTCCCTGAATCCCAAAAAAATGCATGTATCTGTCTGTGTGTCTGTGAACAGCATAACTCAAAAACGAAAAGTCGGATAAATACCCAACTTGATATTTAGGTTCAGTATCCTTCAAAGATGTGACACGATTTTAAAGAAAATCCCTCCACCCAGAACTACCCTTTAATGAAATTCTTGATTTTTTAAAAAATGACTCTAACGATTTTTATTAAAACATAATATGTTCAAGATATTTTTAAGGCAAATGAAATGTATATCATGAATTTTCTGAGAATGTATTCAAATGTCCTCTTCATTCTGAATGACATTTGCATAACGGAAACCGTAAGAGATACACAAAATTTCACTGCGCAAAAAGTGTAGACCTCGTTAAAACACACAATTTATGTCATAACATGTTTTTTTGCTGAGTTAACCATTTCCGAGATATTACTTGTTATTTGTTTTAATTTTCCAATACTTATACTTTTCTTCAAATGTGAATTCGTTCTTCTATTTTTATGCTCTGTACATGCAAAGAGAATAGAATGCTCCACATAGCAACCAGCTCTTAAAAGATTTAACTATCGCTTAAAGCCTACCATATTCCCCTTGCACCTACAAGAAAATTAGCAAAAAAATTATTAACATTACGATATCTCGATTAGCATGAAGTAGATGGAAAATAAGCGTTTGTAAAAATAGTTTGTGCAAGAGTAGAGAAAGTCATGTGAGTGTAACACAACAGATCGTTTACTCTCTAGTACGCATAGCAAGTAGAAGTAATGCATTCAACCAAAAAATTTTATATCGTTTACCGGAAATATGTTCTGAGGTCCCCTGAATAAAAAACATCTTAAAAAAAGGTCCGTGTGTGTGTGTGTGTGTCTGTGAACAGTATAACTAAAACGAAAAGTTGGATAAAAACCAAACTTGGTATTTAGGTTCAGTATCTGCAAAGTTGTAACACGAAGATTTTCAAGAAAATCCCCCACCCCAGACTAACCATTACATGGAAGGTTTTTCGATTATTTTGATTTTCTTAAAAAGGGTTGTAACGATTTTGATCACAATATCATATGTTTAAGATATTTTCACAGCAAATGAAATGTATATCATGAATTTTCTAAAAATATCCCCAAAACTCCCCTTCATTCTGAATGACGTTTGCATAACTGGTAAACCATAAGAAATAGGCAAACTTTTAGGACACAAAAAACGTAGATATCATTAAAACACACAATTTATGTGATATAACTTTTTTATTGTGGAATGAACCATTTCCGACTAATTCCTTGTTATTTGTTTGAATTTTCCAATACTTAATACTTTTTTTCAGTTGGAAATTCGTTGTTCTTTATGTTCTGGACATTCAAAGACATACTCCATAGCAACTATTGCCTAATGCTTACTGTATTTCGATATTCAGCTTGCACTTACAAGAAAATTAGCAACAGATTTATCTCGATTAACATGAAGTACATAGAGAATAAACGACATATCAGATAATTTTGTGACTTCATAATCATTCTTGTACGAGACTAAACAAAAGAAGCAAATCTGTAATTATTTTTGCTTTAATTAAGTCCGAAGATAGTTATTTGATGCAGTTAGTTGATTGCATAAAAGAGAATGGCCCGCAACAAATTAAGATAAATACAGAGTGCTGTTGAGTTCTCCATGAAGGGCACACATTTTAATGATGTGGTCAAGTGGTTAACAGAGCTTAGGAGGGAGGTTCTGAATAATGAGAGATAGACGAACACTGAATTTTAAACAAAATAATAAAAGAGGTGACATACTAAACCTGGTTTTCGTTTTACATTACAAAAGCTGCCACCGTAAACAAAAAACGAACAGAACTGAATACCAAATACTATATTTTAAAAACTATAATGGCATTGTTTTTATGTTACTTGTTTTAGAGAAGTTATTGTAGCATCAAAGTGGTCAGTGTTACTGATTTTAAAATCATAATTTACAAACTGCTTAGACTATCTCTCTGTTTAATTTATATTAAAAAAAATCGTAATAGTCGCTAATAAAAGCTAAACTATTTAATGAAAACTGCTTTTATATATTTTGTTTAAAGCTGATGCAATAATTACATAAATTAAGATTTACATAGTAAATGTATTTTTTCATTCTCAGAATCATACACGAATATCTAACAAAGTTGTTCTGCAAATTTTTCAGAGAGCATATTTGCTAGTGAGCTTCTCAATTAATGGGTTACGAATTTGAGAAATCTGGTATGTCCCTGAAAGAAAATATTATGGGAGAAGCAGCATATTACGACTACTTAACTACAGAATAAATAGAACCACAATTCTGACAGTGCTCTCATAATTGATATTTATTATCTGTATATTAAATGTTGGACACATGGAAAAAAGGTCTTGTATTCGGAATAGAAATGCATAATTTTAAAGTATAAAAAGCTGTTTGGTTTCTCAGAAGTAACATAAATTAAAACTGATATACCACAAGTTTTAAAAAACCTTTAAACATAAACGCCTTTAAATGATTATATTGTCTTATTAAATGAAGAACTCGCAAGCAAATGACGCTGATAAAAAAATGTTGGTGTAAAAATTATGTTTCCTGCACTATCCTTATCCGTTCGTAGTATAATAGTTTATTCTTCATAAGTATACTGCCACTTAAGCTATTTGAAATCGTTTAGAGTTTTAAAATTAGCAAGGACAGGAATTGCCGGCAAGGTGAGGAAAAGCTAGTTGCTGCTTTTGTGGTATTTTTTTTTTTTTTTGCAAAATCTGCGTTCTAGATAAAGACAGAGACTAATTCCTGAATTAGTCGCTGAGGTCAACTCCAGCCAACTAGATTTTATGCTGCTGATTTGTTTATTATATTTAACGCTATTGATGGCTGCATGAAGCAATTTTTAATTTCATTTTCCACATCTTTACACCTTTAGATGCAATGCGCATTTCTTTTAATTAATACGTAAATGCTAAGTAAATTTCCGTTATTTTTTCTACCATGTCTTAGTTTGTCATAGTATTTGATTCTGTTGTTATAGGCTGTATGGCTGGTTTTGGATAAGAATTAGTATTAGGGTAATGGACCACCTTATGTGGCATTATTATTTTATCCTGAAACGTAACATCGTGACATAATGCTGTTACATGTTGGAGTGAAGGCCAAAAGTTACCAGAAAATGGAATTAATTTAGTTCACCCCAACACGCACATGGGGGTGGCGCAACTCGCTGGCAGCGAGAGTCCGGTACCTTGGTGTGGAAATTGAGAGGAAGGCGTGGGTTTTATTCTACACTCAAAAATTACATAACACATGTTACCTTTACATACCTGGGATTTATTCACAACACGTCTGGCGACTATACATATTAAACAAAGGAAAAGGGGTGGAGGAAGATGCCACTAAACCGTAGACTGGCTACACATACGTCTAACTCCAACGAACACTTCCACTAGAGTGAAGCTTCCTTCTCCCCTCAACCGTGTCTAGCCGAAACCAGACAGGGTCGACGTCATACCAGACAACTTCAGAAACATCTTTCCCTTTGGCGTGGTCCGCACCGAAGGAAAAAACCGTTAAGCCAAATATGACTAAAGAAACACAACAATGCTACGTCAGGTAGCAACAGTACAGTACAAAGTGCGTCTGGTAATGACAACAAAATTTATAATACGCCACAATACCGTTTGTTTGCGATCTGTTCCAATATATTAAAGACTTCATATATTTTTTCTACGTTTTAAACTGCATAATTATATCAGTGGTGGACTTTCAACCTCCCATACCCACCTATTTTAAAAAATCGGCATTCCCAACTTTTATCCTACTTACATTTGCACTTAATATCTCTAACTAATTCATCTGTCTGAAACGTTAAATCATCATTGGCCGGATATCAGTGTAAAGAGCTAGCTTAAAATTCTCCCTGCGTTGCTACCAAGTCTATGATAAATGAGGGGAGACCCACGTAAAGTAAATTACGACTTAAATGCGTGGATGATGATGGAGCTTCAGTAGCACTGGTAAAACACACGTATTCAGTTTAAGCTAAATAGAAAAAGATGAAAACGTAAATTTTTAGTTTGTATTTACAGATTAGTATTATACGGCAGCAATTCCGCCAACCGATCTGAATCATCTACAAAGCGTAGTTATAAAGGCCATATATTGTGAAAGAGCGTTGCGGCTTTTATTGTATTTTTAGCAAATTAAAATACTCTTCTTAGTTGTGTAAAATATATCACAAGCTTTATAAAGTTATAGTCTCAAGTATTAGATAATTTAGACACATTATCTTGAGTTTTTAACGCTTACGATTCTGTGTCTTTTAATGACATGCAACGGTAACGATAAGTTTAATGTTTCTTGCAGCAAACCTTCTACACCAAATATCCAAAGGAAAGGTCAGAAAAGACTAAGTGAATATTTCATGTCCTTTTTCCGCTTTTTAAAGATAACGTAGTACTGACGGTGCTCTCTGAGTGTTTTACTTCGTTTTCTTCGTTCGTGGAGTCGCCGCTTTATTGGACTTAATTTCTATGCCCTAAATTAAGATAACATACTTAGTGCGAAATTCTTCATTTAAACTAGTCAGCCAAGCCAATTTCATCGGTGAATTTTGTTACAGTCCTCTATAAGTGAATTGACACCCCTCTCAAGTCAATGTTTAAACGGATATACCGAACTGCCTATCCCTGGGTGCAAGCTCACTTAGGAGTGCACATACTGGCTAGGAGCAAATATCGGAGTGCAGATATCTATGTTACACCAGGAGATAACCTGATAAAATGAAGCATATAAGCAAATGTGCCAAGATTACATATTCATGTCCATTAATAACATGCTTTATCTCTAAAAAGACGAGTTTGAGTATGGGTAAGAGCAACATTTCCGAAGAGTTTCATTTAAAAGCCAGCCATATTTTATGGAAACATTAGACTAATACAGAAATTGGTCCAGAATTGTAGTACACATTACTGTTTACAACAGTGCAGGCATTTTCTACGGAAAACATTAAAAATCTCGAACATTGTTTAAATTCACATCGATATGAAAAACACTTTAGGGCACTCAGCACCACTAGTTGAAATATTTTCATGTAGTCCACGGAGTTTAAACGCGGCCATGGAAGTTTGGAAGACGAAGCATTCAGGGAAAGATCGAAATCCGCCACTACAATATAATCATCAATAAACTACACGAAATCGTAATTCAGGCTTGCTAAACTAAGGTGTCGGAAAGCTTTGAGGCTTTGGACTTTCCAGGGGAACTTGAGTTTCACATTTTCAGAAAAGAACTGGATATGAACAAATTATCTACAGAATGGATACCATCACTTCTGACTCCGAATCAAAAGCGTATCTGAGTATAAATTCTGAGCAAGGTCTAGCGTATTTTTAGAAAGATTATACACACTTTATTCATCGATTTCTAACAAATATGAGTCAGGTTCAATTGCAAAGCCTGTAATGTGATTCGTATTTGTCCATCTTCGAAATGTCCGCTATAGACCTTGAAACCGCATTATATGCATTACATTGTTGTTTAAACCAGTCTAACATCCACTGCATGAAAATGGGCTCACTACTACACATCTGAAACAAAACAGCAGCCTAAGCAATGGAAGCACCAAGATCATCCACTGCCAAATAAGGCGAAGTGTGCGAAGTCGTTCGGGAAAGTCATGGCGTCGGTTTTCTTGGAAATCAAAGTTGTGATGCTAATTATCTTCTCTCTGGAAAATCTATCACCGTAGCTTATTCTATTAACCTGGCCTAATTGAAGATGAGCCCAGGTTTGGCAAAGAAAATGTCTTCTTTCAAGACAATGAAAACATGTTTTGCTGCAGGAGAAAATGAAAATGTGGGATATGATTTGCTGCCGCATCCACCTTATTCCCCTGATTTAATTCTATCAGACATCTATATGTACACTAAACTAAGAACGTTCCTCGGTGGGAAGAAATGTTCATCCGATGAAGAACTTAAATACTCAGTTGAGGAGTATTTTACAAGCCTGGAGGTAACTGACTTCCGTGACGGGATAAAGGCCATAAAGCATCGCTGGACCAAATATATTGATGTAAAGAGGGACAAATTAAAAAATCTTTGGCACCATTTTGTGCTTCATTCCAATTTTTCAAATGGCTCTCGTACACGAAATGACACAAAATTCAAAATGATTCCAGTGTATTAGCGTTTGCATTCAAAACCACATAATTAGAAATAATGACCTACTGGAAACGTTACCACAAACGAGGAAACAGTGTAATGGAATTTTGTGGCTTTTGGCAGATTTTCGCAGACACCCTGTCGCAATTAGGGATGTAATTGGAAAGCTTCATTGTGAAATAACTGAGGGGGGAAAATAGTAATCACATCAACTGTAGTGCCCAAGAACTATTGCAGGAAGGTAGTACTAATTTTACAGGCATATTAATAGTAAATGACTCATAAAATGGATATGTCGGCATCCAAACTTTTTGAAACTTTCACATATTAAACATAATCCTAGAAGAGTAAACAGTGGAAAATAATACCTACGAAATGGATAACAATATTAAACAATAACAATAATAGTACTAATGTGACTAGAGTATTTATTGATAATTCGAAAATCATTCGCGGCTCTTCCACTATTTCACAGAAACTTTGTTCATTGCATTATTATTTTATACCTTTAAAAAGGTACCTTTAAAAAGGTATAAAATACAAGTGCCTAAATTTAGAGACACTTATTACAGTTACAATAGGAGACCCGAAGAAGTATGAACCCTGTGCACGGTGTTTTTCCGGTGTGCGATGCGGCGCTTTGCCACTACGACTATCATACGATAGAGTGGCGCTGATGCAATTTTAAAGTTTCCTCAACTATGTTTAAAGGCATAACTGGCCACCATCGTGGTGACCAGTTATGCCTTACATTTTTGGTACCTCTTTAAGAAATCATCTGTAGTTCACGTTGCGAAATTCTGGCAAATTACTGGCGGATATTTCCAGGTTTTTGGATTTGTCTTGTATTCTTTATGTTTAAATTTGCCCAGAAATAAAGGAGATTAGGTCGGGAGACCGAGGGGGCCCAAAATCTTTACTAATAAGCTTGTCCTCCCAAACACATCAATTATTCTCTTCGAGGTACTCGCGGTGCCAGAGTTTGCTGAAAAGAGGGAAAGGCACGCTCTCTGTCTGTTAATTCTCTAAAAAAACGGAAACAACAGAGTTTGTTTACGTAGTATGTATTAACTGTTGACTCAAAAACAAATAGGTCTTATAATTCGTTCCCTGAAGCATATACAAAATTGTTCATTATAGAGGGGTGTTTCATGAACAATATTATGTTTGTGAGAGTTCCAATAACGATTATTTTGTGTACACACATATTCATGAAGATTGAACAGGCCTCTTCCGAAAAAATATGGGTCTAGTTCGCCAATGAATTCACTACTGAAATTCCACTCACAAAATGTGCGCCTACGTATAGCATTCCCTGGTTGAAGAGCATGTACCACAGTTATTATTTTATATAGTTTTATCAACAACTTAGTACTTCTTTGCACAAAGCCGTATGAAAAACCTGCATGTTGTGAAAGACTGTGAACGATTTCTGGGGTAACTTTCATAGTTCATTCAGTATTCTTTTGCCTTGAAATACGCCATTTCTCATAAGTTACGCTTTCTTATTCTTGTTCCCTCAAGTACAGGGTTTCTTGTATTTAATTACATATAAATTATATGAAATTTCAACCGAATGCACTTTATTTATATTTTCAGACGTGCTCATCACCTGCCATCTACCTGCTCATCACAGATTTCAGTGGCGTGTTCTGTGAGTATACTTTGTTTAAGTTTTTAGTAATTATTAAACATTCCAGTGAAATATTTATTGAAACTTCATGAAAAATTGTGCATTATAGATAAATCAAAATCCAAAATCAAGTGAAAAATCTTAATTTCAAATTAAAGTCAGGCAATAGATTTCCAATCTGTAACGTTTCATATAGTATTAGATATTGTTATACACCGGGGTGAGGCCAAAAGTTTGCAGCTAGATATTAAATTTTAGTTACCCCAGCATATACATTGGGAGGCATAGCATCAGAGGTGGCGAGAGGACCAGAAACTTTAGCAACACATTCCAGAGCAGGCGTGGGATAGTTTATCACAAAATACACAGAATTTCACATTAGTAACATTGCCTGTGGTTTATTCAGTATAACACGGTGCTCCTACATCACACACAAAAGATAAAAAGGAAGAAATTGAAGGCAGATGCTACACAAACGCGCTTACATTCACACAATTCACATACGATCTTCCACACTAGACACTCGACCAGAAGTGGCGCTAACACACAGCGCACAAAGGAATCATGCTCATTTACCTCCCCCTCTCCACCGCTTGCTAAGACAGTGGCGAGAGTCGCCACGCCAGACGAACTTCAAAACCCTAAAGCCGAAAGAATTACTCCAACAATCTGTCGCCAACGACGCAATTATGTGTCTGGCGTGACAGTACACACCCCGCATACACGCCGCAATATGCTTTATTGGAAAATATTCCATGAAACCAGACATTTATTATGTAAGGTATTCCCTTAAACAAATAATTCTAATATTATAATTCACTTGTCTACAGATCCCTCCCGTAGCAACGTGATTATACCGCGCAGACCTCTTCAAGGATAACTTGGATCTCGAGCTTCTTGTTAGAATACACACAGTAAAACTTACGCTATCTTAAAGCAGGTGCTTGAAATATCGAACTTCTACCGACAGATACGCCTCATTCCTTCTAGAGCAAAAACGACTCCGAAGAATGAACTTTAGCCACTAAACTAACCATGATGAATTACCACGAGTAGAATGATATGGAATTACTTCGACAATTCCCGTAACATCTAAGCCTAAGAGGTGTACCAAATTAGATATTTGTTATAGATTACACTTCATTGTTTACACAGAAGGAGGAGGAGGTGGATTAGGAGGATTACGTGACGGAGTGTATACCTATCACCTGACCCGCACGGAGTCTTTTGTACATACATCCCTTGGAGGATGAAGGAACCACAGGAGACATATGGGTTGAGGACCGGGCGAAAAAGATGGCAGAGATGCGCAGAGATTCCTAAGTTAAAGGTTGGATTAACCGGGCGGAGAGCGCTCGATGGCGGCCACCAGAGGGCGGCTCACAGACTTCCCTCCAGTGGAGACTGGGGAAAGTTCGAACCCAGCAGTGCAGGCTCCAACGGCCGACATTTGACGGGGCCGAGAAGGAGTTCCAACGCGCAAGCCCCTGTGCCATCTTTCCGCAGCCTACAAACACAACCTGTAATATGAAAGAGGAAGATGAAATGAGTGGAAATGAGGGAGAGGGTAATTCAGGGAGGTAACGATCCTTCCCAGAATTCGCCTAGCAACCCGGAGAAACCCCCGAAAAAACCATAGGTCAGGAATGTCGGCCGCGGGAATCGAACCCACGACTTCCCGAATGCGGGCCACAGATGCGGGCCTGAGCCATCCCGTTCGGTGTTTACACTGAAACTATGAATCAACGGCTATTCAAAGGATTACAAACCATTTTACGTTCGGACTTTCACAACACCGGTCCCTCAGCGCTACTAGCAGGAACCGATGGCTGGCTTGGTGATAATGGGGAAACTCCCAGCGTGCGTCACGTTCCTAACGGAAAGCTCCATTTCAGCATAAATTCTGTATAACATTGACCATGGACAATCTAAATTGACACATTGTACCGTAACAGATTTTTTGATCAGTGACACGATGACGTTATCGGGGTTAAGTACATGAAACGAAGAGCAACAATTCCAATATGACTTGGCTACAAAGGCTAGTTTTCTACCATAAGGATATCCACAACTGAAACTATATCATTTTGAAAAAATTAAAACATTAGTTTTTGTGTCCAAAAATACTTTGAACTTTTAAGCTTACATACATACCATGGATTTTGCTCTCAAAGCCCTTTAAACCTTCAAAAAGTCACCATTTAAATGCGCAAGAACCCGGGCCTGCTGGCCTGTATTTACTTACATTGCCTTTTATTCTACTTTCGTTTTTCGTACAGTTTTACTGATTAAAAATATTCCATACCATCTAGCTTGTAACCAATCTTGCTCAAATTTTCAACAGAAACTTAGAGAGAATGAACTTAAACTGGCATGTGGTTTTTGCTGAAGATTTAAATGTTTCAGTATATGACAGAGTTACTTGACCACTGAGGATCAATTGTTACAATAATTATATTTTAAGATTTTTTCTGAAAGAACCAGAAGAGACCAAACATTTCTGTATGCAAATTTTGTGTGTTAGAATTTAATTTTTCTAATAATATTTATTTTTAAAATGTGTGATTTCTGTATAGTGTGCAATTCCTAACAAATAGTATAATAAAGTAAAATATGGTTTTTTTTTCAAAAAAATTACATATATATCTACATTAAATTCAAATTGCAGTTATAATTATGGCAGAGAAGTATGGTGACAAAATTTGGAAATCACTTGGATAAAAACTGCAAAGTTTGGAAGTTTCACCTGTGGTTACTCTTAAAGAAATATGGTGCAAATTCTGCCAAGAGTTCCAAATCGCTGGCTGGCGAAAATTATGAGAAGAATCAAACAGAGAACTAGAATCACTTTCTGTAGGTTTTTATACTTCCCAGGTTTATCTAATTTGACAATATTCTCTCAACAAGGCTTTGTTCTCTCATACCAAGGCCAATATGGGATTGCATTCTGTTTAAAATCTGATAATGTATTTATTTTTCATTGCGTACTGACGGAGAACTCTCTCATCTGGATAGTGCTGTACATTATTGCCTAAATTCTTAATTAATGGAACGTAACTGTTGCTCAGATACGCTCGCACTGACACATAGTGGCTTTAAAGGCTGAATGCGACATTTTTATTGCACGTTAGCTTTCAGTGTTTTGTTAGCGTTTCATTGGTTTAGTACCCGAGTTAAATGTGTTATTTTAGGAAAGCAGGGATTGCAAGGAATTAAACGTATCATTGTGGAAGTCCCTATTTCAATTTGTATATATTTGAAAGGATTTTATGTTTTGTAATATTTAGGATTTGTGATAGTTAAATGACCAATGGGTTTAAAGTTGCAGAGTTACTACTTTTCAGAGTTGTATTTACAGCCATTCATTGTTAATATCTTAGCATTTCAATACATATGCATACACACTTTCACAATCTAAAAATCTTACATAACTTGTATATTTATTTTCTGAATAATAGTTTTATATCAGTTACTTGCTATTTATCATATTGTTAGACTTACCCCACAAGCCTCTGATAGTTTCAAAACCTAAGCTTTCTTCATTCATGCGTTACTGAGTTATTTAAGATTTTACAATTCTTACGTAATAGATTTCAATGTTACACGGAATGTAACGTCACAGTGTGTATTGTTATGAATACTTGCACAGTGGATATTCCCCAGACTTGCCTTGGCTCCTCAGCAATATATTTGAGTTATTCTGGTTCAGTTACTTCTAGCTCCATAATGCTGCGTTGCGCTGATTTAGCGTTGAACGTGGGGGTTCAAGTTGTTACCAAGAAAACCTTAATTGGGAGTGCAGTGACTGCTACACGTGTATAGATGTGTGTGTGTGTGTGTGTGTGTGTGTGTGTGTGTGTGTGTGTGTGTGTGACGGGAAGCATGCTTAGTTGGATGTGTGTACAGTTGATAACTCCGACGCAGGCAAACGTGAAGGCGTTCGAACATCATACGAAATTGCGAGCTACAGACGTCTTCATGGATCTTGGCTTCATTTTGCTTTTCTTTTTGTTCTCCACAGTATGTTAAACTAAGCCTCAGGAAGAACACAGAGTATATACGTAATTTAAAGTGAAGTGCATCTTTGATAATGTTGAAACTCGTTATGCTTTTAATTTACTCAAAGTACTATACATACCGAAGGAAATGGCTTAGGAGATAAAATCTGTGGCCCGCATTCGAGAGGTTCCAGGTTCGAACCCCCGGGACGATCAACTGACCGACGTTTTTTCGGTGTATTTCTCGATCGCTGCGAATGCTGGGTTCGATAATTTGATCTGCAAATTATCCTAACATCCTTTTCATACTACATTTCATTTCATTTCTTTCTTCAACGCCATACAAGACATTGGATTGATCACCCTCCTGGATATGCAGTGCTTGCTCCTAGACAGGCTACTGACCTAAGGCATTGGGGGTGTAAGTCCTAAAACGAGGAGCGTAATGTGTTAAAGAAGAAACGATACTGCATATATATTGTGTATGTGTAACACAAAATCAACTAGTTTACTTAACTTATAGACTTAAATTAGGAAAGGTAGAATCGGACGACTGAAAACTTCAATGCCATAGCCGGGATTTGAACCATAGATCTCCCGGTCTCCGTCCAGTTGCTCTAACCACTCAATTACCATGGCAACATGTCAGCACGACATTAAATTCTCCAACTGATTTCGCATTTTTTCCGGTAAACCATAAGGAGATCTCAAATTGTATTGAGATGACATACCCCAATGGCGACTTACAATGTTGTAAGTACTTTAAATCCCGGGCTTCATAGTTTCCACCACATAGGTCAATTAATGGAATTAATTGTTCTTCCGTACAAACCGTGTGTTGGACGAGATTGAGATCTCCTGTGGTTTACCGGGAAAAGTATGAATGCAGAGTTTAATGTCGTGCCGGCATGTTGCCATGGTAGCTCAGTGGTTAGAGTAATCGGACGAAGACCGAGAGATCCGTGATTCAAATCTCGGCTCTGGCATTGATTTTTTCAGTCGTGTGATTGTACCTTCCCAACCTTGCCCAAATGGTGTGGAAGACCAATTAATTCCATTAAATTAGGAAGTTCTTAATTTCCTAGAAGGTGTAATTTTTAAGCTATATAATGATTTAAACTCACCAGAAAACTTACATAGAAGCAGTTCAGTCAATATGTTTTGCTGATAAAATATTCTGGTTTTAACACTATACTAAGTGTGATTTAGTGGTTTTCACACTTGATAGAAAAAAGTTTTGGTCAATATCTGAAGAAATAACTAAAAAAGAAATTAATGGCATGGTTTTGTATGAAACGTGTGGTTGCGTCGGTGGTGGATAGTGGAAGGGGTGAAACGATATGTAGGAAGTTTAACGGGATCGCAGGGCGATCAAAAGTTTAATGTCCCTTGTCTCTGCAATTCCTCTCATACCTGGTGTTCGGCGGGGAATTCTATTTGATTGCTACAGGACGTTGGTACCTCCTGATCTTCGGCTAGCTGTGGTTCATTATTCTTTATCCTCATTCACCAGTATTCTCACTGCCCAAAGTAACCAAGTCCCATTGTATTTTGTTCATAATTAGCGTGATCTCACGTTAGCCAACGGCTGCAATATTCAATTTATTTACTTATCCGTCCCCTTATCAATTGTCGTCTTCCGTGGGGCACTATGCCAGCCTCCAGTTCTTGAGGTCGCGGTTCAAACCCGACGGAGGGCGATGCAATTTTTTCGGCTTAAAAATCCTTAGCATGGCTTCCTTCGCAAGGAAAGTAAAACCAGTGGTCTCGTGTCATAGATTTACGGCACTAAAAGAACCTCAAGCCTGATAAAGAGGCCTCTGAGCAACATTTTCGGCCTTTCACGTCCAGTATAGAATAGGACGCTAAGAATCATAGCAGTTAAGGAGCGTCCATAGATTAAATAAACAAAAAGGAAGCCAAAAGAAAAAAGGTGCCCCTTATTGCCGGATGCTCGTGCATCGATGCTAACTTATTAATTCCGTTACACGAATTTTAGGCGGTGAAGGGATTTCTGCAAGCGTATTCCGATCTACGGAAAATAATTACATCTTTCGCATTACGTGTTCGGCGTTCTTAAGAACCTTACCTCTACATGCTTTCCTGTTCCACAATGAACTGTCTCCAACCAGCGCTAGCGTATAATGTGGAATGCTTTTCTTTTAGTTTCTGAATGCTTTAAAAATGACCAGCACATCTGCTTAACAATCGCTTTGCACTTCGCCCACCTTCGTGATTATTCTGGGTAGCTAATTATTAGCTTCTCTGAAGTCTCTTATAAAGTGAATATTTCTTCTAACTCTGCCGGAATTACGTTACTTTATTCTTTAAATGCATAATAAGCATTTAAAGAATGAAGTACTGTATTGCGATAACTCTCTTATTCCTCATTGACATTATTCAAGCGCAACTTCTTCTCTTCAAAGTCGATAGTTCACCCCAACTACTGTTTTTGAAGAGACTGACAAGCTAAACCAATCACGTTTCAGTCCTTGGTAGTACGATTGGAAATGAGTGGGAAGGGAAACTCCCTTCTTGCCCTCTCTCTGTAAGGTTGGCCATCCCTGATATCACCATCATCATTATTCACATCTGATGCTTAGTAATTCTTCATCATGGGATTACTGCGCTACTTGCCTCTATTAATTTATTCATATCTCAACTTTTAGTTACTGAATGATTATAGGCCAAAGGGCAGTCTCAACGCGGCTTTGTATATATGGAACCTTTACGTTGCAACAAAGTAAGAAAATCGATTGGACGTTGGAATATATGATTTGGAGGTAACGCGAATACCTACATATGTAATAGCGAAGCGAAGAATCAATCTTAGTCCTTGAATTGAAGTAATACATATTTCACAAATTAATAGTGAAGTATTATGGTATAAGGATTCAAAATAACTTTTGAAGTGGCGCAATAAAGCAATTAAACCATGGCAAAAGTACACTGAAGCTGGATTTCTTTACAATAAACACGTAATGAATGTGAGGATTACGGGTACGAATGAATTGGCATTTTAGACTTGTTCTTGTCTTCGTATTGCTCCATAGCTAGGCAATCTACGTATTAATAGCCCTCCGTATCTGCTTAGGTATTTTGTTTTCGAGAAAGCGCCGGAAGGAACTTGGAGAAGTTTAAATGTGGATAATTAGACTTATAAAATCCCCTATAGACTGTAGTAAACAACAAATTTATTTAAAGCTGGACATTAGTCAAGCATTACAAATAAAAAATAATGAAATAATTAAGCAAAGTAAATTTAAACGATAAAAGAAAATATACAGAAACCATAAATTACATTGCACAAGATGTGAATCTGTTTCCTGTATTAAAATATATCATAACAAATGATTACATAAAATCAAAAACATGCATCAATATAATCCAAAATCATTATTTTGTGTGTATACATTACAAGCACTTTCTAAAAAACTATAAGCTTTTAAGTAAAAATAAAAATCAACTAAAACAAGCAAACTAAGATTAAATATGCTTATATACGCGATGTATCATTTAGATGAGTCAATCGCAAGCACTAAGAAGGTTTTGCCGCACCCCTTTTGACAGTGTTCACAGGTAATATCTTAGAAAGAACACATCATAAACGGAATAGCTTATCCCTCAGCTGACTGATTTGAGCGTATAAGAACAGATTTGTCAATGTTTAAAGTTAATTTCAGTCCTACTTGCGATTTAGTTTCAAGCATTTGCAAAAAATTCATCCCTCATCATGTGTCGAAGTTCCAAGCTTCAAAGCCGAAACTACTACAGACGTACAAATTTGCCTATAATCAATCCCGAGATCGTCCGGTTTTATCTAAGACCGGTCCCTCTCTATCCGGGCAATCTGTGACCGTACTCGCTATTCCGAATTTCTCCATGCTCGACGGGCAAACGATATCTAGGTGTTTCTTATGAGGGTCAAATAATATTTCAAACGTCAAGCAATTATATTCTACAACATTCTGAAAGATCTTTTGACCAATGCCTGGTTAAAAATAACCCATTAGCGTTCAAAATATTTTACTTTGCATTTATACACTCATAGTCAGATTAAAAGCTCTAAAAGTTATACAGTAATGTATTTCGTTTGTGATATGCTATGTAAGGGGTGTAAACTCAAGAATTTCGACTAGGATTGGGAGGAGGTCTGCTGATAACTCGTAACAGGAAGGTTAACTGATAAAATTGTAAATGTGGTTCTTGAATAATCCGCATCACATATTTATTCACTTAATTGAATTACACACACACACACACACACACATATATATATATATATATATATATATATATATATATATATATATATATGTATAAATCCTCCGTGCCTTTACTTGGGGGGGATCTAAAATGGCCAAGCGACTAATGTCGCATACAAGCAGAACACTCTCCAACCCTAGTGATTCTCCCCAAAAACTATTGTAAGCTTTTGCAGGCTGTACCGCGAATGCGCACTGTCCTACTGTGCATATTCTAGAAGCTTCCAACTATTTTCTGTTTGAAAATTCCCAACGTACCCGCTTCCAATAAATATTTATTAATATTTTATTATGTTACCCTACGGTCACAATGTTAATACTCGTACTAATTGGTGAAAATGCCGTATTCCTTTATAAAGATTCCTGTGATGTATGCCAAATTGTCTTTTAACATTTTAAAACCCTACTCCTCGTTTTTGTTTGTTCTAAGGCTCAAAATGTCTGAAATTAGCATAAATTCATTAAGAGAAATCCATAAACAGAATAAATAAGTCCGCAGAGAGACAATGTGGGAAATGATTGATCCATAACAATGACATTTAGTGGTAGATAGTACCCTTCCTGGTATAGTGATCCTGAGCTTTCCAGTGTAATTTATTAATAACTATTGCATTGAGCATGATAGAAAGTTCGGGTTACTTTTGCACTACTCTAGAAACTACCCAACTCTAGTAAATGTGCTAGTTATGAGGGAAAATTGAACCGATCTGTATAGTTCACGAAATGAAGCTTTACACACAAGTACGGCAAGACTGAACATTCATTTCGTGACTGGAAGGCCTTATTGCTATTTCTTCAAATTAAATCCTCTATAGATCTTTTTTTCACCCAATACTAGTTTAACCGTCACATAACCTGTGAAAGACACCTCAACGTCCTTACTGTCATATAGCTCAGAATCTGCCTCTATACACATATGAAGGGAATAAAGGAAGATGTCAGCACCAAAGATAGAACAGAATATAGGTTTCCTGTTACACAAATTGATCTTGAAAGAGAGGCACATGGCAGCAGTCTGTCGATGATATCAAAGCCTGGGTGGCGGCATAACGCGATACACACGTGTCACGCTAATAGACCGATACTCACGCGATCCGTGCGCTTTACGATATGCCCCCCTACTACGTGCACCTGCTCATATACATAACCCGTATTCTAGGGAAACGCTATTTTCCTCTGCTAGAATTACGACTACCTCGCTATGTAAGACATTAAACACATAATTATATGCTTCTAACACCATTTCCATGACTAAATTAATGAAAAAATGCAGGGTACTGGATTGTTTTTCTTTTTAGTATTAGATACTGGAGATAAACAGCAAGTTTCAGGTTAGATTTTCCTTTGAAGTTATCTTGACTGCATTCATTGTATGGCTATTATAGTTTGTATGTGGTTTTTGACATTTAGTTTTTATTTACAGGGTAAGTTGTAATTTCCAAAAGGCCCTGTTGTTTTGGAAATGAAAAAAACATTAAATATTATAATGTACCCCTTCATTGAAGGGCTCAGTTGGCCAAAAGGCACTATTTTAGGATAAACGCAAATTTCTCAAACAGAAAGACTAATAGATCATTAGTTATAATAGACTTACACAATTCCTATAATTCTTAGTTTGATAATTATTTTGATTAAAGCGTGATTATTTCGTACAAGAAATAATGATCTCCTTTCATTCTCACAGACTTAACAGCTGTCTTCAAGTCATTTCCAAAATCTGGGTGCTACGCTTCATCTTCGTAGCCATGTATCACCTTAACCATTCTTCTACGATTGGTCTTTATGTTATCTCATCTCGTATGTTTATCTTGATACTTGGGACAACACTTTAAAGTACCCTCTCTGAATCACGATGCGTTTTTTATGATATAAATTGTATGTACTGACATCTGTAGGATACGTGACTAAGGCCAGATCTTGTTATTTCCCTATATAATAATAATAATAATAATAATAATAATAATAATAATAATAATAATAATAATAATAATAATAATAATAATAATAATAATCCCGTATCGCTACAGCCCATGAATGGCCTAGACCTGCCAACACGACTGCCGACTTCACTCCCACGTACACAAGGTAGAGGTGGGTGATAATCCAACCGATACAGGAAGGTTATGTGGCCAGCATCACGCATTCACCAACTAGAATGTTGACCTCCGTGCTCGGGATCGCTGCCTATCGCAGCTCCTCACTTTCCTCACGATGCTGAGTGGGATCCGATCCTATACCAGGGATTTAGAATCCGTACCCCAAGGGTGGGAGGAACCCAGGCGCATTCGACAAAGACATTGAGATGAAAGTTAATAGGTTTCAAACCATTTGTGGAACGATCAGAAAAGCTCTAGGAAGAAAAACTAGAAAAGAAACACAAATTAAGTTGTACAAGATTATTGCTTTATCTACTGTATTATATCGTTCCGAGTCGTGGACAATAACAAAAACAGAGATCACGTATTCAGTCCGCCGAAATGAAATTTTTGAGGTACGTAAAGGGATGCACTAGAGCTGACAAAATAAGAAATGAATCTATAACATCAAATTTGAATATTGTACCAGTAAACGATAAGATTGATGAAAATAAAAGAAATTGGAAAGATCATGTTGATTGAATGGCAGATGATAGAATACCAAAAAGATAATGAATTACCTTCCGAGAGGTAGGAGAAGTTTAGGAAGACCACGCAAGAGATGGCTAGAAACCGAACAGGTTATGCTACCTAATCCTTAAAAGAAGGAGAAGAATATATTTGAGTTATTTTCTATACCCGCTATCTCAATAGGCTTTGGGAAAGCTATCTCTCATCGTCCTCCGACATCAAATTCAGGAGGCCCAGATGACCAGAGGAGGACTTACGCTTAAAATAGGGTGATCAGCGCTCACCCAATACTAAGATAAGGCTTTGAAAATTGAACAAGCTCTAAGAAGACAAAACACTATTTTAAGGATACTAAAAGTAAAAACAATATGAGTGATGGTGAAAAAATATGTATGCAACACTGAAAATAGCCAAATAAAAATGATAACTAAAACAAAAGAGGAAAACTTGGAGCAAAATTCTGGAAGAAAGAGGGAATGAATCAAACAAATCAGAAACAAAAAAAGCGAAATACGACGGAGTAAGCAATGAAGCGTGAATTGCTGTACAAAAGGCAGAAAATACATATGAAAAGAGAAAGGAGTAAAGAAAGGGAATACAGAATCAGCAACAGTTAACAAGAGAGGCGAAAGGAAGCAATGGTGCAAGCCAAGACCATGTGAAAAGAGTAATTTAATTTCGCTGCTTTACACACCATCCACAAAGCGTTCCCTTTATACCAAGCAACTCATGGGAGATGTACTGTTCTTTTCAAATATCGTGTGATGTAATAATACCACCGCATATTAAAAGCCATATAAAGCAAATTACAACACTGGGTTGGAATATTCCATTATCAGGGAGCGATCAAGTTTTGAAAGCAGAATAACAGGTAGCTACGTTAATGTTTATGTGGTTTATCAGACGTGTTTAAATCAATCACCGACGCCAGCAAAGGATAGACTTGCTAGGCGATATTGCGCCAACTCATGCATAAAGTAGCTAAATGAAAACAAAGCTTACAGAAAGAAATTAAATTGAATTGCAAATACTTTCTAGCCAATTGGATTCATCTACATTGCAGTAGATTGAAAATTGAACTGTACGAGTAAATACAATGAGTTTGTTAAAGGAAAAAGAAACTAGGTTTATTTTTTCGGTAAACAAGACTGAACTAATATGCAAAATATGCGCATTATTGATTTTTATTGTTATGGATAAATGAATGAACAAAGAGCAAACGTTACGTAGTGATTTTAAGGCACCAAGTACAGTGTTTTTCCCCAGTGCAGATTTTGCGCTACAACCCCATTCTTCTCAATATTTCCCTCTTTTCTCAACACCTCTCTTCGTTTATTTGCTTTTACTGATAAGTATCAGCATTTATTCTTGAGTCGGTCACACTTCCTAAAATAAATTCACTGTTTATCATTTCTCCATTTTCACGCTCACCATTCTTATTTATGTCCAAATTTCAAACACTTCCAAATATTTTCCTCACTTTGTCGCAAGGTCGAATTGTTCACATTATACAATGCCAAATTTCATATACAACGCTTTACTAACATCTTCATCGGCTCTTTGCTTCTTCTTCTTTAACGAATTACCCTCCTCGTTTTTCGATTACACCTCAGGGACTTAAAAGCCAATACCTTGCGCCAATAGCCTGTCGAGGAGCAAGCAAACTCTGGATCATAGCATATCCAGGATAGGTGATTAGCCCAATGCCTGGTATAACGGTGAAAAAATGGAAATGAAATGTAGTGGTAAAAGGGATGATAGGAAAATTCGTGGATAAAATTATCCAACCCAGCCTTTGTTTAGCGACCGAGAAAGACTACGAAAAAGCCGTTGGTCGGACCTGGGGTTATGAACCCGAGACCTCCTGAATGCGAGTCGCACACGTTGACACTACCTCCGTCGGTAACTCTCTCTTCAAACTTCCAGAATATATTCATATTTTTACTTTCTCTACCACCTACATAGTAGGTAAATAGGGTACTGCATTCCACCTAAAACTTCGATAACAAGATTTCAATGGAAATACATGTTTTGAGGCCCTCGAATAAACAGTACACTTTTAGAAAAGATTCATGTTTGTATCTGTGTGTGTATGTGTGTCTGTGAACAGCATAATGCATAAAGGAAAAGTCGGATAAGTAGCAAAACGGTATTTAAGACCAGCACCTTCCAGAGAATGCGATACGAAGATTTTAAAGAAAATACCTTCACCCCAAACTATCTTTTATATGGAACATCTTTCGAATTTTTCTAAAAAAAATAGCTCTTTCTATTTTGATTAAACTAGCATATATTAAAGATATTTAGGCGGCGCCGTGGCCGAGTGGTTAGACTGCAGCCCGGGTTCAATCTCAGGGACCCGCATGTGGGATTTGTGGTGGACGAAGCGGCGTCTGGACGGATTTTCTCCGGGTTCTCCGGTTTCCCCCGCCATTCGTTCCACCAACTGCTCCATCATCACCTTTCCTTTCATCCATTTCACCAACATTTCTTTTCATCTATTTCCTTCATCCCATACCAGGCATCGGGCTGATCACCCACTCTGTCTGATCCATGAGTGTCTGCTCCTCGACGGGCCTCTGACCCCAGGCACCCGCTTGTAAGTCCTGGGGGGTGTAAGTCCTACATAAGAGGAGGGTAAACAGATAATGAATGAATGAATATTAAAGATATTTACATTGCAATTAAAATATATATATCTTGAATTTTATGAGAATAGCCTGTGAAGTCCACTTCATTAAAAATAACATTTGTATAATCCTGTATAACTAGTAAACGTTTGGCGATAGCGAAAACGGACTACACAAAAAGGTAGGTCTCTTTAAAATGCACAATTTATTTTATGTAAAAATTTCTAAGGCATAAGGCATTTCTGAGATATCCGTTATTAAAGATTCAAATTGTACATTTCATGGTCATTCTATTAGCTTCCTTTCAACATTCAGTTGTTTCTCGCGACTGCTTGGAAACAGTTTTAAGGCCAATATATGGGATCCAGTTCATAAACATTTGACTATCTCTCTTCCCTTTATATCTATAATGAAACGCGTAAAGTAGCCATTTCTGCAAAGGTTTATGCTGATTAAAATGTAGCAGAAAAAAAAGTAATAAGCATTAGTAAGAATAGTTAGTATACCCACTAAAGAACTCTGGAGGGTAGAGAAAGTCATGTGAATGTACCACATCAGATAGTTTACGTTTCAGATTGTTTACATTTATTTCCCGTTTTTATATAAACTTTTATAAAAAGTTCACGTCCCTTCTAGACGGTCAATGAAATGAGTAAAATTAATGCCAGAATGAACCCAGGGACCAAGGTTAGTTTCTTCTGTTTACCCATGTCCCACTTATAAACACTATGTGATCAAAAGTATCCGGACACCACCACAAACATACTTTTTCATCTTAGGTGCATTGTGCTGCCACCTACTGCCTGGTACTCATTATCCGCGACCTCATTAGTCATTAGACATCGTGAAACAGCAGAATGGGACGCTCCGTGGAACTCAAGGGCTTCAAACGTGGTAAAGTGATTGGGTGTCACTCGTGTCAGAACTCTGTACGCGAGATTTCCACACTCCTAAACATCCCTATATCCACTGTTTCTGATATGATAGTGAAGTGGAAACGTGAAGGGACATGCACAGCACAAAAGCGTACAGGCCGACCTCGTCTGTTGACCAACAGAGACCGCCGACATTTGAAGAGGGTCGTAAAGAGTAATAGGCAGACATCTATCCAGACCATCACACAGGAATTCCAAACTGCATCAGGATCAACTCCAAGCAGTATGACAGGCGTGAGGTGAGAAACCTTGGATTTCATGGTCGAGCGGCTATTTATAAGCCACACATCACGCAGGAAAATGCCAAACGACGCCTCGCTTGGTGTAAGGAGCGTCAACATTACACGAATGAACAGTGGAAAAACGTGTGGAGTGATACACAATGTGGCGATCCGATGACAGGGTGTGGGTATGGCGAATGCCCGGTGAACGACATATGCCAGCGTGTTTAGTGCCAACAGTGAAATTCGGAGGTGGTGGTGTTATGGTGTGGTCGTGTTTTTCCTGGAGGGGGCTTGTACCCCTTATTCTTTTTGCGTGACACGATCACAGTGCAGACCTACATTTATATTTTAAGCACCTTCTCGCTTCCCACTGTTGAAGAGCAATTCGGGGATGGTGATTGCATCTTTTAACACGATCGAGCACCTGTTCATACTAACCGGACTGTGGCGGAGTGGTTACATGACAATAACATGGACTGGCCTACACAGAGTCCTATAGAATGCCTTTGGGATGTTTTGGAACGCCGACTTCGTGCCAGGTCTCACCGAGCTACATCGATTCCTCTCCTCAGTTCCGCACTCCGTGAAGAATGAGCTGCCATTCCCCAAGAAACCTTCCAGCACCTGATTGAAAGTATGCCTGCGAGAGTGAACGCTGTCATCAAGTTAAGCGTGGGCCAACACCATATTGACTTCCAGCATTACTGATGGAGGGCGCCACGAACTTGTACGTCATTTTCAGCCAGGTGTCCGAATACTTTTGATCACGTAGTGTACATACATATTTATATATCCGCGCTTTGCAGTCTCTCTCCCAATGTTACACAAAAGGTGTATTTCCACCTCACTAGCAGCCATGACCAAGGTTCCCACATTAAGAGCCGGAGCTATAGGTTTAAAAAAGCGGCACAGGGATTAGGAGACATACAGGGTAAACTCGCAACGTGAGTTGGGTTTTTCATGCAAAATAACGACTGTATTATGAATTTTACAAATTATTAATTATTGACATTATTTTTACTATACATGCGCATATGCAAATTAATCTAAATAAATAATATATGTCAGTATTGCCAAAATTTAGGATTATTTTTAATATGTGTTCTAAGAATTGCAATTCATTTTTCTTCTAATTTTAGATTATGTTTTTCTCGTGAATGAAAACAATACCTTTGCAAATTCCTCTGCAATTGTCTTAAAAATTGTAGAATTTATTATGTAAAAAATCGATAGACAAACTTGTAGCTTACATTCCACGCTAAGACACCTTTCATATAGAAGGTGGTTAATTTTATAATCAGTAACATATTTTCTGAGAATAATTAGCATACAAAACAGATAAACCTCATTTTAACGCTCAAAAATGTATCTAGCTCCTAAACGTTAAGTATGCGTGAAACTTAACTAAAATACGACAGAAATCGACTTTTATGCGCGTATAGTTATGTAAGGAGGCTCCGTTCTCGGAATGTCTTATTTTTATCTACCACTGATGTGTACTGGAGGAATTGCGTGACTTTTTAGAGGTTCCTGCTAAGAAGTCCAAGAGCCCTTTAGAATTACAAAGCTGTTTTACTCGTTGTCTATTTTTATTCGTTTTTGGAGGTTTAGGGTGCTCTATACCGAGCAACTTTGTTCAAAATTTTAGGAAATTGACACAAAAACCTCATACGTCATAATCACACAGTTATGTCTACCCATTAGAACTTCACATAATCCCTTATGTATTAGACCATTCATAAAATATTTATTATATTCACGTGATGCCACGATAAATTTTTCACTGAACAAACAAAGCAAAAGTATTCGTATAGCAATGACAATTAATTGTTCTTTCACGCAAGTTCTGGGTAGGACAAGGTTGGAAAGACAGAATCAGACTGAAAAATTCAGTGCCATAGCTGAGATCTTTCGGGTTCCATCCGGTTGCTCTAACTAACTGAGCTACCATGGCAGCATGCCGGCACAACGTTAAATTCCAAAACTGACTTGCATTTTTTTCGATAAACCACAAGGAGATCTCTAATTAATTCCCTGAATTTTCTGCCCCTCCATTTCACCCCCATTCTCATTTTGTTTCACCTTTCAACTGCTTGGTCTGTTTCAGGGTTGAGGGTGTCGGCAGGAGTCTCGGCGTTGCATGCAAAGGGAAAAGGATGTTCTATGTAACCCTTCGTCCCCCGGGATGGGGGTGGCCTCCGAGTCCCCCCCTCAGTGGGATGTGAAAGTCTGCATGGAAGAGGGGTGTCGGTTGCACTAGTTAACCATCTAGGTCTCATTCCTCTACCATACCATTTTGCGTTGTCGCATGTCCATAGAAGCATGTGTACAGCAACTGTACCTCTGCTATTCGTGGACTTTCAATGAGTAAATGATAGGTCCCCGTGCTCAGCCCTGTGTGCCTTCTGGTCCGTCTCCTCTTTGTCTCCTCTAATTTCACCCCTCTCTCCCGGGGGCATCCCGTCAGGAAGTCAGGCACAAATGATTTTGTAGGTCGAGGTGCTAAGCCCCCTCTTCCGTACCTAGTCCTACCCCGTACTGCCCCAATGGTGACTTAAAATATCGAAAGTACTTTAAGTCCCTGACTTCGTAGTTTAACCAACTATTAGTTGTTACGATATTGTGAGTCGCCATTGGCTATGTCATCTCAAAATATATTTGAGATCTCCTTGTGGTTTACCGGAAAAAATGCCAGTCAGTTGGAGACTTTAATGTCGTTCGGCATGTTGCCATGGTAGCTCAGTTGATTAGAGCAACGGACGGAAATCGGAAGATCCGTGGTTAAAATGCCAACTATGGCACTGAATGTTTTGGTCTGATTTTGCGTTCCCTATTTGTATGTTGTTAGTCTAGTTTATTTTACTAATAAACTTGCGCGGGGGAAGCAGAGAGGAATTGCGTAATATGCGTTATAAATGCCAAATGACAGTTCACTCCAGTATGTGTATGTGTGTGCATGAGTGCGCGCGCGTGCATGTAACACACACACATAAACAGAGAGATTATGAGAGTAAGAACAAGCGCTAATTTAAAAAACGCAAAGTCGGATAATTAATGTCAAGTGCCATTCTTGAGCTAAACGCTTTTTAAGAATATGACACGAAGACTCTACAAAATCCTCCTACACCAAATTACTATTTAGGAATAAAAGTACTAAACATTTTTTCGCCTATGTTTGGTATTTTTATTTTCTTAATAGCTCTAAGGAAATTTATTAAAATATCATACCTAAGATATTTTTACTAATATTAAAGTGGATTCTTCTTCATTCCAAAAGTCTTTTATATAAAATTGTGTAATATAAACCTAATATAGAAACAAAGCTTACTACATAAAATGTAGTACTACATATGTCAATTTGAAACTTTCTTGAACTAGCGGTTGTTGCATGTTTTTAGATTAGGGGAGCTCAAAACGTGTATTTCCGATGAAACCTAGATATGTGTAATGTATTAGTTTCGCCAACATGGGTAACTAGTAAATAAAACAAAAAGTAGAAAGATGAACATTGTGAGTGATGTGAATAATTATCAGTTTATCATTCGGCGTATCCGTTTGGAATTCTAAGCTTAGAAATAAATTATACCGAAAAGTCCATACTTCTTAAAAGAAAGGAGTAAACAGTTTAAAAAGGTTTGTTCTTGTACATCAAAATTACTTTACAGAAATTAAATTTGTTACTGTTCCTTGAGGCAGTATTTTTAACACTTAAATGATTTTAGTCAAATTATGTAATATAAAATATAATAACAGCCCGCCTTAAAACAATATGTGTATGTAACAATATATAAAAAGTGTATATTACAATCACTATAAATGCTTATATTATTGTATACATGTTCAATAATGTTATGTGAATGTATTACGTAATTTAATAATGTAGGAGCTGTGAGAATAATAGGTTAAAAGTTGCTAACAATGAGGTAACAATGAGGTAACCTTGAGGCAATAATAAGTAAGAAAGTGTAATAGTGCTGCTAGTCATTATTGGAGCAACAATAATGTAAATTTTGAGACAGTTTAATAAATAGCCAATCAACAACCAGAAAAAGCTTTAGTTAAATGGAAGTATTTATTGGATTAGGAATAGCCAATCAGAGACTTGAAATACAGAAATTTACAGATTTTAGGCGGTTGAAATCAAGTGATTTGCTTGTAGACAGTGCTCATAACTGGCTGTGTTGGTAATTTAAGTATAATAATAATAATAATAATAATAATAATAATAATAATAATACCCCAAGGCACACAGTCCTGTTGAACCTGGGTCGCCGAACCCGCTTGCCGGTTTCACGCTTAAATTCGCTCGGTACAGTTGTACGATCATCCAACCGATTCGGGGGATGTCGCACTGTGCTTCCCTCATCCAGAATGTTGATTATCTTGACCCACAAATCGCTATTTCAAATACGTCACGATGCTGACTGGGCAACAATCCTATGCATATGCCAAAAAATACGCAACTGCATGGGTGGCCTCAAAACCACGCGTATTCCATGGCTGGAAATTTAGACATTTGTTTTATTCGTATCCTCAAATTGAAAATTGAGTTTTAGAATCCTTTGATCCTCGTAAATCATTCTTTCAGTTCGGTTCTTCGTAGTTGCGAATTCGCTACAGTATAAAATAGAAAAAATTCGTTGGAAATATTTAAGTGATTGGTGGCTTAAAGGCCACAGGTGCGAAACCTTTCCCGGTTATGGATGAATGGCACTCTAGTTGCTAGGTATCATAAAATACACAGAGTTAGTGGATGTTTCACTGTAAAGTTGATTACACGGTTCAAAGAATGTGGAAGAATATAAATAAAGCACAGAGATTGTTGCAACAGTTTTCTCTGGGTAAATAAATTAGCTTGCAGCTCCAACATAAAGAATGATATATAAAATACTTTAACATTGAAATAACCCACTACGTAAAGTTACGTGTGACATGTTTATCTAACAATAGTGCTAAAGAACACGTAGTAATTGCTGTTGCGTAATTAAAGGTGTCCCTACAGGCAGCAACAAACTGGAATACAGAAGTGAAAATTCTCTTTCATGCAATTTAAGCAAATTTATTAAAATGTTTTTCCTAAATACACTGAGGCTATGAGAAATATTTTTTTTATAAATCATATAAATTTGTTTTCGGAAAAACAAATACATCCCTTCATATGTTTTAATTTCTTTACTACTTACCTGTACTATGCGGAAATCTGTGAATAGCATTCGGGAGATTCGGTTCGATCCCCGAAGACCTCCCACTCTGAACAATGGTTTTTTTCCAGGGTTTTCCCGGGTTGTCAGACGAATGTTGAAGTGGCTTCTTTCATCCCCCGAGTTTTCTGCCCCACCATTTCGTTCTATTAATCATTTAATGCCTCCTTCACCACATTTGATCTTTTTTGGTTGAAAGTGTCGGCGATGGTGATTCGGTGCAGCGTGGGAGGGGAAAAGGATGCTCTCTGTGAACTTTCTCTGTCCATCGGCCTTCGGCTGGTTGCCGAGCTATGACTGCCCCTTGGGGGGCGATGTGGTGCGGGATCTCCAGTCTGCCTGTCCGACTGCTGGGCGTTTCAAATTGGAAACTGTAGGGACCCTGTCATTGGTGTAACGTCAATCCTTAGCCATCACCACTAGGTGTCTCCCTTCATCTCATTCTTCCTCCATTGTGGGACGTCGGTACAACCTCCTCATCCCTGGATTGGTGCCGAATCCCCTCCGCTTCATAATTCAATCCCATTCAATCCAAGATGTAAGTAGATGTATTCCACCCAAAAATTTGATGACAGATTTCATTGAAAATAACACGTTTTGAGCCTCCATAAATAAAAAATATATTTTTCAGAACAATATCCGTGTATGTGTGTGTGAACAGCATAACTCAAAAAAGTGGGTTACACAACAAACCTGGTGTTTAAGATTAGCGCCTTCCAAAGATGCGATATGAAGATTTTCAAGAAAATCCTGTCATCCCAAACTTCCCTTTACATTGAAAAAATGTGGTTACATTTTTACTTTCTCAAAAATGGTTCTTCGGATTTGGAGAAAATACCGGACGTTTAACATGAAGGAATATAGTGTTTAACTTGAAATTTCTGGGAATAGCTTGTGAGACCCCCTTCATTGTGAATGCCTTTTGTATGAATGCGAGCGAAAGGCGTGAAGCGTATACTAATTTATATATTCCATAATTTACTTTTACTAATTGAATTTACTGCTTTTACTAATTTATATATTTCGCAAATAATTTTAGTAATTTTTTTGATTTTTCTTAATCTGGTACACAATAAAATATAGACAAAATCGTACTATACAAAACGTCATCACGTGCGACACGATTTTAAAAATCTGACGATCACTTTACCTACTATATAAGTATATGCAAATGTGCAATAAAAGTTTACCTTGATTACGAAGAAAGAGGTAGAAGAATAAGCCTTTATGGAGGAATGGGTAGATAAAATGTAACATATCAGACATTTCCCCATATTTTTTAATATATTTTGCTCACCGTTGTGGGAGCTTGAAAATTTCCTTGCGATAAAATTCCGTTGCAGAAATGCGAAAATAAATATGCACTGCTTTCTTGATGCCATACATCAATTCATAGCATTACCCTCGCATGCCTTCCTTTACAGCAGCAAAAACTTGATGGGGAGTTATACTGGAATGAGGCGGGATGCAAAGAACTTCCCATCATAGTTAAATGCTGATCTTTCTTAATGAATGTTTTATTCATCTTATACTGCAGGCATCCCCCTATGTATACCTACGCTGAAGTCTCTGATAGATTTTTGCACCAGAGATTCCCTTTTAAGGATAATTATTTCAATCACGGCACGCTGATGGAACGAAATGTCAGTTGCAGCCATTGTGTCTTAGCTAATAATGGATACGTGACGGAAACCAGTGTTACAATGACTTATTCATCGCCTCCTAACAAATTATTCGTAGTCCATTGGTATATACGGTTATGAGAGAGAAAGAGGTAGAGGAGGAAAGATGGATAACAAACTACATATTATTAAATCCAGCATTTATTAGATATTCAGGACAACATTTTCAATGGGTCTCCACCAACCCCAAACAACCGTTAAAAGGAATGATTTTCCTTTCTCTTTTTCTTCTTAAAGGTGGCTCTAAAAGTTGCAATTAGTACATCTTCTTCTTCATTCTTTAACTGATTACCCTCCTCTTTGTAGGCCTGAAACACCCCAAGCACTTACACGCCAATGCCTTGGTCAGTAGCCTGCCGAGGAGGCTCTTCAAAATTAGTCAAACGGTTTTGACTAATATAATACATGTGATATTAGCATGACTAATGAAATATATGTCTTGAATATTCTGAAATTAGTCGGTGAATTTCTGGATACATTTTGTGTACTCTTATATAATTGGTAAAGCAAAAAGGCACACAAACACAAACAAATGGTGATCTCGTTAACAAAAACAATGTATGTCAAATATTTATGTCATTAACCATTTCCTACACATATGTTGGTGTTGAAAAATTATTTCAAACCTTTATCATATATTTGTTTAAAGTACTAGGTCTAAAATATTTTATTTATCTTCATATTATGCAGATAGGTTGAAATTAGGATGATATAGCAACCCTCATTTTTAAAAATGTTTACTGCAACCGTCTTTTACCAACGAACCATTTCTGAATATGTTAATATCGATTAACATGAAATAGGTATAAACATTAGATTTTGTAAGAGTACTTTGTGTATAGAAAATCATATAAATGTAATACATCAGATTTTGTTGAATGGAAAACCAAACCACAAGACAGATTGAAAGTCGCTGTCTCTAACATTTATATGTGTTTAAAATATACTTATTTCAATTAACAAGTGCGACACTAACCATTTATAAAAAAAATTATTACTTCATTAGAATATTTCATGCAGTATCTTGAAATTTAGTGTGTTTTTTTAGATTCTCGTACAAAATGACTAGTAAAGAAAATTATTATCGACTTGATTTTAAATCAGTTTGCTGTAGAGTGCTGTTGTGTGACCCAAAACCTTTTTAAGCGTTTCTGGAAAATGTTTTTCACGAGCAAAAGGAAATACGTGCAAAAATGAGGCATTGTGTGAATAATTTATGGAATGAACATTAAACTCAATTAGTTTATAGAGAAAGTTGTGTGGTTATTGTGGTAGTATACTTTTCCACTTAAGTATTACGTATTATATCGTAATAAGTATTCAATGTAAGCTCGATGTAGAATATTTGTGTTCAATTTGGCACTGCTTCCTTTTATGTAGGTAAGGAATAGAAAGATTAATTGAAAAATATCTGAAGCCTGCTAAGATGTGCCTACAGTTCTTTAATATAGTGATTCTGTTTGCATCTGGAATAGAAAATCCACATTTTTAAACATGACGAAAAATAAATATGCATATCCAGGCATATTTAACGTCATCACACGATGTTAAATGTTCCTAGTTACTCAGAAGCCGTAACCTTAAGGCCATAATGTTCCTTCCTATGCCTGGAAAGGACACGCGCAATCTAATCTTGCCTACAGCATTTCTGTTGCTCGCTTTTGTTCAGCCCATATTGATATTGAAGGATCAGAGAGAATTTGCAAAGTTCTGCTGAGAGAGCATAGCAGCGTTTGAATTGCGCCTTCCTTTTTGTTTTTCTTTCGTTTCTCTCTTTTTATCTTCTTTGAGCATCTGAAACTGAGCACACACAGTTTGTAAGTTCATACCATCTAGAATAAAGACTGTGAATGCTGTGAAAATTCTATGAGTACGGTATGGGATTTATTATTATGGAAGTATGTTTCTTCTTCTGAATTACTTCTTGTTCCTCTTACAACTGTTTTATCTTCAAGCTGAATTCTTATTCTCCAACGCTTGTGATTTCCCCAATCTCTTGCACTTGTGTGTCACACCATAAATATAAAGATTTAAAATTCCTACATCATACTTGCCGTTTTCACGTATTGAGTTAATGTAACTTGGTTTAGTAGCTAGTGGTAGCAATGCGTTTCTTTTCTCTGTCCTTCGGGCATTAAGGGAGGGTAAACATTGCATTCGAATCACAACTTATTGTCGAGATTTTTAGAGCTTAATTTTTACATTCTCTTTTACTTACCTATAATAACTGAACGGGATGGCTCAGGTGGTAACGTCTGTGGCACGCATTCAGGAGGTCAGGGGTTCGATTCCTGCGACAGACCTTCCTGACCTATGGGTTTTCTTGGGACTTCCTTGGGTTTCTAGGCGAATGCTGGGAAGATTCATTACACCCCCCCCCCCGAATTTCCTGTCGCTCCATTTTATCCCTATTCCGATTTCACTTCACCTTTCATATGTTTGGTCTGTTTCAGGGTTAAAGTGTCGGCGGGAGTCTCGGCATTGCATAGCAGGGGGAAAGGATACTCTATTAATCGTTCGTCCCCCGGAGTGAGGGCGGTCTCCGAGTCCTGGGTCTCCCAGTGGGATGTGCAAGCCTGCAGGGGGGAGGGGAGCCAGTTGCACTAGCTGCCATCTTGGGATCAATATGTGAAATGTAGAGACCCTACCCTCTGCCCTGTCGTGCCTACTGGTCCGGCCGCTCTCTATCTCCTCTCACTTCACCCCTCCCTCTCGGAGGCACCCTGTCAGTGGCTTAGGCAAAAGGTTCTTGTAGATCGAAGTGCTAAAGCCCCCCTCCGTTCCTTCCTACTCCTACTCCTACATATAATAAGTAGAGGAAGTACTGCATTCCACCCAAGAATTCGATAGCGAGATTCCACTGGAAATGCGTGTTTTCAGGTTCCCTGAATCCATAAAAAGCATTATTAGAGAGAGGTCCGAGTGCGCCGTGTAGCTATGAACAACATAACTGAAAACAAAAAGTTGTATGAATACCCAACTTGGTATTTAAGCTCAGTATCCTATTAAGAATGCGACACGAAGATTTTCAAGAAAACTCCCGCCCTGGTCAAATTGTCCTTTACATGGAATATTTTTTTTTTCAAAAATGCCTAATGATTTTGATTGAAATACATAATATGTTTTAGATATTTGCTTGACAATTAAACCGTGTGTCTTAAATTTGGTGCAAATAGCCTTTGAAGTCCTTTTGATTTTCAATAGCCTTTGTATAATTTGTAAACCGTAAGAGAGAGATAACACATTGTAGTGACTGCGTAGAGTTCAAACCACGACCGCGGAGTTGCATTAGGTTCTCTAAGTTTCAAAAGTGTTGTATAAAGGAAGTGCTAGCAATGAGGACGACATTTTGCTGAGCTGTCCCTCAAAAATGTATTTTTTTTTTGGCCACATAAGTGAGTCAACTCTCAATTCCTTTCACGACAAGCTGCGACGCGGAGGCTACATCAGTTTTGGTTTTCGTGTCCCAACCTAAACAGTATACCCTTAAACTAAGTGCCAAAGTTGCTGCAAGTAAGTCATGTGTCTGTTCAATTGCATTCTTGGATGGCAGATTCCCCTTCGTAGGGTCTACAACGTTAAATCAATGTATTGTATAACATAGATTTTATAGAAATCCTTGTTTTTTATTTCTAACACCCTCGCTGAGCGACTTCATGACACTCATGATCATGCTAATTACATCAAATTTCAAACCATCACATAGCGAGCTGTTTTTAAAAGATATGACTTATCATTTAAGCCTACTGTATTGCCCTTGTAATGCAACGAAATCTGTAATAAAACCATTTGTGTAAATGTTTACTTCGATCAATATGAAGCAGATATAAGAACAAGCTTTTGCAAGTATAGTTTTATACAAACTAGAGTAAATAGAGAAGGTTATGTGAATGCATCACATCAGGTTTTCTTTTAGTATCTTAATTCTTGGTTTTATTATATCACCTCTGCGTTTTGTAAGTAAGTGGTAGAGACTGTAAAATTAGCCTATTCAAAGTTGGCATATATGCCTTATATATTATAAAATTAAATTAAAATTTATGTATAAATAATTTGAATTATTTAAGCAATAAACACTTGATTCCATACAACATGTTTAAATTGAAGTACTATTTGATGTGCCCCACGTAGGGCGCCAACTTGAAGAAGGTGTTTTTCTGCTGTTACTGTTGTTGTTAGCCCCACATTGGGTGCCAACTTGAAGAAGTTATTGTCTTGGAGTTTGTTTATTTATTTAGCTCCTCGTATGGACGTCAATTTTGAAGAAGATTGTTTGTTACGTAACATGCTGTTACGTATGTAAAGATGTATATTTGAAGATGTATATTTTGTTGTTACGCTCCAAGTTTAAAAAAAATTAACTTTGTTATTAAACTGCTTCTATAGATATTATTTATGTTTGTTTTTGCCTCGGCTGCTTCAGTATTAATTTAGAGTCACGTTTCTCTTAGACAGGGCGTGGTGCGACAAGAATGTATTTTTAAGTTTAAAATTCACTTCTTTTTATTAATCCTTGACACAAATTAAGTAGCACTACACTGATATTAAGAACTGTGAGATTCTTTAGTACTTGCACTTTGTTAACGCGTATACTTATTTTACGATTCACACGAATACGTAATATTTCTTTAGAGAACACATCTTCCACATCACACACTGAACATATTTCAACCGTCAAAACCCGTAAACTTCTGTATTTCAATTGTCTGATTGGCTAATCCTAGTCCAATAGAATACCTGCATTTAATTAAAGCTTTTTCTGGCTGTTGATTGACTATTTTTAAACTGTCACAAAAATGTGCATTATTGCTGCCCTAATCATGACTAGTAGCATTCAAACTCTCAAACTCATTATTGCCTCAAGGTTAGCTCATTGTTACCTCATTGTTATCAACTTTAAACTTATTATTCTCACAGCTCTTGCATTATTAAGGTGCGTAATGCATTCACATAACATTTTTAAACTTGTTTACAATAATACAAGCATATGCAATGACTGTTACATTTTAAAAATGATTACATACATATTGTTTCAAGGCGGGCTGTTATTGAATTTACATATTATATATTTAATTGAAATTATTCAAGTGTTAAAAATACTGCCTCAAAATAATGTTCAATGTTTACCGGAAACACGGAGGTATATTCAGAAGTCATAATAAGGACCTCTTAAAAACAATTGTTAAACATTTTCCATGAGATACGCGTTATAATAGGAATAACGTAAGTTTCTATTTGACAGGTTATCTTTCGAAAACGGCAATTTTCAGAACAAAATAGATCAGAAACTGTGTACATTAAAGAGCTCTATATATGAAGTTAAGTTTTTTTATTTCTTAAGATTTCATAGCTGTACAAAATTATACAATATCAAATCAGAAAGAAGTTAACAGATGATTTGTTTATGTCCTTGTCGAAGAAATAATTCTTGAAAATGACTTTTTATTTAGCGGAAGCTTTGGGGTTACCAGATTGATTTAACAGGAATAGAGAATTAGCCGCAAGGATTTTTAATGTGGCTTTATAAAGAAGCATCCTGAAATATCCCCCAGAAAACCAGAATCTACCAGCATAATGTGTGCAGTGGGTTTCAACAAGCCTAAGGTGGATCTGTTTTTTTTTTTCAAAAGCTGGTCTGCTTTTCCAAAAGCTTTCTGCTGGGGAAGGTTTTAGAGAATAGTGGATTCAATGTCAAAGCATTAAGAGTTGGGAGCATGAAAACTGTGCTAATTTAGAAAAATGCTGTATTATATTATGAGTGTGTGAAGTGTATTTCAGTTTATGAAAACCTTTGGAACAAATAAAAAAGCAAAAAGCTTCAAATTTATCGGATTGGTACTACACGCCAGTTTTCAAGTAACCTGAAAAATGTCGGATTTTTAAACTTGGATTTTCATTATTAATTGCATTGAATTTTGTTGTTTTTCTCATCCATAGTGTTTTATTGTCTTAAATGTGTTAATCAAGTTTTGCCCATTTCTTTAATACATTCGTAAATAAAAAAAGCCGTGGAAAAATCTAAGTATCCGGTCATACCGGACCTTCCCCTACTCTACCCATGTTAAAAGTAACAAACAATTATCTTCATGCATTCTCATGGAATAAACCATCTAATTTAGAAAAGCAACTATTTTTTATTTCAAAAACGGCTGAACACAGAAAAATGCTAGTGTACTTTTTTTGTAATACCTCTATAAAGTGCATATTAGAACGAATGTAATAAGTTCGCTTCCATCCTGTAAATTGGTTTGTCCCAAGTAAGATTTTGTGAACCACTAATTTGTTGCTGTATATATTCAGTTACGTAAAATCCAATCAGAATGGCGATAACCTTATAGGGAACACTCAGAAATCTAGAGTGCAATTCCTGGCGTCATAGGCTAAATATGTGATATTTTAATCAAAATTATTAGAGCTATTTTTAAGAAAAAATCTTGAACATCGTTGCGCATCATTGGAAGATATTGAACTTAAATAGAAAATTTGATATTTATCTGACTCAGGGTTTCTTTCTTATGCGCGCGCGCGCGCGCACACACACACACACACACACACACACACACACACGTACACATGCAAACACGCATATAAACGCGCATCGGCCCCTTTCTCTAAAAATACTTTCTTGTTTTAAATTTTTGTGCAGGGGAATTTCAGTATCTATTTCTATTTTGAATTCTTGGAGTAAGTCAGTACTTCCCCTTGATACTAAAGATAAGTAGAAGCAAGTGAAAGTTAGTTCAAAACTAGTCTCGTTTGCACGTCATCAAATAATATTTATGTTAACGAGAGGTAAAGAAATATAGCCATTATAAAACAAAATTCCTTGCATAACCACCATGGAAAGTGCCTCTATGTTTCTTTCTGAAATTGCAACCTCACCTATTACTAACACACAAATATTTTATTTGACTCGGCTGTTTCACTCTTACTATATACGTCAAATTACTTTGGACCAATAAAACGGTATACAAAGACGTGCTTCAACTAATCAGGCTGATTAACCCCTTAGATTTTTATCAGTTCGCTAGCATTTGTTTTTATCACTTCCCTAGCATGATATTGTGGATAGTCAGGTGTGGAATAAGATGTAATAACTGAGACAGACTGACTTTATTTTTCCAACCTTGTCCTACATACGACTTGTTTGAAAGTTCAATTATCATTGCTTGACCTAATAGTTGGTTGAACTATGAAGTCCAGGACTTGCGACCTTGTAAGTCAGCATGACATATATCATCTTGTGATTTACCGGAAAAAATGCGGATCAGTTGAGGAATTCAATGTCTATGAGGACGTTGCCATGATAGCTCAGTTAGTTAGAGCAACCGGACGGAAACCGGAAGATCCGTTGTTTAAATCCCGGCTATGGTATTGAATTTTACAGTCTTCTTCTACCTTTATAACCTTGTCTTACACACGTCTTGTGTGAAAGAATAATTAATTCCCAAAAATTAAACGATGAATAAGGCATTCTGACTAGTAATCATCCACAGAGTCCATTGAACATCCTATATTTGGCACAAGTGATAGCAAATAAATTAAATTGCAGTTGAACATAACTCACCGTTGCCAACTAGTGGATGTTTGTAACAATGAGATGAAACTGTAATACACATTCAAAACAGTCTAGTATTTTAGTAGGTCATTTATTTCGCTAAACTATATATGTTTTTTTCTAATCGTGAACTATTCAATAAGTTCTAGCCGAGTTTTGATTCTCTCAGATAAATCAGTACGTGATAGATTTTATCGATAAAAGCAAAACCTCGAATAAGTTCACTTTTCATAAAATATTGCATTTCGCAGTGTTTCCAAAAATAAATTTAGAATTTAAAATCCTTCAATCTCCTGATGAAGGGGTAAACCCGAAATATTGAACATTTTTACTCTGTGGCTTTGCTGTTTTATTTTTTATTGAGAAAACACTGTTTTTTCTATTTTATATACGTACTTTAGTGAGTTTGTCAGTTTTCACTATCACTTCACTAATGTGATCTAGTTCAATTTTTCGTCGCTTCACTTTTCTTCGTAATGTAGCGGCGTAATGAAATACGTGTGCAGCAGTCTCTTTTTCCTTCCGCTTCACTCATTGCGGAGAAAACACAAGACCTCTCTAATCCCCCGCAGTATGAGCATTATCGTCACAACCTCGCTCGGAGAACGCACAGAATATTTCTCGCATCAAGAAAAAAACCACTATCTCACCGAATAATTCAGGCTGGTTTCTCCTTGCAAGAAACTAAATTTCGACATTGTGTAGAACATAAATACTTTACTTTAATAGTGAGATAGCTTCAGTATGTCGTAATTGCGATTAAATGGAAAGTGAAGGAGTTCGGCACACCAAACATAAAATGACAGAGATAAAAGCACGTAAGTATACTTCTGTATGTACCCCACAATGTTCCGAAATGTTACGAGAAATAAAATAGTGCCTCCTGTTCATAGACATCACCATTAAATACGAGTGCGTGGCGTTTGTTTTCTTGTCTTTGCTTGCCATTACGTGTTTTCAAGCTACAACGTGTCTTGTGTTAATATTTGTGTATTCCCAAATGACTGCGGTGTTGCGTACAGCAGCAGAAAACGAAGAGAATGTACACGTCGAAAGCGAACAGAGATAGTAAAACAGAGGAGAGAAGGGCTTGGCAGCAAATAATGAGTGGTGAGATAGAAGAGAATGAAACAAAATTCGAAAATTGGAACAGCTGCATGTGATATTTCGTCATAATTTATACGGCAGCAAACGAACGACGCCCGCAGGCTTCTGCAGCATCATTTGACAACATTTAGCCTTTCGGTTTTTTTTTTCTTCCTGTGACGGACACACGTGTGATGATTATTTTTGGAATTCCAGCTACTTCCATGCCGAGAGGGAAAGATGTGAAAATATATTGCACAGGTTCAACATAAATTTATTAATCCTCTGACCCGGTAAATGTGGGACAGAGAAGGGACATTCATCACCCTATAAACGTGTTTTGGGTGACTTAACATCAAACGAGAATTCGAGGCTTATTTTTAGAACAGAACTGGTACTACAAAGTGTAACATTTATTGCATTGACGAGGGTGAGGAAGAAAGAGAGACTATTGTGTCTGCAAGACTTAAGCGGTAACGTCTCTTCCCCGCATTTTGGGAGTTCCCGTGTTCAAATCCCGTGGCCGAACAATCTGAAGGTTTTTTTCCCCTTGGTTTCCCTCAGTCACCAAGGTAAATGACGGATTCTATATTTAATACCACGACCCAAATATCCACCTAGCGAATGCTCTGCCCTCTATCTTGACATAATGAAAGCAGGTAGACTGGACGGCATTCTAATGGCGTCTGTCCGGCACATTGAAGCAGAGATACAGTTGCCTAGCATTAAGGTCTCTACGCACACGTGTCAAAGCTGCCATCTGCCCGTCACATAAGCAGCGGTACAGTTGCCTAGTACTAAGTTAACTATTTATAGTGACAAAATACACAGAAAAAAGGTCACAGAGACCAAGAAATTTAAGGATATCCATCTATGAAATTTCTAAAGTCCAGAAATCCAGTTCGACTCGTTTGAAATTTTAATATATCTTCTAGGTTTAATTTATAATAAATAAATTATACTTCCTATGCATTTTTAAATCCGTTCCTGAGATTTTAGTGCTTATTTTTATGATATTTATTTGTTTATTAATTTTGCACACATATAGTAAACAATTCTATAAGAAGTTTTCGTGTTATCTTAACAAAAGAATGATTTATAATAAAAAGAAATCAATGTCTCAAGAATAGATTGATATATATATATATATATATATATATATATATATTATAATCTTGTGGGCACCATTTGATAACTAATGAAATAAAATTGTGTATATGTTAATTTTTACACATCCTTTCCTTAAAACGCAGTGTATTTTAATGTTCTTATGCTAAAAGTGGCCGTGATAGATTGTGCCCCTTTAAGTCAGGTATGTTTTCAAGTAGACCAAATTAATGGGAATAAATCATCTTTGAAGTAATTAAACTATTTTCAAAGCTATTTCGTTGTTAATAATTCCTAAATCATTATAAGTGAAATATTCAATCCAGATTGTATTTTGGTTTTTCGCTGACCATACACACTCCATTACCCCACAGGAATCACGAGGACACCTTATTTATCCAATGTTTTCCATATACTGCATTGATAAAGGCAATCAGTATTATGACCACCTTATCTGCTTGGTCATCAAAATACAAACTGAAGCTTCATTGATTATACGAACAATAGTATGCTGAATTTGAAGCAGCACCAGGGCCTTCTGACATTAACTTTCTCTAGTTAACGTAATTAGGGGCTTCAAACCTAAAAAGGTGTTTGTTTACCCTGGCTAGTCGTTGGTTTCTTAATTTAATCTTCTTTAAGCTCCATTCTTACATCGCCTTTGACTGCAATGGACTCATACCGAGCGGAATGGCTCAGGAAATTTCGTCTGTAGCCTGCATTCGGAGGCCCCGGAATCGATCCCCTCTGGTTCATATGTTTTTTGCGGTTTCCCCGGGTCGCCAGGAGGATGCTGGGGTGATTCATCTTCTATCAAGACTCTCCTTCTTCTCATTTCCTGTTCCCATCATCCTCCTTTATCTGTCTCAGGGTTGTAGGACCAGGCGGCGTTGTTCGGCGGTTGCTTGTGCTTTGTAAAGGTTTCTTCCCTGGCGTCGCCGCGGTACCGCTCAGTTAGATCTCTCCTCAGCGTGGGGCTCCCCCCGGGGGATCCTGAAGCTTGGTGGCTTGTGAGCAGGGACCGTCGTCGTTCTATCTAGAAACTTTAGGGGCCCCGCCCATGCTTGCTCCCGTCGGCATCCCTACGGGGTCTCTACCTTCATTCTTCCCTCCCAGGGGTCACGTTGGAAGCTTAAAGGGTGCGGTGCTCTGCCCCTCCGTGATACTTACCTTCACCTTTTACAATGGTCTCGTGGTGGCCTTTCCTTCGGAACATATTACTGCATGTAGGCAATGATATTAACTCGTATTCACTTGTCACTAGATTTCTGGTAAACTTAAGAGTTTATTAATTAGCACACAAACACATTCATACTTCCAGACTCTACGGAGGATAGGAAATAATCTTGGCTAAAGAAAGACTATCACCCCCAGTTGGGAATCGAACTCGGGACCCTTCGCAGCAGGCAGATGCTCTACTGACTTAGCTACGAGACCAGCCTTTTAATTTTATGGTTTGTAGAGATTCTGAAGTTTCAGATCTCAGGCGGATCATGGAATAGGAAATTGTTACACCACTTGAATGACGATACCTTCGTACTTTGTTTCTATGAAGTTAATATAACGTTAGAGCAAATTGATGAATGACTGAGCAAATAATTACGTTATTCTTTATTGTGATGCCCTTTGTTGCCACCCGAAAAAACATAATAAAACGCTGTGAACTATTAAGTTACGTGCATTACTACCATTATATTCAGATAACGGACAGTTCATCTACTCCCTTCATGCGTTGCTGCAACAGTGTTCTGATAGGGTCTCTTAGCTAGTTTTATTGCTGTGCCCCAGCAATCTTAGCGTAATTTTGGTTTTCAAAAAATTAGTATCCAAAGATGGGATGCGTAGCCCTGTGCTTCTTGCAAGGCTCTACTTTTAAAAGCAATTTGACCTTGCTGCACCCTCACGGCTGAAAATAATGGTTTTCATCACTTTCCTGGCAGATCAAATTATCTATCCTCTAATGCAAAAAAAAAAGTCCTATACTCGGTTTCAATTACGCTACATTCCATCTACTCTAATAAAGCTATCATTTCATAAATTCAGCAAATCAAACCTTAAAACAGGATAATTATTATTTTGAGCAGCTTGTAAAAACTATAACATTTTTCTTTATTTATCTGTTGCTTTTAGTTATGTGTTCAATTTCTCCTAATGCATTTATTTTTAAGTTAATGGATATAAAACTGAGCTGATTTTTTGTCATACGTACTGATTTTCTGCAACGTTCATACTCTTAGCTGTGGGATACAAGTCCTTAAAAAATTTAACACCGAAAAGTAAGTCATGAATGATGTACTGTGGCAAATATTGTAGGCATACGTTACATGAACCACTCACATTTAGTCTAATGCTTCTTACTGGCTTTTTACCTTGATGGTGAATATATGATATTGCTTATCCTCCTGTTTGAGTTTTCTGGAATGCAACCGTATGGCATCCAGTAGTTCTGTCATCGTATTAACGTTATATTTACTTAGTGATAGAGCTGAAGATATGGGCAGCTTCCACACCTCTCAAAACGCGAAACATAAGCGTTTCCTAAAGTCATTCCATCCACTAGACATAAAGTATCCATTTCCCCATCTCTCTTCTTGGGGCGCTCCCAACAGATTCTTCATATATTCTTTCCGTATCCCTAATGTCTTGGCGGAAAATGTTTTTACTACTCCTCATGAGTGTGCCCAGATGTTAAAAAGAAATAACTTTTAAATTCATAGAACATTCGCAGAGTTTGATTCTCCCCAGGACATCTTCAACGATTACTTGGTGGTCAGGGCTGTTGTAATCTCTTAATTTCGAAGGCTGTTCACGCTCCTTTTGAAAGCTAAGTCAACAAATATAATAACTCTTGATCTAATATGTCTTTTTATACCTAGATCTTATGGCCTATTCAGAACCTTCTAGATTATGTTTAAGCTAACGAGTTAGTACAAAGTTGTCGCTACAGCACTAGGTCATGGATTTTTCCATTTGTGCCAAAATGGTAAAGGAAATGCAATATTTTATATAATTTCTTTCTTTATCACACAAAACCTACATAAAGGGGAAGTAAACTTTATTATGTTTTCCACTGTAAACATAGGTATTAAAAAGAAATAAATGCCCCAATTCTGATAAAACATTTCCAGTGCCGTTGCCTGTTTCTTGAACATATGCCCTATTTTCTCTGCTTTGTAACTTTCAGTATCTATTAATTAGCAGGAAAACCATAAACTTACTTTAATAAAATATATAAATAACAAGATTGCATAAAATATTTGTTATGGTATAGGGGATTATAGTTATGTGCATTCATTGACAATGATGGTGGTTTTAGTAACGGTGAGTTTTAGGAGACGATAGTCTTATTCTTGGTGCTGTGGGAGTTCAGAAATGGTGGCGTACTGCTGGTGGTATTGTGGATATTGGAAATGGTAGAAGTAGGTACTGGTATTATTTATAGTGGTGATTAGCCTTCGGACACGGTTGATGTTTCATTACACTTAGTCTGGAAAGCAGTAACGTAAGCACAGGGTTTTACTGAGACCTCCCCCCCCAAGGCACTGTCAGTTATTCTTTCTAAGAAAGCGATCAGTACATATACAGCCTGTTCTGAAGTTACGAAATCCGGCCGATGTTAGCTGACAAACCATGCCGAAAACAACCAGAAGAAGAGTATCTTACTTGTAGATGAATATGGACGTTGATATTTTGATGTAAGAGGGGAGAATATATTTTGTAAAGTATGCCACATTGAAATCAAAGGAAGGAGAAGGGTTTTATTACAAGACACTGTAAATGTAAAGAACACTCACAAAATATGGCGTTGCTTCCTAGAAATGAGGGGATGAGGATATATTATGAATTTTACAGGGATCCATGTGACATGATGGTAAGCGCTAACATTCCACTTAATAAACTGCAAAATGCTGTTTTTAAAAAGTTTCTGAAGAAATATACAGCTATGAAAGTTCCTTGTTATCCACTTTAAGCAAATATTATTTGTCTCCTCGTTATGATGATACTCTGAGTAACATTAGACGTTCTGTGGGAGATCATAATATTTGGATTTCGTTAGAGAAACCATAGATGCTACTGGGAGATCTATAGCTAATGTTGTCATATGAATGTTATCTCCTGAACGTCGTGATAAATAATTATTGTTAACATCTGAGGTGTTAAACGAAGTTAACCATTCTTCCATTGACAAGCTGTTTGACAGTGCAATGTCTCTTTGGCCAGAGGTTTAAAAACTGAGAACATATCACTATTTGTGACGGATGCAGTCCCTTATATGGTCAAAGCTGTTTCTAGAATTAAGGAACGTTATCCAGAATTATGCATCTGACGTGTTTAGCTCATGGTCTTCACCGGGTGGCAGAACAGATTAGGAAACATTTTATGATTTCATCTCAAATAAAAAAAGTTTAAAGGTACCTTCTAGGACACTAAAACTTGGAGATCTATCACCAGGAATTCCTTTGCCACCACAACCTATTGTGACACGGTAGGTTGGTTCATGGCCTCTCTGTGGTACTACGTGCATTATTTCCAGATTGTTCAAGTGATTAGAAAAAAGTTAACAATGAATCAAGTTCAGCTATTGAAATTGCAAAATCGTTGTTATCTCCACAGCTGTAAGAACAGTTTCAGTTAAGCAATAAAATATTTAAGGACATTCCTTTAATAATAAAACAACTTGGATCGTCAAAAATGGCAATGCCAGAGTCATTGAAAATTGTCGAAAATTTGGCACATCACTTTACATAAGTAGACAAATGTTCTGCTGTTGAAATAGCAAAGCAAAAACTGAAGAGGATGTGCAATTATGTGCCGTATTACGAACGCTATTCTTAATTATGAAAATAAATGTGTTTCCCGGATAGATGCGTATGGGGTTTGTCAGTTTTGTTTTACGCCAGTCACGTCATGTGATGTGAAATAGAGCTTCTTAAGATAGAATAAACTTTAGGTTATAATAAAATACTTTTGCTTTTGATACATTCAAAAAATACACAACCGTTTATGAAAATTGCAACACCAAGAAAGACTTTCCCGAATACTCCAAACTTGGTGAAAGTGTAGAAGAGTGTGCAAGCAATAAGTGATTAGGTTTGCAGAGAGATGCGGTACACCGAGGCTGAGCAGAGCCCTCTCATGTAGGCTGACAAGTGCTGCTCCCAGTCAGTGCAGAGCTGTCAAACAAGGCGGGAACAATAAAGTAGGTGCCATTATGCCTCTTCGACGTCAAAGGCAGCCATATCGGCATGTGAGTGAGTTCGAACGGGGCTGAATGATCGGTCTCCGGGAAGTGGGTTTGCCATACCGTGACATTTTGGCTCGTACAGAGCATGCTTCTACGACAGTGATGCGTGTGTGGAAGCAGTGGATAGATGAAGGTCGTACGCAGCGAAGAGCGGGTACTGGACCACGGATCATGACCACAGCATGACCGTCATCTTGACCGATGGCTATAACGGACCGTACAGCTTCATCCAAGTGTTGGGTCGACGCTGGAGCACTGCAGCAGGTGTGAAATTGTCTGCATCAACGGTTCTTTGCCGTGTGTTACAGGTTGGACTGGTGGTATTACGTCGGCTTCCATTTTCCAGAAACCACAAGCTCCTCCGACTGCAATGTGCACGTGAACACCGTCACTGGGTTACTGAGTGGCAAAATGTAGTCTTTTTGGACGAGTTCCTCTTCAACGTGCCGTACAGTGATGGTCGCATACGTGTCCGGCGGTACCGTGGTGAGCGCAACCTTGAGGGCTGCATTGTTGAGCGGCATAGCGGACAAACATCAGGTGTGATGCTTTGGGGCGCCAATGTTTATAATAACCGATTTCGACTCCTACGAATTGAGGGCACTTTGAACAGTAACCGATACCTAACGGTGGTTGTAGAGTCTGAGGTACTCCCCCTGCTTCAGTTCTTCAGGCATCTCCATAGGTCACATTTCAACATGGCAATGTCCGGACACTTATTTCGAGGAATGTACAAGCCTTCTTTGAAGAATGATGGGTACCATTACTTACCTGGCCTGCACGTCCCTGACATGTCGCCCGTAGAACATATCTGGGACATGGTTGGTCGGCATCAGTTGCATCACGGTCCTCCAGTAACTAGTGACACGGATTTTTAGGCTCGAATACGAACTGCGAGGAGATAAATCCCTCAGGAACTTATTCATTACCTTTTTGATTCAATGCCACGGCGTATAGCAGCTCTAATTGCAGCGCATCGAGGCCACACCAAATACTCAATATTAGGGCTCAAAAGGCCGTGTATAGATTTGAAAAGTTAATCATATATTACTTGTCACGTACCTAACCTGTGGTATTAAATTCATGCGTTTGCTTCTTGGTGTTAAAATCTTCACAAGCGGCAGTGTATATTGTAATCCATTGCAATAGTTGTCCACGTATGTGAATCACACCTGAAACTGATCATCTGCCACAGATTCGATTTATTATTTTATTCATGTTATTTATTCTTTGTAATAAAAACTTAAGTTACTACAGAACTGTATACTTACTTCTGTGCCCACTTATACCTATAGCGTATACAGCACTCTGCACAGACAAACTCAGTAGCGCAGGAGACTACTGCCCCTCTCTTCTTCGCTTGCTTGTAAACAAAGTACCAGTATAATAGAAGTTAACCTAAAGTCATGTCTGAAGCCTAGTGATGAGTGCAATGGTAGTGGTGGTAGTGGTCTGGTGGTAGTGTTGGTTATGGTGTTGGCAGTGTTAGGGTGTTGGTTATGGTGAAGGTAATTGTGTAATTATGGTGGTTGTGTTGGCTATGGTGATGTGTTGCTTGTGGTAATGGTAGTGGTGCTGATGTTGTTGGTGACTAAATATTTGTTTTGCTAACGACGCTGTCAATGCCAGGATCGTATCAGCGCCGCCGGTGTGCCGGAATTCCACCCCGCAAGCGTTCTTTTACATGCTAGTATATCTATTCAATGGGACTGTTGCCATTAAGAACACTTAAAAATCATCATTCTGGCGGGTTTCGAACCCACAACCTTGGGATCAGAAGGACAGCGCCTAACAAACTGAGCCACCCAGACCGGCAGGATGGTCGTGGTGTGGTTTTGATGTTGTTGGTTATGGTGGTGGTAATGCATTATCGTGCTGGTAGGGGTGTTCAGAATAAAAAAACGCTCTCTCCATAGCTTTAAACTCGTTATATCCATTTCCGGTTTATTACAATGAAGTTTGCACACTTAATAAACTTAAAATAAATTTGTAGGTAAGAAGTTTGCTGCAGTTTGAGTTTACATACAAATTACGAGCGTTAGAAACGTCCGTAAAGGCAGGCAATCGATGAAAACCATTGTGCAAACTTTTCTCTTGTAAAAGTGCTGAATAATCTCAAGCGAGAAAAGAAATGCTTAAAGGACAAGAGGAAATTGAAAAGAAAGGTCGTGATAAATGGTTCAAAATAGCTGTCAAATAAAATACTGAAAAAATGACGAAATTCCACTTCCGTTGCTATGTTGCCTTTTCCAATCAAGTTGGTAATGTTGTTATATATGTCTTGGGAATAGAGTATTGATTTCGGCAGAAATTGGATGGTATATAGAAAAAAGAAGCCCTCTCCGGTGTTATATGGCTATACACTCGGCGAAGAAATGAATGAAACTTCACTGGACAGGGCGGGTGTGAATTTTCCCACAGTGGTTTCTTTATACCCAAGTTGTCTAAACGAAGAAAAATTCTTAAGTCAGTTTACGGCTCAAAGCAATTACGCTTCAGAAAGATTTCATGATTGATACATGAATTAAGTTTAGTCTACAGAGTGAAATCTGAGTGCTGTATATACATGAGATATACATGAAGTTTAAGTCTTCCTATCTTCTGCTTGGAGCCACACATAGGTTGTATACAAACACAAGAATAACCATAAGGGTATAAGAAAGAAAGTATAAGAGGTTGTCCACTATGGCCAACTATATTTGATGTATAAGAATAGATGAGATTACTAAAATGCGATATCATTCAAGCCAAAGATGTGTGTATATACTTTTTTTTCACCTGTTGTTGCCTATTAACTTGTATGTACAATCTCAGAATACAGGGTGGAAGGACTATATATGCCTACACGAATAGAACATACCAAAAGCAACACAGAATCCTAAATAAACGTTGTCCATCTCCAAACTTTTGCCTAAATTAAATGATTTGCGGAAGAATATCCGATAAGATGTACACCAAGGCACATGCCAAGAGAAATAGGATTATTTATTTACCGCCATGTAATCTCTATGCGTTTGCTTAGAGATATTGCGTTAACTAAAAAATGAAAAGTCAGATAAACGCCAAATTTGTATTTAAGTTCAGCACCTTTCAAGGATGCGACACGAAGACTTTTAAGAAAATCTCCCTACCCGTAACCATCAGTTACTCAGAACAATTTCCATTACATTTAATTTTCTCAAAGATGGCTCTAAATTTTTATTACAATTTCACATGTTTATATTGACACATCCCCAATATACCTGTCAATAGCTGTTAAGTCTCTTTAATTAAATTGGATTTTGTATAACAAGGAAAACTTAAAATATTGGCAAATATGCAGTTTGATTACAGAAAAATGCAAAACTCATTAAAATACCAGATTTGTGTTGAATGTATGTTTTATTAAGTAACCTTATCAATTAAATTGATTCGTACACAAAGGAGCGGAACAGAGAAAAATGCAGGTTGCTGGGGTTGCAGAGAAAGAATTCCTTTTGGACAGAAAACTGACTCGTAACGCTAATAAAGAGGAAGTGGAAAATCTGTATGGTCTTTCCAAACTTCCTTTCGCCACCCGTAACACCTGGATAGCAACAGACCTAAACAGGTGAACACTACAGACAAGCCGAGGCAGAAATGTGCACAGATCTGAGGCATACTAGTGTCATCAGAAACGACAAGATTTAGCCTAAGTAGTAACCAATTCACTTGCTAACGTTATGAGACACACACTAGTCGAAAACAGCTTGAGCATTCTAAGGACATTCAGTTCCAATCCTATTCTATAAATCTACAAAACAACTCTTAACATCTCGAAGTTACGCATTACACTTTCTTTTTATATGATTTCCCTCTAATTACAGCTAAGAACACCTACTCGTCAGTATCTACACCATAATATGTTTGAAACCCCTAATTTGCTTAAATTTAGAGTAATGCTGTTTTAGGGGTTTAAATTTCACAAATTCCGTAAGTCATGATGTAATGTATGTGATGTGTGTGTATTGTCGCGCCGGACACATTATTGCTGTATATAATATTGTTGAGCTAATTGTTGTATTTGTGTGTTAATTATTGTCTGGCATGGCACTTCCATTTCCTAGTTGGGGTGAAAGCAATTGTGGGAAGAGCTGTGTGTGTGTGTGTGTGTGTGTGTGTGTGTGTGTGTGTGTGTGTGTTGTAGCGTGGGTCTAGTTGTAGCCAGAGTAGTGGGATTCTAATGTAAATCTTCGGAGGGAACGGGTGTATGTGTGATGGGTGTGGCATCTCCCCCAGTGTTTTGTGTGTAACCCTTTTTGCGTCCCATGTAGAGCACCTTGATTTATAATAAACCTGAGCAAAATGTGAATTCAAATGTAATTATTTAAAAATATTCCACGCCCGCTTTAGTTTTGTGCAACAAGTTCATGGTACCTTTCTCGGTTGCCTCTGTCAAGTCCCCCAATGTGTATGCCGAGGTAACTAATTTAATATTTTAGTTGCAAACCTTTTGGCTTCTCCCCGGCGTATAACATTTTTGGTGTGAGTCGCCGGGTAAGATATTATTTTTGGTGTTTGGCGCCGTGTATGTAATATTCGTGATCACATCCCTGCGAAGAAGAACATTTTCGTGTGCTAGCACGTGTGTGTAAAATGTTTTGTGTGCTCGTGATGGTCATATCTGTGGTTTAAGTTAAGTTTTTTTATATGTGTGTGTGTGAAGGGTTCATTTGCGTATCTTATTTTAATTAGTAAATTTTGTTTTCATGTAGTATCGCAGCGATGTGATACGATTATTTTTAAGGGTTGGCGTACCACGTGTAAGACAGCACGTTTTGGCGTTGTAGCGTGGCCGTTACATAGAAATTCAAAATTATTCCAAAGTGTGGCGTTGCGATGATTTCTTTGGCATAGCAAAATTGTATTTTCCCCCCTCTATTTTGGCTCTGAACGTCTGTGGCCCGCATTCGGGAGGTCCCGAGTTCAATCCCCGGCGACCGTCCTTTCTGGCCCATGGGTTTTTGTGGTTTCCCCGTGTGGACAGACAAATGCTGGGATGGTTCACTTTTATTAGGACTTTTTGCCCTTCATTTCCTATACCCATCATCTTCTTAGTCAATGCTTTCAAGGTTGTAGGACTATGCGACGGTGTTCGGTGTGTTGCGGCTGGGCGGTGGCTTACGCTTTGTAGAGGTCTCTTCCTTGGTGTCGCTGCAGGGATTGCTCCGTAGCCCCCCCCCGAGTGGACTCCACCCGATAGGGGAATCCTGAGGGTTGCTTGCTTTGCTTGTTGGTAGGACCCAGCTGCGCTGGGCGTGTTCAATCTGGAAACGTTGGGGACCTCTTCCATGCTTGCACGCGTCGGTATTCGAATCTCGTCACCCTCATTGCTCCCTCCCAGGCGTCACATTGGAATCACTACAGCCTATTGCGCGTCAACTCCATAGAGAAAGACTACCGAAAAACCTCGGTGGCGGCGACAGTGTCTAGCCACCGTTTACCAGCTCTCCAATTTTGTGCCGGAGGACATTAAGTCGTCTCACAAGACCGCCTAGGCTTAGCCCAAACGTACCCAATCTCCCATGGGTTTCGGTAACCTCTTCCCTGCCGAGTCCAACCCAATCCGAACGGCTCCTTCCGAGAGGGGCTCAAATATTCGTCCCAGCGCACTTCTAGTAATGTCAGAGGTACCACGAGTGCTAAGGGTCTACAGCGCTCGCACCACTAAAGGGGTCGAAACCACCCCCCTTACGGGAATATTTGCGTACTCTGCCCCGGTTTTGAGGGCTCCTCCGTGATAGTACATTTACCCTTGAATCTTTATATGAAAATAAGTGATAGTGGATGCAGATGGTCTTGTTAATGCAACATATCAGATTTTTTTTTCTGACTTGTCCACCTGGAGTCCATTGAATATAGGATGAGTAGAATTCAGAAACATCCAAGTTAATAGACTACTAGTACTGGACCTTCACAAACGCTGTTTTCGGTGTCACTGTTTCACTTTGGCCATCACTAGCTCACAAAGAAATGCCAGAGTTCAGAACGAGGGGTTGGAGTGGGTTAGCGTAGCTCAAAGTACAATCTGACGCCTTGCCTTTCTCTATTGAAAAATGTTTCCCCAAAAGCGAGAAGGAGCTTGACATAATACCGAGTACTGTGGCTTCGGTTGACGCTATTGTGTAGCTATCTTGAGTCCTTTTCACTTCCTTGCTGTTTACGTTGAAATCTACACTTTCTGTTCGCTGAGATATCTGTGCAATATTCTTGATGACAGAACCGGTTCGCACTGTCATTAAATTCGGTATCCCCGAATACACGAATTTATTTTAACCTACTATTATAATGTATTGAATTGTTAATATAGTTTGCAAATTATGGGTTTCAAACAAATATCAAAATTACCAAATATGCTCCTTAAGCATATCTTTTATCTTTCTCTTCATACATCCCAAATTTAAAAAAAAAAAAAAAAAACAATCCGTCTGCTCTTGTACGGACTTACCATTTAAGGTAAAGATGACATGCATAGTAAAACAACTTTACCTACTAGGTTCCAAATTATACGTATTGTGGGAAACGTTCTGAAAAGTTTCATGTTAATAACCTAAAATCTGAATTGTAGGACGCGTTTTAAGTATTGAAAGATGGCTAAAAATTTGAAACTGAATAAAATCAGTATAAATTGAAAGCACATTGCTGACCACAGAAAACAGTTGTTTAAAATATCGTGAGGACTGAATTTTACAAATATGATGTAAGTATCCATATCAAAATGTTTTTAAGAAATCGCGGTAAGTAATAGTTGGAGGAGCTGAAAATCTATTTTTACTTATTGTGTGCTGAACTTCAAATTATGCATTTAATAATTTAAATGTTTTTACCCTGTCTATTAACTACCTGTAGTGGATAGAGTAGTATTGTATGTACCGTAACATTATATATATAAAAATGTCACCGGTAATACGCGTTTTGAGATGCGATGAATAAAATCCCATAGTTTAGGAAAAGTTGTGTGTGTGAATACATATTGAAACATGCCATACATTATCTAAACGAAATTTGTAACGAGTTTTACATGAGTATATTCGTAGAAAAAAGTAGAAGTAATAGCGCTTCATGACAGTTATCCTGTAAGATCAAATATTACATTAGAGACCAGCACAATAGAAAAAGTGTCTCTCTACTTATGATGTAACTAACATACGGTGAAAACAATGATATAAAAATATAATAACAACTTCTAAACAATTTGTGAATAACTCATAGAATTTGAAAAATGAATTTAAGATTTTGTTCTAATATAGTCATACTTGTCATTCTATATGGAAGTGAGGAATGGGCAATTAAAGGGAAATATAACAGAAAGCTTCCAGCAACCAAAACGAGATTCCTATACTCTCTCAGAGGTTGCACAGGAAAATTCCGTTTATGGAATGAGGATATTAGAAACTAATTAGGTATAGAGTTCATTTCAGGCTTAATTGACAATTATAGATAGAAAAGAACAAGAAGAACGAACTCCAAACGAGCAGTTATACGAGGCTTTAAACAGGAAACGATTGGAAATGTCAGAAGAGAACAGGCTTCGACCTAAATCTTGACTGGAAGTATAAGAAGAACTTGAACGTACAGAAATTAAAAAAAAAAGAAAAAAATGGGGGTGGTACAACTGCTTAACTCTGCAGATTGAATCGTGTTTATTTGGAATATTTCAGGAATAAAATTATAAAAACCGTATAATGTTTAGGCAAAATAGGTAAATATAGAAAAAATATAGCAAATTAGCTTCCAGTTACGAATGTATGTTGCAATCGAACATATAGTCAAAATTTCCATTCATTTATTAATTAATTGAAAAACCAAATGTAATAAAATAATATAATATTACATCATTGTGTGACGCAGTGGCTATGGCCCAAGGTTAGCGTGAGGTTGGCGCCGAGCGGTCGGAGTAAACAACGATAACGCCGCTTGCCAGCGTAAACACCGTGCGCGCCATCGGTAGACAACTAGAACTTTCTGGAAGTTTTATCTCCCCCTCCTCCAGAAGGTGTGTCGAAATGGTTCTAGAAGGTTCGGGAACCTGCTATGGAATATTCTACTGCCTATATAAGCGAGTGCTCTCGTGGGCAGTCAATCAGAGGTGAGCAGTCAATCAGTCGCCGGTTGAAAGCGAGTCGATTGCGACAGAGTGGAGTTGAGTTACTGTGTGCATGTCGAATGCGAGGCGAGGAGTGGCAACAGTAGAGCGAGTCAATCGGTCACTGGATGAGTGAGCGAAATGACGGATGAGTTACCCGTGCCATATCAAGAGCGATTCTCGGAACGAGTTGGTGAAGGCTTCTGTGACGTGCAGCGATCGTTACCGCGGATCGACTGTTATGGAGGACTTTGTTCGGCTCCCGAGTGAAGTGAACTGTTCGGCGTGAAGAGGCTCGTCACGAAGGAAATGAACTGACGGAGAACTGAACTACTTCATCTGAGTGAAATTACATTAGTGAAGTGAAAGTTCCGACTAAGTGAAGGTAAAAACTTAGAACAGCTGAGAGAGAACAGTGATAGTTGAAAAACTGGACCAAGTCACAGTATTCTCATTAGTTTTTAAAGATAATATCATACATCGTTAATAAAATTAGCAATAGTTTATTGCGATCTTCGTAATCAATTACACTGATTAAATAAATTTCTGCTTCTTTTTTAACTAGTTACCCTCAATTGTTTAAAATGAAGTTGCTATAGCTGAATGAAAGGGCTCCTAATTTTAGAATAAAACGACGAGTTGATAAAATAAAACAATAAAAATAGTCGAATAGACAGTTGGGAATGATCCAAATTCAAGACCTTTGCTATCTGGAATTACTCGCTTGACACAGGAGGTAAATAATCAATAAATAGTCATTTTATATTATTGTTCTTGGTTTGATGTTCGCTCTGGCTGTAAAACTTTACAACTGAAAAAGGTAGCACAGGAAATTCTATAATAAAATAAAAAATGTGCCATTAATGTTTAAACTAAGTTCAAAAATGGCGCATTTCTGTTGAAATAGAACCGTTGTAGTAAAACACAAAGCTATGTTTTCAAATAGGTGCAAATCATTAATTTCCCCATCCCTTGCTGGCGAGAGCGCCGTTGTTTGGATACAGGATAGAGGAAAATGGAAACATAATTAAAGGATTAAGCGACTTTGTCGTTCATTATTCAACAGTAATTTAGTTTACGGCTGACAAATACGAAAATGATAGTATTCAGTAACCTTGATAGTCGAGTGAAATATGACACAGGTTTTCCCCAAGCGGAATGTTTAAATTATACATGAAACAATTCATGGCTGTTAGTATTTATGTTTCAGTTAGTATTAAGTGCAAAAATAACTTTTTGTGGTAGTGATAATTAATAGGCTCGTGTTTGCAGCTGCAAAGACTTGCGTGAATGTGCTAGCAGAACTTACAGCTTTGCTCGCGTAATCGCTGTAGCTGCAGAGATATTCTCCGTCCTCCTCTTTCCCTCTCTGTAACCCTCTCAAAGTTTCACCTCCTCTCACTAAATGCCCTTTCCTCTACTAAGCTTGTTTACCCTTTTGGTATTCCTTCTCCCCCCTCTCACCAGTTTAGTTGCACTCTCCCCCTTATTTCTCTGTGCAACGCACACATTATGTGATGTTTTAAAAAGCAGTAAAAAAAAGTTTGCCCTTCTTTACAGTGTTGTTAATAATGTTAAAAGGTCAGTAAAAGCTTTAACAGTACACAAAATTGAGCCTTAAGTCCGGTTCTGTGATGCGGTGTTAACGTGCCTGCCTCACATTCGTCCCGAGTTCGAATCTCAGGTTAAGGTGGCTTGCCCGGATAAGATTTCTTCTAGGTTTTTGCTCATCCTCAGAAGACTAATGTTGGATAAATTCAAATTCTATGAACCTCGGGCTCATTTGAGCATCATTTCACCCATTTTATTCACTCGTCGTCCGATACAACCTATCAGGTTAAAGGACCTTGAACTTAAAAAGGTGCCTCTTTTTCTTTGTGCTACAGTGTTTCCCGTAGCAACTGATTTAATTTATAATTGCTGCTTCACACTATCTTTTTTTATAATTATTTTATTTCTATAGGCCACTTTTAACTTCTGTGAAGATTTTTGGGGTTTTGACATGAGAAACAACTTACTGGTGTGCTTTTACTCACTGAATTTCAGGATTTCTTATCTTTCTGGATTTATTAACTTTTACACTGAACATACTTTGACTCCTATATTCATTCTACCAGTCTTTACGGAGGATAGGGAAGGTTTCCCCATCCGGAAATCGAACCTGGGACCTCTGGAAGCAGAAGTCGGAACGATGTTCTCTTAACCACAGAGCGGGCACATTTACAGTGATTCGGCACTAAGTTATAAAGTTGAATAAACTTTTTTTGTTTATTAATCAATTGCTCCGCAGGCTAAGTGCTATGCAAATTGGAGATATACTAAGAAACAAAACAAAATATCACTCTAAAGAATACAAATTAAAGGGGATGCTCATTTGCGAGTCTCCAAATCAAACACAAGTCAATCAATGAGAAGAGTAAGTAAGCAAGTACCACATTATTTCTCCTTAAGGTAAGATAATATCCTACGGCAAGTTCGATTTCAGTCGACGTTCGGCACCTGTACAACGTCCCAGTTCAAAGTGTGCACCACCAAATACTCGAGGAAGGTGAGCATAGAAGCTGTGAGTCGTAGTAGAGATGTGCTCTCGGATGACGGTGATTCCCCGTTCACGGTGAAGTTGTGCATTCCAGATGTACGAGTATCATGGAACGTTCACAGATATACACAAAACCTTGTTCTGGAACACTTGAAGTCGCTGGACCTTAGCAGGAGAATGAGGCAGTATTTTTAACACTTGAATAATTTTAATTATACTTTATAATATGTAAATTCAATAAGAGCCCGCCTTGAAGCAATATGTATGTAATAATTTATAAAAATGTATTTAACAGCCATTGCAAATGCTTATATTATTGTAAAAATGTTCAATAATTATATGTGAATGCATTAGGTAATTTAATAATGTAAGATCTGTGAGAATAACAAGTTTAAAGTTGCTAACAATGAGATAACAATGAGGTAACCTTGAGGCAATAATGAGTTTGAGAGTTTAAATGCTACTAGTCATGATTAGAGCAAGGATAATGTAAATTTTGTGACAGTTTAAAATTAGCCAATCAACAAACAGAAAAAGCTTTAATAAATGCAGGTATTCTATTGGACTAGGATTAGCCAATTTCAGAGACTTGAAATACAGAAGCTTACGTGTTTGGACGGTTGAAATATGTTCAGTTGCCTGCAGACCTTGGTAGTGACCGGATGGAAGATTTGTTCTCTAAAGAAATATTACGTATTCGTGTGAAACGAAAATTATGTATATGCGTCAACAAAGTGCAACTATTAAATAAAAGAATCTCACAGCTCGTAATATCAGTGTAGTGCTATTTAATTTGTGCAAAGAATTAATAAAAAGAAATTAATTTAAACTTAAAATCTGTGTAAGCCTACATTCTTGTCGCACCACGCCTGTCTAAGAGATACGTGACTCAAAGAATACTGACGCATCCGAGGCAAACATAAATATAAATAATATCTATAGAAGCAGTGTAATAACAAAGTTAAATATTTTTTATACTTGGAGTGTAACAAAAAAATACAACATCTTCAAATCGACTTCACATATGTAGTAGCATATTACGTAACAAACAATCTTCTTTAAATTGACACCCAAAGCGTGGTGCAAACATCAACTTCAGCAACAGAACACTTCCTCAAATTTGGTTCCCAAAGGTGGGAATAACAACAATAGCAACTTCTTCAAGTAGCAAAACGTCATATAAGACTGGCATACAGGAGGATTGGCCACAGAATGCTCTTGAGTAGCAGCAGAGTACAGTCAGCTAGTAGACAGGATTTTCAGTTTAGAATCGGATAAAGCTTATGGAGACGAGAATATGCCTGACAGAGTTTAGTGTTGATGTGGGTATGCCAGCAGATGATCTAAGTGAACGACCACTGCTTGATCAGAAGGCAACCATAGCACCTCTGTGTCGTAGAGTCGAATATTTGCTGGAGTATAAGGTCTATGTAAGGTGAAGAGACTTATCTGACACTTACTGGGATTGAAAGCAATGCCCAACGAGACAAACGGTGAAGAAAAATGTCCAGCTAAGATTCGTGAGTTACAAATGCAGTATAAATGAAACAATGAGAAGTACTTGCTGTACTTGCTGTAGTCAGTGCGGGCATATCAGCAGTATAGAAACTGTAGAGAATAGGGGCGAGAATGGTATCCCGGGGCACACCAGATAATATTTTATAGGGTGTAGATAATGTTGCTCCAAGACGCATAGAAAATCAGCGCCCAAGAAAGTAAGTGGTAATCAAGCGAAGCAAATAAAAATTGTAGGTCAATGTCGTGGAGTTTATGAAGAAGCCAGTCGTGCCACACTTGTAAAACTCCTGAGTGAAATCCACAAAATGCTCTTTGGCTTCAAATGTACGGATTATGTGTTCAATAAGTCGTAATAGCTGATGGGCGTTCGAATGGAGGCGTTGGAAACCAAACTACTCAGGAGGTATAACTATGTATCAGCAAGGAAACGAAGGATACGCTTTTGAAGGAGCTACTTGGCAGTTTTGACAAAGTCGGCAATAGGATCTGTGGGAGCTGGGAGGCTTGCAAGGTTTGCATATAGCAATGAAGTCAGCGTGTCTCCAGGCTTGCGGAGAATAAACTTGAAATGGCTAAAGCGAAAGATATATCTTTAATTCTAATGGAAGCTACTTTGAAGTCAGCAAAGTTTAAGGACAATTATAATATTGCTAGTCGTCTTTGACGTACGTTAACTATATTATTTCAGATTGCCATCTAGGTTTACGAGATACTTGAAACAGATGAGAATATTTAATGCACGTACTGTTATCTTGCCATGGTAGCTCAAGTGTAACTGCATCTTCCAGGAGAACCAAGAACTTTTCAAGTACTGGCAATGCGATTGAATTGTGATTCGACTTTCCAACGGGTCCATTTATAATAATAATAATAATAATAATAATAATAATAATAATAATAATAATAGTAATAACAATAATAAATAATGGAATTTTTAAATTTTTAAACATTAATCTAATCAAACTTTTGTAAATAACAAAACTTAGCAGAAGCACTATGCTTACAAAGTTTTTGTTGTGAAGCATTGAAAAGAAAAATTAGATATAAGCGCACAACAGATATTTTAAAGAAAAAATTCGCACCCCTTTAGAACCTCTGCTTTAGGGAAAGTAGGAAACCTGTTCTAACCGGGATCTGAGGCATGCTATATACCAAATTGCATAGAAATCGGTTTGATCATTTTTGAGTTGCATACACACACACCCCACAGGAGGCGATAGTCTATTATACACTTTAGTATCAATTAGGTTTCCAAATTCGAAAATTATGCTTTTTGTGTATGGGGCCTAAGGCGGAAAAGGCTGGAAAATGTTAAATAATGTTTTATCATCAGTCTTAATGGACCAAGCGTTATCGCTCAAAGCTAACGCCTGTGGCCCGCATTCCGGAGGTCCCGGGTTCAAACCCAACCTATCTAACCGAAAGCTTTTTCACGGTTATTCTCTATCGCTAGGGGAATGCTGGTTTGTATAATTTGATCTACCACTTTTCCTATTATCCCTTTTATCATTACATTTCATTTCCTTCTTCTTCACTGCCGTAACAGGCATTGGGCTAATCACCCAATAATCCTGGATATACTATAATCTAGAGTTTGCTTGATTCTCGACAGGTTACTGGCTCAAGGCATTGCTTGTAGGTCCTTAGTCCTACAATGGGAAAGGTAGTCCGCTAAATAATATTAAAAATCTTAATGAAAATCTTTATTTACTGAGGATTAGAAGTTCTAAAGGATGATCATGAAAAATGCATTCCGAAAACTTCATCTTTTGCCATCAGTTATTACTGATATAACCTTAGCCACTCTCAGGGATTATGGTTGTTTTAAGAAACCATCAATATAAAGCATAAAACCATATCTATATTCATGCACAAATATTTACATACTGTACCTTGGGTAGTTAGCTTTACGAGATGCTTACAACAGGGGGGGGGGGGGAGTTGCAGCCTAAGATTGCAGAGCGTCGTATCGGGGTTAGGAAGGGTACATCGTGAGGGCCAAGGGTGAGCTGAATGCTGACGCATGAAATTATAACTCAGTTATACAAAGAACTAACAGTTATATTTACAATTAATTTACATGATTACGGGGAATGTGTAGGGTGGTAAGAGTAAGAACTTGAAACCCAACACATTTTACCTGAAACCCTCTGGTGTGTCTTAAGGTTTATAGTAATATTTTTGCCACATTATCCCTAGAAAAAAAGGAATTCTTAAATAGTTATAGTTTATGAATGATTCATAATTAATTACCACGCAATTTGACAATGTTCTACAGTTTTAAAGTAATTGGATTAACATCTACATCAACCAGGAGCCCGTCAAAAATTGCATATAGGTTTTAAGTTTTATTAATATTGTCCAATAAATAAAGGCGCAATTGCGTAGGAAAATCTGCAAGATATAGGCGAAACAGAGGAGCTTCGCTTCTTAACGTTGATTGTATTTTTTCGAGCGTGGGGCCATAAAAATCCAACGTTTCTTTTTACTTCGAGAGGAAGAACCTAGTTTTAAGAGAAAATAGACGCGGTAATCAACGAACTTTTCTTACCGTTTAAGCTTCGAATTTACAACCGGAGAGTCAATAAAGATATCGTACAGAGTAATTGTTAGAACCAATGAGAAGGGAGGAAAACATGGTTGCATGTACAAAAATCCGGAGGCGAGTAGTAAGTTGATTTATGTAAACGTAAGCACGGATTTCACACAGTTTAACGTGATTGTTCGTTAAGTGAACACGTAGTACTCCGAGTTATAAAAGAACGCTAAGTTCCGAAATTTGCTAAGTGCCGCGCAATTATGTAATCATAAAGCGATATATGTGGAATATTTGTAAATGTGCTAATAGTATTGTTTGAGATAATTTTTATACGAGTTTATAAATGTGTTAATATTTGTGAACTGACTACTTCAAGTTCGCGTGAATCTAAAGAACGGTGATAGATCAGCGAGATATTAAGTAACTAGACGGAGCAAACTTTAGTGGACCAAGAGACAATAATGGGAAGACAGTGTTAAAAGAATCAAACGTGCGGGAATATCAGTGAATCGTGAAAGATTTCTAGCAAAAAGACACACCGCAGTGAGAACAGTGTAAACAGTGTTTCTTTCTCAACAGTATCCACGTGTCACCACTCCCGTATATTACACTAACATAATCACAGTAGGAATTTCAGATCGATTTGCCGACAGATGACCCTGAGATGCGACTACGACGGCGTGCTTCCTGCTGACATCGGTGAAATTGATTCCTGAAGACGGCACCCTACGAAGTAGCGGCAAGGACGAGGACGACGACGCAAGGTAAGAACAACCCACCTACGACGTAGTACCACTATGGGTTCACTAATTAAAAATACAAACTGAGGTCTGTTGGGGGCGTCGAGCCCCAGAAGGACTCATTTCGAGGCCATATTTTACCATTTTGCAATACTTTTCTAATTCTAACGCAACACTTGGATCTCGGCTCGACTATGGCTCGCTAAAATGCTTGAACTTCATATATATTATTATTGTTACTATCAGTTTTCTATTTTAAATTCATAAAGTTTTATGATATACATATATACATCCTAAATTGTTCTGTTTGATCAAATTTTACTCCTTGTTTTAAAGGCAAACCATAATTATGGGTAGATTTATAAACTAAAATTGTTTGTTTTAAAAGCATTTATGAGAAGGAATTAAGTTTAGCCTAAGAGTGCGCATAAGTTGAACTGTATTTCTTTCTCTCTCTCTCTCTACCACTTCCTTAAAGTGAAGGAATAATTACATTCCGTAATACATTTTATATAAAATGACCATTGTAACTATGCGTTACAACAGAGTCCCCGAAGTACAAAAAGACACCAGAAAACTGTCCTTTAGAGAGAGAGAGAGAGAGAGAGAGAGAGAGAGTAAATACCTTGAAAAGTCGGATACTAACGCCAAAATAAGCAAATTTTTGTATGGAAAAATGTTAATTCACCTTTAAATTTCTCAAAAATGCTGTCAGTCAATACCATTAAAATATCACATTTTGAGGTATAAACATGGTAGAATATATATATATATATATACAGATACGCCCACCGTTATTTGTACAGCCATAAAAAACTAAGGATGAGAAACAACAAATACAGACTCATAAAATCATAAAAATAGCTGACCTACGTGATAAGACTGCATAACTTTTGTTTATGTTTCTCTTATCCTGAAGAAGGGCTTTATAGTCCCATATCCAGCGTTTGTGTTGTGTCTACGTTTATGTGATATTATGTATGGCAGTTGTTTTCTGTATATAGTTCTTATTATTCTCGTTGAATTTTATATAACTGGGGTACACATCAAATACCAACTAACAAAAAATTTCGCATAACAAAGGAAGAATTTGGTTCTATTAAAAATATACAGTGTATACCGAATAAGAGTAATTTGCACATATATCATTGCTAAAGTGTTGTCTCAAACGCTCACTATATTGTGACCTAGGATTTTCAATCGTTCTACAAAGGGATTACTGGGCCCATTTCTGAGGTGGAGGCACCCAGAGAGCGGAGTTTGTTATCTACTAGATGGTAGGGTGATGATGAGAACGACGGTGGACTCCGGACCACGTTGGGCCTTGGGTATACTTCTCAGAGGTGAAGGCGGGATAGGGCCGATATAAAATCGCTAACCCAGAGCGAGAGCCACTGCACTTCCTCGACACCCTAATTGCTAAAAATACACCGACTTTTAAAGTTTGCAACATTTTAGGCAATACACTGTGCTGTTAAGTGATTTTATTTTATTCTCATGAGCTTAATGATTATCTAATTTTAAGGTTGGTATGGATTTATCTGATTTTAAGCAGCCATATTTCATCTCGCCCACCTCTAATTTATGTTTTCCTTTACAAAAATGTGTATACATACATTTCTGGCCATTATTGGTCATCAGTAACCATAAAACAAGTAGAAAATAAAATACTGTGTAGCTAATTTAGAGAGGAATTATGAAAATATATCATAATATGTAGTGAAAGTTATTTGTTTGTTACATATCAGATTTTTTAACCAGTTACATAAATAATACATAAACATCGATCTCTTAGGAATTTTTTTTCATTTAAATTCACCTAATTCGAAAAAAAATACTATACGTTCGAGAGCTCATCAAATTTTAAAAGCCAAACAACTACACAAACATGCAGTATGTGATGCTAACAGGAGGAATAGTTGTGATTCTTTTGAACTAAAGCACATAAGTACCCTCTGAAAGTATATAGGTTTCTTAAATTAAATTTATTTATTAAAAAGCTAGATATCCTCGAAAACTAATACCTTTCAACCAATAAAGCTCAGTGATATCTCTAAAAATTCCTATTATAAAAATGTGCCACTCATTTGTTTCCTTTGACTTCAAATTGTGTCGAACTGCTGATGTTGTTCGGTCAACAAATTAACTATTCTATTACTGCGATGCGTTTTTGATCTATCGATTACAACATATTGCTCATTAAGAGGGAAGCAAATGGAAGCACAGAGCATTAGTACCATACCAAAGCATAGGATTCATACATTTTAGAAAAACCAATATCATCTGCCCTACATAACCTCCCAAAAATAGATCCATGTTGACAATGACAACATATGTGCTTTGTGAAATGAAGATAAACACCAATTTATCTTTAAAACGATGACAGATAACTTTCACAGGGCTGACATTCGCGGCCATGTTGTAGGCTTCCTGTGCATGATGCATAAAGCAATTCTTTCCAGAGTAATTACGATGTTCTATTTGGAGCTCTGAGTTTTAGAGTCCAGATGGTGGTAACAGACATATAACTGCGTTTTATTACGGTAGTGTTACAGAATAGATCGATATAGTATACACTCCAAATAAATTATACGCGAGCGCTTTTCAGCAAATGCACAGTCTCATTGATGCCGTATTCAACAATCAGAAGCGAACTTAATTGATAATTTTAGAATATGGTGCTCAAAAACTAATACTGATATCCTCCCCCTGCTTTATTCCTGTAAGGTATACTTCGAACGAAGAGAGATGGCTCAGGCGTAAAGTCTGAGGCCTGCATTCTCCGGGTCGAACAATCCAATAGTTTTTTTCGCCGTTTTGCTCGATTGCTAGGTGAATGCTGGATTAGACAATTTAATGCACGAATTTCCCTATCATCCCTTTCATCACCACATTTTATTTCCTTCTTCTTCACCGCCATACCAGGCATTGGGCTGATCACCCATCCTAGATATGCTATGGTCCAGAGTTTGCTTGCTCCTTCAAGCTACTGATCCAAGGCATTGGTGTGTAGGACTTTTGGGGTGTAAGTCCTACAAAGAGGAGGGTAACCCCCTCATTCAAACAAGAGAAAGAATCTCTGCTTCAATTCGACGAAGAATGTAGGAGCCTATTTTCATGCAGTTTCCTATTCACTATTGGAGGTTACTACAAATTGTGAAAATGGCGATTTCACAATATAAAAAGTGGTACAAGCACTAACGCCACATAATACGAGATGAAACAGATAAGCCACTTCAGTAATAATCCTAAAAGTTCTAAAAATAGCATCATTCTCGCAATGTAATCTTCACTGTTCTTCTTCTTCTACAAGGTATAGTCCTGTTGAATCGTTTGTCTGCCTAGTTTGCGATATCCTCTAGGATTATAATTTAATAACACTTTTTTATATTCTCCCTCTTTCATCGTTAATGTGTTAGTGCCAATTAATTTTATTTTAGTTAATTTTTTCATTCACATTCTGTACATTTAACTGTCACGCTTCCTTTATTTACTTCTACTAAAAGTTTAAGGAAAACTGGGATTACTCTGGCATTGTAATTATCTTACCGAATCCCCCTCTTGCTTATAGTTGCGTTCTCTACAACTTACACAATAGGTAGTAAAGGTGTTGCATTCCACTCAAAAAATGGATACCGATATCTCATCAGAAATACGTGTTTTGAGGTCCTCCGAATCCAAAAAAATTACAAAAAGATCCGTATATGTCCGTGTGTGTGTGCTGCACTTCCCGAAGTCGCCGGATCAAATCGGTGGAGGGCGATGGATTTTTTTCAGGCGTAAAAATCCTTAGCATGGATTCCTTTGGAAGGGAAGTAAAGCCGGTGGTCCCGTGTCGTAAATTTACGGCACGTAAAAGAACCTCAAGCCTGATAAAGAGGCCTCTGAGCAAAACGTCCGGTATTTCAGGCCCAATATAGAATGGGACACTAAGAGGAATAGCAATTAAAGAGCGTCAATAAGTAAAACTCAATTTAATTTCTCTGTGTGTGTATATGTGTGAATACGTGAACCAGCGTAACTCAAAAACGAAAACGTACCGTTTGGATAAATACCAAACTTGGTATTTAGATTCAGTACCTTCCAAAGATGCACACGAAGGTTCTAAAGAAAATTCCAGCATCCCCAAATACCCTTTCCATCTAGCATCTTTCGAAAATTTTGATGGTTTAAAAATGGCTGTAACGATTTTGATTAAATATCATATATTAATGGTATTTACATGAAAAACAAGGTGTATATTTCTAATTTTCTGGGATCAGCCTGTAAAGTCCTCTTTATTTAGAAGATTTAGTTCAATCTTGTAAAACTGGTAAACGTTAAGTGATAGACAAAAATGTAGATTTGTTTAAAACACACAATTTAGTTAAAATAAGTTTTTCGGTGGCATAAGTCATTTCTGAAATATCCGTTATTAGAGGTTCGAATTCTTTAGTACGTGTCAGTCTTTTAAAGTCTCATACAGTTTCAGTTCTTTCTCGCAATTGGAAATAGTATGGAATTTAAGGCCAGTATATAGCGTTCAGTTTTTAAGCATTTGACTTTCGCGTTCTCTTTGTATCTATAACTAAATGTGTAATGTAGTTATTTTTACAAAGGTTTAGTTGGAAAAAATTATAGTAGATATAAAGATAAGCTTTAGTAGGAATAGTTTGAATACCTACTAATAAAGATAGAAGTTGGAGAAAGTCATGTGAATGCATCACATTGGATTTTTTACGTAAGTAATTTAACTGGGTTTTCAAAATCATACTCTTGGCATTAGGTAATTATTATATCATTATTATATTATATTTATTTAGAAATATGACAACAAATATTCGTTAACCTCAGTTTTAAAATGCCGACAAACTATCAACACTCGTGGCATTACTGAAGGTAGTTAGTGCGTTTTCTATTAAAGCGCCATTTGCAGCAAGATTTGGCTTCGGTATTAGCATCTGTGTTCCGGTTCAAATCCTATGTTTAGTCATCACCAATGATAGCTTGATATAAACAAATCAGGAGGGTCACTGCCTGGGTTCGAAAAGGAAACAGGAGGGTTGAGGTATCTCACGTTGATGCTTCAAGTGCAGTGATAAATAGGTATTTTAAAAGCATGGTTTTGGAGACATCATCATTATAACCACTATAATTCATTTAAAACAATACTATAAATTGCAAATTTAGGTCATTTAATAGGATTTTTTTAAGGATTAGCTGACTAAAATTTGTATGTTTGATGAAATCTTGAACCGCTGAAACGAAAATACTTTAAAACTGCCTAATATTGTATGAAAACACTATTTACAAGTCGACATCTTTAATACTCCCACAGCTTCACCTACCAAAATGTATCATAAAAGTGCAATAGTTTTACAGAAAATATACATTTGAATGTTTCTTGAGATATAGAGCTTCAGTACTTACTTGAAACAAGTTGCGCTTACTTTTAAATATTAGTTTTGATGCGTATAAGACATTAGGTTAGGTTATATAGGGTCTTTCAATAACAGTGTCCTATTTTTGAACTTAAATAAAGCACGTTCTATAAATGATAGAGGTTTATTTCTTTTTTTATTTTGGAACATAATTAATGTCACTACGTGTAGAAGAGCACTTCAGTTAAGAGACCGCCGCGACTTCATTGGGTTGCGCATATACTGTTGACCCAATTTTCAATGACAGAAGAACGTAAATTAGGTCCAACTTCACGAACAACATGCGTGATGTTATTCATAAGATCATTTACTGTTTCTGGCTTTTTGACATAAAATCGAGATTTAACATAACCTTACAATAAGTAATCCAACGGCTTTAAATCCCATGACCTCGGGGGCGAGTTAACATCACCACCACGGGAAATGATGAAACCTCTGAACTTCTCCTTCAAAAAATCGATTGTTTCGAGAACAGTATGACAAGTGGCACCATCTTGCTGGAACCAGATGTTTCTGAGAACTATACCATCCAGTTGAGACCAAAAATAGTCCCTTATAAGAGCCCGTATTTTTCTCCATTGACAGTTAGAGCTTCTCCATCTTCATCTTGGAAAAATATGGATCAATGATTCCACCATACCAAAATCCGCACCACACAGTAACCTTTTGGGGATGAAGTGGTCGTTCTTGAATCTGCATTGGATTGTGATTGCTCCAACAGCGGCAAGTTTGTTTGTTAAGACAACCATCCATCCAAAAGTGGGCTTCGTCGCTGAACATGATTTTTCGACAAAAATGCGGATCAGCTTCCAATTGCTCCATAGCCCAGTCAGCAAATACACGGCGCAACCGTCGTTGGGCTTTAGTTCTTTTTAAAGTTGTAGACTTACGAGAAAATCATCATCTTAGGATTACATTCTCTTAAGCACTTCTTGTAATGCTGTAATGGCCATATGCAAATGTCGTTATTACATCCTCAGCAACAACTCTTTTATCGTCGTATGGAGTCAATGCAATTTTATCCACTTGCACTGTGGTAACAGTATGCTCTCGTGATAGGGGTCGGCGAGAGCCCCAATTCTTGCGCTCGACGAACAATTGATTTGTTTCCGTTCTCGCGTACACTCTCACGAACGGCGCCTATGTTTTCGTTGGAGCGCTTACGTCGATTGCGTACAGGCGTTCTTTGATCGCTGACAGAACCGCTTCTTTCAAATTTATCGATGAAACGCCGAATCGTTCTCTCGCAGGGACGATTATGCACACAGTAAACTTCACGCAATACACTGAAGGTTTGACGAATAGATGATCCATTTTGATAATAAATTTTCACAATTTCTATTCTTTGCTGAATGCTGTAACATACCATGGCTATTTGTCAATAACAACTGTAACTACTTGACAAAAATGACTGCTGTAACTCAACAACGGCACCTATCACATGTTAAAGATAGGACACTCTTGTTGAAAGACCTTTTACAATGGCAGAGGATACCTCGCGCACGGTGACCTACATAGATCTATTGTGGCTACCATTCACCAGGAGGAAAGAATGAAGTGAACGAAACAGGAGGCTACAGGCCGCAGGCAGACAGGCCACAGAGATACGCCGAAGTCCTTAACGGTTCCAGGCTCGAAGACCCATCCCTGCTGGAGCTGCCCTAGGGAGGGCAATGAACGACCCGTCCACCAAAAAGTCTTCTACTGTCTACGGGGAGTTCTCTTTTTGGAGTAAGCATCCGCGCCATCTCTCATACGCCATGAACCTATACGTACTCCTGAAAGATGAGAAAGAAATGGAATAGAGGGGAAATGATGGAAAGGGGATCGTGGTAAATGAAAAACAACCCAGCAGACTCCTACCGAAAAAACCCAAGGACAGAATGGGCGGTCGACGGGAATCAAACACGGGACCTCCTGAATACAAGCCTTACATGTTAGTGCGAAACCATCTCTCTCGGTGTGTGGCATTGAGATTATATTATTAAGCATGAAGCAATGTTATTTAATCATCCGCAAAGGAAACCAAAATATGGATTTTTTAATGATAAAACATAATTAAAAATACATATTTTTTTAGTAAAGAAATAACTGTTACCATAACTAAGCAACATAAATATATTTAAAATTTAACTTTTTCAATACTGAGTCCAGGTTCCATGCTGTCCAGAATTTCATTCAGACATCTAGTGGCTAAATCCAACTTGTCCATCAATGAACGAGGAAACGAAAGCGTTTTCCATAGTAACTCCGGCCACTGCAGCAGGCCGATGACGATGCGTTTGTTTACAACGAGCCAGTCAGAATCACTAACGGTGTATTTTAATCTCGCTAGGAATTTTTGGTTGTTGTCCTCAGTCACCGGGTAAATATCGGATTTCAGTATCACAACCCAAAGCTCTATCCACAGGTTAAGGAGAAACTGAACAGCTTTTGTCCTTAATATTAGCTTGTAAATTTTGGATTTAATTTACTCTATAAGCCACTCATGCAATCACTTACTCTTAAAATGCTTTAACAATTTTAAAACTTATGGAGACGCGAATTTTTGTTAAGGTACGTTGGCGCGACAATTTTGAAGTAGTGTACTTGACCTGCTTCTGGTGTAACTGTCTCGTTCTATTGCATCGTGTACCAGCTGCTCCAGTGGTATAGCTATGAGATCATTCTCTCAAGTCATGCGTGGGCGAGTGTGAAAGAATAATATCAGTTTAAATTTACTGAGAAATTTACTGTCATCTAATACTTAGCTATTAAGCGAGTTGCCGACCATTTGAAAATAAAGAACGAAACTCATTATGAATTGTAGCACTCAAAACTATAACAACTGATGTATTATAGTTGTTCACTTCTGCAATATCATTTTACGATTTGAAGTAACTGTTTCCGCAATAAAGAAACTATAAGCGTAAGTTTCAGGGAGTTACTAAAATGCTTACCGGCAAAACCGGTCGCGATGGCCGTTAAATCTTAATTATACAAGCGCGTCACCGAGCGCTTAAAATAACACACGAATCGTCACAAGTATCTAGAGTGACGAATGTATGCCCGAATGTGTACACGAACGAATGTGTAGCTGATTAGATTGCACGCCCGTATGTTACCTAAGCTCCGCCTATTTTAGAACTGTCCCACCAAATTTCCTTGCGCGAAACCAACCTTACAATCCTTGGGTGTGCGTTTTTAAATTGAGTTTTTTATTTATGGACGCTCTTTAACTACTATGGTCCTTAGCGTCCCATTCTATATTGGGCGTGAAAAACCGGTAATTTTGCTCAGAGGCCTCTTCATCAGGCTTGAGGCTCTTTTACGTGCCACAAATCTACGACACGGGACCACCAGCTTTACTTCCCTTCCAAAGGAAACCATGCTAAAGATTTTTACGCCCAAAAAAATCCATCGCCCTCCGCCGGGTTTGAACCCGCGAAAACTTGGGAACTATAGGCTAGCACGGTACCACTAGTACACAGAGGATGACACGTGTGCGTTTGTTATCTTATTTCTATGCGGTATCTCCCCTTTTTGCTATGCTATGGCTCTCCTGAGTCTAGGAAGCTTTCACTTTTTCAATTTCCAGAATTTGCTTACGTGACCTTACAAATTTACTGAACTTACAACCTAACTTTATTCCAAGAATCTTTAAGCTAATGCTTTTGCTCCTCGCTCATGCTAATGACTTTTCTTGACATGACTTGCTTATTACCTTCTTCTTTCCTAAGAAATCTTTCAACTCAAGCTTATCACATTATGCATTGTTTTAATATATGGAAATTATTTCTTGTAATTATTTCTCTATCTTGCGATTATTTCTTTATATATATGCTTGTCAATAATTACGGCATTACGGCATTTTACAGCAGAAAAGCAAATACAGACGTTATACCTATAATTTTGTGTGAAACGTTTCTAAAACTATTTGGTCAATTTATAAAGTTTCGTACGTGCTGTTACAAACTACTAATATTAGGCTGACTTATATAGCTGCATGTTTATTTACTTAAATTTTCTGTGTCGAATATAGGAATTACGGATGAAGGTCAGGAGCAATCACAGTGAGGCACCAAAACAAGTAAGAAACACAACATAATTCCCCAAGAAAGTAGAAATGTAATCTTAAAAGAGATTAGATTTGCATTAACTTTACGTCATACTTATTATCTAACTTATTTTCACATACAACTTTTGAATACGAACGCTACAGATGTTTAATTTAATCTTGGTTCTATTCACATACATAATATTGTATTATCATATTATTTCCAATGCATTTAAATGTGACATCTAAAAGCCGCAATTAACTCTAAATTACTAAAATAAAACTCCAAACTGAGAATAATTAATGCAAACGTTTAAAGCGAGTATAAAGATGTAATATAGTCAAATTGACAAATTAAAGCAGCACATGATACATTTTTGATAATTTAACTTCAAAAGCAAGAAGTTCCATGATACTCCCACTGCTCGTTGCTGCAGCGATTGACCCAGTAGGTTTAATCCCTGAGGTTGCCCACTTAGGGAAGAAGCCAATGTGTCGAAAGAGAAGAGGCGTTACTTGTTGCACTCTCGTGCTACAAAACAAGACAACCTCCGTATACAGGAGAGCAGATGCACAGAATCCAATATCAGTAGCGAAGGAATACAAATTGGCACAAAAAACTCCAAATGCCGTTAAATAATTATACAACAGATTGTCCAATAAAATGAGAAATGCTAATAAAATGTTTCAGGGAGTCTATAGTTGCAGTAATTTTAGACATCGTTTAAGTCCTCCTCTAAATTTTATAAAAATCAGAAGTACACCTAATGGAAAGAATTTCTTTGTATTCGAGTCTTTAATATGAATCTCAAATGCAGCAAATGCTTTTAGGCTATAAACCTGAAGATTGTAGTATTTTCTTGCTTAGAGAAATTCATTTAAATTGTGGCCGACATGTTAGGTGAGTCTAAATGACCATCTCACTAATGCTAAAGTTATCCAATTGATGACTCATTCTCTAAAACCATTTAAAATTATTAGATGATTTTTTTCACAGTAACTACAAGTTTACTGTTGATTGACAAAAAAGAAGTGTATTTATCAGAAACAAAGTTATGACTTTTTAAAAATAATGCCCACAGCTTCATTGAAAAATAACGTTTTAAGCTTTAAAATATAACTGCACGTTACACATAAAATTTTTCATCGCAAATAACGTTATTTAGATTTTTGAGGTGTCAATCGTGAGACCAAATAAATTGAAATTTGGTGTACATACGTTTCAGGCAATAGGAATTTCATTCTGAGAAGAAAAATGTAGATAAAATTCCCACCAGAGGACGAAATGGCGCTGTATGGGGGTGATACACAACTCTTTGAATACAATCATTAGGATACACCTATGTACGCAATGCTCTGGTTACGACTTACGTGACCGTGCTTTGCTCCTCAAGCTTGATTAGAAAAATCACAGCAAGGCTTCCGTTGCGAAGATCCCACGGAAAGATTCCATGACCATTACTAAGTTGCGAAAGATGATCTCAAGCTTTGTACGTACTGAATCTTTACAAGTACAACCAAGATGAGGACACAAATCTGTATGCAATGAAGACTTGGAAACTGTTGCAACTGCTGATACTCTGCAATAGACTATTTAAAGACAGCAGTTTGTCGAACATGTTCAAGGGCAGCATATTGAGCCCTATTTCTAATTGTATTTGTAATGTCTTGGATTAAAGTCACCAGTAAAATTTTGCTTCCTTTCACTACCCATACAGTGCAATTTCATTATCTGGATGCGAATTTTTAAACATTTTTTTTCCTTTTCTTCTCAGAATGGAATTTCAGTTCTCTGAAACGTATGTACATTCATTTCAATTTATTTGGCCTCATCGTTCTTTACTTATGACCCCTCAAACACCTCTGTAATTATGGCCGCCTGGTATTGTAGCGTGTATGTGTGTGCATTGTCACGTCGGACACATCATTGTTTTGTAGCGACGACATTCTTAAAGTAATTATTTCGGCTGGGGCTTTGAATTTCGTCCGACGTGATATCTCTCCCCACCTCCTGCCCAGGGGTGGAGAGAGGAAAGGGAGGGAATTTAGAGTTTTCCTTTGTCTGGGAGTGTGGCGTCAGTCAGTCGCCAGGAGCAGTTGGAGTGTGCCTCTTGAGGGCGAATGTTTGAGTATGTAAGCGTGCGTGGATCGTATGAGTGTGAAACATCCCCCTCCAATGTCTGTTCTTTAATCCTTTGTGAGCGATGTAACGACACCAAGTTTTAATATTTAATAAACCACAGGTAATGTGAAATGTAAAAACTCGTGTATTTTTGTGATAATTGTCCCACGCCTACTCTAACATATACAGCTATGAGCCTGGTCCTCTCGTTGCCGTCGAAGCTAAGTCTCCCAATGTTTACGCTGGGGTATCTATACTTAATATTTTAGCTGCAAAACCTTTTGGCCTTACCCCGGTATATAACAGCATTTCAGCATTTGTGTCTGTTATTTTCTAAGATAACTGGGTGTTTTTGTAGAAAATTGTAGTTTTTTTTGGATACTTCTGGTAAATGTAAAATTAAGGAAAACCCTCAGTTAGGCTTTACAGAATATCTCGTAATCCTCTGTGTCAAATGCTTGGTTCTGTCAATAATTACAGTGGAAATTCCGCAATAAAAATATAAAATATAATTCTCTAGTATTAGGACAAGGAGCGGAGGGGACTTAGCGCCTCGACCTATGAAGGCGTTTTGTGCCTATAGTGCATTTGCTTTAAGTTGAAACATGGAAAGTAGAAAGAGATAGCACTATACTGCACAGAGAGTTGGTAACCCTAATCCCACAACCTTTACTATTGAAACTTACTACTTAAAATTTGGGTAGGGTGAAAACATGAAATTTATAAGAACAACCTTTTTTTAATAATACGAAAGGCAGAGAAGCAAGGACGGCCGAAGATATCAGATATTTTCCATATTTCACTGCCAAAAGTGCACCTGGCAACAAGACTGAGAGACTAGGCAATGAAAAGTGACTGTGACAGGGTTTCTCAGCACTCGGACCATTAGTGCAACCCCCTCCTAGACCGGTCAGGTAGCGTCAAAATGGTCATGTTTCAACTTAAACCTCACATACTGTAATTCACTGACGGAGCACCCCGGGAGGAGGGAGTGAGGTGAGATGAGATAGAAGGCGGTCAGACCAGGAGACAGGGCAGTAGGTTCCTACCTCTTTTTGCAGCTGGTGCAACCGGCTCCCCCCTTCAGGCTTGCACATCTCCCTGGGGGGCCCCTGTACTCGGAGTCTGCCCCATTCCGAGGGACGAAGTGCTATATAGAGCATCCTTTTCTCCTGCCATGCAATGCCGAGATTCCCGCCGACACTTGCAACAACAGCCAAGTAGATGAAAGGTAAAGTGAAATGAAAATGGATGTAAAATGGAGGGACAGGAAATTTGGGGAATGTAATAAACCTTCCCAAGCATTCACCTAGTGACGCGAGTAGTGACCCCAAAATAACCCATGGGCCAAAAAGGTCGACCACGGGATTGAACCCACGACCTCCCAAATGCAGGCCACAGACGTTGCCACCTGGTTCATCCCGCTCGGTGTATTTTCTCTAGCACTAATACTTGCTCAATTATTGATATTTTAAAAATATGAGTGAGCCTGAACATTCAAAAAAAAACTGGTACACATCATTACATTCGATAACACGTTTAAACTATTTAGAAATCTTACCGCTATCAAAATTATCCAAATTGAGCGGACGATTTGAAAATGCACCTATATATTAAAAAAAATCACAAAAATCACCATTAGACTCCTCCTAAAATATTTTTAATACTTCAAATATACGCACATATTTGTGCTTCTGAAGAACGGTAAAATTTTATTTCGCTCGTTCTTACTTTATCGCTTTATCGCATTTCGCCCTCATGCAGTATTTTTCTTAATATCTTACCCGAAAAAATAAAAACGGCTTCTCGGAATATTATATTTCCACTCGCAGTGGATGGCATATATACTGAACAAAGTGCCGTAAATTTTTCACCGCCACGCTCACGGTGAGTAAATTATTTTATATGCTCTCTTTGTCACAAAGAATTTCAAAGGATTTTGCAAACTCACATCGCTGAACGGATATGCAATGCCGTATCGCTAGCTACGAATGCGAAACACAAGAAGTAAAACGCACTTTTAGAAAATCGCAAAAATATATTATGACTTTCCTGTGTGCTATTTGAACGTTTTCTCAAACTTGCAAAAAACAGTGTCGAAATTCAAACAACTCTGTAGAAGAGCAGTGAGAGAGAGAGAGAGAGAGAGAGAGAGAGAGAGAAAAGAAAGAAAGAAAGAAAGAGAAAAAGACTCGACTGACTATTCTTCACAGTACGCATTCAAAGCATGAGATAAAAGGCTTCTGTTTCCTTTAGTCGTCAGAACTGCACTATTCATGCCGTCATTTCTTCCACAGAGGCGCAGTTTCACTTTTCTGTCTAGGTGAATTTTATTGTAAAATATGTTCGGCTTTTGAGAATGTAAAAAGTTCTGCAGAAAACTGATTTTAAGATCCTTGGGTAGATAAACTATTGAAATGACAATCGTATAAACAGGCTAAGTTATACAATGCTTTAAAAACACAACATTTCTGAAATATTCTAGTTTGGTTTGCTTTTAACATTTTGTTAGCATTTATTTATGCATCATTTTAATGAAGACATAAACCTTGGTTAAATGTTAATGACCGACGAAGCATTGTGTTATTCTAACGTTCAAAAAAAATTATTCATTCTTTTTTCCGTTTTTATATTCTTAGGTTTCTTATCATAACCTCAATACGCGCTCTGAAAATCGACACATATCGATTCCTTTGCATTGAAAATCACTTTAGCTATCATTCTTTGCCACCAACTGCTGCCTAGCTCTGGAATAGGTTTTCACAGAATTTCAGAGATTGCCACACTATAGCAGTCTTTAAAGGAATCAGATTAGTTTAATTTAATATTACTTAAGCTATTCTTTATGTATCTACCAAATATTTATTTCAATACTCATTATTGTTAGGTATCAATTACCTTAATTATAATAAATACACTTAAAAACGGAGTAATTAAATGCCTGTTACAGAATTAATTTTATTTACTAGAGGGATATTATGAATATTGAAAAAGGGACTTATAAAAACTAGACATAATAGCACGCTTGCCTTCTCAGCTAAATATTACTTAATTTCTCCTACTATTCATCCTATGATTTTGTGTTTCACATTTGTTGTCTCTCAATGCCTAGTGAGTGAGACAGTATCGCATTTAGTTCAACAAGCTGAAGTGAATGTGAAAATGTAAGTACTGTGATGTTGTTATAACTTACTTTTTGCATATATGTGTAAGTTTTATACTAATTGCTCATTGCAATTAGTAATGTCTACTGCTGTAATTTTATAATAAGTTACTGTAGTGGCTATTGTGTGTTAAGGTTTAATGTGTAACGTAATGTTTAATTAATCAATTCCATAATATGTGTAACGTTTATTCCAAGCTTGTTGTAATATTGCATTTGTGCAGCAACGGGTTTACATAATGTTCTCTGCACTATGGTCATATTTTATTAAACTGAAAACGACCCCGATAATTTGCTTGTAGGTAAATTTCAGGTTTTGCATGTTATACTAACAAATCGTATCTTTTTGTTTTGTTTTTTTAATTCCTACCTGAATAAATACTGTACTCATATTGTACAGGATGTTTCATAAATAGAGGACATAGCTGTAGGCATACATTCCCCATATGTAGGACACAATAGAAAAATCCAATACAACATGTGTCCGGAAAATGCTTGGTTTCTGAGTTATGGCCTTCAAAACAGTAATATTAAGTATATTTCTTACCGCAGGTTGTTTTCTTTATAGAAGATGTTCAAAATGTCCACCGCCTGCTTCAATACAGATTTCACATCTACATCGCAGGGCCGTGCGACCACGATCCAAATTCCAGGAGTTTTGCGTATTTCCTCACAACCTTCTACAATTCGATTCTGAAGAGAGTTCATGTCAGGGACCGGAGAAGAATAAACCAACGCTTTTAAATGGCTCCACAAATAGAAATCGACAGATTTCAGATCAGTTGAGCGTGGTGGCCAAGCAATTGGGACACCTCTACCTATCCATCGATCAGGAAACCTTCGATCCAAGTACCGCGAGCGGTAGATTGAAGTGTGCAGGAGTGCCATCATACAAGAAGTGAGCTTGTTGACGAATGCTCATTGGAGTGTCTTCATACACATGAAGTATGATGTTTCCCATCAAAGTTTGTGTACGCCTGCCCCATAAGTCTGTTTACAAGTATATGGGGGCCAACTAACCGATCACCAATGGTACTGGTCCACACGTTAAGGGTGAACCGCACTTAATGGGTTGGAACAATTGCACGTGGTTTTCATATGTCCAAAATCTGATTGTGGAAATTTGTAATGTCATCCCGTGTGAACTGTGTTTCATCTGTAAATAACACTAAGGCAGGAAAGTTCGGGTTTGTAATACACTGCTGCACGAACCACTGGCAGAACATCAATCGATGTTCACTCGATACTCGACACACACAATCGATACTCGACCAGAGTAATCTATGGTGACAGGACCTGTACACGTTGCAAATTATAAGGATACAACTTAGCTCTCACGAGTCTCTAAACAGTCGCAAGAGGAACATTCACTTGCAAGCTAACCTTCGTGTACTGATAAGAGGAGTCATGTGCCCAGAATCCAGAGGTCCTAAACCCCTTTTGGTAACATTTGTAGATGGTACAGTCGGATCTAAACGACGAGATGTACCTGTAAAGGAAAGAGCACCGGACGACCGGTTGGGTCACGAAATGTGAATGTGGAGAGAGAATGGCTTCAGCGCGGTTCCAAAAAGCAAGCGGTGGGCGAGTCGAGAAAAAGCAAGTGCAACAATGGCAGCATGACTTGTCACCCTACTTGCAGACCTACTTTAAGTAAGTTAGAGGATTATTGCAGCAATGGGATCAATTACACCAGACATGTTAACATCAGTTAACAAGAAATGGATTACCGACCGGATGTATTCTATGAATTCCATTTTCAACACTTGTGATTTCTGTCATTACTTGCAAATTTTTTCTTTAATTTAAGTTATTGTTCAAAATGATATATATCTCTGAGAAAATATATGCGTTTAAAACACCTATAATCGCTTGGTACATCCTGCATTTATATTAAATTCTTAAATAATGCTAGACTAAATGTAGAGGAATTGGATGTAATGTTGAAGGAGAGAGCCTACATATGTTATTTTCAGCTGACCAGATATTACTGGTTGGAGATAAGTCTGATGTGAGAAAGTAATGAAGAATTCCGGTAGAGCAGGCTTGAAAGTAAACCCGAAAAAAAACTAAATGTTTATTGATGAATGGTAATTCAAAAATACTGAAATTAGGAAGTGATATAATTAAAACCTGTATAGAATACAAATATTTAGAAGTGCAAACTAGAAATGATGCAACAGGTAAAAGAAGAAAGTCATAGTAAAGTTTCCCAAACGAAACAAATCATAAATAGATTAAGTTTATTGTTTTGGTAAAAACTAACATTAATAAGGGTACAAAAAATAAAAGAGAGAAAATTGATGATTCGGTAGTGCAAATTATACAGTTTTTGCGTGCTGAATGACCAAAAAAAAAAGGAAAAACTACAGCTTGAGACAGTAGAAATGGAGTTTTAAGAAGTTATTGGTTTTAAAAACTGTAATAGGTTACAGATGAAGAACCAAATAAGAGAATGAAAGAGGTAATATTTTCAACGAAGGTGAAAGGAGAATGCTAAATTGGTAAAGCCATGTAAAATCCACGGGGATCAAGCCATGGACAAATTAGCTTTAGAATGGACATCATTGAGTAAAAAGGTCAAACAGGTATTGACAGATATGCGAAGAAGAGGAGTGGAAGAGGACCTGTGGCAAGACAGACATTGTGTTGACGATGCAAGATACAACCTCAGTAGCGTAAAATCTCGCTTAAGTAAATAATAAGAGAAACGTTTCCAGGGTATGTGTTACTCTACTGGCAGAAACGAAGTGGTTAAACAACTTTTCAATACTTTGAACTGTTTCCTTTGATTAATTACAAAAGCAAAAGTATTCCTCTGGGGCTTGGGCCTGCCAACCCGACTTCCAGCCTTCTTACGTACGGCAGGGATAGGTGATCATCCAACCAATACGGAGAGGTAATATGGTCAGCATACGCGTTCCCAAGCCGGAAAGTTGGCTCAAGAGGCCAGGAACAATGCCTATCGCAGCTCCTGATTTTCCTCACGATGTTGAGTGGGCGCCGATCCTCCACCCATATCTTTAAAGCTGCACCCCTATGGGTGGGATTAAACATGGAGCATTCCGTATCCGAAAACCAGAACCACACGCTCTAGTACACAGCGTCATTGCGCATTTTTCTGAGGATATTCTCACGTGTTTCTTGTTCAATATTGCTGGCGATGCAAAATGCAAATATTGTACACATATAATTACGTAAAGGTAAACATAAGTTTGCTGATTACTATATTTTGGAAAACGAATAAACTGATACACCACTTTTTGAGTTATTTTTCCCTAAAAATGTACATTGCCAAATGTAGAAACTGTTAACGCCTAAAACTGCTTAACATGAGACTTTTACTAAAATAAGCTTTGATGTGCAGTGGTTTGCTTAAATTCCTTATTTCGAAAGAAACTGCGGATTTAAGTCACTGAAATGTAACGCACCCTGAGTTGTGACCGCGTAAAAAACCACAAGAGGGTTTGCACATTCCATTTCCTTGTTCACTAGAACAGAATTTTCCCCTCCAATCAGTTGCTTGTAATGGTTTATTTTAGTTGGTGAGACAAAAGTTTGTGTATTTTAGATAAGAAACGTAATTGACTGATAGGGTACGAAAATAAGAATAGAAACGGAAGCCAATGTTAAAATGCAGATGTTTCAAAACTCAAATCTGGGAACATTTAATAAATAAACAATACGAGATAAGGGAATGAATTTGGCTTAACTGTTTTTATATAAAAGTTAAGAATATAAGTTTAGTACTGCGGTAAACTTCCCATTGTCATTCTTGTGTAAAATACCGTAGTAAATATTTTACTTATTTTAGATATTACTGTGGGTTCCCTACTTTAAATATATAAAAAGGAACAAAAGCTTCTGCATACCTTAACAACACGGAAACTGAAAGTAAGAAAAGAAGTCATTGGGGCAACGCACAGGGTAGAAGCTAAAAGTCTCAGCAAGATGGTACCATAGCACACACTACTAAAATTTCTATGATGCCTCTGTCTCTGCTCTTTGGGAATAACAACTTCTCGAAAAACAAAGACATTGTGTGAACATCTACCGGAATTCACTACTTTCTCTGGGAATATTTGAAACCAAAATTTTATTCAAATCATTCACAAACCACAACAGACCTTAAGCACTTAATGATATTCCAGTTGGAAGTGTTGCAAAAGTCGTTTGATCATATGTATCGTATAGCGGCACCGAAACGGAGGCCATTGTTGGACATATTTTTCAAGAGAAAGGAATCTTTACGATGTTGGATAAAATTATTGGTTATTGACATTAACCTTATATATAACCATAAATAACTAATTAATGCTAACTAGATAATTGTAAAAGTTTGATTTCATTGCATCATCCGGTGTCGCCTAAGCCGCCAGGAACAAACCCTGGGAATGATAGTAACCTACTGAAAACTAAACCACGGAACTGTCAGAGAGAAATGGAGATACTGAACTAAAACAAAATATTATAGAAGCCACAAGATGAGGGGGCGAAATAATAAAGTGGTGTGACAGAACAGAAAGAAAAACAAGATGGAGAGCAAATCGAGCAAGTATGAAGGTGAAAAACAACGGAGTGAAAACTGGAGGTTGCAGGAGAAGCGAATAAGAAACAACTGGATATGAAGAGGAAAAAAGAATCATAGGAAAATACTGTAAAAGGAACAATACAGATAAAGTGAAAATAATAGCTGAAAAATAAAAACAGGAGCGTGATTTAAGGAGTAAAAACTAAAGGGGGAAAATTCAGGTTAAAGTTTTGATAAGCTAAAATATAATTTAAAGAGAATTAAAACACTGTACAGAGTTCACTTGCTCTGTCCGTTAAGTATACTAAGGTGAATCATTTTCTGTTAGATAAATATTACAATTATTGGCATGCTAATACTGTATACTTAAGACGTTTTAAGATTAAACGAACATCAAGTGATCATACCAAAATAGTAGAAAACCCTACTCGTTTTGCAACAGGTTCTGCAAAAGCACTGCACTTTCGTGTAATCTCACAGCATTTGCTATTAATTCTCCTTGTTTCCTAAATTAATTACGTAAACTGCAGGTAGTGTATACTAATCCAGCATATTAGCCATTATTGAGTTTATTGGAGAGCAAATTCCGACAATTCCGCTAACATGAGTTTCTCTTTATCAATAGATTGAGAGGTGCTTTGGTTAATGCTTTAGGTGGCGGAAAGGTTTAAGTTTGAACTTAAATGCTGTAATAGATCTACCAGTGTTCTATACCTGTTTTTTAATGTATGATACCTAAGGGATATCATCAGAAAAGCTAAGGGCATTCTCTCACTTGAAGCTACGTCAATAAACCCCAACAACTTAATTGTATCTTTTGCTAACGTCTATGTTAAAATATAGGGTAGTTAAATTATATTCGAACCCAATCGCGGCCTCTCTCTACTGCACGAGACAGCCGGCAGTCGCCGGGGAATTTATGCCGGCAGAGGCGGACTAAAATCCTTACCTTATAATAGATGCTGGAAACGTTGACCTTCTGCTTTCAAACAGGCAACATATCTCTTGTAAATATTCTCGCTCACTCTCCAAAGCCCAGCAGCAGGAATTCTTGTGATTGAATGTTTTCTCTAAGTTCCTGTAGTGTGCGTGGATTGGAACGATACACTTTGTCTTTTAAATAACCCCATAAATAATCACAACTCGTTAGGTCAGGAGAACGAGGGGGCTACAGATGAACACTAATTATTGTCATCAAACACCTCTGTTATTGCAGATTCTACAACAGCACATACGGCTGCCGAATCATTACATGCAATAAGAGAAGTGTTTGATGACGGAATAATTAGTGTTAATTTGTGACCCCCTCGTTTTTCTGACCTAACGAGTTGTGAGTTTTATTTATGGGTTTCTTTAAAAGACAAAGTGTATCGTTCCAATCCTCGCACACTACAGGAAATTAGAGAAAACATTGTGCAAGAAATCACAAGAATTCCTGCTGCTGAGCTTATGGAGAGTGGGCGAGAATATTTACACGAGATATGTTGCCGTTTGAGAGCAGAAGGTCAACATTTCCAGCATGTATTATAAGGTAAGGGTTTTAGTCCGCCTCTGCCGGCGTAATTTCTCCGGCGACTGCCGTCTGTCTCGCGCAGTAGAGAGAGGCCGCGAGTGGGTTCGAATATAATTTAACAACCCTATATGTAAAAGAAAGTTAGTAAGCTTTATAGAAGAGCAAATTATCTTTCTACATTAAACATGTATGAAACTAATTACAAATGTATTTCCAAACGGGATTGGCCGAATGGTTAGACCGCTCGCCTCTCACCAAAGCGGACCGGAATCAATCGCAGGGAACTGCATGTGGGATTTGTGATGGGCAAAGCAGCGACTCATTACACCAATTGCTCCATCATCACCTTTCCTTTCACTCATCTCACCGACATTTCATATTATCCTCTTCCTCACTCTCATATCGGGCTGCGGGTGATCACCCATCCTGGCTGTTCTCTCTGATTTATAGTCTGTGCTTCCCGACAGGCGTCTGATCCCAGGACCCGCTTGTGTAAGTCCTAACAACGGGGAGGGTAAACAGAGACAGATGTATTTCCAAACGGAAATACCAAGAAATAAGTTTCATTTTGTTTTGATCATCATTGGGTTCTACAGCCAACAAAAATACATAAAAATGTATTACATATGTAGGTCTCAGCTTTTAAAAAATTAATAGACAAACAAATTAAGATAAAAAGTTTAGTAATTAATGGCACAAACAGTTTCACACTGACTGTCTCTGCAGTCAGCGTTTTGCCTTTCAACCCAGAGATCCCGCGTACGATTACTTTCTGGGGCAGAGAACTTTTGTTCAACCGGAATTGTTCCCTATCCCCCACAGAGTCTGGAGATATGAATGTCGGAATGAAAGTAAATGTATTTAATAGTAAAAAACTGATATAACCAATGTTAAGAAATACCTGCAGTACAGTGAGCTATAACACCATGAGTTGTTTCTAAGTTAAAGACCCCGACGTGGACAAAAACTTAAAGGGGGCTATAAAAATGAAACAATTGAAGAAAAACATACAATCATCGCCTAGAAGGCCCTTAAGAAAATTTTCATTGTTTAGTACAAGTATGTAATTTTATCAAGTGGATAACGTGCACTATTCGTTCACTAGAATGAAGCTTATCTGTACGGCTAGAGTTATGACGAGGTTTTCGTTAAACGTTTCAAATGTTTATTTTGTCCATTTCGTCCTATTTTGGCCAATTATGACTATTCCTGAGAACGTTTTGACCGCATTTCGAAACAATAAACATAAAATAATGGCATGTGCATCTTTATACCTAATTTTATATGCAACAAGGTTTCCTACATTTTTCAGTACATAAAATGTTTCATGCAGGAACATTTTCACCAATCTTACTGAAAAATTGCAGGCTAGGTACACTTAACATAGAAATCTTCAAATAGTTGCTTTATAAACATGTGAAGATTAAAAAAATATAATATTGAATGAATTATAGTATAAGTGAATATTTTGTGAATCTGTTCAGTAGAAAAGAAGAAAAAACGTGTTTTGTTTAATGTAAAACATATACAGAACAAAAGGTCAATTTGAGTGCGACAGGAATGCCTTTTGCTAATATCAGGGAGGCTTAACTAATTTGACAAGTGGGACCTTTTATATAACTGGCAATAATTACATAAGTAATAATTATTAACTTCTAAATTATTTAAAGCACTACATGAAACTTCATAGACATGAGATAATCCTGCTAGCACGTGGTTAAAATTTCATTTGGTTAAGAATCAAGAAATTGTAAAATTTCACCATAGGAATTCCATAAAGTAAATAGTCTCTGTAGAGAATCTAAAACTAGAACAGAAATTATCAAGTCATATTGATAAAAATCTAACTGAAATGGAGTTGAAACTTACTAATACTAAACAAGATATTTGTAATAATTAGATAAACAGGGTGAAGAATTCAAAACAATGGTAGAAAATATAAATGCAGGTCTTGTACAAGTACAAATAGATTTAACAGGGGAAATGAATAAAATGCATGAAATGGCAAAAACAAATGCAGAAACAATAAAAGAAGCAAACGCAAGTAAAGGACAGGTAAAGTCAATGATAGATGAAATTAAAGATAAAGTACAAGAAAGTAGCAAACAAATAGTTAAACTTAGAAATAGTTTTAAAAATTTAAGTACAAGTGTACCAAAGGTAAATGCATATGTAACTAGTTCTGTAAATGCTAATCAAATGCATGACAATAATACAGTGTAGAAAGAAGTGCATCACCTTTGTTAACTAATAATAAAAGAGACGCTACTCCTTTTTCCATAGCATCAGCCTTTCAAACACAAAACAACAATGATGACACACATGTGCATGTACCAAATCAGATGTCAAACAATTATTCTGTGCTAAATGAATTACCATTACCTTATTTTAATGCTTCCTCAAGTCTAGTACAATTTATTCATGATTTAATAGAATATTTTAAATTGAAAAATTGCCTGAAGCATTAAAAATGATACTTGTTAGAAATGCTTGAATCACAAAACCATAGAATAGTTACATATGCTAGCAGACAGTGAAATGAATTTTGAAACATTTAGAGCTTTATTTATGAATCAATACTACTGTGCAACACAAGATTAGGGCAAGCCTAAGTTATTCGCAATATAGTAGAGATGACAACTTATCAATGACATTATCTTATAAAGTATGCAGGATATGTCAGATATTTGACTCCAGTCATGCATGGGGAAGATTTTATCAATTTAATTCCCAGACATTACACCCTCCATATATAAAACTACATTTTAATTGCAAGACTTAAAACTATTTATGAGATGACTGAGCTAATATCATGATTAGAACAGCAAGAAAATAGTAATGGTAATGAAGTTTGGAGTCCACACAGACGAGACAGACAAATTAGACGTGATAGGCGTAATGAAATGCCTTACAATACACGCTATCACCATTAAAATAGGAGAGATAATAAATATACTTGGAACAGATACATACGAACTTAGGAACAATAAAACTAAGTAATTGTAAGGTTCCACAAACAAATCTTAAAGCAGTATAAATGTAATCAGTCTGTGGCACAAGAAGAAAAAGAAAATAGAGTATCTGGAACATAAAAGTGGAAAGCAATGTAATTTAAAGATGTATAACAATATCTTTACTAAATGTAACAAATTGTCAATATAACAACTCGTTAGGATAAAATTATGTAATAGAAGACAATCCACTGTTAGTCAGAAAAACGTAAATCTGAATAGCAACCACATTTATAATGTATAATATATAATTGTTAGAAATATAAATATGTTTAAGAAATAAGTTGTAACAAGTGTTAATATACCTAATTAAGTGTTACATTTCTAGCACATAGGAAACTTAATAATGGCTGTGTTAGTGAATAAACAAACTTTACCCAGGTCATTGAACACCAGATCATTGACCTTACACCAGGTCGTTGACCTTAAAACTGTCAAATATGTGGCAGAACAAAATAAAATACTCTGCTACACGAGTGTAGGGAAAACAGTGTTACATAAGTATTGACAGTGAAAAATAGCAAGTCTTATAATAAAAAGGTTATGTTTCGTTCTTTCAGGAGACTTTCAGAAAATATTTAAAAATTTAAAAAGACAGAACAAAAAAGAACATAATTTTTAAATATTTTTAAAAGGGGGCAATTTGAGGCAGTATTTTAACACATAAATATCAGTCTGATCATATAGTATAAAATATAATAACAGCCCGCCTAAAAGCAATATAAGCATGCAATAATATATAAAGTGTATGTAACAGTCATTGTATAATGTTTATACTATTGCGTACATGTATAATAATGTTATGTGAATGTATTAAGTAATTTAATAATGCTGGAGCTGTGAGAATAGAAGCTGAACGTTGCTAACAATGAGACATATTAAATTCATTACGGCGAGAATATTATAAAGTTTACGTGTTAAAAAGTGCAAGTAATTAATAAACAATCTCACAGCTCTCTATATCAGTGAAGTGTTATTTATTCGAGTGAAGGATTAATAAAAGCAATGAAGTAAAGTTATAATTTGTGTAAGCCTACATTCTTTACCGCATCACCCCCTGCTAAGAGATACGTGTTTCTGCAATAATACTGACGCAGTCGAGGCAAACATAAATATATATATATAATATTTAAAGAAACACTAAAATACAAATTTGATTCCTAAACGTTGGGCCGAAGGCCACCGGAAACTTTGTACCATACGTGGGGCAGTTACTTCATCAAGTTTGACTCCCCAACAGTGGAACTACAATACAACTCCTATTTCAAATTGTGACTAATAACGTAAAGGTTACACTTCTTCAAATTATACGTGGGCTACATCTTACTTCAAAACACATTAGCTTACCACTTCACTTAACACTTCACAAGTCTTGGAAGTTCTATCTTTACAACCATCACACTCATGTATAAGGAGATAAAGCCAACTTCTCGTCAAATATTGATTAGAGACTGTTACTGTGAAACGTATCAAACGAAAGGAAACGTAGGAACGTGTGTTTTGGAAATGCCAACTCAACATTCACTATGATAGTCAGGTAACTTTATTGCTGCAGACATATCACGTGTAGAGTAACATAAAAAAAAATAAAATTACCACTTAATATGTAGGTAATCGCGTACATTATAAAGTAGATTTGCTGATAGAATAATTAGAACTCGTCTTTTAAAATTGATTGATGTTAAACTTTTGACGTCATCAAGTAAATTGTTGATCATATTTAATGATTTAACTTCATAAGCCTTTGGATTTTATTATATTTTCATTTTTTGAAATAGATATTGTTGTTATTCCATGTGGGATTCCTATGAAGGGAAGTACATCTAATATAATTGTGCAAGTTCTTTTAAGATAACAAAGACAATTAAAAATATAAATACATGGAAAACTAATAATAAGAGAGGTTAACAATGTTCTTTTGGTGAGACTCCACAAATTAATCTAATTGCTCGTTTCTCAAGGACCATAAGGATGATTACCTCACAGAAGAACTCCATAGTTCAAGCGACTATAATGTACTTTAAACAAAGATTGTTTATCAGTATTAAAGCTTAAAATTCTTAACATAAAATATCTTTGCTTAATTTAGTAGCTGTATAAACAATGTGGGCTTTTCAGCCTAATCCAGATTCGAGATGAATGCCCAAAAATTTGGTTGATGATAGTTCAGAAGAGTGCTAAATTACAACTTAAAATTCACTGTCTTATCTTTATTAAGCTTGAGTTTATAGCGTCATAATAGATAATCATAGATCAAGGAAGACCATTTAAAAGCTCAGAAAGGGTGTTTCTCAAATGCGAACATACCCATCGTTGAATAAACCTCTAATCAGTTTCAGAGCAGAAAGAGTTAGAAGTAGACAGACGGGGACATCCAGTAACTGCAGCACGGCACCCTAAGTAAGTCCCATTGGGCCCTTTTTAGTTCCAATGCGGTCTCCGGGAGGACGGGATGAGGAGGAGGCCTGAAAAGCGACCAGAGCCGGACGACTATCTGCGTTAGCAAGAAAGGGGTCATCCTGAATCCGGCGAACTCTGCCTCATCCCCCTGCCCCTGGAATCCCGTGGCAATCCAACCAGCTCCCAGGAAGATAGCCAAAAGGCTCATCAAACGCCAAAGAGAAATCGTTTCAAAAGTGAAAGTTACACCGTCAACAAACCAATCGCCATCACAGGTGCTTCAACCGTGAAACAGATGGAAAAGTACTGATGGCACCAGAAAATGGACAGGGAACTCGTGGTATAAGCGGAACAACACCGCATGTGCAAACCGACCGGGGAAACCAGAAAAATCACCCTTGGTCACCTTGTGGGCCTACGGGAATCGATCACGGGACCACTGAATACGAGCCTCACATGTTGTTGCCTTGTAATTTCCAAATAAGAAAAACTATGTTTGAATCGTTCCCTCAGACAAACTTTATTATCCGGCAATAATAAGTCCATTACCTCATATTGTTATATTACTGGAAATAAGTTTTTTAAATCTACGCCACAGAATAGCTGACTGTTATCTGCTCAAAGAGCTAATCTTGAATAGAACCACATTCCCGGTACTAATAGAGACTAAACACAGCCCTCACGGCACGAAGTTAGCACGCAGACATAGGACAAAGGAACCGCACACAGAGCTCTGTCCAACTGCCTCCGTACAACCCGCACCTTCAGCAAGAAGCCTCATAACGCTCCAATTCCCCTAATGGAAACGGCTACAGCGAATTTCATTCACTAAGAACGAACATAGCTCTATAAAAGGAGCTAAGTTGTTTAAAGTATCATTGGCTTAGATTATATTTAGTGGAAATATTCGTGTTTCTGGGGGCTTTGAAGAATTTGAAAAAATATCAATTTTCGGAATAGTTGTTTATTTACAATTAAATACATAAACGTAGTAACGAGATATTTTGGCATTCATTCGTACAATTTGATGACCTCAACCTCATTGTGCCGCAATCTCCCAATAGTGTTGAAAATCCTCTAAATTATCTCCCATTCAATATGTTTGAACCCCATCTTCTATTAGAGATGATGTTTTGCGTTACCAACCACAAAATAAGTCATAAGAGAATAGTCATTGAGAAAACAGGCTAATTCGTGCTGAATATCCTCAAAATTCCTCCTGTCCAATGCTTTCCACATCCCTTCCGTTGGGGGTAACTAGTTTGTGTTACACCATCACTAAAATAACGAAAATAACATTATTTATTAACATTACTGATAAGACAAACCAGTTCGTGTTGAAGAGACTTAAAGTTTCCTCTCGCCAAAAACTACCCCCCCCCATCTTCCGTTAAGTGTTGTTTGTGACAGCACTCCGCAGTATTTTCACTCTTGCTTTAAAGAATGTGTGTATCAAATTTCCCATTCGTATTGAAAATCCTACAAAATCCATCCCGTAGAACAATTTTAACTCCTTCTCCAATTAGCGGTGATTTTTTTCTGATAACACATCCACAGTATTTTTACTCTTAATCTAAAATGTATCTGCACCATATTTGGTCAAAATTCATGTAGAAGACTATAGGAAACATAAATTTACCTTATTTATATATATATATAAATGTGTGTGTGTGTAAACACACACGGACACATACTAAACGAATTAGGGTTTCCAAACATAATATCAAATACATTAAAACCATACCACACTAAAACAGTATTACGCTTATATTTCTGGATGTCCCCTGAAGTAAAAAAATGTAGAGAAAACTGGTGTGTGGGTGTGTGTGTGTGTGCGCGCGTGTATGAATAGCATACTTCAAAACGAAATTTGGGATAGCAGCCTTGTACGTAAGTTCATTATTTTCCAAGAATGCGTAGGAAGTTTTCAACAAAATTCCCCCACTCCACTCTACCCTTTTCATAGAAAAAGTTTAATGTACCTGCGCAATGTGCCTGTGAACTGCAGCGCAGTTAGGTTATATTATTAGATATCAGCTTATGAGGAATATTATGCACTTTCCACCCTTATCTTCTGTCAAAAAAGTCTTGATGTTCAGCATCTAGGTGGAAGTTTCTTTTTTAATCATGAAAGTAATTGCATACATAAAAGCAAATGTAGATAGCTGACACAAAAGGTTTTGTAGAAACAAGCTTAAGACAGGAAAATCACATAGAATATGCTGTTAATAGAGTAATATCATTTTCTTTAATACTTAACCCCAAACCAAAATGTTCTTCAGTATATGAATTCGTAAGTATAAACTTTTAACTAAACATGTCCATAAGAAAATCAAATTTTATAGAAATTATTAGAAATTGTACATAAATTATACAGATCATTAGAATCGATGTTAATTAAACAATAAATATCCAAATTAATAAATAAAATTCAAATACTAATCGGCTATAAACGAAAAATACGTTTCTTACATAAATGTTGCCATACAATAACATCGGTAATTTCGAATTCTCTGTAGTTTTGATGTTGTGCATTTTAACAGTATGAACATAAATCTGTAAGTTATCAAATTTAAGACCAAATTATTATCTTTATGAGGCGAAATATTCACCGTAATTCCAGTAAACTTATTTCAGTCCTTTTTACATGCAATTAAGATGCGATATCGGACACATTAGCGACCGCTTTATTACAGCAAAATGTGAAAATAATTAAAATCTACTCAAGTTCACTCACGTAAAACGATGTTCCCATATACTTTCTATATGTTCGCTTCAAACTCAACTGTGCTCTCGCAGCTCTCTACTCTTCTTCTTCTCTTTCCTCTCGCTTTACCCTTTAATCTATGTTGCCTTCGTCGATTGGAACCTTCTTGTAGTTGTTACGAGGTCTTTTCTAGTCCCCTAGACAGTTTTCGACCTCTTCTCTATGTACCCAATTGTAGCCGTGTAAGCTGATTAATATTACGAGAAAATATCAGAATTGACTGCCTCTGTAGTTGAACCGCTTCTCAACCCAGAAGTCACGGGTTAGATTCCCGGCTGATGCGAGGGATTTTTCTTTAATTAGAATGATTCCGTATACTCCAAAGCGTCTGGAAGTATGAATGCAGTGTGTTTTCTAATGAAATCAGTAGAAAAATACCTACAGTCAACGAGATAATTGTTTCTGAACTCAGAGTCATAGATCAAAAGTGTTGTATGCATATGAAACTACAAAAAATATCAGGCTTTTCGTTCAGCCTGCACAAAAATTTATCCCTTAAGCTCTCTTACACTCTGTATATCAATATTGAATTTTTGGGCAGAAATCACTGCTTTTCCTGGCTAGGTAACGGATAACTTCCCTTTAATTTTCATGTTATAAACGGTTGGGAAGGGCTCATCATTGAAGCGTAATATAATTAAATGACTAGGTGTTTTCCCTTTGAGCAAACAGAAGTCGCAAGTGTGATGTGGCGTACGGTCAGAGTGTCACTGCGAAAGGGAAATGAAGCACCTTCCGAAGGGAGACAGAAAACAAAGCGTTTTTCACTGACGCGGAAAATATAATTAAAGTAGCGCATATGATTCATTGTGGCAGCTTGGGCTGCACGTTCATCATCAGAGTTAACAGGTCAGTTTCTTTTCATCTTCTGCCTGCACTGCGGTGTATTACGAGAGTCCCTCCCCCTTTTTAATTTTAGGTTTCTGCGGCGTAGTGAAAGTGGCCGTAATTTTGGAAAATTAAATGAACTTCACATTCGTTTTCTAATAAACCTAATGCACTTTTTATTATTTTTAAAACAAGGTAGATATTCCTAGGAATATCAACCCTAGCGGCTAATGCGTGTGAAACAGTTCTCCTCATTTTGTGGGCTTGGCACGTTACCATATTAAATATAAAAAAATTACCCTCAGGCCGTATGTTTAATTCTGAAACCAGGGACATTAAAAAAAACCAATGGAGATAATATAGTTATTGCTTACAAGGGAACTACCCAAAGTTAGGAAGGTCGAATTAAAAAGCTCTGGTCTGAAACTATAGCACTATTTTATCATTTATACATAACTGCTACAAAATTTTTCTATCAGAAATAGTTTAAATACATCCTTGGTTTATCTACTACTCGCCAATAGTAAGTAAAGAGGAAGTTTTGCATTGAAAACAAAAATTCTATATTGAAATTTCACCGTAAATACACGTTTTGAAGCTCCCCAAATAAAACCTGTTTTTTAGAAAAAATATTCCTGTGTGTGTCTGTGAATAGCACAACTCAGAAACGAAATGTATGTTTAGATCAAATTTGGTATATCTTAGATATTTGGTATTGTAATCCAATTTGTTAGAACCATTTTATATAAAGTAAAATAATAAAAAAAAATTCAATGGAAAGGATAGTTTGCGGGTGGAAATTTTCTTTGAGATCTTCCTGGCGCATCCTTGTAGGATGTTGAGTTAATGTATAACTGCTTTAACACAATCTACCATGCCTGTGTATAATTAATAATTGGTTATGCAATTGCATTATGGGGTTGCTCTAGCATTTTACAAAATGTATTGAGATTGAAAAACAAAGACTCATAAGAATTATATTTAAACTTCCCTATTCTATACACTATTTGAAGAATTAAATGGCCTGCCTCTTCCATGCCAAAACTAAAGAATTAAAAAAGAATACTAATGATCATCTCACTTAACAAGAACAACAAATAATATTCATCCTTCATCACAAAGAATTGCTAAAATTTTCAAATCCATTGACCACGAAGGAATAAAATTATACAAAATTATGTGAGGGCTTAGCTCATTATAGCAATTTCAAATTCAAGAGAAAGGTAAAAATATTTTAAAACATAAATTTTACTCAGTAAATGATGTATTAAAATATAACATCTAAGTTCCTATATCTTATGCAAACTTTGCTAATTACTCACCACTATTGTGTAGTACTGCCATTTGTTCACCTTTGCTATATTAATGTATTATAATTGTTTTAAATGCAATACTGTTTGACGAAACCAAAAATTGTACCAATTTATATATAATATTCACATTTTGTTATGCTGTTCAAAGACATGCATAGACATACATATATAACGAGCGTGCCTATTTCTATTTCTTTAGCGCCCATTTCTATTTAAGGGGGTTAAATCGTAATTTCCCATGAAATATCGATATCAAGCTTTCAGATGGAATACAGGTAATACTACTACTACTTCTAGTATAGAAGTTAGTAGTAGAGAAGTAAAAATTAGCAACATAAAATGGCATTGTTTTAAATGCTTTAAAACGGATGGACGATAGTATAGAAGTAGAAGCAGAGGGGAACTTAGCACCTCGATTTACACAGATATTTTGTGCCTAGGCCCCTCTCGGGAGGGATTGATGAGATGAGATGAGACAGAGGGCGGCCGGATCAGGAGGAACGACAGGAACAGGGCAGGGCCCCTACCATTTACAGATTTGAACTCCCTGGGTGGTAGCTGGTGCAGCCGACACCCCTCCCCCTTTCCCCGTAAGGGGGGGGGGGGGTTGCGACCCCTTCAGCTGCCGTGGTGCGGGCGCTGCGGACCCTTAGCACTCGTGGTACTTCTGACGTTACCAGAAGTACGCTGGGCCGAACATCTGAGCCCCTCCTGAATGGGAGTTGTTCGGATTGGGTTGGACTCGGCGGGGCAGTGGTTCCCGATACCCATGGGTGATTGGGTTCGCTTGGCTATGTTAATTCCACCCAGGCGGGGTTGTGAGACGCCTCGAGACTCTCCGGCACCAGCCATGAGGGATAGCTGGTAGACGGTAGCTAGAAACTGTCGGCCCCACCGAGGTTGTTCGGTAGTCTCCCCCAGTTAGGTTTCGCCCTGCTGGCCTGACGCGCGTAAGTGGCGTATCCACTTCCGTCCCTGCTTGGAAGGGTCGGTGCTGGAGCTTTCCGGCCCGATTTCGACCAGGCAGGGGGAGCGGTATATAAAATAGGCACCGCTCCTAATGGAAAGCCCCACGAGTTTACTCCTGGGTTTGCGAGGGTGTGGTCTCTGCGTTGGCAGACCCGGTCCCGTATTTAGACCCCTCCCCCTGTGGGCTAACACATTCCCTGGGGTCCCCGAACCCGGAGACAGCTGGCAGTACAGACGACGAAGGTTTTACTCAGGGCAATCTTTTCCCCTGCCATATAGATACCGACACTTGTAACGCTCAAATAAACCAAGCACATCAGAGGTGAAGTGAAAGGAGAATGGAGATGAAATGGAACAACAGGAAGTACAGGGGATGTAATGATCCTTCCCAGCATTCATCTGGCGACTCGGGGAAACCCCGAAAAATCCGTGGGTCAGAAAGGGAATCATGGGAATCAAATCCACGAGCTCCAAATGCGGGCCTAGACGCCACTACCTGCGGCATATCGTTCGGTAAGGATGGGAGATAGTAGAATCACAAAGCAAGTACCGTAGTATATACTAAGAGGCAGACGTTCAATTAAATGACCTAGAGACAAAAGGGACGATATATTTGCGTCTGAAAAGACGTGATATCCTTGTATTCGTGAAAATAATAAGAATGATTTAAATTGAGCATCAAGGTGAACCCATTTTTAAAAATTAACAAAAATGGCAGCATCACGTATATATTTTCTTTCTTAGTGAAAGAATCAAAGAATTTGTGTAGGTAACGAAGATGTTTTTCAACCTATTGCACTTAGACAGCAGAAAAGGAAGAGCTGAGTGATTACCAAGTGGCGTCAGGTACAACGCAGCGGGATCCCTAACATCCTCAAACGATGCAATCTGGCAGAGCGTACGATGTCCCCATATCCTCCAGAACAGTTCTCTCCTCAAAGCACATCTTCCTCTTAAGGCCGCACAACAGTGTTCATTGCGCCTAGCTCTGCAAACCAAAGATGAAGAAGGAAATGGAGAAAGAAAGAAGTACCTGTAAGTTCGTGGTATCTCATAATTTGCCTGGTGACTAGAGTAACACATCAAAATTCCTTAATCAGGATTGTTGTTCACTTCGAGTTTTGAACCCAGGAGCTCCCGAATGTGAACCACATACGCTAACACCTTAGCTTGCTAGCTGGGCTACGTGTGGTAAGTCAGTCCTCCGTTTAAGATCTTAAGCAACGAAAACTTTGCATATGCATGTTTTTCGGAAAACAGGCACAAAGAAGACAGTGAGCGGGGGAGTGGTATAGAGGTATCGTAAATAAACGAGTAAAACAAATGTGAGTACAAGAAAGAACAGCAATTTTGCCTAAAGCACGTTGAATATGCAACTAATCGCGATGTAAAGCTCGCTGCTAAGTCTCTGTTGAAGAGAGGAGCTTGTTTTCACAGGAGTTTTGTAAGAACCGGAGTTAAAAGTCCACAGGAATAGTAGCAGGGTATTTCTGGCGATTATTGCTGAAATATCACATTTGTTCCGCTAAGGCTCCTTGTTGCTCTTTTAAGAAGACAAGGACAGAGGCGTTCTTTAACTGCCAGTTACTTCCCAGGGCTGGCTGCAGTTTTTAAGACGGAGTTTATTCAACGCACATTCCCTAACACTTCCTTTCTAGGTGTGACACTAACATATGCCTTGATCTTGCTACATTTTATAGGGTATATACTTCAACACTTTTAAGATATGTATAGTCTATCAATTCTTTGTTTTATTTCTACCTTATTTTAAAATATCATAAACTAGCTAACAAAGTGGAAACAACTCAAGTGGGCCAGAGCCCCCACTTAACCCCCACTCAACCGAGAACTCCAGGAGTAATAGGGTTAAGAGTGTTCCTTGGGAAACTAAGTGAACAAATATGTGCTTAGTATTGTTAATTCAACCAAAAATATATATCTTAATGACAACGCCCGGGGCAGATGCCTGACGGGGGCAGAGGACCTACGGATCGGAGAGTGAGAGACCAGGGTAGATGATCAGCTACACGCCCAGATAAGAGCGAGGAAGTGGATGATAGAGCACCGGTGGAATGAAATATGGCGGGGTAAACCGGAGAACCCGGAGAAAAGCTCGCCCAGACGCCGCTTTGTCCACCACAAATCCCACAAGCGGAACTCTGGTTCTGAGATTGAACATGGGCCACCTTGGTGAGAGGCGAACGGTCTAACCACTTGGCCACGGCGGCGGCTTTTAAATGTCATAATCGAACTAAATTTTCACATATGTCCAGTGTTACCCCAGTTAAGTCTTCCCAATGGTAGCTAAAATAATGTATGAATGATAAAACTAAAAGTTAATTTCTTATGGAACTAAAACCATTTTATTAAATTATTACTGAACCTAAATAAGTATTACTTAATATAAGTAAGTAATAAATTAAGCAAACACCTTAATAATAAACACAATATATTCTTAAGAGTAGTTAAATTAATTCCAGTACTGTTATTCTTATTTCAAGCTAAAAAGCATATCACAGAACTTGTTTCACAAATAGTAAAATTTTCTTTGCTTTTGTTAGCACATGCGCAGAAATAATACATTCCGAAGACATTGATACCTCGCCCAATATGCCTACTGTTCTGTACTGCGAAAGCAGGGATCCGAAATCTACAGTATTTAGAAACCATAATGTATCTTAACGTAGCATAAACATAACGTATAAGTATGTAAGTTAATAATTTCATGCAAGGGAAGACAAAAGTGTGACGTATTGATGCGAGAAACGTATATCTGAGCTAAATATTAATGGACGGTGCCTAAAATACATAGCGCATAAGTACGAAGGATTTAGAACTGAATAACGTATTTTGATATGTCTAATCTATATATTTATAGTGACCAATGATTGCATCCAGATTTCCATTTCCATTAGTTTATCACAAAGATGAAGATGATGAACACCTTCGAAACTTCCGTTTCAAACCAATTTACTAACTAGAAGCCAAAGAATATTTAGAGTTATATCGCCAGGAAAGCTCAATAGTAAAATAATTAATTTTGGAATGATATACTTTGTGTGGCATCGCCTTAGAACTTTATGAAATATTATTGTTTCAAAGCTCCCCATATGACTAATGACTTTCAGGGAAACCTCTTTCCACCAAGCGATTGCTGAACCCATTTATTATTTGGTGGCATTAAGCGGGCACAGTGCTTTACCTCGGATAATAGGGTGATAATGACGGTGGCACTTGAATGACAGGACCTACAGCTTTTACCGTGGACTCCGGACCATGCTTTGAGGAGCTAGTCGCATGAGTTAGTCAGAGGTGAATGGTCGATTTAAAATTGCCATCCTAGAGCCGAAAATCTAAACACGGTCTCTGAGCACAAGATTTGTGAAACGAAACCACTCGGCGCCCAGTTTAAAAAATACAAGCAAAAAAACGCAAGTATTGCAAATTGCAACGAATGCCACGTTAATGATTAAAACCACAATAGGTTATTTGAGATGCGAACCATATCTACATGCTTTCTGTGGTTATCTCTCGTGGTTTTTCAATAATATATTATACATAATTTACAGAAATAAGATGAATTCGGAGGCTATTTGTAGAAAATTTAAGAGCTTTATTAGTCATGTGCATATCTTAAGCATGTGGTATTTAAACCCAAATCATTATGAGCCATTTTTGAGAAACTAAAAACTAAGGATACTTTTCCCTATAAAGTGTAGTTTGATGTGGGTTGATTTTCTTGAAAATATTCTTGTTGCATTTTTGGAGCATGCTGAACTTAAAAACTAATTTGGTGTTTATCCGAAAGTATTTTTGAGCAATGCTGTTCACACACACACACACACACACACACACACACACACACACACACGCACACAAACTCATATTTCCTGCATGTACTGGAGAAAATGTTGATAGTAAAATGTGCTTTAGCACTATAATATTCAGACAGTATGCGCAGAGGCTAACAATTATATTTGAGTGTGTATACATTAGTCCAATCTCGTTAGAGTCCAAGTGACACTAACAAAAAAGCATTAAATGTCATTACTTCGCCTCTAGATTAAAAAGTTATCTTTTACATTGCCTTCTGCTCTGGAAGTGATGTAGAAAGTGAAGCCAGAGATAATTTTTTATATAAAACCTTGGAAGGATGTTTTAGTTAGAAAAGATAGATGGTGAAAACCCATACATCTATATTCCTCCATATCAGTGCAATGTCATAAGGAAATTATTCGTTTTGGTGATTGTTTTATATAGTACACTGCAGTACTTAAAATTTAAATATTTAACTGTGTAAATTCCTGAAGTCGATAAGTTCAATATCAGTTTCAAACGCACGATATTACTGTGTTTTTGTATAAAGCACATGACTGGAATACTCGTATCATGAAGATAACAAATTCTGAAATAATGAAGCGTTAAACGAAAGTTTAAGCAGTGCAGAAATGAGGAAGGCATGCACTATTCGCGCCTTCTAAGTATTGTACGAATACTCGTAGATGAAAATGTATTTATGTAGTTTGAGTTGTTCGAGTCGATAAGAAGGCATTAACTTTTAATTAATTCTTTGATTCATCGCATGCATGTGAGAAAAATTAACACGCCACGATAAACAGATATGCAGCGTAACTCATTCAACGCAATAGATGAAAGTTTTTCCTAAAGCTTCCTGCTTAGTATCTAAATGTTTCTTGAACACTTGTATGCGTTAAAGTATTTGGAGGTATAATAAAATATTCAATGTACTATCACTGTACAAAAGATGTATAACAGATTCTGAGGAAAAGGTAAAAACAGCTAAATAAGAAAAATAAGGTATGAGTAAACGAAAATAAAATTTATTGAACAAATGCCAAGATTTCACGCTTGTTTCTATAGCTCCTTGAATTAAAATGCAATAAAACAAACAATTCTCTCAAGTATGCTAAACTGCCTTTAGCACCAATGCTACACTTGCTTTATCCAAATTATAAGTGCGACTCCACTCTTAGAAAACTGGGATACAGTTCTGATTGCACGAATAGCTGAATGAGGTTTTAGACTTTTTACAAACGAAGTAATGCTTTTAAGCATTGAAAGTTGAAGCGGAAAGCGCATGGTGGGAAAACTGTGTAAGAGATGCCGGCAACATCCGAGCGTGAGACAGCTAGCGTGCAAGTGGCTCTACGCGCCGAGCACAAGGCCGAGCGCTCAAAAGTTCAAGGAAGTAATAAAACTGTTTCAATTTCTGAGAGACATGCCACTTCAACCAGCTCCCCGTGCAACCGAAATGAAATCCCAGATTCCATTTGTTTATTGCAACTTGAGAGATGATTAGAAACGTTTACAATTTGCCGAGCACCTACTCATAGTGTTGTTCGTTGTACTAATTATTAGTAATTTAAACCGATTGACTTTAAGCGTTTGCTCTTCCTTTCTACAGCAGTTCTAAGCGTATAGTTCTGTTTAGATGTGAACTGGGACCGATTTTCTATATAAAGAACTGATTTGTTACCCAACAGATTATAGGTTATAATTTGAAGTATATTCGGATTTGCAACAGAGGAGAATTTCGCCACTATGGCACAGTCAGGCCTATCGCACTGCTAAATCGCCGGGATGAAGGGACGAGGCGAGAGAGTATGAAGGGCGTACATATTTGATAACGTCAGGTGCAGTGCAACGGGGTACGTAACATGTCCAGACTGAGTATCTCCGGTCACCCCTTCGTCCTTCTCATCTTATGGACGGTTTCAGGCAAAAAGTTGCATCTACCGCACATGTCGCACATCACCGTCCACCTGAAAGATGAAAGGAAACGAAATGAGAGGAAATCAGGGAAAGGAAAATACGAAAGAGTATATAATTCATCCCAGCTTCGCTTACGGACTGAAATCTATGCAGGGAATCGAACCCTAAAGCTAAATGTGAGCGTCACTGCTGTCTAAACCATCCCGCTCGTATGTATACATATAATATCTGACATAATTTATACCAAACATAACAGCTGGATTACAAACTTCTGTTCGAAAGAACTGGAGATGTCAACTTTTGATGAATTACATCTAAATCATACAAGCGCCTTTATTATGCCCAATAACCTTAGATTGTCCAGCTGGAGCTATTCTTGATACTCGACCTAGCTCTTAAAAATAACGAGCTTCAGTTTTGCGCTCTTCTTCCAGTTCAGTAGTAATCTCACTAATGGCATGGGGCGTTTTCAAGTCTGCTTCGCTGCATCTACAAGGGATTTTTCTCTTAACGACTCTTCATCGCTCTGGAATAACGTAAAACCTATTCGTTACTTTTAATCAGTGACCTCCTTTAGCAAGCATGTAACCCATTGTTACATCATGTGATGATACACAGCTGCGGTGATGAATGCTTATTGATTTGTCTGTCTATTCGCTAAACACATAAACCACTGAACGCATCACGTTTACAGTGTGCACCCACAAGTAATTCTTTAACGACCGAGCGAGATGGCGCCGCATAAAGTGTGCGACTCGCATTCGGGAGGTCCCGGGTTCAATTCCCGGTGACTGCCCACTCTAAGCCATGGGTTTTTCCCTGGGTTGGCAAGCGAATGCTGGGATGGTTCAACTTCTATCACGACTCTCCTCATTTCCGTACCGATCATCTTCCTTGCTAACTGTTTCAGTGTTGTACGACCGGGCGACGCTTTTCGGCGCGTTGCGGCTGGACGGTGGCTATGCGCTCTGTGGCGGTTTCTTCCAGACGTCGTTCACTTGGATACCCACCTCTGGGTGCTTTCGGCCAGGGATACCCCGGAGGCTCGGGACCCAGTGAGTAGGACTCGGGGAGCGTTGAAGGCAGGGGTTCAGAGGGGCGTCAGTTACCCCCAAGCTACAAGAAATAATTAAACTACTGTTTATTACCCTATAATTAAAGAAAAATTACAATTATACTTTTAATACAAATATTTCACGTTTAAGAAGTAAAATATGATTTTCGTTTAGGCTAAATGTGTCGTTAAAACTCAGGTGAAAATTTGGAAAGCTACTTCAGGATATCTTCCTGCCCCAAGCAGAAACTCAAATAACACTCTTGGTTGAAGGTATTCAAACTGGAAACATTAGGGACCCCGTTCGTGCTTGCGCCCGTCGTCATCCGGATCTCGTCGCCTTCGGGTCTCTCCCCTTAACCCCCCTCGGTAGGAGCACAAGGGGCCGAATGGCCCACGTACGTTGCTCTGCTCCGGTTTCGGGGGACCCTTCCGTACCTCGGTACCTTTAAATTATAATTCCTTAACGTCATTTAAGTGCTACCTAAGTAACTAAGTTGTTAATAAAGTGCACATTTTTTGGAGATTTCCTATATTAACTTAAATTTCTATACTTTGCGAAAGAATTACATCCATGAATATTCTGTTATCATCTGTTCATATTTCCTATTTAACATCTTTACTTGTTCTCTCGTCATTTAGATAATACCAACATAACTGATGTGTCGCTTCATTACATACATCAGTGTGTAGTTTTCATTACGCAAGCCTATCCACACGAATGGGATTTTGCCGTCACATTCGGTGATAGGATGAAATCTATAATGTGACTTTGCCCAGTTTTTCAACTGCCACTTCTCTAAGTTCTCAATGCCACTTCACTGTTTTTATCGAAACAAGACTGGTTCACCTCATCTAGACGCAAACTACGTGATTCCTATCCCCTTCCCATTTATGTGTATCCTCTCACACATTTCAAGCGCCATTATCAAGTTCTCCTGTGTCGCCTACGTCTCGGACATACTGCTCTTCTGTTCGGTGATCTTCCGCCAATGTAGAACTATTGTCTTTCTGAACTTACCGTCACTCACACTTTCATCAGCTACCGTTTTTACAACGTTGCTAGGACTAGATGCAAAATACGTACAACCATCCTAACTGCCCTTGGTGATCTAGCTTTCTCCAAGAATGTGTTAAACTTTACTAATGTAACACAATTATGTAAGGATTTGTAAAAATTATTGTAGTCGCGATTTGAACCTTGTTGTTAAAGCGACCTTAAATAAATAACACAACTGTTTTATGTAGTTCAACTTCGCTGGGACTTCACTTAGTTCATACTGTCACTTCACTAATGTGAACTACTTCAGTGTCCTTGTCACTTCACTTTCCTTCTTGACGTAACATTGTAATGCAATATGCACGACGTAGACACTTTTTTCGGACGCTTCACTCGCAGGGGAGTCAAACACAAGACTTCTACATCCCCTCGCATCATCACGTCACAGCAGTCATCACCAACTCACTTGTAGAACCACACTTGATGTCAAACCAGAAACGCGCACGCTAGCTCGCTCTTTAACTAACCGATTCAATTGGCTCCCTCTCTCGCGAAAACACTCGCGTATGTAGCCAATGAAATCTTCCACAGAACATGCTAGAAGGCCAGTTATATGTTCTGGAGGTGGGGAAAGGAAACTTCCAGAAAATTCTGGTTATCCGCCGATATCGCTTCTGGTATTTAGGTGGGCGCGAGCGTTGCTTATCTCTGTTTACCTCCAACTTCCCGGCGCCGTATATTAACTTTGTACTTGCAGACGTTGGTACCTACGGACGACAAAGCGAGATTAATTGGTGTTCTGCAGTAGTATATGCACCTAAACGATTTGCAAGGGCTGTAATTTAGATTATGAACTTGTATGTGTTTTATAGCATGATGGAAGTTTTGTGAAGGGGGTTTGACTTTTTGTTGAGACTGTCGTGAATACTCGTAAATATACTCACACGTACACCTTGGAGAGTGAAGCAGTTGCCCCATAGAGATATCGCATAAAGTAAAACCAAAACTGTGTTCATACTCGTTCAAGCAGTACAGTTAGTCATGGTGTAACGACTAAGTAAAAAGTAGTTGAAGACCACTGAAATACTGATACTGCGTGTAACAGTGCGATATTGTAACTTGCTCAGTTTTTAAACTGTTACTTTTCTCAGTTCTCATTGTTACTGTTTCGTGTTTATGTAGTTCACCTTTATTAATGTCACTTCACTAAGGTGAACTAGTTCAATTCTCTGTCACTTCACTTCCTTCGTGATGTAACCTCTTCACCCGGACGGTTCACTTCCACTCGGCAGTCGAACCTCCATAACCCTTCGCTCTTCAGTAGTACTCCCTGAGCGTCAGAGCAACCGTCACCAACTCGCTCGGAGATTCCCTCTTGATGTCGCACCACAAATGTAGTCGCTAACTTGCTCGCCTTACTCGACAAATTTCCTCAGCTTGCAATGACTGCCTCTCGCAAGAGCGCTCGCTTATATAGTCAATGGAATCTTTCCACAAGGTTCTCGCACGTTCTAGAACTATTTCGAACGTACTTCGATATCTTGGAGGAGAGGGGGCAGAAATAGCTTCCGAAAGCCGATATCAAACCCGGTGTCGACGCTGACGAACGGAGTTAGTTTTTTACGCGATAACCTTGGGCCTAAGCCACTGTGCCGCAATATGCAAGTAATATCCCGTACTTCCCATTAAAAATAATCTGATACTTTACATCCACATGACTTTCTCTACCTGCTATAGCTTATTTTCATATATCTGGTTTCTGCAAATATTCTTACGAAAGCTTAGTTTTCTACCTACTTGATGTTAACTGAGATAACTTAAGCCTTACAGAAATGCTTTCACTACACATTTTGTTGAAGGTACAAGGTGGACAGAGGAAACAGAATCGATAGTCAGATGTTTGAAAACCGAATCTCTATATGGTGACTTAAAAATTTGATGCTGCTTTTATGACATCACGAGAAACAACCAAAAATAAATTACTTATACACTTATTAATATACTCTTAAGAAAAAAAACTAGCATTGAAAAATTAAAACCAATATTAACAGATACTTAGGAAATGGCTAATGCTACAAGAACATTATTTGAAATCAATTATGTCTTTTAAATGTTTTGTATATTACGATGTGTTTCTATTTCTTATGGTTTATCAGTTATACAAAATTATACGTAACTCCCTCCGATTGAAGAGGACTTCACAGGTTATTTTTAGAAAATTCAATATATTTGTACATTTCTTTTGTCGTGAAAATATCCTAAGATATAATATTTTAACCAAAACCATTAATAAAATGTAATAAAATCTTTGTTTTTCTCAACAAAAACATTTTCCATATAAAGAAATATTCGAGTATTTCGGGGTTGGAAAACTTTCTCGCAAACTACGCGTCTCATCCTTAGAAGATACTGAAATTAAATGCCACGTTTGGTATTTATATGGCACTATTTTTTTAACTATGCTGTTCCACACACACTAGCACACATATTCTTACAAACTCATTGACACACGATGGATCTTTATCTAAAAATGCTTTTTTTGTTTTCAAGGACCTCAGAACATACATTTCCGATGAAACCTCCACAACAACTTCTTTAATAGAATACAATATTACTTCTACTTCCTGTAAGTATGTAGTAGAAAAAGTAATATAGGTATTATATTGAATAACTATATAAAGAGAGAAAAGTGTGGTTTACCTCGAGAAAAAGTAGTAATAATTTCACTTGAATTATTATATTACTATTTATTTTAGCAGGCTTACAGCAACCATCAAGAAGCATATAATTACAGCTACGAGTATTAAAAGAGCTAATAATTTGCCACTAAATATATTTGAATTAAGAAAACCAGCATTTAAAAAGGTTTATCTAGTTGACTCGTTAATTAATGAGCCTGCCAGAGATAACCCTTTTGAATACCGCCATATTAATAAAGACCTTTATTCAACTGATGAATGTTTCCAAATGAAACTGATTTAAATTGTAAATGTTATTGATGTTCTTATATTGGCAACGCCAATTGTACAAAACTAGTGCTCAGAGGTAGTAATATATACAAATACAAATTGTATTAGAACCTGACTGTTAAAACCGTTTACAAAAATTGATATATGTATATTATTCATTTGTTTTGCTGATAGCAGAACACTATTAGCATAACTTGGAAAATTATCTTGATCCAGAAGCGTGCTTCATCTTTGTGTTCCCCGCTGAGTAAACACTCTCCTGAGAAACCTCATATTTCACATCTGTGGTGCTAACAAGATGTGAAGTAAGCTCAGATTAAGCAACCACCTAGCGGAGGAAAACGGAATTATTCATAGTCTGCTGCTCAACTTCATTTCTTGTACACAGTCGCATGCATATGCTCATTTATAAACATAAACTCGCAGCATTTAATGTCACTTAATCTATTAACTCGGAGCAAAATTCGTCTCGGATTTATGTTGAAAACATTTGCATAGCGCTGAATGGATTTAATTCTCAAAGGTTTGTTTGTGTCGTAAATGATGAATTTAATAGGTTTATTATGTAGAATTTAGATAACGGTGTATTGTTATTGCACCAAATTGAAATATGAGTGTATCAATGTATAGCGCGAGGAATTAAGTATAGGCCGGTAGATACGTATATGCATTATTTAAATGTATACTTGTGAGACACTCTTTTGAGTGTGATCGGCAAAAGAATATTACTCAGTCACAGAATCTCTGTAATTAAGCATAATTTAAACTATATACAACGTTTAATAAAACCGTTAATTTTGAAGAAACGCTGTGAAAACAAAGACGGCAACATGCATGTAATTTAACTTCACAATTCTGGATTCAACCAGTTTAAAATATCCAGCTCCATTAGCAAGCTCAAACTCGGCTCGCTCAGTTAGAAGACATGCGTTATTTAAACTGATAGGTTTTCCATAACCATATAATATGTCGACATATACTTTTTAAAAATCTGAAATGACTGATTTAATGATAAGCTTTTCCTTTCAAACTGTAAAATTCCGAGGTTTTCAGCAATCATACTGTTGCTGATGCTGCTATGCAAAAGCCCAAAGTAAGTTTTTTCATAAATATAAAAACTTTAAGGTAATAAAACACAAGCGCAATATTAACCATATCGTAATTAAGCGCTCTATGCATAATGATAATCCATTTCATTCTAACTTACTGTTGTAAAATTTCAAAGGTGTTGGAATTTTTTATTTCCTCTTATTTCTGTTGGTGGGTTACGGCTCTTATATTCAGTGCTGCGTTCGAAATCCCCTTTGATCAGTCCGGCTATTGATTTGAGGGTTTTTATATATAGAAATTTTACTCTGGCCACGGTACAAATGTTCTGCAGAGCTAGTTCAATGCGCTCAAAAATATACATCAAGAAATAAAAATAAACGTAGTTTTAGGAAATCGACATCTATCACATGAAAGAGAGCTTCATAAGATAAGAATGCAGTCTGTTTCCTATATTATTTAATACCTATATAAACGACTTTTTTTCCAAAACTAGAAAAGTACAATTTGGAATAAATTAAATAATAATGACACACTAAACATACTACACTCTACGGATGACATGGTGTTAATTCAAGACAGTGGAAACTAATTTCCACTATCTTGAATAAGTTACCGAAATTGACTCAGCATTATAGTCCTAACTCTTCAGTGTATCAATCAAAGATAGTGTCATCCATAGGAAAATATTTCCGGAATAATAGTCAACACTTTAAAAAGAAAATTCCGAAAAGAAACTAACTTGCAATCTTACAAGACAATAGCACTTCCTGTTTTACTACATTATTTGGAGACATGGACTATAAAAAAGAGAGATTGGAACCCTGCAAGCGGAAGTAAAGAATACCTCCGAGACTAAATCGAATTATAACATGAAGATTAAAGAATAGAATTAGGTGTATTTAGGCTAAACGAAAAAATACTAACAAATAAAAAGGGAAAGGTTATTTAAAAGTGTGGAAATACCCGTATTGCGATTCATATACTTAATATATATAAACCCTCAGGCTACAAAATACGGGAAGACCGGCAAAATTATGGAAAGAAACACGAGGTTTGAAAAGGAGATCTGTCCTAAATCATGATGGTGATAATATATGATTGCTTTAATAAAATATACTCTTTTTTATAATCACAAGAAGGAGTGCCCAAAGTGATGACAAGTTCCCTGTATTAAAATCTGCTGTGTGGACACAATATTAAAACGCCATCACTCGGTTCCAGGTGACATGGCAGGAACGTTTTTGGAATATGATTTCGTTCCATCTTCAGCTGAGTGATGCCGTTTTAATATTGTGTCGGCACAGGAAGTTTTAATACAAGACTCTTTGTCATTCTTCCACAGAGTGTCTGCAGAATAACAGCAAAAGTAACAACAATAACGTCGAAAAGTCAAACTGATCTCAAGTATCTTCTATATGATTCCAACATGTTTGTATTCTGATATTCTCTTTCCTCTTTAACGGATTACTCTCCTCTTTGTGGCACTTACACCCCCAAGAACTTACGAGCCAATGCCTTAGGTCAGTAGCCTGTTGAGGAGCAAGCAAACTCTAGATGACAGCATATCCAGGATGGTTGATCAGCCCAATGCCTGTTATGGCGGTGAAGAAGGAAATGAAATACGGTGATGAAAGAGAGAAGGAAAAGCCGCGGATCAAATTATCCAACCCAGCATTCACCTAGCGACCGAGGAAAACTGCGAAAAACGTTCGGGCAGAATGGCCCGCCCCGGGAGTTTCAACCCGGTACCTCAGGAAAGCAGGCCACAGACGTTACCACCGGAGCCATCCCGCTCGATATTCTGTAAATCCACTTACTCTTTTAGCTGCATAGGAAACAACGGCTTTTATTACCATCTAGTACATAAACGCTTTCAAAATAAGTATAATGCTAGCTACCTGCTTCACTACTGAGGGCCCCAGAATCCCTATGTAAAGTATGTTAGAATTGAATTTTGTATTTTATATACAAGATACTCATTACACGCTTAATGAACCCAGCGGAATAGCTCAGAACGGCATCTGGACCCGAATTTGGGAGATTCCGGGTTCGATTCCCGGTAGCCGCCCAATCTAAACATGGGGTTTTTCGTAGTTTTCCCCTCGTCGCTTAGGCGAATGCCATGATTTCTCCTTTCCCACATTTCATCTGATTTCGTCATTCCCTTTCAGGTGTGTTTTCAGGTCCTACGGTGCAAGTGATGTCGGGGATGCTTGTGTGTTGCAAAGACATTCCCCTAAACGCCATGGTGCGTTGTTCCGCCAGTTAGGGTCGCTTCGTCGCCCTTTCTCGGGGTTTTTCGCCTCTATGTTCAAACTGGAAATATTAGGACTTCTGCGCGTCTCTGTGGTTCGGACTGCCTGCGGATCTGAGACGTCTTACGGCTCCTTCAACTTATCTCTGTCTCTCGGGCGGCGTAGTCACAATAGATCAAGCTGGTCGCAGAGCGCGAGATGTCCCCCCCTCCGATACACACAGCCTACACCCCACACGCTTAATGAAACAATATTCAATACTGCCATCAGTTTAAAAGGGCTCGCTGTTTCACAGCAAATTTTCATGATCCTACACCAAACGCATCATGACAATCTAACCAGTTAATAGCAATACAGAAGTTTGCCTGTTTTCAAATGCGTAAGTGACATGATACTTCGAAATAAAGGGTTTGCTCTAACTTTGTAAAATATGAGACACATTGGAAAGGTAGAAAAATTCAATGTCATAGCCGGTATTTGAACGGCGATCTGACCAACTGAACTACCACGCAATGCCAGCACGTCATTAAGTTCCCCAACTAACTCGCAGTGTTCCCGGTAAATCATAAGGATTTCTCAAAATCATTTTGAAGTGATATACTTTAATGTCGACTTACGTCGCCTTAAGTACTTTAAATCCCGGCTTCGTAGTTTAACCAACTGCAATGAATCACATTGTCTTGTAGAGGATTTCAGAAACGCTTTTCAAAACTGGACTGCCTAAGCGAAGCAAACTCAAAAATTAAATCCAATATAAAAGGGAAAAATTCGAAAAGGGAAATTGTTGAGTGTATGGGTGCTCGAGTAGTTGTAGCGTTCACCAGTAAAGTCTCCAAGAGACCAAAACTTGCAGTATCACTAGGGAAAGTTACAAAGTTACTAAAATATTGGCCATACAAAACAGGAATATAAATTAAAAAATGTAATTTCCAGGATAATCGTTACTTCAGCAATTTAACATCGGATATTCACCCCATATATTTTAAAGCATTAGAACGTATGTGCCTCAGACCAACCATGAGGGGACTGGAGCTTCTGTAGATGTTTCTGTTTGTATTCACTTTTCTTATGTTTTCTAATCGCGTGATTAGATAAACATTGTAGATGGAGATAGGAGGTATTTTAAATTGTTTAATCATTTGATTTTTTAATGTTTAACTTAGCCAATCAATATTTCCGAAAATCACTGATTTTACCAGAAAGTGCTGAAAACTAAATTTACTATATATCGATCAATCTTCTGCATTTAATAATAAAATCAAGCCAGGTGCTTTACTACTATTCTCAGCATCATCAAATATCATGGTTTAGATCCTTTTTTATCTGTTCCAGCACTTTAAATTTTTATTTTATAAATCTTCCTAAATTAGATCAAACAGAATAAAAGTTTAAGGTTTTATATATATCAGGTGGTCCAAACAAGCTGTCCGTTGCAGTTTTATGTTTCCCGCACTTATAGGTGCAAAATAAGTTGCCGCATCTCTGCTGTTCAAAGGGACAGTGCAGTTACAAACCGAAAGGTCACTGAGGTAGTGTTGTTGTCTGCAGGTGTTTACGTGGTAGTTCGAACTGATAAGTGTCGCGTGGTCACCCGCATGCATTTCGAGTCAGATCATTCAGACAAAAAGGTGACCTTCACCAATAATTAACACAAGATACGATTACGAAAGGTACCAAAATGAGGCTTGGGCTCGAATGCTGTGTGTGAACATTTTCAGATGTGGCATCTGTCTTCGGCACACTTTGGGGGGGCGTACAGAAATAATATTAAGAAATTATGGATCATATCAGATGGAACTTGGGTCTGAGAGGCCCTTACATCAATTCTCTACAAATGTTTCTGTCATACCAAATGTTTTTGTGGGCATGTTTTTACACATTCTTATTATGAATAATGCACTAATAGGAAATAATTTCATTCTAACATGGATACATAAATGTAATAAAATAGAATTGTGTTTAACATTGTTAACTTTGCGGCACCAATTGGTGCCATATAGTTGTACTGATTGTAGAGCAACTGTCATGGATGGCCTAACACGTGTGCTGAATTTTGCGTCGTTATAAGCGATAGTCAAATATTTTAACGCTGGTTGCTATGTGGCGCATTTCATTCTCTAACGGCAATCCTGAATTCTTGTAACTGAGCGAATTGCTTATTAACTAACCGATAACACCTCCACACACATAGGTACTCACACATTCAAATATCAGACTCCGGGCATGCTGTGAAATGGTTTTGTTTAAAGACAACTTTCTGGAGTCTAACCGGGAATCGAATCCGGAACACCTCATATAGCAGGCAGTACCAAATGAGTTCTGGGACCAGTACTATCAGCTATAGTGTTCGTTTGCAAGTATTGGTCTTTCATTTAGCGGTCTCCTCTCTGTCGGTATGGAGTCCCCTTTGTAATTCTGCTTAGGCAAACATTTTGGCATCCGCATTATCAGGTATAAACTAACTTCAACTACGGACGGTTTGTGTGGTCCATCTGGTAATATACTAGATAATAATAATAATAATAATAATAATAATAATAATAATAATAATAATGCACGAAATTTAAGTACTTATAAATAAATATATGTGGTATTATGCCTTATATAAATGTTTGTTAAAATAGCCACTTGTTTCCTGAGAGTGGTTTAGGTCACGTCAATAGCAGTAATAATAGTAATAAGAATAAGAATAATAGTTACTGGTTTCATCTTTAGCTGGTAGTCCTCACCGTCTATCTCCTTGTGGATTATAATTTAAAAATATATGAGACAGCCTTTCTTCATTCATTATACTAGCATATTCAAACCATTTTCTTGTATTTTAGTTACTACACTGACTATTTGTAAGTCTTTGTGGAAATCTTCATTTTTTTTCTTATCTATTCTCCCACATGTACAAGTTTCATTTGTGCTCTTCCAGTTCGCTTTAATATATTTTTAATGGCAGTTCAAAATTTCAACCTAAAACAGAACATATATACCCATAAGTTTATAACATTTGAAGATGCTTTCTCTGCGGACTTCCTTTGCTAATGTTCTTCTAGTTTCACCACAAATATATTGAAACAAATTTTGTTGTCTGTAAACATATTTTGTCCTTTCATTGCCCATGAAAGCTCCTAATTCTGTTATTGCTCCTGTTCTGTTATAAGACTGGTTACTACTATTTTTGCTCTTATTGGATTATTTCCATGGAACGCGATTACTTCAATTTTACGTATTATATTTGCAGATTATATTCAGTAGCATTTTTTTATTTTGCTTTCTGAAAAATGGCTGTTTACTATATTCTATTTTTGCGCCTCTTTTGTTGTCAATTCTGTTTACTGCTGTCAACCTAAAAACTCATACATCAACACTTACACAAATACCCGTGCCTAAGATAGGACTCAAACCCACAGTCCTCCACAAGGCGGAACACAAAGGCGAGCGCTGTAGTGGCCACGACTGCAAGGACCAGAAATCCTCTACAAGCAACCAAGCATTTGCAAGTGATAAGCTCACAGCTCACAGAGCATAACTTCTCGTAATGGAATTGCTTGGGAATGTGCGGAAGTACATAGGTTTAAAACAAATAACGGCATTACATTAAATTAAATAATACAAATTCCTGATCTACTTAAGAAGTGAAGCATTCATCCCTACTACGCTACTGTACGCAAAGAAGTGTAAACATCTTACGCGCATAGTCTTACACTTGTGTGCTCTAATTTATTATTTCCCCAAATATTCTACAATACGTGGCATTGCGCTTATTTTATAGTGCCTCTAAACCCAATATCTTTGTAACCAGGTACGTAAATATTATTGCACAGAGTTTTCCGAATAAATTTTGTTTCCAATATCTTCTATGCCCTGGGGATACATATTGGATAAACAAACAGTGAAAGCTTTATTTTGCTTAAACATTCTATTATAATATTATCCCAGTTTAAGTTATTTCAACAGTATCCTATTATTAAAAATCAACATATCGTATATTGTAGTACAGATTACAGTAGGGTATGTGATGTTTTTCTTTTGGAAAGCTGCATTTGTATGGATAGAAGTGCCTCCAATAAATGTAATTAATCGTTAGATATGTCTATATTATTGTTCTTTTTTATTTTAGTGGTAAATATCCGGATGTTAGCATGAAGTAGAAAAAGCTATGGAACAGATATGAATTAATGCAATTGGGTCAGTTTTATTGAAACTGCAGCTTATACACAATCTTCCCAGTTTTCCATTCTGAAATAACAGAAAGAGTGCTCGAATTTATACTCCTGAACACACAGTAATGGTTATTGCGCGTTTAAATTAAAGATAGAACACTAGTGCAATTCTAAGTCGACTATAAAGCGAAAAGTAAATATTTTAGTTACCAAACGTTATGAACAGATAAGTAAGTAATGGGATAATTGCATTGACTCCGAGATCAAGGAACGACAATGCTGGTTGGAGTTCTCAACAGAACTAATTTTATTTATATAGTTTTAATAAACTCTATTAAAAAACTAAGAACAATAAAAAATAAGATTTACGGATTTATTTATTCCCTGTATTCAACCTTTAATTACTTCTTATTTCTATATTTGTTATTCTCTCTCTCTCATCTGTTCATATATTGACACACTAAATTTTTAATTACAGCTTACGTTTTAGTGACGGATGTGCTTGCAACTTAAGTTTTCCCTTGCATTGCGCAGTTATTTTTACGCATCCTCCACACATTCCTACTATTTCTCTGACCCGTTGTCCAAATGTCACTTATATTATCCAAGTTTTTCTTTTCATTCTGATACCTATATACAATTCCTTCTCATTTCCAAATGTACATGGTAGCAGATTCGCATAGTAATATTATAGATGCTTGAATAAATCGCATCCAATGTGCATGAAATGCTCTGATTTTTTCCTTTGACGTCTGTCTCTGCATTTGGCTGTGACCCACGTAACCACAAAAATTTATTTAGTAAATCTGGGCCTCAGCGGATCCATTTCCCCCTTGTTTCCAGCACCATATTTCCGCCCTGTGCATCATCACGAATTTATAGGTCATATTTGGAATTCTACTGCACTAAGCATATTCTGTGGTCATATAGAGGCTCTGGTTACTTGAAAATTCGGGCAACGAGGTTGACTTTCTTCCCTCCAAATATAGATGTCTGGTAAAACTTCTAATAATTTCTAAAGGGAAAATGTTGATAAAATAATAATGCGAATCAATGTATCTACAGGTTGGTAAGTTTTTGTACTTGGAAGGATTGGAAGGAAACTTAATTACGCCTTTTTAAATGCCTGCCTTGCAAAGTAATTTTGAAGTTATTTTTCTGCACCATATATGCCATACGTTTACTCACATTTAAATGTTATAGGATGCTGCTATATTTATTACTAAATACTAACAATGAATGTTAGTATTAACGTCTTTTTTATTTTTAAAATCAACCGAAATAATTTTGTCAAGTCTTTCATACATTGTCTACTCAAGTATGGATCTGCTGATAAATTAAACACATTTCAATGATGATAAACCTTATTTCTGGCCTCTTTATTCTGCAAAACAGGACATAAATTATAAAACAATAATAGCTAATTTCTAGTACCACCCCCGAATAAGTTCAAGGTATAATTCCTCATAAATAGACATACATAGAATTAGTTGTGTATAAAATGTATTTTATTATAATAAAGTGCTGTTGACTAACATTTTATTCCTGACGATAAAAGCAATAAATATACTATTTTTGAATAAGCAATAAATGTACTATAATTTTAAGTTATAAGAGCTGATTTTGCTGTACAAATTTCATAATAGCTTACACTCACATTTCAAAGATAAAGAGCGTTGTGATAAAATAGTTTTATAAACAAACAACGTTAATAAAACTAATTTAAAGCATATAAAATAGTTTTTGTTAATAACTTCCTTCCTGATCATACTTCTACTTCTGTTTAATGCTTTTTTAATTTAAAACGCTTTAGTGCTGTAAAATGGATAGTTTTATCATTGTACTGTATAAGTTTCTACCAAAAGTTACTGTGGTTGTTAGACATTTAGCTTCAAATAAGCACCCAAGATAGATGGTTTAGCTTTGTAGTATAATAATTTACCAATAAGCTTCAGTCATTTACTCGCAATTTTTATATTCACATTTTATACCTAATCCTTCATTTCTTGCTGCAACAACAACAGTAATCGTGTAAACGCTGGCAAATTACCAAACATCTCGTCTCAGTCGATAGGATGTTGAGAGGTTGTTAACATGTTAATCATTTATACTGCCATCTATTGACAGGAATAATTCACAAGCGTATATGCACTTACCTTTCTCGGCTACAGAAGTCATGACTATGAGATGCACCAATATGGCCACCCCCAAGAGGGATAATGTTCTCGACAGCGCCCATTGGACCATGGCGGTTGTCTTGGTGACTGGCGTTGTCCTCGACTTCTTGATATCGACGCCCGCAGCTGATGCAGTCCGGGTGCCCAGATACATGGGGGTGGAGAAGGGAATAACCTCCGCTTTTGTTCTGCAGTTAAGTCACCCCCACACTTCTTACAATGCTTTAATCACACATAAAGTTCACCACGAGCTCGACAAATCAATATGCAAACACTCCAGACGAACCTCTCTAAATTTAACGCTACATGAACTTGCTATTTTGTTAACCGACTAGGGGAAAAGCGCTTTTTACCAGAGAACAAAGTAAAGTAGAATAATATTTTTACTAGAAGATCCTAAGAGCTATCTTCTTTGTCTCACTGTTAAAAGTGCCAAGTTTACCTCCTTCTATCTCAACAGAATGAAAAGAAAAAGCGAAGTGCGGAAGGAAAGAGAGAAAGAGGAAGAAATATAAAGTTTTCCTTAGTTTGTTTCGCAAGAGAGACTGAGAGAACACGAACAGCACTCCAAATCTGAGAAAATGCAATATACGTGTGTACGATTCTCCTATTAACTTAATGAAGCCGTGTTTCTTGAAAGCAGAAACTCTCTTGTGCTTCCGGATAAGGTGGAAGTTGTTGATGGTGGTTTCGGAGTTTCTGATGGAGATGGCATGATTCAGTTTCCACCATTCCTTTCTTAACCTCGAGCAGTTCCAGTTTCTCACAGAAGAGAAGGAGCGCGGCTAATTATGAAACTTGCATGTACTATCCCCTCAACCCTTCAGGGGGTGTTAGCAAAGAAGTTGCAAACTATAACCTCAACCGCCACATACTCTTCTTCGTCACAACAGCGATGTCACATGCACCTTTCGGACTCCATTTTTGGAACATTGGTTTTCAATTCGAGCGAAGATTCTTCCGTCGGTGCTCCTTCATCCGTTAACACATCGAACGCGAGGAAACCTGTAAGAGAGCAGAAAAAGACAAAAGTAAAAATTGTGCCCATCAAGCGAGTAATGTTATCAATAGAAGCATCATTGGAACAAATTGATTTACAATAAAGCGGAAAAAGTCACAGAAAACCCCCAAAACTGCCGTGAAATACACACAATCCTATTTTTCCCTTTCTAGCAGTATTTTAAGAACATACAGAATGAAATTGAAAATGAATAGATGTACACGAGTTACTATAACACCATAAGGAAGGGCGTGGAAAAAAGGTTTCGTCAGAAAAATACAACAATTATTATTTCTGTACATCCTACTCCCTTGTACAATTCAGTTCGTTTAAATTCTATAAGTTAAACATTTATAAAGGTCAGCATACGTATTCTTGCACTTAGTGGAACTAAACCCTTCATTTCTCCAAGTCATTATCTTATTTATTTTATTCTACTAACATAGGAAATACTCATTTTAAGAGAGTTTCCGTTTTAAATTCGCACAACTATTTATAAATATATTTAAAGCTTGCTAGTGTGTATGGACTTGTGTTAATATTGTAAAACTTATTCCAAATTTCATAATTAAAATAATTTACATCGTAAATCATGCTTTAGGATATATGCATTATAATCCAACGCTTCGAAACACTATTATTCGCTCCTTTTCAGGGATCTGTCGCCCAAATTGGCGCGTTTCGAAGACAATTGCTGCATAGTGCGTAAGGAGAGGGAATGGTGGGGTGGGACGGGGTGAAATCTATTTTGTTAGATGTCTTTAGCAACCGTAATTCTTAAGACATTTTCAAGCCGTAATCTACTTAAATTAATTGTAGTGACGAAAACAAAATAGTAATTTTTTCGTTTTTAAGTGTTCCCTAAATAACGTATACTGTCTGAACTTGTGCGCCGTTTTATGAACATAAATATTTTGTACTGCAAAAAGAATTTCAGGTTTTATTTCTTAATTTTCAATCTTGAATGCACTTTTGGAAAAACAGTAGAAAACTCATGTGATACATTTACATGACTTTCTCTACCCTGAAAGGGGATATACCACACATGTACATACATATTGTACATAATAATATAATTCACCGAGAAAGATGTTAGCAGCCAAGAAATGTAAAAAGCACATTGTAACATAGATAAGTAATGGACGGGCGAGCTAGCTAATCCCAAGAAAAAGGTAATTTTAGGTAGAGCCCATCTTTCACCAAGCTAATGAGAAGAGAACTGCTAGCAATAAGGAGAAATAGAAAGAGACAGATATAGAAAGGAAAGAGACAGAGATATTGATCTGCTTCCGGGCGTGTCACTGGGACGCATATGCAAAAAACTTTGGAGCAGAATATTTTCATATACAATATGGTAACACGGTCTGAGGATCAATTATAAATGTCGTTACATTTTGAGGAGCGCAGGGGAGCGTCACTAGGCTTAGGTATAAAAAGGGCAAGAAAGCCCCTCGTTGATACACAGTGATACTCTCTGGACGACGGATGCACATGTGTGTATTGTGTATATGGGTGAGAAGCGTGTGCAGTTAGACTAGGCTCTAATTATTATTATGGTTTTTTTTTAAAAAGCAAAGTATTTATTTATCCCTTTAGTCTACTACTTTGAATGCTTACAGTCAACTCTCCTAGGAATTTTGCTACAAATCAGAAATTTTCGCCTTCTTATCAGTTAAGCAATATGTTTTATTCCCCACTGAGTCAAAACATGTTTTCAAAACGAGTAGAGTACAAAAGTTGGAATCTTATGCACTTCATATTTCAATGTATTTATTATGTGTAATAAGAGTAAAAATTATAATATTAAAAATAATAAATCTGATTTTAAATGCAAGATAACACTCGCAAATTCTTGGATATATTTGCAGGACGTAAGTATGGTCAGTTTTAATACGAATGAGATTACCCAATGCTATACCGTATTTATGCACATATATACCGTGCCTAGCTGTAGAAACGTTTTAGCACATTTCAGTCTTAATAGGTGTCGTTTCCTGGTTTCTTACTGCTAAATTCATTGATATTTAGTTCGTTGATTTGTGAATGTAGAGGTTATCAGTATAAATTTGTAAATAAATTAAAAAAGAAACTCCAAGTCAGATGAGCCAAAATCATCGTGCACGAAACGTAAGTAACACACTTGCTGCACCCGGCAAATACGAGGGCTGTCCCAGAAGCACACGACCTAACAAGGAAAACACAAAAATTTTGGGAAAAAGTATCTTTATTTCTATACATAGTCTCCTTTCAGCTCGATACACTTTTCCCAGCGATGTTCAATAGCTTCGATGTTTATAGAGAAACGTCGAGTTCTGCAAAATAGCCATCAACTGCAAGCTCCACCTCTTCATTGTTGGCAAATCTTTTGCCACCAAGCCATTTCTTCAACTTTGGAACAGAAAATAATCAGAGGGGGTTAAATCTCGTGAATAGGGTGCTTGAGGAAGCAATTTGAGCTTTAACTCATTGATTTTGGCCATAGCGATAATGGATATGTGAACTGGTGCATTGTCTTAATGAAAAAAAATTATTTTTCGCTAAATGTGTCAGTTTTTGCTTGAGTTCATCATTTAAACGCTGCAATAAGTATGCATAATACTCCCCATTGATTGCTTTTCCTTTTTGAGGATAATCAATGAAAATTATTTCACGCGCATCCCAAAAAAACTGACGCCATAACCTTGCCTACTGATGGAACTGTCTTCGCCTTCTTCGAGCCGATTCTTCCCTTTCAATCCACTGTTTTGACTGTTCCTTCGTCTCAGGTGTGAAGTCATGGACCCATGTTTCATTTATGATTATGAATAGACGCAAAAAATCGGATTTATTGCAGCGAAACGTCGCCAAAGCTCGACTGAAACATCTTCACGACGCTGTTTTTGTTCCATTGTGAGTAAACGCGGCACCCATCATGCGCACATCTTTCTCATATCTAAATTTTCTGTCAGTATGCGATGTACACCATTTTTGAAGTGCCTACGATATCTGCTAGCTTGCGCACTTTTAGTCGATGATCATCTAATACCTTTTGTGGAGTTTCTTCACAATTTCTGGCGTGCTCCCCTCATTTGGTCGACCACTGCGATGTCCATCTTGGCAGCTCGTACGGCCTCGCTTAAACTCTTCCACCCAATATTTTACTGTTGTAAACGAAGGAGCAGACTCTCCCAGAGTAGAATCTAGCTCAGCTTTAATATTAGTTGGAAGTATTGTATCACATAACGATGACCGGTTTTATCTATGTTTACAAATTTGCTGAGAGTGTTCACTATTAATGGCTGCCAAACATTTACTAAACAACATAAAATCGTCAAACTTCAAACTTAAGCTTTATAATGTTGGTACTTTCTACCATAGTCATTTGTTTGAAACAACAATCACTATCTATACGTCAGATCGGGTACTTCTGGGACTGATACCGGTTTCACTCCGCAGTTCCAATGTTATGAATAGCGAAAATAATAGCCATGCGTTTCTCTCAAGCACTTCATTCTTAAAGTGCAACTTTCAACCCGTTTCGGTTCCCATTTCCATCGTGAGCAGCGGTATGCTCCATTCTAGCAGATGAATCTCTCCCCTTCTTCAACTCTTTAGGTCACTGCCATGCTTGACATACTGTCTAAACAACACTCTGAAACAATAAACACTCCGCACCTGACTCAACTTATAGTGTCACTGGGGTTGTGTTTATTTATGCAACGATGCCATGTTGACTGTTGCCACCACAAATAGATTCAACAAAACATTTCAGCTGAATTTGCATCTATGCGCTTAGAGGAATCATAAAATTCCGAAGCCAACTCTTTTCTAGAACTTTAATTTTAACACTTAATTGCATGAAATTTTATGTCAAAATATATCATAGAAGTAGATACCTTTCTTTCAGGTACACTACCAACAATACAAAAGAAAGAGAGTATAAATGAAGAGGGAGGAAATGAAGGTTAAAAATAAATCAGTTTTACACAAGGAAAAAGTCTTAGTACGTCTGAGTATGCAGTTCAAAGTAATACCCTTTCGTTATATTTATGAATTTCTTTGCCTAAACATACAACAACGAGATGCATGAAAGATAGTTCTTTCAGCACCTTCCAGTAATATATATAAATCCAAAAGGATGACGCTGTTTTGTTTAGAATTCAGTCTTTAAACGTTCAGTAGCAACTTTCCAATATATTTTCATTGAATGTGGTGTCAAATTTCAACAAAGTTCAATTGAATAACACACTAATCAATATATATTAGTACGAATTTAGTTGTTGCATGCTCTTTTCAAGCCTTAAACCTAATATTGAAACCTGAAACGTTTCATTCTGAGTTCCTTCTCTAAATCTAACTTCTTATCCAGAGCGCATCTCACGCTTAAAAGACAGTACAGGTTAAATAAGGCGCACTTTTACCACAAGGCTATAGTACGCTCGCAACTTTGGCGCGTAGCTGTGATCGGTGTGCCAATATAATGTTATTTTGTAAATGATATATCTTCAAGTAGTGAAATATTAAGACTATTGTAAGGCATTTAATTTTCACCTGCACTCTATCCCTCCGCTTTGTATTTTGTATTTTATAGGCATAGAAATATATATTGTCATATAAATATGGAGATATAAAAATAATAAAGGCTATATTTTGGCAGCGAATCATCATTCTTTATCCTTGACAAAGTTTCAGTCAGTGGATGGAATGTTTTCAAACAGATTGAACTATTCATCACTTCGCTTTGCTTAATTCCATCATATTGCGTCCCTAACGTCTTTTTGTTCACCCTATCCTTAGCGTCCTTAGAGGTTACTTAATTCGTTTCTGTTTTTACAGAACTGTTTCCGAATAGTACCCGATAGTATTAGTAGTTTCTGTTACTGTGAGGCAGTATTTTTAACACTTGAATTATATAATATATAATATTATATTGAAGCAATATGTATGTAATAATTTTTAAAAATGTATGTAACAGTCATTGCATATCCTTACATTATTGTAAACATGTTCAATAATATTATGTGAATGCATTACGTACTTTAATAATGTAAGAGCTGTGAGAATAATAAGTTTAACGTTGCTAAAGCCAAGTTATTAATGAAGTGTCTGAACATTTCAGTAAAACGTATAGTTATCTCTACATTCTCAAAAGCTTTTCTAATGATTTTATTTCAATTTGAGACGGTATCTACTACTAACCGAAAAAACGCTTAGCCGCTACTAACAAAGCTTAAATATTTTAAATATTGTTATTTAATTATTCATAAAAATGAAATTCTACCATCTTACAACAGAAATAAAATGATTTTAAAGATTTATATGTTACGATAATATATGTATGTTAATAATATTTCAAAAAACCAAAGCCAGAAGTATTTCATGCAAGTAGCTAGAAGACATAAGTTCCTATAGAGATTGTTACAATGTGAATTCAGTGTGAAAGAAAGCAACAAAACATATTCTGTGTTAACAATATTGTATGAACAACAATCAGTAAGCTTCTAGAACATTAGATAGCATAGCATTCGATAGGTATTCTTTGTTTATATGGCAGCCCTTAATTGAGGGAAGTGTTATAATTAATAATTAAAGCTAGTAAACGTTTATATAATATGTTAGTGGTATAGAGCAGCTTATAGGTTTATACATTAGATACGTCATTATACTATCCAATGGAAACCACATTCTCATACTCTTAGGCGTAGATAGACGCATCGCTGCGTCCGTTGCAAATTCACCAACGTAGAAGCTACACGTGATGCTATGTGAATTATCGTATAGAAGTGCTGTAATCATTAACCTTAGTGCAACAACAAGATCAGTATTATCCATCAAATGATATAATAATGTACTAATAACACTAATAATTAATAAGAGCAGTGAGTACATATAAAATATTTCGAGTGGAATGCGAATAAGTTTATCAGATTATATCACGTATAGGTGAAAGTGACCTACAAAGTTTCAATATATTTAATTATTAGTACTTTAAATCGTTTGTGTTACATTATTTACATAATCCTGATTTGTAATACCACACCCTGACAAGAGCGAAATGCCTCCTGCAAAATTATAGCTAGCCGAAGCAAATCAGACATTAACACACTAAAACATAACAACATTTAAGTATACATACATGAAAGACACACACCTGAAAATAATAAAAGTAATCTACATCAGCATTCAACACTGATTATCTGCATAACATCTTCCAGAAGGCACCAGATCAGCAGCATCTCTAAGAAGTTTATATAAAAATAGGTATCCCCTTCGAGAAGGGTACAGCGTTAAAATATAATGCTTTTTAGATATGGCATATGCCTTACATCCTAAATGTTTTGTAATTCTTTTTGTGACTGGTAAAATATAACTTATAGACCTATATATTGTTGAGTGTTGTTTATGCTTCTTGTATATAACAGAGAAGGTACTAATAAATATGATACAATCTCTTGGGAGTTTATTCCGAATGGTTTAAGGATTCTAGTAAAAGGATTAAAGCACACATTGTTACACATTAAGCACTATATAATTTGGACTATTTGCCTTTCTTCGGAACTGTAGTCATTCTATTTCTCTGCGCTTCTGGAGACGGGCGAAAAGCTCGAAATAAAAGACCTCTAGTGCATAATAGTGTATTTTAATCCTGTTTCTAGAACAAACTTGTACGCTACTCTAGTTCATACTCTTGTTTTGAATAGGTGTATAATAAATAATTTCTAATTCTCAGGTGTCGTATATTGTATATACAAATAATATGGGACACCTGAGAATTATAAATTGTTTTATAAACTTACATGATTGTTTTGGATTACTTATATTTATATATCGTTATAAGGGCTTTAAGTCATAAAGTATACCTTGAAAATGACATTTTTGGCAAATATAAAAATTAATGTTATTTTGTTTAGCTCAAAGCAATACTCTGTGCATCTAGGCTGCTGGAATCCTTTTCTAAATGCCGTTTAAAGGAATCATTATATTTTTATATTGTTTTTAATGTAATCTGTGGTTTAACGTTTCTCAGACCTGGAAAAATTCAGATTTCTAACGTTTCAAATACAAAATTGTGAATTTAAAATCTGCTTAAAGTTTCATTTCTAAACAAATTTAAAGTAAAAGCACAAAAAGTGTATACCTAAAAGATATATTATTTAACATGTGGTAACATGTTTATTCAGTTTGGAAAGAAAATTGCATTCGTTTTGTTTTATTTATTTAAGAAAAACTTCTGAAAAAAGTTTAAGAAGCAAATCAATAACAGTCTGTGGTTAAAAACCTAATGCCAATGTATAGGGACAATTCTAAGCAACAAGCTCCTAAATTAAATAAAACTGACTGATCTGTACAGTATCAAAATTATGATGTTTACTAATTTTGAAAACTTCTATAATTTTTATTTCTTGTTTGTTATATAAAATTGGTTTAATCTAAACACCTAATAAATTAATTTAAGTAATAAGACATATCGTTTTGGAAACGCGGAGTACCTACAGAAATATGCTTATACCAGTGTATAGTTTTCACTTAAAATTTATGTTTATAACAGTTGAAAGACGTATTGCTATACACCAGCACATACCCCCTTTCTCTATTCCTTTACAACAATACGAATAAATGTATTATTAGTTATAGTGAGATGCATTATAATGTTCCAACGATAACCTTCTAACTCCAGTATACCCTGAAATTAGCATATTCTGTTGTCGTGACGTTCCCAATAGGTACACCGGGAATAGGCAGTTTTAGAATCTCTGCTCCTTGGGTGTAATTTGAATTCAGGAAACTGTGAGGTCAGTGGAACAACCAAATCCTCACTCCAGAATTCGATTATGGGGCCCTACAGTTTACCTAACTGAAGACTTCTCCGTGTAACTGCATTTAGAGTGTTAGTGTTACCTGGCTTAAAGTGTGGGGAACGTGGGAATTGCAATTCTGCTTCGCTGAGATTGTTATCTAACGTGTTCCTCAAGCCAGAGCATTAATGTACGGTCCCATCTGTGTTGGAAAATATTACACTAGGCGCTATGAGCAGCGTGAAATACCTCCCTTGCTAATTTTAGATATTCCAAGTCAAAGTTGGTTACTGAACTGAAACTAAAAATCAGAAACAAATTGTTAAATTTTGTGTACTGCATCCACATCACTTTCTCTACCTACTCTCTTTTATAGCAGTTTGTTCCTCACTTTCTTACAAACATTAAACTTTCTGTCAAAGTAATCCTCTTCTTCTACTACTACTTCTTCTTCTATCTTCTGATATAGGTTATCCCAACCTGTTTCGGCTCAAAATTTCTGTTCTAACCATCTCTTCTTAGGTCTTCAAGGGTTTCGTCTACCTTAGGGTGGATAATTTAAGATAGCTTTAGGTATTCTGCTCCTTCTTTTGGTTGTTCCAGCTATGTAATAAAATTTATGTATTTTGTTGATATCTGTGTCATTGTCAACTGTTATCTCACATCCAAGAAATTGAATTTTGGTATTTGTTATATTGGTTTGTTTTCTAGGATTATTTTAGACGGAACTAAATTATTAGCCCTAAAGGCAGTACTTTCTTTTTTGCAGCTGAGATTACCACATTGTATTCTTTTATTAAAATGTTTAATTTAAATATCATCCTTTTTAGTGCTTCCTCACTTTTTGCTAATAAAACTTGATCACCTGCGAAAACCAGTGTTCGTACTGGCAGTGTTCCAAGACATATTCCTCCCTTTGTTTTTTTTCTTTCCATAACCTTATCATGTCATCTATAAAAAGTGTGGTTGACATTTGGCAACTTTGTCGTACTTCTCTTTTAATCACTACTGGTTCCCGCCGATTTATTTTTATTTTTGTCCCACTATGCATATTTTTACATTTATTAGTTGGAATGGCATTTCATTTCCAAGATGACCTCAAATTTCATTTTTGACACTTCATAAATTACCCTTAGTAAAAATATACATCCCCAAACTTAATGGCAACATTATGATGAATATATAGCTCATATGAAACACAATCTACATGGCAAACAAGACAAGGTATATAAATTTATTATAAATCTTAATTCTCAAGAAAAAGATACAGAAATTATCTTAAACCATATTAATTAGGATAAACGTTTGCATAAGTTGTTTCATTATAAAATGGCTGATGCGATAGAGAAATGTTTGAAAAACAGATCGCTCTTTGATGACTTTGAAATTCCCCTCGTTGCTTGATACCACGAGAAACAAACGAGTGGTGTTTTATCACGTCAACAAATGTCTCGAAAAATGTTTAGTACCATATAAAATATTTTACATTAATTGTGTTCTAAAGAAATCTATATTTCTGTGTAGTAAATTTCTCACTATTCCTTATTATTTGGCAATTATAATAAGTTTATTGAGAATAAAGACGACTTCACAGGATGTTCATACAAAATTCACGATCCTACTTGTACATATAACAAAACGTGCAATAAACCAGCGGAAGCTTTTATAAGAAGAATTTTCAGAAATGAGACAAAAATAAATAATGTTGGATAGAGGAAGCCAGCATGATGTAATATATACTCATTGCGGAATAGTTTATAATGTCAACACTAGTCCTGTCAGAGGTATTAGTGATATTATTGCGTTAAGTGTATTCGTTTTAAAATTTAATATTAATTTCAAAATTGCGATATAAGAGACTAATGCTTATTTCACATTATAAATTCAGACATCAATATAATTGATTTAAAATTTCACCTTAAGGTTCATGTATGAAAATTTGAGCGATGAAACCCATAGCAGTACAAGTAAAGCTTTCTGTCAACTAAATTTATTGCATGGATACAGTTTCTGCATGCACGTGTATTAAAGTAATCTGTAACAGCTTTTTTTCTATTTCTGTTCACTGAAAACCCCTTTATTTACAATACATAATAGGTAAATAACTGCAAACATTAGAAAATATTGTAAAGTTATAATAGTATTTTAATACACATGTAATTATTTTTATTTAATTTTCTCAATCCATTTGAGCTTGCGAAATAATGCAGAATAATAAATATAATATTAATATATTATAAATATAATAATATCAATATAAAATAGCTATGATGAATACAGAACAATATCGTGCTACAATTAGGCAACAACATTAAAATTAACATATAACTAAAAGAAAAACAATAAATTATTTTACTTATTAAGACTAATAAAATCAATAAGCCAACAAATTATGTGTTGCTAATACCATATACATGATTTCAAAAACTCCCTGTGGATTCCTTTATAATAGATTGTATAATAGTGTGCTGATTACTTTCACTTATTTTGTATTTATACCTCCAACTTACAATTCCCTGGTTATTGTACCACGTAATCCAAACAGAAAACTGTTACAGAAGTTTTATTTATATTGTAATACGCTTTAAAGTATAGGTTATTTATATTGTAACACTCTTTGAAGTATGGTACAGTGGGCTCATAAATTAATTGTTTTTCCTTGTTAACTTCTTGGAATTATTCCGCTCCAGTCTCAAATCTGATTGTTGAGTCAATTATCTCTGCTTCGGACATTTCCTGTTAATAGCTATGATGTTTATTTGCCCATTAATTCCTTTATCTGCCAAGCAGTGAACTTCTTCATATATTTCAAATTCGATTTCACGAAGGCTTTAGCTAGCAGTAATCGAACAGACTTATGACGTTTAATTCGTAACAGTTCTCCCAGAGAAGAACTCCCAAGCACGTGAGGAACTGATTCATACACACTGCAATGTTTGTGGTGGTTGGTTCTTGAAGACTGACCAAGAAGAGAACGAACTGGTACAACCATTGTATTCATATTAATGTTGTCTCTCCATTAAGAGCTGCTTAGGCCCTTTTTACTACATATAAAACTTATTTACTTTATATATGTTTCAAACAATCTGAGCATGTAAATACAATTTTCACATGAAACTATCCAAAATGTTTCTATAAAAGTTCGGGTTAATAAGTTGAAGAGGTTGTGCTTTTAAGAGAATGACTAAAGAAGCTAAGGGACTGATCTCTAGATGTCGACAAATCGTTTTGAATGGCCGATTAAATTGCTTATATCTTTTCAGTGTTATTTATACTATTCAAATTTTTAATGCAAGAAATTAAGATGATGATATTGCCACTACTTTGACCTGAATATGCAATTTGTATGAACCTACGAACTGTATAATTAGTGAACTAACTATAAATGTGAACTAGCTACGAACCTATTCGTTAATATTTTCAAGAGTATAATTTCACCTCCTTTCTCTGTTATATGGTGCAATCATGGAATTCGTCCAAAATTAAACCACCATACAGTTTCAACCACGTCTTAAGAATTAATAAAATGGAATTCAACGTTTCCAGAAAAATTCATCTCTCCTTCTCAGAGATCGCGCGACTGAATGGCGTGTATCGAAGCCGTTTGTTTTAAGAAGAGTATTGAGAAAAGGGCAGGGTGAGAGGAATGGGTGATACCTGTTCAATCAGATATTTTCTGTCATCTTCTCCCTAGTTAGAAGATTGTATCAGATACAAGCATGAAAATCTGTCATTCTTTACGCACAAAGTAGGTTTGTTTCCTATTATTTAACAACAATTGCTCTAAATATTTTAAAATTACATTAAGGATAAGGATTTTGGGATTTAGTTTCATCTTCTATACAAAGAAACTGAGAACAGCATTTATGTAGTAGGTTTCCTGTTGTACATAGTATTCGATTGAAAGTGATTTATTTTCATTGGATTTTATCGTATTACTTGTACTTTCCCATTGCCCGTCTATATATTATTGTTACTGTATTACTGTGAAGTTTCATTTTCTTTAATTATGCTACATTATTAGCGTGTTTATGAATGTCCAAGTTTTATTTTGTGAATAGGAATAAATTAACTCTAGGCAGCTCCCGAAGTAAAAATGTAAACTGCGAACGCTCTGTTTTAAAGAAAAAAATAAGGAACATGAAAATAAAAGAAGCTTATAACCGAGGAGAAAAAGCACTACAAATGTAGAAAACAAAAAGGTGGTGAAAACTGGCTAGAGAAAATAAAAAAGATTAAGAAACAAATCACAAAAAGTTCCCTTTTAAAAAATATACTCGCAAGTCTTTTCCAACATAATTATTTCGCTTCTTTCATCACCTTCGTTTCAGTGAAGTAGACAGTTCCATTCCTTTTTATGGAATAAATTACTTTACTAATAACCTTCCTTTCTTGGAATGCCCTAATTTGCATATAAACTACATTAAGAGAATCACATTTCTTATCTCCTGCAGTTGAAAAAACTATTTAAATGATAAATAATTATTCAAAAAATGCACCTGCTTAGTAAACATTAGCTGTGCACTTCAACCATTTTGCTGTCGTTTTCTTGCACTATTGTTCTTCTGGCTTATTGAGTTTTAGTAAGTTTTCTGTATGCTTCAAGGCTATCTTCAGAATGATTGCAGAAGCGTATCATCAGAAAGTTGCACACCCAACGGCTTAAACGAATATATATCCTTCATTATTAATTTGTTTGAAACAGCTATATAGAAAAGTTGTAAGCAAAAAAGACTTGACTTAACTTGACTCATGTAAAGATGGAGCCGGGTTATGGTTGCCATTTTAATAAGAGACTAGGTTATTAACTAAATTTTCCTGAGCAAAATGGTTACCCGTGTTTAACAACCCCAATAGTTCATGTTTTCCTACACAACGCTTCGTATTTGAAGGTTATGTGATAAGCCGTTTTGCCCTCTTCATTACACAACCTGCATACTGGTTCTTCCTTGGAGATTCCCATTGTATGTAGATGTTTCCATAATCTACAGTGTCCCTTCAAGAGCCATTTTATCAGATTTATTTGGGATCTACTGAGATTAAGTACATCTTCGTTGATTTGTGAAGGAGGGTGTTTTATCATCATTCGTTTACTATTCTAGCATCCTTCTGTTTGAAGCCATCGCAGTTGGTGATGAATAATTAATCCACCCATCAATGAATGGTTTTTCGAACACAATTTAAAGGAACGCTTCTGTTTCGGGGCCAGTAAATGTTTGAGCAGATCCTTGCCAGGGTATCAGCCTTCTCGTTACTTAAATTCCCTCGTGTCCAGGGACACACCATCAACCTTGTTGTGTTTGGTCATTTGTACCTGTCTATCAGATAAAATTTAAATTTTTCTTCCTTTTTAGCTCCTATTTGGATTCTCCCTGATGCAGGTTTAAGCTGCTTAAACTTCACCTTGGAATACAGTGGCATTTCCGCCAAGAAAAATACAGATGTCACAGCTTGGTGCCTTCCCAAATTTTATAGCTCCAGATCCATTGTCTGTTTTAAATTCTTTTGTATACCACATCAGACACCCCTCAGGGTAATGCGCCTTGTTCTGACTCCATTCTAACATTGTATAATATGTCATCAAAACATATAATTTTGATAACATACACTATGTGCTCAAAGTATCCGGAGACCCCACAAAGATACGTTTTTCATCTTAAGTGCATGGTGCTGCCACCTACTGCCTGGTACCCATTATCCACGACCTCAGTAGTCATTAGACATGGTGAAACAGAAGGATGGGACGCTCCATGGAACTCATGGACTTCGAACGTGCCCAGGTAATTGGGTGTCACTTGCGTCAGAAGTCCGTACGCGAGATTTCCACACTCCTAAACATCCCTAGGTCCACTGTTTCTGAGTGATAGTGAAGTGGAAACGTGAAGGGACATGTACAGCACAAAAGCGTACAGACCGACCTCGTCTGTTGACTGACAGAGACCGCCGACATTTAAAGACGGTCGTAAAGAGTAATAGGCAGGCATCTATCCAAACCATCACACAGGAATTCCAAACTGCATCAGGATCCACTCCAAGTACTATGACAGTTAGGCGTGAAGTGAGAAACCTTGGATTCCATGGTCGAGCGGCTGCTCATAAGTCACACATCACGCTGGAAAATGTCAAACAACGTCTCGCTTGGTGTAAGGGGCGTCAGCATTACACAATTGAACAGTGGCAAAACGTTGTGTGGAGTAATGAATCACACAATGTGACGATCCAATGGCAGGGTGTAGGTATGGCGAATTTCCGGTAAACGTCATCTGCCGGCATGTGTAGTGCCAACAGGTGGTGGTGTTATGGTGTGGTCATGTTTTTCCTGGAGGGACTTGCACAGCGCAGACCTACATTGATATTTTAAGCACCTTCTTGCTTCCTACTGTTGAAGAGCAATTCGGGGATGGCGATTGCATCTTTCAACACGATCGAGCACCTGTTCATACTAACCGATCTGTGGCGGAGTGGTTACATGACAATAACATCCTGTAATCGACTGGCCTGCACAGAGTCCTGACTTGAATCCTATAGAACACCTTTGGGATGTTTTGGACCGCCGACTTCGTGCCAGGCCTCACCGACCTACATCGATACCTCTCCTCAATTCCGCACTCCGTGAAGAATGGACTGCCATTCCCCAAGAAGCCTTCCAGCACCTGATTGAAAGTATGCCTGCGAGAGTGAACGCTGTCATCAAGTCTAAGGGTGGGCCAACACCATATTGACTTCCAGCATTACCAATGGAGGGCGCCACGAACTTGTACATCATTTTCAGACAGGTGTCCGGATACTTTTGATCAGGTAGTGTATGTTCACTATCCAACTCGAGTAGAGGTTTATTGTAATTCTAGTATGTCCTAAAATGTTTGTACCAAAGCGCAATACGACTAACAAGTTTTATTTTCAACTTTTCAATAGTATGAATATATAACAAGGTATACCAATTTAACTATATTCGCGTTCGTAACTGAGTTGCCCCGACAAACAGTATAGCTCCATCTGAGGTTCGAACATAAGGAAGAGGCACACTTTGTGTAACTAGAGGAGACAGAGAATGAGTACATAGGAGAGAGAGTGGTAAAATGGGAAGGAATACAGTGTCATTCATACAACCTGAGACTTCTGATATTTCACTTTGAGCGGAGAAGTGGTCGAGCTGCGTTGCCACATTGTATTAGAACATGTGTCAGATGTTTAGTAGTGCGCCGAATATCAAAACAGTGCGCTGCGGCATAATGTATTGAGCAGTTGTAAACTACGCCCAACATGCCTCAAGTTCAGCTTATAGGCGAAGGGAGAGGAACCTAACTGGCACCAACAGCGGAGAGGACGTTGCTATGGAAACGTATCCCTCCAAAAAACGTCAGAAGTGCATGTTATTTAAACTCTACTAGTGAGACGAACTAGGAAGAGTGGGAGGGATAGTAGTAGCGTTTGACGCCCGTTCTTATTATATACGCATCCGGTGGTGGACACCGTTGATACATGCAATGAAATGATATTTAGGAAAGTAATTTTGGAAAGGAAACGTTCCAGACTACCTCCACGGCATCTGCCAGCTATGAGGATTGAGGAAAATCTGGAAAAACCTCCGTCAGGAGGGATGGTCCTGGCGAGATTTGAACCGTGAATATCCGGAATGCGAGCCTCACACATAACCGCTTAGCCTCGCTGGGTGGAGTTTGGGTAGTCAGAGGTGGCCCTCTGTGCTTTCAATGAGCCCCTAGGTATAAGGAATGTAGGGAACTCAAAGGACCAGATACCGACAACAATCTGCACAAGCAAGGACGGGGTCCCTAAAGAAGCCACCATGACATCAATCGTGACTGTCGGCTAGCTCTGCCTTAGCCATCTGCAACCTGGGGGTCTCGGGTGTAGACGAGACCCTCCCAGGAAGAATGGGACCTCTAGTATGCCCGCCAAGCACCAGGGAGAAATTTTTCCGCGGCAGAAATTACACCGTTCTGCCACAATACACCAACCGTCGTCGCTGGGTCCTACAATCTTAAACAGATGAGGTGAAACTCTAGGTAGAAAGGTGGCCTGACAGGATCGAACCCAGGACCTCATTACCCCGGAGTCATTTTAAGTAGCGAGAGAGAGAGAGAGACAAGATTTATGGGGACTGGAAGCTAGGAGAGAAGGGAGAGGGATAAAACGTGAGGAAATGGGAGGAAGACCGACAACGCACAGAAGCATCTCCGCATTTAACGCAATGGTGCGAGCAGAACTGCTAGTATCAAATAAAATGAAAACCTCACCTTGTAGAAAAAATGTCTTACAATACCATGACTTACATTCACACGACACATTCTACCCTCTGTAGCTTACGAACGTTTGTTTCCTATCTATTTGATGTCGTCCTCCGTGGTATAAAATTCCCATCCTAGCCTCTAGTTCCCGAGGTCGTTGGTTCAAACCCGGCGGAGGGCTATGGATTTTTTTCGGGCGTAAAAATCCTTAGCATGTTTTCTTTCGGAAGGAAAGTAAAGCCGGTGGTCCCGTGTCTATATTTACGGCACATAAAAGAAACTCAAGCCTAAGAAAGAGACCGTCACCCTCTGTGGTGTAGTGGTTAACATGCTAGCCTCCATTTCGAGGTCGCGGGTTCAAGTCTGGTGGAGGGCGATGGATTTTTTTCGGGCGTAAAAATCCTTAGCATGGCTTCCTTTGGAAGGGAAGAAAAGCCGGTGGTCCCGTGACGTAGATTTACGGCACGGAAAAGAACCTGTTAAAGAGGCCTCTGAACAAAATTTCCGGTCTTTCACTTCCAATATGGAATGGGACGCTAAGAAGCATAGCAGTTAAAGGAATCGAACCCGCGACCGCATTACCCCGGATCCATCTTAAGTAGGGAGAGAGAGAACGATTTATGGGGATTGGAAGCTAGGAGAGAAGGGAGAGGAATAAAACGTGAGAAATTGGGAGAGACCGGCAATGCACAGAAGTATCTCCCCATTTAACGCAATAATACGAGCAGAGCTGCTAGTAACAAATAAAATGAAAACCTCACCATGTAGAAAAAGTATGTCTTATATTCAAATGGCTTTCTCTACCAGCTGTAGCTTATTAGAGGGTATACAAAGTTTGTTTCCTATCTACTTCAGGTCCTCCATGGTCTAGGGGTACCATTCTAGCATCCAGTTCCCAAAGTCGCGGGTTCAAACCCGGCGGAGAGCGAAGGATTTTTTCGGGTGCAAAAATCCTTAGCATGGCTTCCTCCGGAAAGGTAGTAAATCCGGTTGTCCCGTGTCGTAAATTTACGGCACGTAAAAGAACCTAAAGCCTGATAAAGAGGCCTCTGAACAAAATTTCGGTCTTTTACGCCCAATGTAGAATGGGACGTTAAGAAGCATAGCAGTTAAAGAGCATCCATAAATAAAACTCGATTTTAGTTTTTATTTCTTTCATTTCAATCCAAATAAATTTTGCAGAAATAGCTACATTACGCATCTCGTTATAGATAAAAAGGGAACAGCGACAATCAAATTTTTAACAACTGGTCGCTATACGCTGGCCTCAAAATTCCATGCTGTTTCCATGACATCGCGAGAAACAACTGAATGTTGACTCTGACATTAAGAACAATGGCCAAGTATTGAACAATTGGAGCCATTAATAACAGATATCTCGGAAATGGCCCAAAAAACGATATTTGAAATAAATTGTTTTTTAAGATGTAATTTTTTTGTAGTACATTTCATCTATCGCTTAAAGTTTAGCAGTTATGCAAGATTGTACAAAATTTCTCGCGAATAAAGAGGGCTTCATAGGCTATTCTCATAAAATTCAATGTATACATTTTATTTATAATGTAAATATCTATAATATATGGTATTGTAATCAAAATCGGTTGAACCATTTTTATAAAACAAAAGTTTTGAAAAATCTTCCATGTAAAGGGTAGTTTGGGGTGGGGGATTTTCTCGAAAATCTTCGTGTCGTATCTTTCGAAGGAACTGAATCTAAATACTAACTTTGGGGTTTATCCAACTTTTGGTTTTTGAGTTATTCTGTTCACACTCATATATATACGCACACACACGAATTATTTTCTAAAATTTTTTTTTTTTTTTTGGGATTCAGGGGGTCTCAAAATATGTGTTTCCGGTGAAATCTTGCTATCTTTTTTTTTGGTGGAGTGCAATGCGTTCTCTACCTATTGTATACGTGGTAGAGAAAGCAAACATTATCTACATCGTTGGTACAGCAAGCGGATGGCTACTATTTCCCACAACGACGTGAATATGAGAATATTACTGCTACATATGCTTTTGATTTACGTCTCCAAGCAGGAATGTATCAGTTTGGTGTTAATTCAAGGCCATTTTACAGCATTAAAACATGGAGTGATTTACTTATTTTGTTATGCTGCCAATTAACACATGGCAGCGAATTTATCGTTCTCTTTTAACACTATAAACTTTAAATAAGTCAATTATTGAAGTTGTGTGGTATTGAAACGTTGCGCACAGACTAACAAATAAAAAGTAATAATAAACGTAAACAAATGCCAAAGCAACATATACATTTCGATTGAAATTTAATGACGGAATGCATGCAATAATACTTTCATGATTGATTGATATGTTATACAGCATCGAAGTATATATTGTTTCCTCAATCGGTTTGGTATACCATTATCAATCAATTTGAATACAAATTGCACGAATAGCTGACGGAATTGAATTTTTATGTTGTATGCTGCAGCTCCAGCTCTGTTTCAACTTTTCACAGTATGATATATAACATCTAGTGTGTAACACGTTTCTCTCTCTCTCTCTCTCTCTCTCTCTCTCTCTCTCTCTGATATCTGCCGAGAAAGAGTTAACATTAAGAATGCAAACTTGGTTATATTGACGATCTAGAAATGATGATCATATTAAGTTTGTTACACACATATTTTCAGATACGAGTATATTGTATAGATGGAACACAAAAGTGAAACTCCGTTCTGGAAGAGATGAATATCATAATATATGGTCATAATTCACAGATCACAATTAGCCCATATAAATCCCTTTAGGGCAAGGGTCTCTTTCAAGGAAAAGGGAGCAGGATTTTGCAGTCTCCATTAGCTATTCCGGGAAAGTCAACCTAATTTGTCCTACTGGCTATGCCCACTAGTTATTTTCCCTACTACATACAGTAAGTAGAAGTATTGCTCCTACCCAAAAATTCGATACCGAGATTTCACCGGAAATACATGTTTTGAAGCGCCCTTGATGAGAGGCAATCGATCTAACCACTCGGCCACGGCGCCGTCTACCTCTTAACATTTAATAAATTGTACGAAAATGGCTATTCCTCGAAAAGTCAAGATATACATTTTGTTTGTTATGTAAATATCTAAAATATAAGGCATTTTAATCGAAATCGTTAGGGTCCTTTTTCAAGAAATTAAAATTTTCGAATAATATTGTATGTAACGCGTAGTCTGGAGTGGGGGATTTGCTTGAAAATCCTTGTGTTGCATTTTTGGAAAATGTTGAACTTAATTACCATGTTTGGTATTTATCCAAATTTTAGTTTTTGACTTACACTGTTCACAGAGGCACACGCGGTTCTGTTTTATAAGTTTCTTCAGGGGCCTCAAACATGTATATCCTGTTAAATCTCTTTATCCAATTTTTAAATGAAATGCAATACCTTCTCTACGTACTTGGACGTAGTAGAGAAAATAAAACGAAGCGGCAAAATGGCTTCTACTGTTCTTCCCTCACATTCTCTTTTCATAATTCAGAACAGATAAAATATGTTTTCATAAGGAATGTAAAGATTTTGCAAACAAGGCTCCTTTGAGGAAAATCAGAAGGCAAAAGAAGGGACACAGGTATGCAGTCCAGGCGACATTCGTGCCTGGGTGATAAGGGTGTTTGGTCGGAGCTGGCTAGCGCTTATCACGTCGGCTGTTCAGATATTTTCTTTGCGATTTTCCTCTCGCGGCCTTTTCCGGAACTAACGGCCTGCCTGCATAATGACCTTTAAACGTACCTCAGGAGAGCTACACGCGATAGCTTCCTCTTCGGTTTGTAGCATTTCGTATTTCGAAAATGTTTTAATAAGATTCGCACAACCGGCAAAAGAGTGAGTTCATGTGTTTTTTGGACGTTTGTGTTTAGTGTGAAGACAGCAATTTACTTTTCTTGAAACCTGTTACAGTCGTTATAAATGTATTACTTTCTGCATAGAAGCTTCAATCTTAGGTATGTATTACCTTTATAATATGCATACAGTATTACTGCATACTCTGGGTTTATTAATCTTATTAAAGCAAAACAGATTTTAACATTGCGTGAAATTGGTGTGATTTGACCATCTGTTTTACTTTCAGAACATAAAGTATATCTTCATTAATTCAGATATTTTTAGGGCGTTATTCTTAATTTCTCTAGCACGCACATTGCAGGTGAGAAGATATTGCATTGCACCCAAAAATTTGATACCGAGATTTCACCGGAAATAAATATTTTGAGGTCCCTTGAATCCAAAAGAATTAAAAAACTTCTGTCACAGCCAAACTCAAAACGAAAAGTCGGATAAAAGTCGTTGGTATTAAGTTCAGTATCTTCCAAAAAATGCGACACGAAGGGTTTCAAGAAAATCCCCCATCCTCAACTACCTTTTGTATGGAACATTTTATAACTTTTTTAATTTTCTAAAATACAGCTCTAACAATTTGGATCGAAATACCATATTTTAAAGATATTTATATGAAATATAAAACGTATATTTAGAATTTTCTGGGAATAGCCTGTGAAGTCCTCTTCATTCTTGTATAACTGGTAAACATTACATGATAGACGAAAACGCGCTACACAAAAAAGTAGATCTATTTAAAGCATACAATTTCTTTCAAATAACCTTTTGCGGCATCAGTTATTTCCAAGATACACGTCAGTAATGGCTTGAATTTTTCAATTCTTTGTCATTCTTTTAAAATCCTATCGACATTCAGTTGTTTATCGTGGCTGCATGGAAAGAGTATGAAAGTTCAAGGCCAGCGTGTAGCGTCCAGTTGATAAACATTCGACTATCGCTGTTCCCTTTACATTTATAACGAAAAATGTAATTTTACTTCTGTAAAGATTTTTTCTCAAAATGAAGGTAGAAAAATAAGCTTACGGAAGAATAGCTTTTATACATATTCATAAATGACAGAGGGTAGAGAAAGCCATAATGATGTAACGCATCAATGTTTAGTTAATGAGTACCATAACAATATATTGTTCTTTAAACATTTTTGTGCAAGGAAATACTACATTTGTTAGCGCGAACTAAATATTGGGTTGGGGTTTACTGTTTCCACAAAATCAGGTGGTAAATATGTACACAGTTATTATCCCCAGTAAACTATGTGTAACTCATAGTAAATAAGTATATACTATCTACCAAAAGTTTAATTGAACATTCCAAAGCATACAACCTACTCACTTCTACCTAAATTCTTCACCACTTAAGCTTATTTTTATATAAAATAATTTCTAGAAGGTTTTGTATAAAGTTAAAACAAAGAAACCCCACTAGAAAGCCACTTTAACTAAATTGAAATCCTTAATTACTTTTCCGCACTTCCTAGACGAAATATGTGGCATTTCTTACGTTCAAGTCAATGTGACCGTATGAATGAAGCACTTAAGTCATTCATTCCATATTTTTCCAAAACATTTTTCAGTATTTACATTACGTCTATCCATTTTAAAAGTAAAACTAAGGTCAGATGTTGCCATGAGGTTATGTCGGTCTATCCCCTCAAATTTTTCAGCTTTGTCTGGACTACATTGATTTTATACTCATTTTAAAACTACCCAATATAATTATGTAGAAACAAAATAAACTACCATCGAAAATTACGAATACCGTAACAATATTCAAGCTGCCATTGAAGTAGTTCAGTTGAGATTTGAAGCTCGTTCAGATGGCCAGTGCTGTGGACCTATTTAACTAGACGGATTTCGTCTGCACGAGAAAGCCGGGGTGAAACCCAGAGTGCGTGTATGCACTTCACTGTGTGACCTTCGTCATTAAATGCCTATCTCACATGCTGTTACAACACTTAAAAGTCAAGCGGAAGTTTTTTATTTATATAATTATAGGGTGTACAAAAATACCACCGTAGTAGTACAACAGCTGGTATATCATACCGTTCGTCAGCTATACAAAATTCACACAGTTCTGCATTCAATTTTTTCGGCGCTTTGAAAGGGAAAGTAGGTTTTCTTTAATGTGAGGTTTTATATAATTGGCTGGTGATTGGTTTTCTTCGAAAGAACCAAATACAATGCCTCGTGAAGAAAATTGCCACTGAAAATGTAAAATAAAAGCAATAAGATTTTTGAGCAATCATTACACCCGTGCGCCTTCAACTTGTAATTAAAAGAATATTTATGTCTTAATAATAATAAGCATAATAGTAATAGTAATTTACAGCTTCTCTTGAACATAATTATTTACATCAATTATACTTGCTCTAGTGATTAATTTCTAAAAGTTATTCTTCGGTTATATTCCACATGAGTAGATATAACATACCGGTTTGAGCACAGAGAGAGATGCCGAAAAACTGATAAGGCTCTTTGATCTATGCCGCTAGCCCCGCCCCCTCCCTTTGTGTGCTCACATGCCGCCAGGTCTCGTGTCGTTAGGCCCCGCCCCCTCTCGCTTTGTGTGCTCACCTAATGCCGGAAGTATCTGTGCTAACAGGTTCTACCCCCTCCCCCATGCGTTCTACTGTGGCGTCATGACTTGATGGAATTGTTTTCTCGAGTCCTGCTGCCCCTCGGCAAATTAATTAGGTAATGTTCGTCAAACATTTTTTTTATGATTACTAAGGTCTGCACATTGCATCCTCGAGCAATTAAGTTTTTTGATTAATGAATTGTTGACTGGAGCTTGAGTATAAGTAGTCTGCTCACGGTAACAGTCTGTCATGTAATGAAACACTGCAGCCTTCTTGTATCTGGGGAAATCGCTTGTCCATTAGCTGAACATGTTAGACGCTTTCAACACATTAATAGGCTTTTAAGTTTACATTCCGGATCTGTTTACATACATTAGCGATCAACGACATACTTCCGTCTGGAGGTAACGGTGACCCACATTAGCTGACCCGTTAGACGCTTTCACTCCATTAGCGTACAATGTCAGTAATTGTTTTCCTAAGTGCTCTGCCCAACACTCAACACTTCAGATTTTAGCGATGGAATTGATATAAAAAGCAGCAGCTTCTCCAAGGACTTCCAAGTTGACCAGGATGGCCGGGTTCGAATTACAAATTCAGCTTCTAATAACTCAGAGACTAATTAGGATAAAGACGTCAAATAAAGTTTATTGCATTAATGTCATTAGATAGTTTCTTGTGAATGTATATTTGGGTACATGGTGTCCAGGGTTCGAATACCGATAAAATGTAATTTAATTATAAATTTAATAACTTCTAAACTAATTAAGACAAAGACGCCAAATAAACTTTATTGCCTTTATGTTATTAGGTATTATCTTGTGGAGGTGTAATTAGATACCTGACGTTCTGGGTTCGATCCTAATTTTTAAATCGTCATTATCTCAGAAACTAAGAGAGGTAGACGAGTGAACCAAAGCATGATTGATAGCTCCTATGATGGGTAATTAATACTGTATATAATTTTCAATCAGTTGTCCTTACTTCGAATCCCGATCTTTCAATCACTTACTTATTTTTTCTCTATACTCTAGAATATGTCACTTAGATTGATGCTGTAAATGCATACAGCACCCTTAAGCATATCAAACTAATATTGTAAATAATTTTGTTTCTGGTGTCCAGGGTTCGAATACCGATAAAATGTAATTTAATTATAAATTTAATAACTCCTAAACTAATTAAGATAAAGACGCCAAATAAACTTTATTGCGTTTATGTTATTAGGTAGTATCTTGTGGATGTGTAATTAGATACCTAAAGTTCTGGGTTCGAGCCTAATTTTAAATCGTCATTATCTCAGAAACTAAGAGAGGTAGAGGAGTTGACCAAAGCATGATTGATAGCTCCTATGATGGGCAATTAATACTGTATATAATTTTCAATCAGTTATCCTTACTTCGAAGCCCGATCTTTCAATCACTTACTTATTTTTTCTCTATACTCTAGAATATATCACTTAGATTGATGCTGTAAATGCATACAGCACCCTTAAACATATCAAACTAATATTGTAAATAATTTTGTTTCTGGTGTCCAGGGTTCGAATCCGATAAAATGTAATTTAATTATAAATTTAATAACTCCTAAACTAATTAAGATAAAGACGCCAAATAAACTTTATTGCCTTTATGTTATTAGGTATTATCTTGTGGATGTGTAATTAGATACCTGACGTTCTGGGTTCATTCCTAATTTTTAAATCGTCATTATCTCAGAAACTAAGAGAGGTAGACGAGTGAACCAAAGCATGATTGATAGCTCCTATGATGGGTAATTAATACTGTATATAATTTTCAATCAGTTGTCCTTACTTCGAATCCCGATCTTTCAATCACTTACTTATTTTTTCTCTATACTCTAGAATTTGTCACTTAGATTGATGCTGTAACTGCATACAGCACCTTTAAACATATCAAACTAATATTGTAAATAATTTTGTTTCTGCTGTCCAGGGTTCGAATACCGATAAAATGTAATTTAATTATAAATTTAATAACTCCTAAACTAATTAAGATAAAGACGCCAAATAAACTTTATTGCGTTTATGTTATTAGGTAGTATCTTGTGGATGTGTAATTAGATACCAGACGTTCTGGGTTCGAGCCTAATTTTAAATCGTCATTATCTCAGAAACTAAGAGAGGTAGAGGAGTTGACCAAAGCATGATTGATAGCTCCTATGATGGGCAATTAATACTGTATATAATTTTCAATCAGTTGTCCTTATTTCGAATCCCGATCTTTCAATCACTTACTTATTTTTTCTCTATACTCTAGAATATGTCACTTAGATTGATGCTGTAAATGCATACAGCACCCTTAAGCATATCAAACTAATATTGTAAATAATTTTGTTTCTGGTGTCCAGGGTTCGAATACCGATAAAATGTAATTTAATTATAAATTTAATAACTCCTAAACTAATTAAGATAAAGACGCCAAATAAACTTTATTGCGTTTATGTTATTAGGTAGTATCTTTTGGATGTGTAATTAGATACCTAAAGTTCTGGGTTCGAGCCTAATTTTAAATCGTCATTATCTCAGAAACTAAGAGAGGTAGAGGAGTTGACCAAAGCATGATTGATAGCTCCTATGATGGGCAATTAATACTGTATATAATTTTCAATCAGTTATCCTTACTTCGAAGCCCGATCTTTCAATCACTTACTTATTTTTTCTCTATACTCTAGAATATATCACTTAGATTGATGCTGTAAATGCATACAGCACCCTTAAACATATCAAACTAATATTGTAAATAATTTTGTTTCTGGTGTCCAGGGTTCGAATCCGATAAAATGTAATTTAATTATAAATTTAATAACTCCTAAACTAATTAAGATAAAGACGCCAAATAAACTTTATTGCGTTTATGTTACTAGGTAGTATCTTGTGGATGTGTAATTAGATATCTGACGTTCTGGGTTCGAGCCTAATGTTTAAATCGTCATTATCTCAGAAACTAAGAGAGGTAGAGGAATTGACCAAAGCATGATTGATAGCTCCTATGAGGGGCAATTAATACTGTATATAATTTTCAATCAGCTGTCCTTACTTCGAATCCCGATCTTTCAATCACTTACTTATTTTTCTCTACACTCTAGAATATATCACTTAGATTGATGCTGTAAATGCATACAGCACCCTTAAACATATCAAACTAATATTGTAAATAATATTGGTTCTGGTGTCCAGGGTTCGAATACAGATAAAATGTAATTTAATTATAAATTTAATAACTCCTAAACTAATTAAGATTAAGACACCAAATAAACTTTTATAGGGGAAAGGATGCTCTCCTGAAACATTAGGTCTCTAGATAGAAGTATTTATAGTGGAGAGATAGGGAATACCAGGGCTGATGCTAGGCTAGTCAGATGCTAAAGGAGGGAGGGATATGCTTTATACGAGAGAGATAGGGAACACAAGGAAAGATGCTATACTAAACAGGACTTTAAGGGTAGAATATGAGCGATATAGCAAACCGAGGAGAGGTATTAGGATAGGAGTTTTGAATGATGGAGTAGGCGTTTATATGCGAGAGATAGGGAATACGAGGGTCGATGCTAGGCTAGACGGTGTTGAATGAGGGAATGTATCTTATATGAGAGAGGTAGGGCAATATGAGGAGAAGTGCTAGGCTAGTCGGGAAGGTCTGAATGAGAGAGTATACGTCTATATGGGAAAATATAGGGAAAACGAAGGTAGGTGCTAGGTTGAGAGAGTCTTCAAGGAGGAAAATGCATTTATATGAGAGCGGTAGGGTATACGAGGAGAGGTGCTAGTCTAGACATGGTTTGAGGATTAGAGTATACATTTATATGGGAGAAATATGGAAAACGGGAGAGATACAAGGATAGACAGAGATTGAAGGAGGAGGAATGTAGGTTTATACTGTAATATAGAGAGTAATTCGATTATAAAACTTTTCTCATCCAGCCTTACAACACTTTTATATACTTAATTTCTAAACCTTACAAACTTTATATTTGTTAAACAGTAGTGCGCGAGACGGAGAGGGACAAACAGTATATCGGTTTACAGTGAAGTATACGTCCTAACCTATTCCCACCTTGTTTGTTCTGGATCTTCTCATTGTCTATCATCTAACGTAACCACGTAACAAGACGTAACACAGGAAATCATACATATGGCACATTAAAAAAAAATAAAGGTATATATAATGAAACATAAACAAGTAGACAGAGGGTCATCGATACATAGAAAACCAGGAGTTGCATGTACTGAAACCATAGATTAGTATAGGCAAACAACAAAGAAGTGAATTTATAGTGTAAATAGCCTAATATTTTCAAATATTATTATAGTCTAAAAGTATATAACTTAATTATGTATCGAGTATTGAGAAATAAACGTTATTCATTATTCACTAATCTCAGATCACTGCAATTGTATTGAATCAATTTACAATTGCTAATGCCATTCAACTTTCATTCGTCTCTGATACATAAAGAAATTGCAAAATGGAGAAGGACGAAAGTAATAAAAAGACTCAGGCAGCAAATTTTAAGAAAGAAGAGAAAGATATATGACCGACATTGTTTTGGAACACAAATTAGTGTTGAAAATAAAATGACTGATAGCTCTGCTAAGCGTAAGGAAGAGACATGGAAATAAATTGCAAATGAATACAATTCTAGGTTAGAAAAAAGAAGATAAACAACATACATGTAAACCAATTTTTAAAAATCAGTTTAATTGAATACATGTAAAAAAACATATCACTTTACAAAAAGTAATGCAGACAACATTTATTTTTTATAAACATTATCCTATTACATTCCTTTACAAGAAACCATACATATTTCCTAAAGGCAAAGGTGATAGTCTAGACATTCTAAACACTCAGTTATATAATCATATACATCACACAGAAAGATACCTGCATTATCAGTAAAAAAACTAAACATCTCAACAATGTCTGAATGATGTATTTTTATAAGTACAAGTTTTTTGATATTTCAAAGCTCCTGTTAACCATGGCAGTAATTGATTAACACAATTTCTCGATCCTGTCATGCTATAACTTTAGATGCTTTCAGCTTACTTATAATTTCCTCAATCTCTTGTGTGTGACTATTATTACCAGCATCCCTCGACGCAATTAGTAACCTCAATATATTTACTAGTCTATTTGGATTTTCAAGCGTTGATATCACTGAATCATCATCATATGAAGATTTCATATTCTCGCAACTTCCGATGTATCCAGATTTTTCACCGACAGTAGTCTCCAGTGAAGGACAGAGGCTTGATCCGGTATAACATTCCCCTCTATACATCTTCGGATCTTCAAGTGCAGGTGAGAGAGTCGATTCAGTATAACATGTTGCTCTATGAAACTTAAATCTTGACAAAGAACGATTCTTAAAAATCCGCCCGCATACACAGCATCTAATAACGCGTTTTCCTTCATGTGTAATGTATGAAAAATCGAGTTTCTCATTCGTCAGTTGCACAGATTTTCTAGGGCAGTAGCTCATGCTAAAACTAAAAGAAATTAAATGAATACGTGAATGCTAACGCTCGAAGGAATTAAAAGCGAATGAATGAATTCATAACACGCACCTATGAATATATCCAGGATGAGGACGACGGAGGGAATTGCGATCAATGCATAGCAGGGAGAAAGGATACTCTCTTGAAACATTAGTCATCTAGACAACTATTGTTCACGGAGCCTGTAGACGTCAGGCTGAATGGGACAGACCTCAGGTTCAAATCTTTAAGGGTACGGACCCCTGGCTTTTGCCTGGCATGTATACTAAACCATCCTAACAGCGAAACATTACATTACAACGACACGTAACCAGAACATGACGAGTGCGAGCATGGAAAAAGGATGCTCTCTGGGAACATTAGTGGAAAAGGATGCTCTCTGGAAACAGTTGCCATCCGCAAAACGGATTGTCCCTAACATTTCCAGATTTCGGAACGTTCAACATCGTGACGCGCTCCTGTCATCTACATTTCGACGAAATTTTACCTCCTGAATTAGTTTGGTGCTCTGTATAGAACCTCAGAATATGTATTACGCTATGTAACAGACTCATCACGTTATGTAACAACACGATCACGCTAGGTAACAACATGTTCACGCTACGTAACAACATGATCACGCTATGTAACAACATGATCACGCTATGTAACAACATGCTCAAGCTATGTAACAACTGATCACTCTATGTAACAACACGATCACGCTATGTAACAACCTGATCAAGCTATGTAACAACATGATCACGCTATGTAACAACCTGAGTACGCTATGTAACAACATGATCACGCCATGTAACAACAGATCACGCTATGTAACAACATGCTCAAGCTATGTAACAACATGTTCACGCTATGTAACAACATGATCACGCTATGTAACAACATGTTCACGCTATGTAACAACATGATCACGCTATGTAACAACATGACCACACTATGTAACAACATGATCACGCTATGTAACAAAACGATCAAGCTATGTTACAACTGATCACGCTATGTAACAACCTGAGCACGCTATGTAACAACCTGATCACGCTATGTAACAACTGATCACGCTATGTAACAACCTGAGCAGGCTATGTAACAACATGTTCACGCTATGTAACAACATGATCACGCTATGTAACAACATGTTCACGCTATGTAACAACATGATCACGCTATGTAACAACATGATCACGCTATGTAACAAAACGATCAAGCTATGTAACAACCTGAGCACGCTATGTAACAACATGTTCACGCTATGTAACAACATGATCACGTTATGTAACAACATGATCACGCTATGTAACAACATGATCACGCTATGTAACAAAACGATCAAGCTATGTAACAACCTGAGCACGCTATGTAACAACATTTTCACGCTATGTAACAACATGAACACGCTATGTAACAATACGATCACGCTATGAAACAATCTGATTACGCTATGTAACAACTGATCACGCTATGTAACAACATGATCACGCTATGTAACAACCTGAGCACGCTATGTAACAACATGACTACGCTATGTAACAAAACGATCACGCTATGTAACAACCTGAGCACGCTATGTAACAATACGATCACGCTATGTAACAACCTGATCACGCTATGTAACAACCTGATTACGCTATGTAACAACTGATCACGCTATGTAACAACATGATCACGCCATGTAACAACATGATCACGCTATGTAACAAAACGATCAAGCTATGTAACAACCTAATCACGCTATGTAACAACATGATCACGCTATGTAACAACATGATTACGCTATGTAAATAGGACGGACCATTTAAGTTGAGGCTATACAATATATCCAAAACTAAGGGTTGTAGAAAGAAATGTCTTTAATAAAACTTGATTGATATTATGACGAAAGTAAATGCCGCTAGTCGTGTTTCGTTTGGAGGCCGTTATGAGGGTCATTTTGGGTCAATTTTTTTTTTAAATGGGAACCTACAATTAGGGTCCCATTTAAAAAGACCCTGAAATGACCCTCACTACGTCCTCCAAGCGAAATACGACTAGCAGCATTTACTTTCGCCATAATATCAACCAAGTTTTATTAAAGACATTTCTTTCTACAACGCTTAGTTTTGGATATATTGTATAGCCACAACTTAAATGGTCCGCCCTATTTACATAGCGTGATCATGTTGTTACATAGCGTGATCATGTTGTTACATAGCGTGATTAGGTTGTTACATAGCGTGATCATGTTGTTACATAGCATGCTCAGGTTGTTACATAGCGTGCTCAGGTTGTTACATAGCGTGATCATGTTGTTACATAGCGTGCTCAGGTTGTTACATAGCTTGATCGTATTGTTACATAGCGTGTTCATGCTGTTACATAGCGTGTCCATGTTGTTACATAGCGTGATCGTGTTGTTACATAGCGTGATCGTGTTGTTACATAGCGTGAACATGTTGTTACATAGCGTGATCATGTTGTTACATAGCGTGAACATGTTGTTACATAGCGTGAACATGTTGTTACATAGCGTGATCAGGTTGTTACATAGCGTGATCATGATGTTACATAGCGTGCTCAGGTTGTTACATAGCGTGATCATGTTGTTACATATCGTGATCCGTTGTTACATAGTAATCAGATTGTTACATAGCGTGATCATATTGTTACATAGTGTGTTCATGTTGTTACATAGCGTGATCATGTTGTTACATAGCGTGCTCAGGTTGTTACATGGCGTGATCATGTTGTTACATAGCGTGATCAGTTGTTACATAGCGTAATCAGGTTGTTACATAGCGTGATCAGGTTGTTACATAGCGTGATCGTATTGTTACATAGCGTGCTCAGGTTGTTACATAGCGTGCTCAGGTTGTTACATAGCGTGATCAGTTGTTACATAGCGTGATCGTTTTGTTACATAGCGTGGTCATGTTGTTACATAGCGTGCTCAGGTTGTTACATAGCGTGATCAGTTGTTACATAGCGTGATCGTTTTGTTACATACCGTAGTCATGTTGTTACATAGCGTGCTCAGGTTGTTACATAGCTTGATCGTTTTGTTACATAGCGTGATCATGTTGTTACATAGCGTGATCATGTTGTTACATAACGTGATCATGTTGTTACATAGCGTGAACATGTTGTTACTTAGCGTGCTCAGGTTGTTACATAGCTTGATCGTTTTGTTACATAGCGTGATCATGTTGTTACATGGCGTGATCATGTTGTTACATAGCGTGATCAGCTGTTACATAGCGTAATCAGGTTGTTACATAGCGTGATCAGGTTGTTACATAGCGTGATCGTATTGTTACATAGCGTGCTCAGGTTGTTACATAGCGTGATCGTTTTGTTACATAGCGTAGTCATGTTGTTACATAGCGTGCTCAGGTTGTTACATAGCGTGATCATGTTGTTACATAGCGTGATCAGTTGTTACATAGCGTAATCAGATTGTTTCATAGCGTGATCGTATTGTTACATAGCGTGTTCATGTTGTTACATAGCGTGAACATGTTGTTACATAGCGTGCTCAGGTTGTTACATAGCTTGATCGTTTTGTTACATAGCGTGATCATATTGTTACATAGCGTGTTCATGTTGTTACATAGCGTGATCATGTTGTTACATAGCGTGCTCAGGTTGTTACATGGCGTGATCATGTTGTTACATAGCGTGATCAGTTGTTACATAGCGTAATCAGGTTGTTACATAGCGTGATCAGGTTGTTACATAGCGTGATCGTATTGTTACATAGCGTGCTCAGGTTGTTACATAGCGTGCTCAGGTTGTTACATAGCGTGATCAGTTGTTACATAGCGTGATCGTTTTGTTACATAGCGTGGTCATGTTGTTACATAGCGTGCTCAGGTTGTTACATAGCGTGATCAGTTGTTACATAGCGTGATCGTTTTGTTACATAGCGTAGTCATGTTGTTACATAGCGTGCTCAGGTTGTTACATAGCTTGATCGTTTTGTTACATAGCGTGATCATGTTGTTACATAGCGTGATCATGTTGTTACATAACGTGATCATGTTGTTACATAGCGTGAACATGTTGTTACATAGCGTGCTCAGGTTGTTACATAGCTTGATCGTTTTGTTACATAGCGTGATCATGTTGTTACATGGCGTGATCATGTTGTTACATAGCGTGATCAGTTGTTACATAGCGTAATCAGGTTGTTACATAGCGTGATCAGGTTGTTACATAGCGTGATCGTATTGTTACATAGCGTGCTCAGGTTGTTACATAGCGTGATCGTTTTGTTACATAGCGTAGTCATGTTGTTACATAGCGTGCTCAGGTTGTTACATAGCGTGATCATGTTGTTACATAGCGTGATCAGTTGTTACATAGCGTAATCAGATTGTTTCATAGCGTGATCGTATTGTTACATAGCGTGTTCATGTTGTTACATAGCGTGAACATGTTGTTACATAGCGTGCTCAGGTTGTTACATAGCTTGATCGTTTTGTTACATAGCGTGATCATGTTGTTACATAGCGTGATCATGTTGTTACATAACGTGATCATGTTGTTACATAGCGTGAACATGTTGTTACATAGCGTGCTCAGGTTGTTACATAGCTTGATCGTTTTGTTACATAGCGTGATCATGTTGTTACATAGCGTGATCATGTTGTTACATAGCGTGATCATGTTGTTACATAGCGTGAACATGTTGTTACATAGCGTGATCATGTTGTTACATAGCGTGAACATGTTGTTACATAGCCTGCTCAGGTTGTTACATAGCGTGATCAGTTGTTACATAGCGTGATCAGGTTGTTACATAGCGTGCTCAGGTTGTTACATAGCGTGATCAGTTGTAACATAGCTTGATCGTTTTGTTACATAGCGTGATCATGTTGTTACATAGTGTGGTCATGTTGTTACATAGCGTGATCATGTTGTTACATAGCGTGAACATGTTGTTACATAGTGTGATCATGTTGTTACATAGCGTGAACATGTTGTTACATAGCTTGAGCATGTTGTTACATAGCGTGATCTGTTGTTACATGGCGTGATCATGTTGTTACATAGCGTACTCAGGTTGTTACATAGCGTGATCATGTTGTTACATAGCTTGATCAGGTTGTTACATAGCGTGATCGTGTTGTTACATAGAGTGATCAGTTGTTACATAGCTTGAGCATGTTACATAGCGTGATCATGTTGTTACATAGCGTGATCATGTTGTTACATAGCGTGATCATGTTGTTACGTAGCGTGAACATGTTGTTACCTAGCGTGATCGTGTTGTTACATAACGTGATGAGTCTGTTACATAGCGTAATACATATTCTGAGGTTCTATACAGAGCACCAAACTAATTCAGGAGGTAAAATTTCGTCGAAATGTAGATGACAGGAGCGCGTCACGATGTTGAACGTTCCGAAATCTGGAAATGTTAGGGACAATCCGTTTTGCGGATGGCAACTGTTTCCAGAGAGCATCCTTTTCCACTAATGTTCCCAGAGAGCATCCTTTTTCCATGCTCGCACTCGTCATGTTCTGGTTACGTGTCGTTGTAATGTAATGTTTCGCTGTTAGGATGGTTTAGTATACATGCCAGGCAAAAGCCAGGGGTCCGTACCCTTAAAGATTTGAACCTGAGGTCTGTCCCATTCAGCCTGACGTCTACAGGCTCCGTGAACAATAGTTGTCTAGATGACTAATGTTTCAAGAGAGTATCCTTTCTCCCTGCTATGCATTGATCGCAATTCCCTCCGTCGTCCTCATCCTGGATATATTCATAGGTGCGTGTTATGAATTCATTCATTCGCTTTTAATTCCTTCGAGCGTTAGCATTCACGTATTCATTTAATTTCTTTTAGTTTTAGCATGAGCTACTGCCCTAGAAAATCTGTGCAACTGACGAATGAGAAACTCGATTTTTCATACATTACACATGAAGGAAAACGCGTTATTAGATGCTGTGTATGCGGGCGGATTTTTAAGAATCGTTCTTTGTCAAGATTTAAGTTTCATAGAGCAACATGTTATACTGAATCGACTCTCTCACCTGCACTTGAAGATCCGAAGATGTATAGAGGGGAATGTTATACCGGATCAAGCCTCTGTCCTTCACTGGAGACTACTGTCGGTGAAAAATCTGGATACATCGGAAGTTGCGAGAATATGAAATCTTCATATGATGATGATTCAGTGATATCAACGCTTGAAAATCCAAATAGACTAGTAAATATATTGAGGTTACTAATTGCGTCGAGGGATGCTGGTAATAATAGTCACACACAAGAGATTGAGGAAATTATAAGTAAGCTGAAAGCATCTAAAGTTATAGCATGACAGGATCGAGAAATTGTGTTAATCAATTACTGCCATGGTTAACAGGAGCTTTGAAATATCAAAAAACTTGTACTTATAAAAATACATCATTCAGACATTGTTGAGATGTTTAGTTTTTTTACTGATAATGCAGGTATCTTTCTGTGTGATGTATATGATTATATAACTGAGTGTTTAGAATGTCTAGACTATCACCTTTGCCTTTAGGAAATATGTATGGTTTCTTGTAAAGGAATGTAATAGGATAATGTTTATAAAAAATAAATGTTGTCTGCATTACTTTTTGTAAAGTGATATGTTTTTTTACATGTATTCAATTAAACTGATTTTTAAAAATTGGTTTACATGTATGTTGTTTATCTTCTTTTTTCTAACCTAGAATTGTATTCATTTGCAATTTATTTCCATGTCTCTTCCTTACGCTTAGCAGAGCTATCAGTCATTTTATTTTCAACACTAATTTGTGTTCCAAAACAATGTCGGTCATATATCTTTCTCTTCTTTCTTAAAATTTGCTGCCTGAGTCTTTTTATTACTTTCGTCCTTCTCCATTTTGCAATTTCTTTATGTATCAGAGACGAATGAAAGTTGAATGGCATTAGCAATTGTAAATTGATTCAATACAATTGCAGTGATCTGAGATTAGTGAATAATGAATAACGTTTATTTCTCAATACTCGATACATAATTAAGTTATATACTTTTAGACTATAATAATATTTGAAAATATTAAGCTATTTACACTATAAATTCACTTCTTTGTTGTTTGCCTATACTAATCTATGGTTTCAGTACATACAACTCCTGGTTTTCTATGTATCGATGACCCTCTGTCTACTTGTTTATGTTTCATTATATATACCTTTATTTTTTTTTAATGTGCCATATGTATGATTTCCTGTGTTACGTCTTGTTACGTGGTTACGTTAGATGATAGACAATGAGAAGATCCAGAACAAACAAGGTGGGAATAGGTTAGGACGTATACTTCACTGTAAACCGATATACTGTTTGTCCCTCTCCGTCTCGCGCACTACTGTTTAACAAATATAAAGTTTGTAAGGTTTAGAAATTAAGTATATAAAAGTGTTGTAAGGCTGGATGAGAAAAGTTTTATAATCGAATTACTCTCTATATTACAGTATAAACCTACATTCCTCCTCCTTCAATCTCTGTCTATCCTTGTATCTCTCCCGTTTTCCATATTTCTCCCATATAAATGTATACTCTAATCCTCAAACCATGTCTAGACTAGCACCTCTCCTCGTATACCCTACCGCTCTCATATAAATGCATTTTCCTCCTTGAAGACTCTCTCAACCTAGCACCTACCTTCGTTTTCCCTATATTTTCCCATATAGACGTATACTCTCTCATTCAGACCTTCCCGACTAGCCTAGCACTTCTCCTCATATTGCCCTACCTCTCTCATATAAGATACATTCCCTCATTCAACACCGTCTAGCCTAGCATCGACCCTCGTATTCCCTATCTCTCGCATATAAACGCCTACTCCATCATTCAAAACTCCTATCCTAATACCTCTCCTCGGTTTGGTATATCGCTCATATTCTACCCTTAAAGTCCTGTTTAGTATAGCATCTTTCCTTGTGTTCCCTATCTCTCTCGTATAAAGCATATCCCTCCCTCCTTTAGCATCTGACTAGCCTAGCATCAGCCCTGGTATTCCCTATCTCTCCACTATAAATACTTCTATCTAGAGACCTAATGTTTCAGGAGAGCATCCTTTCCCCTATAAAAGTTTATTTGGTGTCTTAATCTTAATTAGTTTAGGAGTTATTAAATTTATAATTAAATTACATTTTATCTGTATTCGAACCCTGGACACCAGAACCAATATTATTTACAATATTAGTTTGATATGTTTAAGGGTGCTGTATGCATTTACAGCATCAATCTAAGTGATATATTCTAGAGTGTGGAGAAAAATAAGTAAGTGATTGAAAGATCGGGATTCGAAGTAAGGACAGCTGATTGAAAATTATATACAGTATTAATTGCCCCTCATAGGAGCTATCAATCATGCTTTGGTCAATTCCTCTACCTCTCTTAGTTTCTGAGATAATGACGATTTAAACATTAGGCTCGAACCCAGAACGTCAGATATCTAATTATACATCCACAAGATACTACCTAGTAACATAAACGCAATAAAGTTTATTTGGCGTCTTTATCTTAATTAGTTTAGGAGTTATTAAATTTATAATTAAATTACATTTTATCGGATTCGAACCCTGGACACCAGAAACAAAATTATTTACAATATTAGTTTGATATGTTTAAGGGTGCTGTATGCATTTACAGCATCAATCTAAGTGATATATTCTAGAGTATAGAGAAAAAATAAGTAAGTGATTGAAAGATCGGGCTTCGAAGTAAGGATAACTGATTGAAAATTATATACAGTATTAATTGCCCATCATAGGAGCTATCAATCATGCTTTGGTCAACTCCTCTACCTCTCTTAGTTTCTGAGATAATGACGATTTAAAATTAGGCTCGAACCCAGAACGTCTGGTATCTAATTACACATCCACAAGATACTACCTAATAACATAAACGCAATAAAGTTTATTTGGCGTCTTTATCTTAATTAGTTTAGGAGTTATTAAATTTATAATTAAATTACATTTTATCGGTATTCGAACCCTGGACACCAGAAACAAAATTATTTACAATATTAGTTTGATATGCTTAAGGGTGCTGTATGCATTTACAGCATCAATCTAAGTGACATATTCTAGAGTATAGAGAAAAAATAAGTAAGTGATTGAAAGATCGGGATTCGAAATAAGGACAACTGATTGAAAATTATATACAGTATTAATTGCCCATCATAGGAGCTATCAATCATGCTTTGGTCAACTCCTCTACCTCTCTTAGTTTCTGAGATAATGACGATTTAAAATTAGGCTCGAACCCAGAACGTCTGGTATCTAATTACACATCCACAAGATACTACCTAATAACATAAACGCAATAAAGTTTATTTGGCGTCTATATCTTAATTAGTTTAGGAGTTATTAAATTTATAATTAAATTACATTTTATCGGTATTCGAACCCTGGACAGCAGAAACAAAATTATTTACAATATTAGTTTGATATGTTTAAAGGTGCTGTATGCAGTTACAGCATCAATCTAAGTGACATATTCTAGAGTATAGAGAAAAAATAAGTAAGTGATTGAAAGATCGGGATTCGAAGTAAGGACAACTGATTGAAAATTATATACAGTATTAATTACCCATCATAGGAGCTATCAATCATGCTTTGGTTCACTCGTCTACCTCTCTTAGTTTCTGAGATAATGACGATTTAAAAATTAGGATCGAACCCAGAACGTCAGGTATCTAATTACACATCCACAAGATAATACCTAATAACATAAAGGCAATAAAGTTTATTTGGCGTCTTTATCTTAATTAGTTTAGGAGTTATTAAATTTATAATTAAATTACATTTTATCGGATTCGAACCCTGGACACCAGAAACAAAATTATTTACAATATTAGTTTGATATGTTTAAGGGTGCTGTATGCATTTACAGCATCAATCTAAGTGATATATTCTAGAGTATAGAGAAAAAATAAGTAAGTGATTGAAAGATCGGGCTTCGAAGTAAGGATAACTGATTGAAAATTATATACAGTATTAATTGCCCATCATAGGAGCTATCAATCATGCTTTGGTCAACTCCTCTACCTCTCTTAGTTTCTGAGATAATGACGATTTAAAATTAGGCTCGAACCCAGAACTTTAGGTATCTAATTACACATCCACAAGATACTACCTAATAACATAAACGCAATAAAGTTTATTTGGCGTCTTTATCTTAATTAGTTTAGGAGTTATTAAATTTATAATTAAATTACATTTTATCGGTATTCGAACCCTGGACACCAGAAACAAAATTATTTACAATATTAGTTTGATATGCTTAAGGGTGCTGTATGCATTTACAGCATCAATCTAAGTGACATATTCTAGAGTATAGAGAAAAAATAAGTAAGTGATTGAAAGATCGGGATTCGAAGTAAGGACAACTGATTGAAAATTATATACAGTATTAATTACCCATCATAGGAGCTATCAATCATGCTTTGGTTCACTCGTCTACCTCTCTTAGTTTCTGAGATAATGACGATTTAAAAATTAGGATCGAACCCAGAACGTCAGGTATCTAATTACACCTCCACAAGATAATACCTAATAACATAAAGGCAATAAAGTTTATTTGGCGTCTTTGTCTTAATTAGTTTAGAAGTTATTAAATTTATAATTAAATTACATTTTATCGGTATTCGAACCCTGGACACCATGTACCCAAATATACATTCACAAGAAACTATCTAATGACATTAATGCAATAAACTTTATTTGACGTCTTTATCCTAATTAGTCTCTGAGTTATTAGAAGCTGAATTTGTAATTCGAACCCGGCCATCCTGGTCAACTTGGAAGTCCTTGGAGAAGCTGCTGCTTTTTATATCAATTCCATCGCTAAAATCTGAAGTGTTGAGTGTTGGGCAGAGCACTTAGGAAAACAATTACTGACATTGTACGCTAATGGAGTGAAAGCGTCTAACGGGTCAGCTAATGTGGGTCACCGTTACCTCCAGACGGAAGTATGTCGTTGATCGCTAATGTATGTAAACAGATCCGGAATGTAAACTTAAAAGCCTATTAATGTGTTGAAAGCGTCTAACATGTTCAGCTAATGGACAAGCGATTTCCCCAGATACAAGAAGGCTGCAGTGTTTCATTACATGACAGACTGTTACCGTGAGCAGACTACTTATACTCAAGCTCCAGTCAACAATTCATTAATCAAAAAACTTAATTGCTCGAGGATGCAATGTGCAGACCTTAGTAATCATAAAAAAAATGTTTGACGAACATTACCTAATTAATTTGCCGAGGGGCAGCAGGACTCGAGAAAACAATTCCATCAAGTCATGACGCCACAGTAGAACGCATGGGGGAGGGGGTAGAACCTGTTAGCACAGATACTTCCGGCATTAGGTGAGCACACAAAGCGAGAGGGGGCGGGGCCTAACGACACGAGACCTGGCGGCATGTGAGCACACAAAGGGAGGGGGCGGGGCTAGCGGCATAGATCAAAGAGCCTTATCAGTTTTTCGGCATCTCTCTCTGTGCTCAAACCGGTATGTTATATCTACTCACATGCTCGGAATTTTTGTTTTATTTTTGTTTTATTGTTTCGTCTTTTATACTTCTCGTCTCGCCAAACCCGTAATTCAACTTAATAATCTTATCGCGGTTAATTGTAACCTGCTTACATATTTTCTGTAGTAATAATAATAATAATAATAATAATAATAATAATAATAATAATAATGAAATACTTTCAACTGAGAACTGGTTCCAAGCCTATACAGGTCAGTGATGCATCGAAGCATCTCATCAAAGCTGAGTTTGCTAACGTATAATCACAGCTTTTAGTTTTATTTTCAGAAGTGGTTTCTAAGTTTTTGATACCAAATACAGAAAAGCGATTCTTCGCTTCACTTAGATATTCTGCAGAAAATATCTTTCAGTTTAGTTATAGTTACGGAAGCTTCTAAAAACGTGTATGAATACAGGGTTCACCATTTAAGTTGAGACTGTACAATATCTCTAAAGCTAAGCGGTGTAGAAATAAATGTCTTTAATAAAAGCTGTTTGATATTATGAAGGAAAGTAAATTAAATTATTAGTCGTGTTTTGTTTGGAGAACGTTATAATGGTCATTTTAGGGTCAATTTAATTTTTTTAAATGAACCTACGATTAGGGTCAATTTAAATTTGCCCTAAAATGGCCATCACAACGCCCTCCAAATAAAACACGGCTAATGGCATTTGCATTCCCCCATAATATCAAGCAACTTTTATTCAAGACATTTCTTTCTACAACGCTTAGTTTTGAAGATATTGCACAGTTGAAATTAAATAGTCCACCTTGTATATTAGAGGTAAAGGACTGCTAAAGAAGCTTTATATACATATTTAATTGTTATCTGGTTATTTTTATCGCCATTTTATTTGATATTTCGGCACGTGTGACCTGCAGCAAGCGCAAATTTAAATTCGTTCACACCCACAGTGTTAGCGAGAGAACTTTCTGCGCATTACGCCGAAATTATCTCACAAGAATTCCTTAACATACTAAAATAGCAAAAGAAAACTTGTTTGTTAAGACATCGAGCATTAGTAATGGTCTGATATTTACACGTGTTTGTAACGCGAATATAAGCATAAGAATGGGAACATTTAAATTTCTAATTTTATTGCAAACCTGCATACACTGAAATAATGAACTTTTGTTTAGCTTTATTGAGAAGAATAACTCCTTGAAAGAAGCATATTTTAACACTTCCATTCTATAACATCATTTGAAAATTGTGGTTGTATTACTTTCTAGTTGGCATGTCCGACCACAAGCCTCCAAACTGTGAGCATCCATGTTGTATGTTATTCTACTCTCCCTACGTGGCTTTCTGGCTGACTAAATGTCAACATATTTATGAAATAAGCTTTAAGGTTTCATTGTATAAAATGCGTAAGTAGGTACAAATAAAACTTGCATTGTTGGAAATTAAAATAGTAATTTGAATCCATTTGATAAATTTCAACAATGCTTTTGCTTTGGAGTAGGGATAGACAAAATTAACATAACCTTTGCATTGTGACAACAGTTATAAAATAACGAATGTTTTTCACAGTTTCTTCTTTTGAAACTAATTACTCTCCTGGTTGTAGAACTTACACCCCCAAGGACTTGAAAACCAATGCATTGGATCAGTAGCCTATCGAGGAGCAAGCATAGGAGAATCAGGATTGGTAATCAGGGAAATATCTGGTAATGCGGTGAAGAAAGAAATGTAATGTAGTGATGAAAGAGATGATAGGAAAATTCGTGGATCAAATTATCCAATCTAGGATTCGCTAGCGTCCGAGGAAAACCGAAAAAAACCTTCGGCCAGATGGTCGGCCCCACGGGTTTGAAGTGGAACCTCCCGAATACGGGCCACAGCCATCCCCCTCGGTAATAGTTTCAACTGAATAAATAAAAGTTGCGATGTAGTACTAATTTATATCGGTATATACAAGGGAGAACTAAAAAACTACGCCGTTTTTCCTGTCCGCGTTCTCGTTGCCGTCTGCCGCTATCATAGAAAGGCGCGGATGAAACCATACAACATTTTTAAAACTACTTTTAAAGGCTTTACTTACCAACTTTATGAAAGGAGATGCTGAAACTGTCCACCGTCGTTGTCCATACATTTTTGGCACCTCTTTAGGAAACTATGCATCACTCGCCAATTTTTTTCAAGTTAATAGTTGAAGCCCGTACATATGTGAATACAATTTTACCTCCTGTTTTGGAGAATTAGCAGCCAGGGAGCGTGATATTGCCTTTTTTCAACAAGAATCTACAACAGCTTTAGGGCCAATATCTCGATGGGAAAAATTGAAAATGTGTTTGAGGACAGAATTATTAGTAAAGATTTGTGGACCACACACCCTGGAAGAATTAAAACAAAATATCCACCAGAAAATTTCCAGCATTTCTCAACGTGAACTACGGTGAGTGATGGATAGTTTCCTAAAGAGGTGCCAAAAGTGTATGGACAACGACGGTGGCCAGTTTCAGCATCTCCTTTCATAAAGTTGTAAGTAAAGCATTTAAAAGTAGTTTTAAAAATGATGTATGGTTTAATCCGCGCTTTTGTATGATGGTGGCAGATGACTACGAATGCCGAGGACGCAGACAGGAAAAAACACCGCGCAGCCGGTTCGTAGTTTTTTGGCTCATCCTGTAGTACATCTAATAGTAACCATTAATGCAATGTTACTGCCTAAGCAAAATGATGACAAAAAGTATCTTACGATCTAAGTGACTTATACTATTAATTGTAACTGCTACTTGTAACCGTCACGCAATGCAACCTGTATGGTTGTAAGAGTTACACCAAAATAACTGTTTGTCACACTCGTATTTTGCGAAGTATATAAATTTAGTGCCACAGGTTGTGCAGACTTCTGGGAAAACAGGACATTAGCACAGTTTATAATAGTTATTTACTTTCTAACGTTTGAAAGCTTTGCTGTATCGAACAGTGTATGCTTCATAAAGAGAAACAAGAGAGCTTTATTGTATTCTTGGTGCTTTTCCACATTTCTCCGAATTATAAGCCAAGTACAGCTGTAATGAGGGCGTGACTGGTGTCATCCAGAAGGAGTGCTCGACAAAAACAAGAAACCCACTTTCACGACGACACATAAACAACCAGCCACTAATAGGGCGTAATGGTAGAAGTTTTGTCTACGTTCCAGGAAGCTCTAGAGGAAGCACGCTCCGTAAATCTCTGCACGTATGTGACAACTGCAGTGTCTGTCGCTTTGCATCCTTGTCATTCCCTTACTAAACCTATTACAGAAACAAAAAACAAGCAAGCTGAGTGGAAGCCAAAACTGACTCGGCCGGCGACCAAGGAAAAGCGAATATGAAACAAGCTGCGTCCGCTAAAATCCTTTGTGCATAACATTATTAAAAGAAATTATGTTTTGCTTTCACATACCGTTCTCCACACATTCTTCTGCAAAAAATTCTTATTAAAGCTTGTTCTCCTATTCCTGTTAATCTAGATAAATTTTTATTAAACATTTAGACATTTTGATATTTCGTAAGGTATAAGCATACAGTAGGTAAAAATAAATAAATAAAATCTGAATATACTATACCGGCACCTTGGTTACTACACCGGGAATATCTTCAAACTTTTCATTTATGCTCACAAACACATTTATATTTTAGATTACATAATTTTTTTCAGATAAAGTAACTACAAACTACACAATGTGTACAAATAATAATAATAATAATAATAATAATAATAATAATAATAATAATAATAATAATATAATAATAATAAATAAAGAAAAATAAAAGAAAGAAAAACAAAATTATTGGATTAGAGTAAAGGCGCAAAAAAAGAAAAATATTTCAATTCTTAATTCTACATTTATCTACACTTGCTGGAAACCAGCCAACTTAACAACTGGTAGCCAGCTACTATATACTCCTATATAACTACATTCACTGGAAACCAGCCAAAATGTACTGGTAGCCAGCAAAAACCTTCTACTAACCATTTTAATAAGTTTATTTATATTTATATTTTATTTAAAATTTTCCTTAATTAAAATATTTTATAAAGTTAAAGTTATCTATTTATAACATTCCATTATTCTTATAGTAATTATTTGGTTTATAAAAATTCAAATATCTTATTTAATTCATGTATATCTTTATTTATACATTTTTATTTGTTTACGTTATAACATTTTATTTAATCTCAATATTAATTTTCTATTATATCTCCTTCAAATTGTTTTTATATATCAATTTTTTAAATTTTATCACTACATACTAAACCTTTGCCTCTTTTAACCAAACACTAAACCTTTCTTCTATCAGTAAATATCTACTCACTTTACCCCACAACACTTCACTTCCCTCACATCTTTCATTTTATTCTAACACTAACCTAAAACCCTACATAAACTCAAAATACAGTAGGTAAAGTCAAAGTCAGATTTTTTTAAAAAAAATCGATGGCTTTGAAATTCACCCTCTTTGCATGACCACGATAAAAACGACTTGCCACTAGCAAAAAGTGTTAAATATTTGAAAATTCAATGAACAGGGAATATCTCGGAAATGGTTAACGCAATAAGAAAGATAAAATGTGCACTTTTATGAAATTTAATTTTTTTTGTAGAGTAAGCGTTTTTCTATCTGTTATGGTTTAGGAATTGTATAAAAGTCATTCAGAATGAATACGGCTTCACAGGTTATTCAAAGATAATTCAAGATGGCCATTTTGTTTATTATGCAATATCTTAAACATGCGTTTTTTATTCAAAATGGTTAGTCAATTTTGAGAAAATAAAAAATAACGAACATTGTCCATGTAAAGGTGAGTTTGGGGTGTGAGAATTTTCTTTAAATGTTTGTGCCGTATCTTTGGATAAATACCAAATTTGGTATTTAACAGACGTTTCGTTTTTACTTTCTCTACCACGTACATAATAGACAGAGAAGGTACTGCATTCCACCCAAACTTTCGATGCCGAGATTTCACCGGAGATACATGTTTTGAGGCCCCCTGAATCCAAACATAGCATTTTTGGAAAAAGGTCCGTTTGAGAGAGAGAGAGAGAGAGAGAGAGAGAGAGAACAGCATATCTTAAAACCAAAACTCGCTTTCATACCGAATTTGGAATTCAAGTTCGGAATCTTCCAATGAACCCAAAGGTTTTCAAGAAAATCCACCCAGGCCAAACTACCTCTTATATTGGCAAATATTTCTTATTTTTTGATTTCTAAAAATGGCTTTAACAATTTTGATTAACATACCATATGTTAAAGATAAATTGTTGAAAAATCAAATGTATATCTTGAATTTTCTGGGGATAGTCTGTGAAATTCTCTTTATCCGGAATTATTTTTGTACGCTTAGTGAACCTCAAGAGATAGACAAAATATTACCAAACAATAAAATGTTGATTTCGTTAAAACACACAATTTATGTAAACCAAATTATTTGTGGCGTTAACCATTTGCAATATATATTTTCCTTTGTTTCATTTCTACGGACCCCTTTAAATTGTACGGACTTATCGGGACCTTTGACTTCAGAAACACTTATTGGCTTTGTTATTTTAACGTTGAATTTTTAGTAATTTCTAATTTTAAACACAATCGCATTCACTCCCATATGCATACCTCCAAACTCTGCGGAAGATAAAGGGAAATCCTAATTAAATAAATATTCCCCACCCCCAAAACGCAAATCCAAGGTATTCGTTATTATTGGCTTAAATTTTCAAATACCTATAATTTTCTATAGTGAAAGTAGGTATTTCTTTTTTCTAGTAGCCATGCGGAGCATAGAATATCAAAGAGATCACACAGTGATCCACTATTTAAATATCTATCCCTTTAGCCTACTATATTCTCATACATGCACAAGTATTACAAATTTTTAATGAAACTTATCTCTATGAAAAAGAAATGAATAGAAGAATAAGTATTTTTAAAAATATTTGTAGAAGAGTGGGAGGTGAAAGCATTGTGCGTGCAACACATCAGGTTTTCACTCGTGGTCATGCAAATGGCATGGTATTTTAAAACCATCACACACCGATCCGCCTTTTAAAACTCTTGAGCCCTTTAGCCTATTTTATCGTTATACCTAAAAGAAAAATATGTGTAAATAAGTAATGAAAGTGCTTTTGAAAGAATAGCTTTTAGAAGAACGAGTGGAGAAAGTTATGTGAATACAGTATATCGGATTCATAGGTAAGCATTTCTGTACCTGGATTTTTCAGAAATGCTCTCAATTGTATGTCCTTAGTAGTGATGATCATAAAAAAGAATGTGTGTATTAATTATAGGGGACATGCAAGAAACAAATTGGTACTCTCACTTCTCGTATATATGGTCTTTTGTACTAGTTAAGTTTTAATACATAGACTGAGGAGGAAAATCATATTTTGTCGTGATCGAAACTAAATCTTAACATTACGAGGAATTTGCGAAGTTTTCAAATACCTAAGCTTTGTTTTAATTCAGTCCACATGTGAAGTCACCAGCTGGAACCGCCATATTAAGATGGTTTATTCACAAGAGTTATTTGCTTATTTGCATCTAGTCGAAAGAACCACAAAACTGCATTTTACAACACTATGAACGGAATAGTTGCGGACTTTTTGTGTATTTATACGCTACGCCATTTTGTAATACTGTCTCACCGACGGTTTAAAATCTCCGGGGAATGAAGGAGAGAGGCGAAGTATCCACGTTAATAAATCCGAGAGTTCATAAACATATCCGCTATCGTTGATATACTGATTTTGTTTAATGTAGCGAACTTAGCACAAATCATCCTCACTGTATAACTCAGTCACTGCTGAGAATCTCTGTTTCACATGTATCTTCTTGCAGCGTCGCACACATGCGCGTACATAAGCTTCTGAAAAATTATTTTCTTGTTTGCAAATCCGGTAACCAAAGTGACTACCAATATCTAAATGAACTTGTGAATTGTGAAAAATGAATTCCTGAAAACTACAGTTCCTAATTTGCCCACATCGTTGTAATCTTAGATAATGCTCCATATAATACGGAGAACCCCCTTTCTAGGAGTTCCATAAAATCTGTTATGATATCATGGTTACAAAACAGAGGTTCAGCGCGACAGTCTGTAAGTATAACAGAACAGCTAATAAACTGATTGAAGTATACAAAACCTAAAGAGCGTGTGTTTAATGTAAGCACATTTTTGTTTCCTTTAAGCTTCGTCGTCCTTGTCGTTCAGCTTTCCATGTACGATTTGGTTTCAGTTCAACTAACTTGGACAAAATCAATCAAATGTTTAGGGAAGGAAAAGTAACTAGTGACTAATCGCCTCAGAAATTATGCGAGTAAACGCTTGATACTTTTACCGAAGCAGACTGGCAGGGGTTTTGCAAACATGTAGAGAAGGCATTGCTAGGAGAGGGATGCTATATGCGGATGCTAGAGAGATGAAAAACATCGTTGCTACAGCGAAAAAAGAGTGCATTTCCGAACAGCTAACCAGACCCCTAGTTTGAGATGAGTGCATCTGTTTTATAAACGAAACACAGCCCAGAAACTGAACAACTTTAGCTTTCGTGACCATTCAACGAGAATATATACGTCAAGGTTGGCGTGAGCGAGTCCATCATAGATATCACTGTGAAAATGGAACTGTTTCCTGAACTACCATTTGTGTCAGGGCCATAAGCTGGTGGACAGGTGGCAGTTTTACCTCATGTGGTTGATACAACTGACTCGTGACATAGCTAGAGCAAGTGAGTGGCTTATCGCTTGACCCAATTCAATTACGCACAGACAGCGTGTGTTAATATAGGCTAATACTCTCACAATATAAACTGCATGTATAGGTGAGACAGATGACACAAAAGATAAATCGGTTTTGAAACAGCTCTTGGAAAAATTTATGAATAGTGAAGGACAAATCGTGTTAAATATATCTCAACAGAATTGGACTTCGATGTGGAAAGTCCTAATAAACGGACGTTCCGAAAATGTGAGATGAATGATCTATATTAAAAACCAGATACTTAATTCTTCATATAGATCATTTCTTTTTCATATGTGGAGCTGTGTTTCTATATTCTGTGTTTGTATCTGCTATCTCTCCTTCTAATAGGCAAGGTACACATTGCGGTGTGAACATTACCAATTAAGAAATGGGAAATGCAACAACAAACTTGTCTGTGTACGTGCGCATCAGATTAGAGAAAACAGAATTAAATGTTTTTCTACTATGTCTTTCAATAAAAATATAACTCGCATATTGTGGCGTGTTATTAATGTCATTGACATTACCAGACTCACCGTTGTGCTGTATTTTTGATACCAGATGTAGCATTATTGTCTCTCTTTCGGCTTAACAGTCTTTCCTTTCGGCGTGGGAAAGATCTGTTCGAAATTGTCTGGTATGACGGCTGCCCTGTCTGGCTTTGGCTAGACATGGTTGGTGGGGATGAGATAGTGTCACTCTAGTGGAAGTGGTCGTTGTGGCCAGTCGTGTGTGTGACCGGTCTACGGATTCGTGGCATCTCCCTCCTTCCTGTTTCTTTTATTCATTATGAAGAATCGCCAAACGTTTGTTAATAAATCCCAGCTTTGTGAAGGTAATGTGTATTATGTAATCTTTCAGTGTAATATGAAACCCACGCCTTCCCCTTAAACCTACACACCAAGGTCCTGGACTTTTACTGCCGGCGAGTTGAGCCCCCCCCCATGTGCGTGTTGGGGTGACCTAAATTAATCATTTTCTGGTAACCTTTTGGCCTTCACCCCAACATGTAACATTTTTGGTGGAAAGATCTGTTAAGCTGAAAGAGACACAATAATGCTACATCTGTAGCAACAATACAGCACAACATTGTATTTGGTAATGACAATAAAATTAATAATGCACCATATCTCCCCCACTTACATAATGAGGCGTCCCCGCCGAAAAAGAAAGAACAGAGAAAAAATACAGAAATACTATTGAATGAATACAAATGAATTGAATTGACGGTAAGGCTGTTATCAATATGAAATGATATAAGAATTCAATGTATGCGGTACCCTCACGAGAGCAGCTAAATACCTGCAAGTTGTAAACATCCTCAGATCGGTTTGTTTGGAATTGGTAAGGCATCTGGTTCCCATCGTAGGACACGCGAAGAGAAAGGGAAGACACGTCAAGTGTCCTGTTATTACTCCTTTCAGGAATAAAAACAGATGTAGCAAGTTTGGAGACAGATGTGGTTTGGGTTTATAGCGTTGAGCGGCGCCGAACTTTTCTTAGGACCGGAAATGTAGGTGCATACCTCTGTGGGGACCCCAGCTTATTAATGTCATGTTTAAAAGTTTCCTTACTTTGTGTGCAGGCAAGACACTAGTTATTTATACTAGGGAATGCAGAGCTCTTTATTAATTTCTGACAGCACGATTGTGATTTGATGTATGTTCTTTTACGAATAGTGCAACACAACACAGCTAATGCTCCAACACATAAAAATGTCTTATGTAAACTCAGAACTCGTAAAGGGCTAATATTAACCCTTTTACCATTTTTTGGAAACTACAGGGTGTTTTATATTGTGTGTGTAGAGTTCGTATTAATCTGTGTTCTGAACTATGGAAATATTTGTATCTCCAGTCATTGTGCCAATGCCGTATACCCATATAGACTTGCTTGCAAAGCCTAAGTAACATAAGCATACCTCATATATTATAACATGATTCTTTAATCCATCGCACACTCTTATCTAAGAGCTTTTTTAATTAAAGAACATGTTGGAAAATTAAATAAGACTTGAAAAATCTTATGCCATACCGTCACATTCTCTACAAATAAAAGATTAATGTATTTATTACGCGGCTTACATAACAAATATCTAATCAGAAATGATTTTCAACTAAGCAACACAACCTGCTGAAGTTGCTTTCAGGCGCATATTTGCAGAAAGAAGCTCTTGCTATAGAAAGAAATGAAAGCAAAAAGAAGCAGGAATTGCAAACTTTCAAACATGTGCGTTAGGTGGCGCTCAGGGAGAATGTAAGCATGTAAAACAGAATGTATAAAAATCGTAAAAAAAAAAGATTTACACCTGTATATTTTAATAAAAAGTAAATTTTTCTTTTAAGATTTTTTTATCTTTTAACAATTGCATGCTTCATAAAATTGCACAAAATTTAATCAAATAACAAAAGTTTCACTTTAATTCTGTGTCAGTGTAATAAACACATAAGATGTTAGTCAAAATTGTTAGAACCTTTTTGGGACGAAAAGCAAAACCAGAAAAAAGATTCTTGTAAAACTATTTTGGGGTGAGAAATTTTCCTGAAAATCTTTGCATGATGTTGAACTTATAAAATTTTATAGATATTTATCCCATATTTCGTTTTTAGTTATGCCGTGAATGCACACACACACTTACCGCGCGCTTTGCATTTCATAACCTTTTCGAATTCTTGATTTTGGGTGAAATTTGATATCTATTTTTTCTGTAAAATAAATAACTTATTCTGACCAATTAGAGGTAGGGAGTAATGAACATAATTCACTGTCACGAGCGGGACCCGAATTGAGGATCTTCGGCTCTTCGTGCTGATGCTCTTACAAATTGAGCTACCGTGGTGCGGTACCTGTATGCGCGCGTTAAACCTTCCCATGTGATCCAAAGTACCGAAATAATTAGAAAAATATGTTCTCGGCATTTCACTATACAAATTTACGATTCGATCCCCTGGTTTTGTACCTGCAAATATTTTTTCTGCTTACTCTGTAAGCTGCAGAAAGACACACACCGACTATTAACGGTCATTGGGAGCTAAATATTACAAAGTAGACTATGGTGGATAAAATTGGTTTAATCACATTGTTAAACAGCTCCAAATGTTGCTAAACAATTCTCGCACTGAATTTTCATTAAGAGCAAAAATAAAATTGAGATATAGAAATACGGCACTAGGTAGAATTAGCAATTCATGAGTCATTTCATAACTCTGTTCTTTGCGTTATTAGAGGTTACGATGAAGCAGCCATTATTCGAATAGGGGAAATTATAAAACATACTTAATATCCAGCTTTCTTCGCTTTAAAGAGAATAAAAGATATAGTGTACCTTAGGAAAATATTTGACACGGTTTAAAATTAAAAAAAAATAAAAAAATCTGATTACAGCAAAAATTTAAGACTGTATTATAGAAATATTTGCAACCAAAAATTGAAGGATTGTTATGCCCTCCCAAGGTACTGTAAATGCTCAGAAATAATATTATAATAATAATAATAATAATAATAATTAATAAACGGCAGTATTTTAAGAAAAATCTTCAAACAGTGTACAATCAGGGAGCAAATATAATTTTGCGTTTGTGGTAATTTCAACGTTCAAGCACGACGTTAAAATAGATGTGTGTAATTACGCAAAAATAACGTTGCGAGTTCAAAAACAATTTTTTTAACTCGTCTATTAACAGGATAGGTCACATCGGACGATGAATGAAATGGGTGAAGTGATGCTCAAATAAGCCCGGGGTCCCAGAGCTTAAAGTTACCCGACATTCATCTTTTCAGGATAAGCGAGAACCAAATAAAATACCTCATCCGGCTAACTCACCCTAACCGAGATTCAAATTCGGAACCTCTTGAATGAGAGGTAGACCCAACTCGTATGCTTGAGTTATTACATTTTTTAATTCACAAATATTCCTCATTATGCAATTTTGATCAAAATCTTTCAGATGTACGAGTGCTTTTAAAACAGGTGAAGAGGTCTAAATGGATAAAAAATAAGTTTTGTGTAATAATTATATTGAACAGCTTGTTATATACATTTCAGCTAAACTGGTTGAGATTACAAAACACGCAATTTGGTACTCAGTACCCTTAAAAGCAAAAGTTTCCCTTTTGTGAAACTCCAGGCTACGCTACTACTACTAATCCGAGATGATGCTAAGATAGGCGTCACCAACTGGTTGCTCTTTGAGTAAAGCACAGAGAGTAACCTTTCTCGTTGCTCCCGCTGAATCACCTACTGTGCCGTGCGTGACCTTAAAGTGCGCGGAAAGCAGTAACAGATAATTGGTTCAGTGCATTGGCAGTATGCAAACTTTTGCGGATGAAATACGTAATCCACCGTTCATAGGTTAAAATACCTACTGTGGGTTCATGATTGGTAGAATAATTGTTCCATTATAATGTGTCTTACATTAGTATTTATATCCCTGATATGGACATATGAATGATAAACATTCACCTTTATAGCAGTGAATATGAATAGACATCTTGATAATTAATTGGTATTTAAGATAATTCGAGAAAATAATCTGATGTATTACACTCACATGACTTTCTCTACTGTTGTACAAACTATTTTTACAAAATCTTATTCTCCACATGCTTCATGTTAATCGAGATGTTAATCTTATTGCTAATTTTCTTGTAGATGCAAGGGGAATTGGTAGACTTTAAGCGACAGTCAAATATTTTAAGAGCTGGTTGCTATGGGCAGTATTCCATTCTCTTTGCATGTCCAGAACAAAAAAATAAATAACGAATCCCCATTTGAGAAAAAGTATAAGTATTGGGAAATTTAAGGGCATAACAAGCAATATCTCGAAAATGGTTCACTCAACAAAAAAAATGTATATGACATAAATTATGTATTTTATCGCGATCTACATTTTTGTGTAGTAAACTTTTGTCTATCTCTTATGGTTTACCAGTTCTGCAAAAGTCGTTCACAATGAAGAATACTTTTGGAGACATTCCGAGAAAATTCGAGATATACATTTCATTTTTCATGAAAATATCTTAAACATGTGATATTTTAATCAAAATCGTTAGAGCAATTTTTGAGAAAATTGTTGCATTTAAAGGGTAATCTGGGGTGGAGAGATTTTCTTGAAAACCTTCGTGTCGCATCTCTGGAAGATACTAAACCTAAATACCAAGTTTGGTGTTTATCCGACTGTTCGTTTCTGAGTTATGCTGTTCACAGACAGACACACACACACGGACATGTTTCCAAAAATGCTTTTTTTATGATTCAGGGGGCCTCAAAATATATGTTTGCGGTGAAATCTCGGTATCGAATTTTTGGATGGAATACAATACTTACCCTACTTACTATACGTAGTAGAGAAAGTAAAAACTGCAGTTACAGCAGTGAATATGAACAGATATCTTGGTGATTACTTGGTATCTAACACAATTTAAGCAAACTACATCGTACTTAATAATTTAAGCATTACAAAGGAACGAGAGACCCAGCACTGCTGTCAGAAGCCCGTCTCTAACTGATATCACGTGTTTACCCACTGCATTGCTTGCTCTTGCACAAAATCGAGCGGTTTGGGACGCCTGTACTAAGATATTAGTCTAGAAACAAGCACGCAGTCTTACGCTCCCAAACACAGCCGCTCTTTGAATCCTTATTTTACCTTCGTCTTCCAAAGGCTTGCTTGTGAAATAGTTTACGGTCGCCTTGCTGAGTTTCTTCCTTCATCCTAAGTCTAATTCAGTGTTGCTGATCTTAAACCTCCGTTTAGGTTAAACTCTTTAGCATTTCAGTGCAATGCCCGAAGAAATGTCTCTCTTTCTGCAGATATTTAAAAATGGTCATACAAACGTAAAATCCTTCTTTCTCTAAGAGCGGGCGAGTTAATGAAGTCCAGAAACACGCATTTAATCCCCGTAAGCCGTTAAGGAACAGTGCTAGAGAGAGAAAAAAGTTGAAAGTGGGCTAAGGCTAGGTATATATGAGAGCTTTGTTCCGGAGCTTTTACCGAGAGGTAGAAAAGAGTATTTAAAATGCACGTAATGTAGGAGTGGGGTGTTAGCAAAACATCGGCCGGTACGAGCTCAGTGTCACTAGGGAGTGAGTATGCGACACATTCTCATTTGCCATTCTTTTGAAGTAGAATTCTCCACATGTGGGGAAAATGGACCAGTAAGAACTCCTTGGTCATATGAAAAGAACCTTCCTAAGTACGTTTGTCAATGAACGAATACCTATATATATCCAGCTAAACGAAATGCTACCTATTAGGATTTATTAGCATTATTACAGGTTTTTCATCAACGATATCGGATTTATGAATTAGTATTCAATTATACATTCCATCTCTTGTAAGGAAGGCTATGGGACTAAAATAAGTGCACTTCGTGGTTTTTCTCCCATGAAATTTAATAGCGATCTAAAATTAGTTCATTAGTTCATATATATATATATATATATATATATATAACAAAAAACTTCCAATTGTTTTTCCGAGTCACCAATAATAAGATTTTTAAGAAAGTACCGCCACAACAACTACTCTTACGTGGAATACTTTTCATTATTTTTCATTTTCATTAAAATATGCTTACGATGTTTAAACGGGTTATGGAATTTAAATATATCTTGAATTTTCTTGGAGTAGCATGTGAAGATCTCTTTGTAGGCTTTTGTATAACTGGCAACCGCAAGAGAGTTATATAAAACCTTGCTGCACAAAAATGTATATCTGGTAACACGTGCAAAAGATAGTTAAAGTTCTGTTCTTGCTGTACCAAAAAAAAAAAAAAATCAGCACCTATCTATTGATGCCATACGGTTAACCGTCATAATTATAACTTGGAACGTGTTCTTAGGGTTATGCCCACCAGCAATCCTGAAATATTCTTCAAGGACGAATTTGTTATTAAGTAATCGTTAACATACACAAGCAACAAGCTCTCTTTCACACACGAGACTCTGAACATACCAAGATGGTTTCTTGAGATATCTTTGAAACACGCAATTTATCTAATTTTTGTGACATCAGCCATTTCCGAGATATTCGTGTTTTTGGTTTGAATATTTCATATATTTTTTAAGTTCTTCATCCTTATATTTCGCAATTGCAAACAGGCTGGAATTTAAAAGCCAGCATTTAAGACCCGTTTCTTTTTAAAGATTTAACTATCACTTGAGCCTCCTATTTTCCCATAGCACCTGCAACAAAAGTGCAATTAAATCATTTCTCCTCGTCTCGATCAATAGAATATAGGTATATAGAAAAATAATGTTCGTATAAATACACGTTACACTTTAGTCAGGGTCTTTTGAGACTGTAGAAAGGGGAGATACGGATGCCACCAACTGCTATAACAAATTACCGCCACATGTAATGGACCAGGGCACGAGCAACCTTTCCAAAAACTCTTATGAATGTAACACACAAGATTTTTTACTACTCATCTCGTGCAATGAAAAGGTTAAACGTAATAATGCGTTGCGGCCTGAGGGAACAGCTGGTTGTTAAACTGTATGTATCAGCGTGCTTCAGTATATATAAAAGATGAGTGATTGACTTATGGTTTCTCGGTACTGAAATTACTAATTTATTCGAATTTCAACCAATTCAGTGAACACTTTCTGAAAATTAATTTTCTTTTTCCCTTATCACTAATTTTACGATCAAATAATTTTCCAAAAATGAAAATCAAGACATATCGATATGGTCTACATGATAAAAGATTGACAATTTTAAATTTTACGTATTATTTCTCAAATATAGCTTTCAATTACAATCATTTGTGTGAAATTATGTTCTAGAAAAAGTAACTAAATAACACTTTCGTTTTATAAAATCAATGTATTCAACTATTAAATTGCAAATCCAAAGATATACTTAATATAAAGAAGTCTCTTTATATACCTTTAAATCTAACATAACAAAACATACTTCGGAATGTTTAAAGAAAAAAATTGCATCATTGGAAACATAATATAGGAAAACACTATTACGAAAACATCCAACTCAAGATTTCGTATACCACTTGCTCACACCTGCGCTCTTCGATTTAAATGTCTAAAAGCGAAAACCGGAATCAGATGCGATTCTAGAATGTTTGGGGATTTTTTTCAAAGAACATTTAAAAAAGCGTGTCTTTTACGAAATTTACTACCGAGTACACTTAAAATTAAATAAAATAGAATACGCAATCTTTAATAAGGGTTACAGCTTTCCGTAAAAGCTTTGGAAAACTTTTATAACTGGAAAGGTAGAATCAGAATGAAAAATTCAATACCATAACCGGGATTTGAACTAAGGATATTCGTCTTTCCGTGCCGCTGCTGTCACTAATGAGCTACCATGGTACGGCTTTAAATTCCCCAACTGACTCGCATTTCTTTGTAAACCAGATGCGTTCTTAAATTAATTGTTTAAACAACGTATTCCAATACGATCTCGTAAACCTTTAAAGTCCCGGACTTAATAGTTAAGCACTATTAGGTTCAATCAATGACAATTAATTTTTTTTGCATGCGATGTGTACGCTAAATATCAAAAGATGGGATTTTAGACTGAAAAATTCAAAGCCATAGCCAGAATATGAAACACGGATCTTCGGCTTGCTCTGACGTTGCTCTAACCACTGAGTTACCACGGCAACAAGACGGTACAACAATTAAATTCCTAAAAAATTTTCCTGTAAACCACAAGGCGTTCCAAAATTATTTTTTGAAATAAGATACGTATACCCCAATGACGATCTTGTAGATACTTTAAGTCCCAGACTTCATAGTTAAGGACCATCAATTATAATCAATTGTTCTACCACAAATGATATGATGAGGCCTAAAGTTGGAAAGGAGAATCAGACTGAAAGAATAAATGTTTATATATAGAGTCTTTCGACAAGAGTGTCCTATCTTTGAACTTAAATAAAACGCGTTCTATAAATGATAGAGGTTTATTTCTTTTTTATTTTCATAATTGTCATTAGGTGTAGAAGAGAACATCAGTTAAGTGAGCGCCGCGACTTCGTTGGCTTGCACGTATACGGTTGACCCAATTTTCAATGACAGAAGAACGTAAATTAGTTCCAACTTCACGAATAACACGCATGATGTTATTCATAAGATCATTTACTGTTTCTGGCTCGAGATTTAACATAACCCAACAAGAAGTAATCCAACGGCGTTAAATCACATGACCACGGGGTCAGTTAACATCACCACCACGGGAAATGATGAAATCTCTGAACTTCTCCTTCAAAATACCGATTGTTTTGAGAGCAGTATGACATGTGGCACCATCTTGCTGGAACCAGATGTTTTTGAGATTTATACCATCCAATTGAGGCCAAAAATAGTCCCTTATAAGAGCCAGGTATCTTTCTCCATCATCATCTTGGGAAAAATGTGGACCAATGATTCCACTTACCAAAATCCACACTACACAGTAACCTTTTGGGGATGAAGTGGTCGTTCTTGAATCTGCATTGGATTGTGATTGCTCCAATAGCGGCAATTTTGTTTGTTAACACAACCATCCATCCAAAAGTGGGCTTCCGTTCTCGCGTACACTCTCACGAACGGCGCTTATGTTTTCGTTGGAGCGCTTACGTCGATTACGTAAGGTGTTCTTTGATCGCTGGCAGAACCAGTTCTTTCAAATTTATCGATGAAACGCCGAATCGTTCTCTCGCAGGGACGATTATGCACAGCGTAAACTTCATGCAATACACGGAAGGTTTGGCGAACGGATGATCCATTTTGATAACACATTTTCACAATTTCTACGCGTTGCTAAATGCTGGAACGTTCCATGGCTATTTGTCGATAACAACTGTAGCTACATGAAAAAATTGACTGCTGTAACTCAATAAAAACGGCAGGTATTAAAGGTTAAAGATAGAACACTCTTGTTAAAAGACCCTTTACTATTTAAAATACTGTGTATATAAGAAAATGCGGTCCAAATTTTGTATTTGCCATATCACAAAATTTAATACTTTATCGAATTATTTTCCTTCTGTATTTTGTTTGGGTTGGGAACTCCATAAATACCTTCTCCTTGCACTATCAAAATAATACGTTCTCTCTCCTACACACACACACACACACACACACACACACACACACACACATCAATTGAGGAATACGAAGAAATTTGGCATTCATTTGACTTTTCGTTTTCGAGTTACACTCTTCACCCAAGTGCACGCCGACCTTATTCTAAAAGTTGATTTTTTGGATTTTTGGGACTTCAAAACAAGTACTTTCTGTAAAATTTCTATACCAAATGTTTGGACGGGAGACTACTTTATCTAGCACAGATTATAGGTAGAGAAAGTAAAATGCTGGTTTACTTGATTATCTTGATAATTCAGTGACATCTTAAAGAAAATAACACCTTTTTTAAAAAATCAATTTTATTTCTCAGTATATCTTCTTTCAATTCAATATACGTTGTCCAAAGTTTCTCCAGTTTTTAACCTTTCCAAGAATATGATTTTTCGTAGTCTGCAAAGTATGAGGCTGTTTCTGCCATGATGTGTTCACTGGACGTGAATTTCTTCCCAGCGAGCCAAATTTTCAGGTTTGGGAAGAGGAAGAAGCTGCTCGGAGCCAAAATTGAAGAATATGGTGGGTGAGGTAGCAGTTCATAGTCCAATTCCACAAATTTTGCGATGGCAATGGCTGACGTTTGTGTGGCTGCATTATCCTGGTGAAAGGGAATCTCTTTCTTCACCAAATGGGGTCGTTTCTTTAACAATTCCTTGCAAAACTTACCAGCATTGCGGCATAATATGAACCTGTGATCGTTTTACCCTTTTCCAGGTAGTGGGTTTCTATCACTCCTTGTGAATCCTAAAAGACAGCTGTCATGATGTTTTCCTGCCGACGGAATGGTTTTCGCCTTCTTTGAAGCAGGTTCGCCGAAGGAAATCCACTACTTTGGTTTCCGGTTGATAGTAATGGATCCAAGTTTCATCAACCGTGATATAACGCCGCAAAAATTCATTTGGGCTGCGCTGGAACATGTTCAAACAGAGCTTTCACATACCCGAAAATAGGTGCAGAATTTATACACCCATTCACTCGAGATGTTTGCGGTCTTGGCTATCCCACGGATTTTGAATTCGGCGGTCTTCCAGCTGAATATCGTGAAATTTGTTCACCATGTCTTCTGTTGTGACCTCAACTGGCCTTTCTGTGTGCACAGCATCTCTTGCGCTCGAACGGTCACATCGAAATTCTGTGAACCACTTGTGAACCATGTCATGTGATGGAGCAGAGTCCCCATAATACTACTTCAGCTTTTCTTCCGTTTCCTTCACCGCCTTACTACGCAAAAAGTAGTGCTTTATCAGAACACGAAATTCACTTTTCTCCATTTTCTACGATGCAACACACATCTGCTTATTTTAGACACTCTCAAAAATGTTCTAAGAAACAAATGAGTTTCTGCAATTATATCCAGAATAGATGTAAGACCTGAAACAGGCAACAGGAAACCTGTGATTAAAACGCTACCTCTCGTCAAAGCCATGGACTTATCAATCCGGGGGAGGGGGAAGGAGGGAAGGGTGTTTACCCCCAGTTTACCCCAAAATGTTTGTTTGCGATGAAATGTGTGAAAGACGATATTCGAAATACGATAGAAAAAGTAAAAATAAATGTCTGGCGAAGAAATCGGTGAACAGCTGAACTAGTTTGCTTTATTCTGTGTGATTTTATTTTCAGTATATCAGGTCGCTTTTAATTGTTACCCTGACGACGTTTAACTGGATAACCCGTTTCCGGCAGTCATTCTGAGGGCTCGGGGTTCGATTCCCGGCTCTGGTGTAGCGATTTTACTGTCGGCTCTATCCACGGCTACACTTCTCACTTGCTCATGTGGTGTACCCCCAAGGCCCAGCGTGGTTTGTAGTCCGCTGTAAAAGCTGTAGATCCTCTCAATACATCACTCTAGCCGGAGACAACGGATTCCGCCTACTGAATGCCTCCACCTCAGAAATGGATCAAGTCAACGCTTGGTGTAGTGAGGTAACCCCCGAAGGTGATAGGCCATATATGGAGAGTGTTAGTGACGACGATGATATTAGATATTAAGGGACGACTAATGGCGAAATTGCCAAAGAATTATATTTTAATATTTTATATAGTCTTATTAGCTCGAACCTCCTGTTAAAGTTTATATATTTTGTCAGTGTCCACACAAAACTTATATTTTAAATATATTTTTAAGAATAGTATATCTCCCATCTTTATGTTACTTGTGCACAACTTTAGAGAACAAAAATTTTAACCCCTACACACTTTAGAGTAAAGTAATAAACTATAGACCATCTTTTAGCGGAAGATTTGCTCTATAAATTGGTACTAATGTTAAAATATGGTAGCTTCTTTGTCCTCCAGCCAGAGGTTTTGTTTCTTTGTAAATATATGCGAATTTGTTTTCTCCATTTCTGCATATTTAAATTAAAATTTAGTATAATTTAAACAACTTCTAAATGCTGTTGAATATACTCGTACATTAACGGCGTTTTAAGGTGAGGCCACAGACCAGCTAATACAGGTAGCATGCTGTATTACAGTGACCTCGGTACTCGGATACGCGTGATCCGTGGCCTTATCTTAAATCGTCTGCATTGTACTTTGGTGTTAATAAGATATGTGGTTAGTTTTTTTAAAAAAATGGTGATAAATTGTAAACAAAATGTGTTATCATTAACAAAAGCATACTGTATTCTTTAATAATCAAACTTGGTGTATAAATCAGACGAGTATACTTACAAGCTATGCTGTAAAAATTTCAGCCTGATGTAATGGGTCATGAATTTGTCAGATTATTGGAGAGATAGGGCTTTTATTCTCCCCTTAAACTATATATGTAAAAATGTTTTACAACAGAGGTAGTGTAAATGTTGTGGAATGTATTACCGATACCCGACACGGGTAGCCCAAATTGTTAACACAAGGACTCATGAACAGGAGGTCTGAGATTCAAATCTCGCCAAGACTCTGACTGTCCGAATTTGCTCAGTCCTCATAGTTGACAAACGCCGGGGACGTACTCTAAACTTAGGCCTGGAAGCTTTCCTTCCCAAAATTCCTTTCACAAATATAATTTAATTTTACGTATCATCACTGCCCACCACTTGTGGTGCGTATGGTAAGAGCGGGCGTTAAACACTGCTATGGAATATATTTTGTATTTAACCGTTTTATGTCATTAGAGTGTTTTGTCGCCAGGAAGTGTTGTGCCATTTCCCTACGCCATTAACACGGAGGGTTTACCACAACGAAGTGTGTTCCAATGCACAAAAAGTTACTTTCCCGTCACTCAAATACTCCCGGGAGAAAACCAGCTTAATATGGCAATGAAAGCTCGGGTTATATCAGAATTTCAATTAATGAGATAATGCGCTCTTGACCCTTACGGTTGAAGTATCAATTAGTGCCTGTAGGTAAAGGGCATTTATTGCTATTGACGTAAATCAGGGAGTGAAATCCTTCAGTGTGTGATATCCTCAAATCCTGGATTGTCAATCCTTTACCTTAAATTGTTTTACTTTTGCTTTCTCAGTTACATAAAGTGAATGCAATAATCATAGCAAAGGAACCCTGAATAAAAAAACCTTCTCTGTTATATTCAAATGACTTTCTCCAGCCTCTATCGCTTAATAGTGTGTATCAGAATTATTCTTACGAAAGTTTGTCTTCCTATTTACTTCATTTTAATCGAGATAAATCTTTCCGGAAAGCTATATTACACACTTCGTTAAAGATACAAAGGAAACAGCAATAGTAAAATGTTTAGAAATTGTGGCTATACACTGGACTTTTAATTCCATACTGTTGCCATGATATCACAAGAACAAACTCAAAATCTCCAGGACTTTAAAATAATGGCTCAGTATTGAACAATTCTGAGCGTTAATAACGGATATTTCAGAAATGGCTGATGCCACAAAAAAGTTACTTGAAATAAATTGTGTGTTTTAAAGAGATCTATATTTCTTGTAAAGTATATTTTCGTCCATCGCCTAACATTTGCCAGTTACTCAAGATAATACAAAATTCCTTGCATAATAAATAGAACTTCACAGGTTATTTCCAGAAAATTCAAGATATATATTTTATTTGTCATGTAAACACACTGTTGTGCAAAACCTAAGGATGAAAGTAATCTTCGCATTCTGTGACACTACCAAGTAACAGCTCGATAAAACTTGAATCATACTTAGAGGGAATTATACGGTATGCCACAGTAGGCAACTAAACGAAATATGCAATGAGACGAACAGAAATGCCACTTTTGATTTACATAAACAGATACATGGTACTTAAAAGGGTGCATGATCACCACGGACAGCAATGCATGCTCTGCGTCGTGCTCCCATGCTGGCCACAGGTTGGTATGCAGTTCTTGTGGTAGGGCGTTCCATTCCTCCACCTGCGCTGTTCGTTGCGGTCACGCATTGTCATTCATAAAAATGAAGTCAGGACCGACTACAACCCTGAAAAGACGCACATGGGGAAGGAGTATAGTATCACAATAACGTTAACCAGTAAGCGTACCGTGTTCAAAGATTTGGAGGTCGGTGCGCCAATGGCTCCCCATAACATAACACCTGGACCACCAAAACGATCATTTTCAAGGATGTCCTGGGTTCATTACATGTTCCCACCTCTTGCGTCGAAAGTCACTACTTAGACTGAATCTGCTCTCACCCGAGAAGAGCACGCGACCCCATTCCTCGTTGATCCAATTTTGATGCTCCTGGGACTATCACAGACGGTGCCGCCGATGTGCGGATGTCAATGGAACACAACGTACTGGCCATCGGGCAAAGAGACCACCTCTGTGTAATCACCGTGTCACTGTGTATCGTGAGATTGCGTGCCTAGCTGTCCTGTTAAATGTGGTTGCAATTGCACCCACTGTATGGCGTGGATCCCTTCTTGCCTGCTGCACAATGTAGCGATCATCTGCTGCTGTAGTTGAGCGTATCTGACCACCACCTTTCCTTGGGACAGCAGTGCCTGTGGTTTGGAAGGTTTTCCGTGCACGTGAAACAATGCTGTGAGCAATTCCAAACTCCTGAGCAATACTCGTCACACTTCGCCCATCTTCCAGTTTCCCGATGATTCTTCCCCGTGTGAAGTCATCCAAATGGTCTCTACGGGCCATGTTGCAACGAAAAGCACCACCACAGTGCACCGTAATAGCTCGCTAACTGCCACACACCGCCTTGTCCTGTTTCGTCAACCGCCCGCGTTGCGGAACCACACCCATTTGGCACTATAGCCTCGCTACACTCACGCCATGTGACGTCCAGCTTCCTGCGTATGTGTGAGAGACCTCTTGCAACATGCTCCTGCACCTTCATTTACTTTCACCAAATAGTTACTTTACCCATCCCAGTGTATATTTAATATAAGCCACTTTAATCAGAATCATTAGAGACATGTTTCAGAAAATACAAAAATTCGAAAACTCTTCCACGTAAAGGGTAGTATGGGGAGGTGGATTTTCTTGAGAATCCTCGTGTCTATTTTTGGAAGTTACTGCACTGAAATGTCAAGTTGGTTATTTACGCGACTTTTCGGTTCTGAATTATTCTGTTTACACTACAAGCACGCACACGCACACGCACACGTGCGCGCGCACATACACATGCAGTTTTTTCTAAACATGCTGCCTTTGATCTCAAGGGCCTCAAAATTTCTAAAATTCAAAATTTCGGTAGTTTTTGGTTAGAATAACAGTACCCTCTCTACCTACGCATATGCGTGGTGAAGAAAGTAAATAATTTGATGTGTACCAAAATCCAGGCTTTTTTGCTCATAATTTACTTTCATTCTTATTCTACATCTAATGCACACAAAATCTTATTTTATGTGCATTTTTATTGATCACATTTATACAGGACATTGTCGTCATAGTTTAACTATTTAAATATGAAATTGATAAACCGTAGTCTTGATATTATACGAGTGTATATTTTTTCCTGAGCTTGTGGGAAACATTTACATTTCAAAACTGCTGCTTAAAATACTGAAACATTTAAACCAAACAAATGTTTCAAATATGGTCATGTCACTCAGATTTTGTTCCATATAAACTGTGCATTTTATCTAGATCTGACTATTTTTCTGCAGTAATCCTTTGCCTATCTGTTATCATTTCCTGATTATTGTAAACTCCATGATAAAAAGAAGATTACAAGGGTGGTTTGCAGAGAGCTTAATAACATAAATGTTATTTGTCATACCAGTATCGGTAATGGGTTTTAGAACGAGCAACTACAAAACACGTTTAAAAACATGGAAGTACTTTCCATATAATGAATGGTTTGGGTTGGAAGAAAACCCTAAAATTCTTTATTAAGTCAATTATATTCAGCCAGCAAGGACATGGTTCACTGACAGTGCTTTGCTCTCCCCATCCTTTGGAATTACATAAGCAGCAGTTTAGAACTTCTATAATATGTTTTGCTATTCACATAACGTTTTTTCAAGAAGTTGTTCCAAATGGGAGAGAGAGAGGGAGAGAAAGAGTATAACAACAGCAAAATTTTATGGACTTTTTTGTAGTGTACTTGTTCAACAAATGAAGCATTTATTTGCAATTTTCTGAAAGCCATAGCCAATAAATTAAGGAGATAGAGGAAACTGTCATTGAATATCTTTGAAATGTGCTCATTTGTCCCAAAGCATACAATTTAAGTTTTGCATTTAATGTGTTACTATTAACAGCAATATTTTGTTAACGTTCCATGAAAATTCTTATAGTAAAATAAATTAGAAAGGGTTTCTCCATATAAGCATTTTCGAGTTGAAAATGCTTTTAATCTTTTTGTCTCATTCCTGACGAAAAGTATTGTATTCCTTTACTATTTCTTCAGTTTATTAAATCTTGTCGTACAATAGAATATAGTGTAAAGGCTTCCTATATGAAATTGAACACCTTTTCTTAAAGCGAAAAACCTAGCATATGTTACTTTTATGTGCCTTCGTATATTAGAAAGACATTTTGTCTCGGAAGAAGATGTTAGAGAGCCGCTGGCACATGCCGAGGCAAAAGAAACCACATACGTTCGTCATGGATTCGTTCAAAGGTGCCCAGGGTGTAGGTATTACTTTCTGACATTTACCGTATTAGAAAATACATGTATGGAAAATAGTGTTAAGCACAACGCCCATCCGCATGTGATAAGCGTATACCAAGCTTTACTGCGGTGCTGCTTCTGTTGCAAGGTCGTCCATCATGGCCCCTACGGCCCTGACTACTCGCCGTGATTAATATGTCTTTGGACCACTGAAGACAAGTCTCAAAGGACATAGTTTGGCAAACATGATGAGGTCCAGACGTCCTTGAAGAATGGTTCTGCAGCCAAGCATGGACGATTTTGGCTCAGGACATACATCATCAAGTGATACTGGGACACATACAAGCAGCTCTGTCCATACACTATGTACACATGTATCGGTAATGTAATCCAAACAATCAACAGTCACCGACACTAACATGAGTCTGTTTTATTTGAACAAACAACCCCTAAAATCAGTATGCCGGTTATTAATGCAATGGTATTATATCCTAAGTAATATACATAAAACAAAATATATACCAAAGCTCATTATAAACAAAACTTCTTGATATGCGGAATAAAGTAAAGTTGTATTTTTGGATATGAAACCGAATTGTTGAGAATTAGCTTAGAATTATTATATCAACAGCTTAGTAATATAAAATTCAGATATAAATGCATTATAGAAGAGAGGCAGTTAGTAAGCACGGTGGAAGAAATATTGTGGTGGCCGTGTTATAATCGGAACTGACAGGAAATCAATGACTGCAATTGGAAAATTATACTGTCTATTGTGTGTGACAGATACGGTATTAGTAAAACTACCACAAATGGCATGTGGCACAAAGCAAACTGTAGTGTTTTTCTTGAAAAGGCTTTATGAAATTGTTACGTAAATTGCTATTCCATAAATGTTTTCTATTTTCCTCCCTGCACAGAGTATAAAATTGAAATAAAACACTCTGATGTGTTACACTCACATGACTTTCTCTGCTCTTGTGCAAACTATTTTTACAAACGCTTATTCTCCATATGCTTCATGTTAATCGAGATGTTAATCTTATTGCAAATTTTCTTGTAGATGCAAGGGGAATTGTAGACTTTAAGCGATAGTCAAATATTTTAAGAGCTGGTTGCTATGTGGAGTATTCCATTCTCTTTGCATTACCAGGACAAAAAAAATGAATAACGAATTGGAGAAAAAGTATAAGTATTGGAAAATTTAAGGGAATAATAAGCAATATCCCGACAAAAAAATTTATATCACATAAATTGTGTATTTTAACCCGATCTGCATTTTTTGTATAGTAACATTTTGTCTATCTCTTATGGTTTACCAGTTATGCAAAAGTCGTTCAGAATGAAGAACACATTCTCAGAAAATTCGAGATATACATTTCATTTCTCATGAAAATATCTTAAACATACGATATTTTAATCAAAATCGTTATGGCCATTTTTGAGAAAATTAAAATTTTCGAAAAATGTTCCATGTAAAGGGTAATCTCGGGTGGGGGGATTTTCTTGAAAACCTTCGTGTCGCATCTCTGGAAGATACTGAACCTAAATACCAAGTTTGGTGTTTATCTGACTGTTCGTTTCTGAGTTATGCTGTTCACACCCACACTAACAGACACAAAGACACACACACACACATTTCCAAAAATGTTTTTTTTTGGATTCAGGGTGTCTCAAAACATATATTTCCGGTGAAATCTCGGTATCGAATTTTTGGGTGGAATACAATACTTCCCCTACTTGCTATACGTAGTAGAGAAAGTAAAAATACAATTTACTTCAAATAAGCTTTTTGTGGCACAAGCCATTTCTGAGATATACGTTATTAATGGTTCGAATTGTTTATTACTTGTTCATTTTCTTAAAGTCCTTCAACATGCAGTTGTTTATCGCGATTCCATTGAAACAGCATAGGATTTTAAGGTCAAGTTATAGGTCAACTTCTATTTGACTTTCGCTGTTCTCTTTGTATCTATAACGAAATGTGTAATGTAGATATTTCTGCAAAGGTTTATTTGGATTAAAATGTAGTAGGTAAAAAAAAAAGTTTGGTAAGAATAATTTGTATATGCAATAATAAACGATAGAGGGTACACGAAGTTAGATGAATGTATTACATCAGATTTTTTGGCATGCGCTGGTATAGAAGTTGAATATATCATAAGTACAAAAGAAATAAATCAAAACTTTCTCCCATGAGTGTTATTAAAATATTTTGGCATTGGTATCGGATGCTTATCGTAGCGTTATAAGTTTATTCAATTATTTTTTGATTTCCTGTGTTTCCTAAATTGTGACCATATACATATACGCTGGTTGAAATGAAATAATCACGGCATTAACCTTACTATTCTATGGAGTAACAATAACTGTTTTATGCTCCATGGCATTGTCAACTAAACGTCAAGGCCTTCTTCACAAGTACATTATTTTTAATTCCATTGGTTCGTAATCAACTACAAGGGCGTTGTATATCATTTCTAATCTCTTAGTAATTTATGAAATGGTATTAGATGGTGTTTTACAACTCCTTGTCCATTAAGCAAGGCCTTTGAATGGTGAATTATCAATATCGGTCGAATGGATCTTGAGATTTCTCCCCCCACACATACACATTGTTCTCTCTTTATAATATTAATAAAGGTTTTAGTTACTTATTCTATATACATGATGTGGGTGTCAGTAAGTTCATTGTCATTACCAGATGCACTGTTGTGTTGCATTGTTGCTAAGACATAGTATTATTGGGTTTCTTTGATTTTTCGGCTTAAAAATCCCTTCTTTTGGCGCGGGCCACGCCAAACGGAGGACTCTGTGAGAAATCGCTGGTATGACGCCAACGTCGTGGCTAGACAAGATTAGAGGGGAGATATGTAGATAGTGTCGCTTGAGTGAGAATTGTCGTTGTAGCCAGACGTACGTGTGATCAATCCACGGCTTCGAGGCATCTCCCTCCAACCTCTCTTCCTTGCTCATAAAGTAGAGTCGCCAAACGTTTGTTAATAAATTCCAGGTAATTTGTGTTATGTAATGTTTTTGTGTAATGGAAAATCCACGCCTTTCCCTAAATCTACATACCAAGGTCCCGGACTTCTTGCTGTAGTTGCGCACCCCGCTCATGTGCTTGCTGGGATGAACCAAATTTATTAATTTTCTTGAAACCTTTTTGGCCCTCACCCCAGCATGTAACAATATTAGGTATGTTTTAACGCCGAAATTTGCATTGTAGGAAGATTTTTGGGAAACCATTATAAACTGATGTATAAAAAGCATTACTTGAAAGCTGCTTCTTTCAGAGACACCAAATTTTATTTCAGCACCTCTGAAGAGAAACAAACTTTTGCACTGAACAACTTTTTTTAGAATTCATTTGTCACCTTGAATATAACCAACGCATTCATCATATTAGCAGGGAATTCTATCTGCCTTCTTATCTCTAAAGCATTTAAATCTTACCCTTGTAGGAAAAAGAGAGCTATATAAGTTGTTTGAAGTGCTTTGGGCTTAAATCTCTGCCATTTAAATAATCCCAAGGATTCAACCTCTCCATGCTTTTACTCTGCGCCACTTTCTTAACTTAATTTTTACCAAACACGCCCGTCTTCCTCAAACATTCTCTCTCAATGGAAAATAATTTAAACCCAAAGTAATTCCAATACAAGTCAAATAGAAACGTTTGCTTTCGTCAATCTGAGCACAGTCTCTTAAGCAGGTGTAAATTCAAGCTCTTTACTTGTTTAAAGAGAAAATATATTTGACGTATTTTACGAAGGCATCGATTAGACAGATCTTTTTGCGCAATAGCCTCTGAATGCTTAATTAGATTTTAACGCCTTCATCACTTATAAACAGCGACTTTAAACTACACGAAATGAGTATCGGGAATATTCTGTCTTAGATATGTATTAAATGGTGAGAAAAATTTTCTCGTAGTGAAGTTGTGAGTGTATTACTTATAATGTTTGTGTATGTGTGTTTACTTCACGCGTTGAAGCCATCTTGTGACGTCATTCATTTGTTAGGTTTGCTAGCTCCATCTGGTGTTAGCAATTTGCGGCAATATTAATGTTCGTTTGAAAGAATGCTACTGTTATTTTATTTAAATTTGGTTCTCTGTCCTCCGGCTAGCTATTATCTTTTTCTTGGGTCGAGCACTTCTCTTTATACAGGTTGTGTAAACGGAAAGGAATCTTTTATCCAAAGATAACACTGATGCAGAAATTTGTTTTACACTTTTATTGTCGAACACGTTAACTATCACATTTACACATTGATCTTGACACTCGCCAAACTGAATCTGTTTTAATAACTTCATTACTGATAATTCTTAATTCGCGTACTTCAACTTTTTGTATAATTCACTTAATAATACTTGAGATTTTTCATAACTCTGTTACGCGTAACCTGCAAATTGATATCCGAAGTGTGCCGTGCAAATACTTTCGACGAACTGACGGGAATGCGACGTGTAGTATACAAAGAATTTTGATGAACTGATGGGGTCTACCTCTAACCTACTCTTTTTATACTCCTTCACCCAGATATGCCTAAAGATTATAACTGAGCTGCAATTGGCTAATAAAACGCGCCAACATTAGCGTCTATTTTAATATCCAATGAAAATTATGAATACATATGCTCTAAGGAAACGTTCCAGAAGATTCTCAAGGAAAAACGCGCCAACATTACGTAACTTCCTCGTTTCCAATAATGATAAACAGCTCACCCCCTCGCTGCATTATTGCACGCTATTATTGTCAGTTTCAGTAAGGCAGTATAAACTTACTTCTCAACAATAATTACAATCAATAAACATCTCAAATCAATGTCACATAAAAATACATATTCATATTACAATCATTATTTACATTTAAGTAATTTGTGATACAAATTACTGCATCAAAGTATACAGCTATACCCCATAAAAAGTAACTTTTATGCGTTTAGGTTTCCGAAATGAGACTAACACAACAAACAACACCTAATTAAACAAGTATATCTTAGTTTTGGGTCCCCTAGAATTAAAGGAATGGATAGTTGCTTCAAAATATGTCTGATGATACCTAAAATTCTCCTAAAATGTTAATATTCAAAAACATATTTTAAAATATTTTTGAAAATTACTTTAAAATAATTTGTGGTTTTCCTGGAAATCAGCTTTTCTCCGCATTTTGATTTTGAAGTGAAGAAGAGAGTTCATATAAAATAATTCCAATACATTTTAAGGAAAATTTAAAATTAATTTATTTGTATTGCTTTATCTTGAAACTAAAATCGTCGAAGGTATCTGTGTGAGGATAAATCGCTGAAATTGTTTACTTACACCCTTGGAAAATACCTGACTTGCATATAATTTTGGTATTTATAAGTATTTTTATTTATGCTTTTCATTTAACTACATGGAAATTGTTCTTAAATTCTTTTTATTTGCCATTCTTCAGTCTCAAGATATTTATTTCCGATAATAAATATTTGTATTAACTTTTGGATTTGAACTAATATTACTACTATCCGATATAGGCCGCTTAGAATCAAATGCGAAAAAAAATTCTCTGCTACTTATGGTGGAATAATTGCTTTCTGCCTAATTACAGTAAGGGATTTCATTGAAAATAAATCTTCCCAGCAGAGAACTAGCATTTTGACTAAGAAACCAGAACTGCTAAATTTTAAATATATCGATTTAAATATAGCGATTAGCAATTCGATGACTCGTTTCCAGTAGACCACATTCCCTTTGCTGTTTGCTATACCCGTCACGAAGTCAATGCTAAGCAAAAGAGCAAACGATATATTAGTTATCAGTCGATACAAAATTAATTTTGCAACTGAAAATAAGGTTTAAACGCATGAGACGCAATCACACAGCTAAGGTATGTATAATTCTGTCAGACTGGGAATTGAATTATTCACATAATATAATCCAAGTTCACAACACAGGGTAACGCTGTTAAAAGAAAGGAAATTACTAATTATAGAATAACCTACGAAACTAATGTACATTGGCTTGAAGGTAAGCGATGAATGATTTTAAAGGAAATCTCTATAAATGAAAATATGTGTAAAGATGTGGTATTCGTACATAAATTCGAGTTAATCTATAAATTATGGTTATGGATAAAATATGTAAACATGAACTTTTTGAGTAAATAATTGTAAACATGTATTTCATACAAAATCAAGTAATCTAGTGATATCTGATTATATACACCAACTTTTCACGTAAAATATTTGAAGATACGTGACATGTAATACCTATTTGCTTAGTATATCTCGCCGTGCATGATTATTAACACAAGCCTGGTGTGAAATAATGTTAAATGTGTCGTTTCTTACGTGGTGAAAATGTTAAATTACTTGGCTCCTCGTTTTCCCCTAGTTCAACTATAGGATACATTATTTCCGTTTGATCGAATTGGATGACACTGCCACAGTACTCCTAAACATCCCATTTTGAGGAAAAAAGTATCCACATGTACTTTTGTCTGTTAGAGCTTTTGTTAACATAAATGTAGAGTTAGATATATTTTGAAATATAAGTAAGCAATATTTATAGATGTGAGGCAAAGAGCTTAAAGAAGTTACCTTTACAGGTGTAATTATCTATATTTTGTTTTCTTTTCTGAAAAAAATGCTGTAATGCTTTTGTTATTTTTAGCTTTAGATACCACTATTACAAATGTTGTAACTTAGTCTGCTGTAAGTAGCCCATAAGATCCTTTTGGTTCTTATTAAAGTTATAGAACTGCAAACCGTGAAGGATGTACAACACTCGCCATGGGAAAAAAATAAACTGGTGTGCAAAACCTAAGGATGAGATGGGTAAAGTAACGTCACAAATGAACTACTTGGTGGAAGTAGATGAAGGTGCAGGGGCATATTGCAAGAGGTCTCACACACGTACACAGAAAGCTGGACGTCACATGGCATGAGTGTAGCGAGTCTATAGTTCCAAATGGGTCTGGTCACACAACACGGGGCAGTTGACGAAACAGGACAAGACGGTGTGTGGCAATTAGCGAGCTGTTACGGTGCAATGTAGTGGTGGCACACCATTTGCATGACTTCACACGGAGAAGAATCATCGGGAAGCTGGAAGAATGGCGAACTGTGACTAGTGTTGCTCAGGAGATTGGAATTGTTACTGCATTGTTTCACGTGCATGGAGAACCTTCCAAACCACAGGCACTACTGCCCCAAGAAGAGGTTATTGTCGACCACGCTCAACTATAGCAGCAGATGGCCGCTACATTTTGCTACAGGCAAGAAGGGATCCACGCCAAACAGCGGGTGCAATTGCAACCACATTTAACAGGACAGCTAGGCACGCAATCTCACGACACACAGTGACACGGTGACTACACAGAGGTGGTCTCTTTGCCCAGTACGCTGTGTTCCATTGACATCCGCACATCGGCGGCACTGTTTGTGAAGGTCCCAAGAGCATCAAAATTGGACCAACGAGGAATGGGGTCACGTGCTCTTCTCGTATGAGAGCAGATGCGTCTAAGTAGTGATTATCGACCTACCCTCATCTGGCGAGTTGGTGGGAACACGTAACGAATCCACGAAAATCCTTGAACGTGATCGTTTTGGTGGTCCGGGTGTTATGGTTTGGGAGGCATAATGTTGCATGGACGCACCGACCTCCTAATCTTTGAACACGATACGCTCACTGGTCAACGTTATTTTTATGATAATATACTCCTTTCCCATGTGCGTCTTTTCAGGGGTGCTGTCGGCCCTGACTTCATTTTTATGGATGACAATGCCCGACTTCATCGAACAGAGCAGGTGGAGGATCTCTAGGATCGAGAGAATATTCGGCGAATGGACTGGCCTGCCCGTTCCCCCGATTTAAATCCCATCGAACACGTGTGGGATGCTTTGGGGAGACGCATTGCAGCACATCCACATGCACCAACGACCATCCAACAGTTGTCAACAGCGCTGGTGGAGGAATGGAACGCCGTACCACAAGAACTGCTTACCAATCTTCTGGCTAGCATGGGAGCACGATGCAGATCATGCATTGGTGTCCGTGGTGATCATACACCCTTTTAAGCACCATGTATCTGTTTCTGTAAATCTAGAGAGCCATCATACGTCGTATTGACTTAAGTGTATCTTATAGTCAATGAATAAAAATGGCATTTCTGTTCGTCTCATTGCATATTTCGTTTAGTTGCCTGCTGTAGCATACCATAGTAGTTCCCTCTATGCGTGATTCAAGTTTCATCGAGCTATGTTACTTGGCAGTGTTACAGCATGCGAATATTGTTTCCGTTCTTAGGCTTTGCACACCAGTGTATTTGTGCGCTGCTTTTGTATCTCAGGAACCTGGTAAGAAGAGCTCATAATGTCTTGGCTAGCATTTCGAGGGTGATCCAGTAAGCTACGAAAGTTAGCGCATTCCTGCTGCCCAGATTGCTGTCGCGCTTTTATCCGTAATCAACATGTTTTCTGTGTGAATACCAGCCGAAACAAGGTATTATTGTACATTCTGTGGTACAACAAACGAATTTTAAAGCCCGTGGATAGTTATTGCAAATGGTTAAGCAATGGAGGTGATTATGTGGAGAAGTAAAGTAATCTTCAGTTTTAAATGAGATGTGCTTTTTTAATAAAATACGTTTTTAATTTAGTGAAGCCAAGCGGTTGTTACTTTCTGGATTGCCCCGTAACTAACTAGCAGTTTAATTTTGTCGAAACCAACAAAATGTGTACTAAAGTAATATTACTTGATTGAAACTATTTTGTGTGAACATCTTATGATAAACAAGGATGACACAAAACTACGCTTTTATATTAACTATCAATAGTAGCATGCGTATAGAAGAAACATTCGGAAGTTAAAATTTCATTTATACGTCTGAAAATTGTATCAGCCTACAAACATTCATTTCTCTGGCTGCAATATCACTTCTTGCAAATATGTATCGTGATTAACAGAAACTTCTTCTTTCTCTGTTTCACCTCCTCTTATGTAGGACTTACACCCCCAGGACTTACAGGCGGGTGCCTGTGCTCAGAGGTCCGTCGAGGAGCAGACACTCATGGATCAGACAGAATATCCAGGATGCCTGATCAGCCCGATGCCTGGTATGGGAGGAAGTAAGTAGATGAAACGAAATGATGGTGAAATGGATGAAAGGAAAGGTGATGATGGAGCAGTTGGTGGAATGAATGGCGGGGGAAACCGGAGAAAACCCGCCCAGACGCCGCTTTGTACATCACAAATCCCACATACGGGATCCTGTGATTGAACCCGCGCCGCCTTTAACAGAAACGAGATGCAAAAATAATCTTATGAATGCATACACTGTAGATAAGCTTTACAAATCATGACGTGATTGTAACACATCAAAATGCTTTACTGGTGGTTTAAACAAATCAGAAATAGAGGTGTCGAAGTTCTTTATTTTGGTATGCTTTGTCCACAGCTCCATATTACATAGGTAAAATATTAAAAGTATGTCTTGATAGGAACTTTGCCACACAGTACAAAAGAAGTCATCTTTAGGCAACTTTGCCTTCACTGTATTGAATATCTCACGCCTCTTTGAATCTAAAACTAGGACCATCAGACAAATAGAATGCCTCCCGCTGAATCTTTAAAGCTGCAAATGATTTTCCGAAAGCACTCGCTTCACTTTCTCTCGACAGAAATATAAATCCATCACAGTACTTGATGATACAGCCGTCTCTTGCACACAGCAGGGTTTACGGGGAGTGCTCTGCGTGAAACTTCTTGGGAGGACTCTCAACTGAAAGACCGTCAGCGTTAACGATTTCTTCCTTCGTCTTCCAGCCTGGCCTCTGCTGCGACTTTAATTGCAGTTTTTGAGTACCGCGTTACTCTGTGTGCATCACATTGGTACTCTATCGTCTTTATCACTGTTCCATTGAAAAATTACGTTTGTTTTTATTCAAATTTTACACTAATATCATAGCAACATTTACATTCATGATCAGCTTTAACCTCTATTTATTAAATCCTCCAAGGTTGTATTTCTAAAAGGCTCTTCATAATTATGCTTCATGGCTACACTTTAACGTGGGGTTTATTGACGAACAATTGCAATAAAAGGAATTTTTAGTTTTTTGTGTAGTTTTTTAAACAAGTTTTTTGTCTTTAATTTCATATTCGTTTTATCTGGGTAAATGTGTGTTTGTGTATTTCGTATATACTTTTAATTTCTCTATTACGTATGAGGGCTGTCCCAGAAGTACCCGACATAACAAACAAAATACAAAAAGTAGGGAAAAAACGTCTTTATTTCCCTACATAGTCCCTTTTCAACTCAATACACTTTTCTCAGCGATGTTCATTAGCGTCGATGTTTAAAGAGAACCGTAGAGTTATGCAAAATAACCATCAACTGCAAACTCCACCTCTTCATTGTTGGCAAATCTTTTGCCACCAAGCCATTTCTTCAACTTTGGAAACAGAAAATAATCAGAGGAGGCTAAGTCTGGCGAATAGGGTGCATGAGGAAGCAATTCGAACTTTAACTCATTGATTTTGGCCATGGCGATAATGGATGTGTGAACTTTTGCATTGTCTTGATGAAACAAAACTTTCTCTTTCGCTAAATGCGGCCGTTTTTGCTTGATTTTAACATTCAAACGCTGCAATAAGTTTGCATAATACTTGCCATTGTTTGCTTTTCCTTTTTGAAGATAATCAATGAAAATTGTCCCACGCGCATCCCCAAAAACTGAAGCCATGACCTTGCCTGCAAATGGAACTATCTTGCCTTCTTTGGAGCCGATTCTCACTTTTCAATCCACTGTTTTGACTGTTCCTTCGTCTCAGGTGTGAAGTGATGGACCCATGTTTCATCCATGGTTAAGAAACGACGCAAAAACGTGGCTTTATTGCAGCGAAACATCCATAACATTCGACCGAGGATCCTACGACGCTGCTTTTGTTCCATTGTGAGTGAACGCACCCATCTTGCGCACAGCTTTCTCATGTCTAAATTTTCAGTTAGTATGTGATGTACAGCACCTTTTGAAATGCTTACGATGTCTGCTAGCTGGCGCACGTTCAGTCGACGTTCGTCCAATACCATTTTGTAGATTTTCTCAATTTCTGGCGTGGTCACCTCATTTGGTCGACCACTGCGTTGTCCGTCTTGGCAGCTCGTACGTCCTCGCTTAAACTCTGCCACCGAATATTTTACCGTTGTAAACGAAGGAGTAGACTCTCCCAGAGTATAATGTAGCTAAGTTTTAATATTAGTCGGACTAAGACCTTTCAAATGAAAGTATGGTATTACATAACGATGGCCAGTTTTATCCATGTTTACAAATTTGGTGAGATAGTTCACTATTAATGGCTGCCAAACAATTACTAAGCATCATAGCATCGTCAAACTTTAAACTTAAGCTTTATAAGGGTGACACTTTCTGCCATAGTCGTTTATTTGAAACAATAACCGCTACATATAGGGCAGGTCAGGTACTTCTGGGATTGCCCTCGTAGTTACAGTAAGTAGAAGAAATACTGTATTCCAACCCAAAAATGTGATGTCGAGATTTCAACGAAATACATGTTTTGAGGATTTTTAAAATAAGGTTTGTTTGTGTGTGTGTGTGTGTGTGTGTGTGTGTGTGTGAACAGCATAACTCAAAAACCAAAATGTGGAATAAACACAAAAATTGTATATAAGTTCATTTTCCATGGCTACAATACTAAGATTTTTAAAAATAATTCCCCATCACAAGTACCATTTATATGGATAATACTTTATTTTTAATTTTCTCAAAAATGGCTTTAACGGTTATGATTAAAATGACATATCTTTAAGACATTTAAAATGAATCCTCCATCTTGAAGTTTCTGCAAAACACCTATGAAGTCCCCTTATTCTAGATGAACAAAGTTGGTAAGCCATAAGTTATACTTAAAAACTTAGTATACAAGAAATTCTAGATTTCTTTAACACCTTCATTCTACAATTTTTTAGTGTTGTCGCCTTAGCATCAAATCCAGAATATAGCGACCCGCATTTTGAAGAGTTGACGATCGGATGACGTCTTGTATCCCTATGTACCTACAGCTGATGTATCATGAAAGAATTTCTACAACAATTTTGTCAATAAACATAAAGTAGACCGTCTCTTAAGAATAATTTCTGAAATAATGGATAGAGTAAAGTCACTTGAGCAAGAAAAAAAATGTTACGCAGTGTTAACCGTTTTCTAAATATTCTATACTGTATTTTGAAATGTAAGTGCGTCAACACAGTGTCGATCGCTGAGGTATTCTATTGACGATGTTAAAAATGTGAAAATAAGTCCCACAACATATGTTTACCAATTTCATGCAGTGTCACCAACCGTATTAGGCAAATGACAAGAATTGAATGTACATTCAGTTTAGACCATATATGCCAAATGTCAGTTTTTATTATACCAATGGACATCTCCCATAAATAACACGTAAGGAAAACGAAAAAGAGTACTGATTTCCTCACAGCCACACAAATCCATTCGGTAAATTCCCAATTTCGACATAAATTTTTGTTTGCTGCTGCGGATTCAGATTTGGGAGATCCTACACAATGTTTTCATCTTAATTTTTTAATTGAGAGTCCTATTGATAAATGCAGACTTTAATAATCCATTTACTTTGTTTATGTTTGTAACTTTTAGATACAACTGATATGCACTTAAATAAAATATTCAACACACAGCTACACTGTTTTAGTTGCTTGACTTCGCGGTGAATACGTTAGCTTTTTGTTCTGTGGCGCATAAGGTATCATGTATTCAATTATTACCAACAACCCTGCTGCTATGAAATATACAAATATTTAAATAACATACTTAGTTACTAAACCTAATGACATAATACAGAGAGAACCAAAAGGATACGAACCGGCTGCGCGGTGTTTTTCCTCTTCGCGTTCTCGGTGCTCGTTACCGTCTGCCGCTATCATAAAAAGGCGCGGATGAAACTATACATTTTTAAAACTAATTTTAAAGGCATATATATATATATCAACTTTGTAAAAATGTGTTTGAGGACAGAAATATTAGTAGAGATTTATGGACCCCTCGGTCCCGCGACCTAACCCCCTGCGATTTCTATCTCTGGGGTAACTTAAAGCAAAGTGTGCAAGACAAACCAATACACCCTGGAAGAATTAAAGCAAAATATCCGCCAGGATATTGCCAGTATTACTCAACGTGAACTACGACGAGTGATGGATAGTATCGTAAAGAGGTGCCAAAAATGTATGAACAACGACGGTGACATTTTGAGCATATCCTTTCATAAAGTTGGAAGTAAAATCTTTAAAAGAGGTTTTAAAAATATTGCATGGTTTCATCCGCGCCTTTCTATGATAGCGGCAGACGGCAACGGGCACCGAGGACGTGGACAGGAAAAACACCGCGCAGCCGGTTCGTAGATTTTGGCTCTCTCTGTACATTCAAAACATATTTGTATCTGTAGGGATATTTTGGTGTATTATTTCTGCATTCAATTTAAGCATTAATTTGGTTTTCAAATGCATTAACTTACAGCAAAATGGTGACTCTGTATTAAAGGAAGGTTGAGTGGGAACATGTATTCTTCCATTGTCGCTAGTACGTAAGCTCTGAATCAGAGCAATTTTGGCTCCACCTCTCCCATAAGAACCGTGTAGAAACGTACACTCCAGCCGGTGCTTATGGGCGTGGACGTGTCAATCTGGAATTGGCTGCAAGCTTCAGAAAATACCGGCTGAGCGCGCGCTGCTTAACGCGCCTGTTCAAATGAGGGAACACTTACTCGGAAACAGTGTTTTATGGGCAATTCCCACACACTTCTTTCTTTCCTTTTGATAAGCTTTGCCAAGACACAGCGGCAGTACCCCAGAAGCTGCTCCTGGCCATCAGTAGGGATTTTTTTTCGCTTCCTTCGCAAAAGCTTATTAATACGTAAGAATTTGAATATGAATCACTGTATTTAACAAAGAACTTATTAATTAGTTCGAAATAATTTCAAGAAAATATTTTGTAACATGTAAGAAGGAACCACTTTATGGTGACCTCTGTAATGTACAAGTAAATATATTTGTAATAGTTTGGGGACGTGTTAATGTACCACATAATATTTCATTTAATTCTTTTTATGAAAAATGTAATGAACTTATATTGCGTGAACCGTAAGGAAAAACATTTGCTTGGTTGACTGGCCCCTAAAATAAATACGCTATAGTTATTTACGGCGTTGTTTTAAGTAATAACAATAATAAGGATAGGTTTAGGCTATATTTTTGCAACACTGCGCAAATGATTTTGAGTTTAAAAACAAAACAACGTAGACTTGGATTCGCATGCCATCATTTTCCCTTTGCCACGTGTTCCTCACGTCTCGGCGATTAGTAACAGAGGGTTACTTGTATATAAGTATCCACACGCAACTGTAATACACTTAAGGCTGTGTAATTGTGTTAATTTCTTGTTGCTAGGCGAGTAATTTCACCCTCTTTGCGACATAGTGAGATACCGTAACATGCGTGTTTAGGAAAAACACGCGAGAAAACTACACTGACACTACATATATCATAAACAGTTTATCCCAGCGATATGGTTCGAGCGGTAGCGTCTGTGGATAATGTTCGGGAGGTTGACGGTTTAAATCACTTGCATGGCTGTTTTTCGTAGTTTCCCTCAGTCACCTGGTAAATACAGGAGCCAAACATTCCTACCACGGAACAAAACAGTACGTTTAAAATAGATGGTATAGATAGACACCTGCACAACTAATGACATATGACCGGCATCGTGCTGACTATTTGTATGTCATGGGTGTAATTTGTAACGCATATTAGTGGAGGCAAAGTCACATAATGAAATGCAGTATAAAACAGTGTAATATATGTCACTTTTTCAGGGCACTGGAAATTGCTTTAAAACATTAATAATTATAGCGCAGCAATAACACTTTAAAACATGCTTATTTCCTCATTTCTGACAATTTTCCCATAAATAAAAGAATCCGGTGATTAGGTTTATTTTCCACCCAACAATTCTATACTGAGATTTCACCTTAAATGCATGTTTTATGGTCCTCTGAATCCAAATAAAGGATTTTTGGAAATGTGTTCATGTGTGTGCTGTGTGTGAACGGCATAACTCAATAAACGAAAAGTAAGTACCAAACTTGGTGTTTAAGTTCAAAATCTTACAAGAATGCGACATGAAGATTTTTAAAAAATTCTCCACTCTAACTACCCGTTACATGGAACATTTTTCGGAAATGTTTACTTTATAAAAATGGCTGTAATGATTATGATTAAAATACCATATATTAAACATACTTACACGACAAATAAAATATATATCTTGTATTTTCTGGAAAAGCCTTTGAAGTCCTTTTCATTCGAAAGGAATGTTGTATAATCTTATATAATTGGTAAACGTTAAGCGGTAAACCAAAACGTACTAAACAAAAAAATGTAGATCTCTTTAAAGGATATAATTTATTTCAAATAACTTTTTTGTGGTGTAAGCCATTTCTGAGATATCCTTTATTAATACTTCGAATTGTTCATTTCCTGGTCATAGTTTTAAAGTCCTTTCAACATCAAGTTTTCTCGCGATTGCATGGAAACAGTATGGAATTTTAAGACTAGCATATAGCGTCCAGTTCCTAAACATCTAACTATCGCCGTTCTCTTTGTACCCTAACGAAATGTGTAATGTAGTCATTTCTGCAAAGACTTATTTGGATAAAAATATAGTAGATAGAAAAATAAGCTTTATTAGATATATTTTGTATACCTACTAAAAAACGATAGAGGGGAGAGAAACTCATGTGAGTGTATTACAGATATTTTTTATACTTCTATCTGCTTCCTGTTACTCATAATAAATATTCAAAATAAAGGCTTTCAAATAGTAAAATACCGCGGTTTCTCCTCTGGGAGTGCTAAAATGCAAGTTGGTTTGTTTACTTTAACCATGATATTACAAATGCTATGCTTGCGCTAGTGAGAAACAAATTACACGATAACACTTCATCTGCAACCGTACCACACTGTCGCTCCAGATATTGAAAATATATTATATACTATCACTATATCACTAGCCAAAATTACAAAATAAAAATATCACCATACAAAGGTAAAACATTGACTTTCACAGGACCCGAAACATTAAGAGCAAAAATAGTAATACAAGAGACAATATTAGAAACAATTAGCTGTTTTAATTATTTAGGCTGTAACATCTCATACTTAAAATATGATGACATAATAAATAAAATTAATAAATTCAAACAAATATGCAACACCATCAAACGAAATTTAAAAAATTCCAAGCAAGAGACAAAAATAAAATTTTATAAAGTGATGGCTGTTCCAGTGTTAACATATGGATCCGAATGTTGGATAGTGACCAAACAAATTTAAATAAAGATAGAAGCAGCAGAGATGCGCTTTTTAAGACGTATAGCAGGGTATAAGACGTATAGCAGGGTATATTTTAAGGCAGCAGGAGAAGTGAGACATATATTGAGGAGCGGAACTTGAAGGGCATTAACGTAAAGAATTAAGAATTTTCAAATTACTAGAAATAATTAAAGAAAATCAAAACAACTGGAAACACCATTGGAGAGGATGGATGATAACCACTATACGAAGTTGGCTTTAAGATATACACCAAAATGCCAAAGAAACATCAGCGGACCTAAAAGAAGATGGACGGAAAAATTTGAGGCAGTATCTTTAACAATTGAATAATTTCAATTAAATTATATAATATGTAATTTCAATAATAGCCCACCTTGAAGCAATACATATATGTAATAATTTATTAAAATGTATGTAACAGTCATTGCATATCCTTTGATTATTGTAAACATGTTCAATAATGTTATGTGAATGCATTACGTAATTTAATAATGTAAGAGCTGTGAGAATAATAAGTTTAAGGTTGCTAACAATGAGGTAACCTTGGGGCAATAATGAGCTTGAGAGTTTAAATGCTACTAGTCATGATTAGGGCAGCAATAATGTAAATTTTGTGACAGTTTAAAATAGCCAATCAACAGCCAGAAAAAGCATTAGTAAAATGCAGGTATTCTATTGGGCTAGGATTAGCCAATCAGAGACTTGAAATACAGAAGTTTGCGGGTTTGGACTGTTGAAATATGTTCAGTTGCCTGCAGACCTTAATAGTAACCGGATGGAAGATGTGTTCTCTAAAGAAATATTACCTATTCGTGTGCAAAGAAAAATTAAGTATTCGCATAAAAGAGTGCAAGCATTAAATAAAAGAATCTCACAGCTCTTGATATCAGTGTAGCGCTATTTAATTTGTGTCAAGGATTAATAAAAAAGAGTAAATTTAAACTTAAAATCTGTGTAAGCCTACATTCTTGTTGCACCACGCCCTGTCTAAAAGAAACGTGTCTCTAAAACAATACTGACGCAGCCGAGGCAAACATAAACATAAATAATATCTATAGAAGCAGTTTAATAACAAAGTTAATATTTTTTTTAAACTTGGAGCGTAACAACAAAAATACATCTTCAAAAAACTGCTTTTCATACGTAGCAGCACATTACGTAAATAACTATCAACTTCAAATTGATGTCCATACGTGGAGCTAAATAAATAAAAAAAACATAACCAATACTTCTTCAAATTGATGCCCAAAACGTGGTGCAAACTCCAACAAGAACAAAATACTACTTCAAGTTCAAATGATGAGATCAGAACAAGCCAAATGTTAATGATGATGATGATGATGACTATCACTATATGGATAATTGAGCGAGGTGGTGCCGCAGTAATGTATGGGACTCATATTCGGGAGGTCCCGGATTCGATTCCCGGCGACCGGGGAGTTTTTCTTGGTTCCCCTGGTCGGCAGGTAAACACTAGGTTCGTTCATCTTCTACCACAACCCTCCTGCCCCTCATTTTCTGTAGCCAACATCTTCCTTGTCATATGTTTCAGAGTTGTAGGACCAGGCGACGGTGTTCTGGGTGGTGTCTGTGCGCTCTATAGTGGTTTGTTCCCTTGCGTTGTTTCGGAACTGCTCAATTAGATCTCGCCCCTTGGGGATCGCCGGGTGTTTGGTGGCCTGTGGTTGGGGTAGGACGATGTAGGATGCATTTGATCTGGAAACGTTAGGAACCCCGTCCATGTTTGTGCCAGTCGTCATCCGAATCTGGTCGCTCTTCATGTCTCTCCCCTCATCACCTCCTCCGTTTGTCCTTACTACATGAGTAAAATCAGCGATGAGCTTTGTCACTCCCACATTACTAACAGGAAAATATGCACATACACTAGCACCGAACCCCCAAGGTCAGCCTATCTCTTTGTTATAAAACCTCCATAATGTACAGATATTTTAGCTCAAAGCTACATTATTAGTTTAAATATAAAACACAATGTATGATTTTACTTAAAGTAACTCAGCATAAAATGCTAAAATGCAAATATTGGGGGAAGAACAAGTATCTACTCTAAAACAGGCACAATAGAACAACAATCCTATGTTCACAATGCCCAACTTCGTATTAAACCAATACCTACACATTAGATAACAAGGAAGATGCCTGCGCAATTTATGATACCTAATAGTTACACAAGCAAATATTATAGGATGGCGACTAAGCAAATTAGAGCATCTGTCCCTGAAACGTTAATTTAAATAATCTACTGAGTACCGTCGCGTTAGCTACAATCTAGATTTTCGAAGCCTCGTGAAAAGCAAAGTATAATGTGACATGCTCATACGACTTTCTCCAAAATATAGAAAGTTCTCTTCTATCCAGATGTATTTGTGCTTAGAAGTAACTTCAAAGTAAGCAAGAAGAGCTTCCTGCAATATGTGAAACAACATTCAAATGTTTTTTCATGGTAACAAGCTTTTGCAATGGAATATAAGAAACAAGACAAATTTGCTATGTTATATTCACACGATTTTCTTAACTCACTATGAATTTTTTTTTAAATCTTCCATTTATATGCCGCCATCTAAGGTCACATCGGCGACTTCTTTTTACCTTAGAAACAATTGCTCATCAGCAATGATGTTCACCCGCTTTCAGCTCAACCTTCGGGTTGGTGTTATTTCTGATATTTAAATTAAATTCACATACACACTGACACTGTCCAGAATCTAGGCAGGATGGGGAATAATCCTGCCTAAAGAAAAATTCCCACCCTTCAGCCGGGAATCGAAGCCGAGACTGCTGGATTTGGAGGTGTGCGTAAATTAAACTGAGTTTTATTTATGGACACTAACTACTGTGGTTCTCAGCGTTCCATTCTTATTGGGTGTAAAGACCGGATGTTCAGAGGCCTCTTTTATCAGGCTTGAGGATCTTTTGCACGCCCTAAATCTACGACACGGGATCCCCGGCTTTACTTCCCTTCCGAAGGAAGCCATGCTAAGAATGTTTACGCCCGAAAACTCCATCGTCCTCCGCCAGCTGACATGATACTCCTAGACCACGGCGTACGACAGGAGGTTTACATGCTTACTACCAAACCACAGAGGCAGTCTTGATAATTTATATTTTGGAAATATTTTTACAAAGGCATATTTCTGTGTGCATTTCATACTAAACAAAAGTCAGAGAAATGATTTTATTACTCATTTGAATGTAAGTGTACGAGAGATACAGGAGACTGAAGGGATAGTCAAATGTTTAAAGCGGGTAGGTGCAAGAATGGATGGCTTCGGAAGCTTCATACTCTTCCCTTGATATCGCTAGAAGCAAAATTAGATAATGAGATTTGTGGCTTTATTTACGTCATAGAATTAACGGTTAGTGAACTCGTGTATACACATTACGATTAATTCGTTTTGTTTACAAAACAAAATAAATATTGAGAATTTGCCAGTATTCAAAGAGGAGTTAAGTAAAATCATATGCTGCAATCATATAACTACCTGCAACCACTGAAATTTATTTTCATATACCCTGTGCAAGGTATTCCATAGAGAACAAAATCTAATGTGATGCATTCACATGACTTTCTCCGCCCTCTATTGTTTATTATTGAGTATACTAACCATTCTTACCAAAGCTTATTACTTTCTCTACTACGTATAGTAAGTAGGGGAAGTATTGTATTCCGCCCAAAAATTCGATACCGAGATTTCACCAGAAATATATGTTTTGAAACCCCCTGAATCCAAAAAAAGCATTTTTGGAAACATGTCCGTGTGTGTGTCTGTGAACAGCATAACTCAAAAACGAACAGTCGGATAAACGCCAAACTTGGTATTTAGGTTCAGGATCTTCCAGAGATGCAACACGAAGGTTTTCAAGAAAATCCCCCACCCCAGACTACCCTTTACATGGAACATTTTTCGAAAATTTTAATTTTCTCAAAAATGGCTCTAACGGTTTTGATTAAAATATCATATGTTTAAGATACTTTCATGCAAATAAAATGTATATCTTGAATTTTCTGGGAATGTCTCCAAAAGTATTCTTCATTGTGAACGACTTTTGCATAACTGGTAAAACATAAGAGATAGACAAAATTTTACTACACAAAAATGTAGATTGCGTTAAAATACACAATTTATGTCATATACATTTTTTTTGTTGAGTGAACCATTTTCGAGATATTGCTTGTTATTCCCTTAAATTTTTCAATACTTATTTTCTCAAATGAGAATTCGTTATTCATTTTTTGTCTTGGATATGCAAAGAGTATTAATCTGTGGCAAAGAGAATGGTGCTGCACCTGGCAACCAGCTATTAAGATATATGTCGATGCTTAAAGGCTACTGTAGTTCTATATTGCCCTTGTAAATACAAAACAAGGAGAACTTAGTAGGCCTTAAACCTTAGTCAAATATTTTTGGAACTGGTCACTATGTTTAAAATATAATATCATTCTCTTTTCTGCAAATGTTTATCTCGATTAATATGAAATAGATGGAGAATAAGAGTTTGTAAAAATAGTTTGTACAAGTGTAGAGAAAGTCATGTGAGTGTAACACATCAGACTTTTTTATATCTACTACATTTTAATCCAAGTAAATCTTTGCAAAAATAGCTACATTACACATTTCTTTATCGATACAAAGAGAACAGCGATGAGCAAATGTTTAAGAACTAGACGCTATATGCTAGACTTAAAATTCCATACTGTTTCCATGCAATCAGAGTACGTTGAAAGGACTTTAAAGAATGACCAAGAAATGAACAATTCGAACCATTAATAACCGATATCGCAGAACTAGCTTATGCCACAAGTATTCAAAAATAAATTGCGTGTTTTAAGGAGATCTTATTTCTTATATAGCACGTTTTCGGCTATCGCTTAACGTTTAGCAGTTATACATAATTATACAAAAATCCTTCCAAATAAGAGGACTTTAAGGGCTATTCCCAGAAAATTCAACATAATAGATTTTTATTGTTATGTAACTTTCTTTAATATATGGTATTTTAATAAAAATGGTTAGAGCCATTTTTATAAATTCAAATTTTTCATTATATTAAATTATAATTTATCAAAAAATAAAACATTTTCGTAAAATTATCAATATAAAGGGTAGTTGAGGTGGAGGGATTTTCTTGAAAATCTTTTTGTCGTCTACTTAGAAGATACTGAACTTAATTTCCAAATTTGCTGTTTATCCGACTTTTCGTTGTTCAGTATGTTGTTCACAGACACGCATACAGGCACAAGTACTTTTTCTAAAAATGTTTTTTGGATTCATGTGGCCTCATAACATGTATTTTCGGTGATATCTCGGTATCTAATTTTTGGATGGAATGCAATACCTTCACTACCTACTATGTATGTGGTATACAAAATAAAAAGTGCTAGATTTCTGTCTACTTTCTATTAAATGGTTTCCAGAATGGCTTCACTACACATTTTGATATATGTATAAAGATGTTTACAGTAGGAAAGTATAATTATGCAATCAATATTATTATGCTGGTCTTAATATTGCATACGATTCGCCAGGGCTGAGAAGGAACAAAGAAAGAGACATAGGATTTCAAAAGCTTATGATTTAAGCTCAAAAAACCTTGAAGAAATAACTTGTAAACGTTCTAAGATGCAAGAAAGTTAAATATAAAGTTATATTTTAACTGGTTCAATCGTTTTTCTGAAGTATATCTCATTCCGCCTCTTAAAACTTTCCTGTTATAAAACATTCTTTAAAATTCAAAATAAATGGAATTATAGAAAACTCAGGATATGCATTTTATTAAACTGCATGTCAGTATTTGAAATATATGATATTTTAAATAAAATAATTCGATATACTTTAAAAATAAAGTGAACAAATCTATTATTGCTGTAAAGGGTAATTTTGCGCCGGAAGAATTCCGTGAAAATCTTCGTGTTTGCATGGTTGAGGAATGCTAGAAGCAAATAGGAATTGGTTATTCAACAACTTTTTAGAATTATGGTCTTCATATACAGACAAAAGAATATTTTTTCTAAACTGATTATTTTTAGTTTCAAAGGATCTCAAAAGCGACGCGGTAGGCGAGATAGTTCCGTTAAGACTGTCCTCCCTGAGGTTCATTCGGATTTTCCCAATCCTCATAACTGTTAAATGCCGGGGAATTAGGCCTGGAATTCCTTCCCAAATGTCTTTTTCCACTTAGCATTTCATTCTATATATTATCAGTATCCATCTTTCAAAAGGTTTATCTACGATAAAATTAGAAAAACTAACTCTCTGTTAAATGGTTTGTTTTTAAATAAATTACTTAGTTGTACACCGAAGTTCTCAATGCTAAAATAATATCCCCAAAACAGATTTAACAAGAATGTGTTTGTAGGAAAAGATCTAACTGAAAGAACCAAATTAACCTTAAATTCATTCCCTGGCATGTACATTATTTTGAGCGTTAGGTGAAGCACGAGACAGATTGGAAGGCTGTCAATAACCATTTAGTACAAAACCTCTATACAATTTTCCAAGATAGAATTTGATTAAAAACCATTGGATCCCTGGCTTGGAATAAATTGCAAGTCACTTACCCGTCCAAAACGGCTGGCATTTAATAAAAGAGCAAGTAGTAATAAATGCAGCATTAAAAAGCACAGAAAATAGCCAACCAGCAACAACTTTTTGTTCGGCTGCGGCCGGTGTGTGTGCGATGGTAAACGGGGGTGCTAAAATTCAAATAAAGCAAGCAACATCGTGCTACTAGGAAAACGAGTGATATTTCCTGCTACGTTGTTGTGTTAAACTTTTTTCTTTCATATTAAGTGATTCATGGAAAGAAATGATGCTTTCAGTTGTATGGACATGCAGTTCGAGATTAATAATACCATCAACTGTTTTTCAACTCGAAGCGCCCGATATGGCCATAGAAGTTAAAGGGAATAAAATAATTAAAAATAAAACTCTGATCTCACATTCACCTGATTTTCTCTTCTTCTCTGATTCTTCTACAAACTATTTTTACAAAACCTTATTTATCTACTTCTCGCTAACCAAAATACTTGCATTAAATCTTTTATTATACAGTGCGTAAAGTTATTCAAGGAAAACAAATGTAGCTCAGATAAAGGGTTTTAATCTGGTACCTTATGAATGATACATGAATGCTTCAACCTTCAGTTAAAGTATTTACTAAAAGTTGTTATAATATTAGCATTAACGGGTACATCTATCTCCGAATGGAAATACGAGGCAAATATACTAAACGTGATTAGTGCTCTCTGAAAGCAACACGAAGAGCAGGTTCATTACCCTATGTATACAGTCAGATTAAAAAAAGAAAGAAATAAGAAAGGATAGGATAGGATAAGATTCAGGGAAGCTGTCACGTTCTTTCTCTCGTAGCAGCATCAGCAGCACATGTAACGTATATAGCTTGAATCCCAACAGTAATGTGGACTTTTCAAACATGATTTCCTTTCCAGTAATAGAAATATGTTCTTGGACGTCATTTGGGCATTAGTTTATGCTTGCATTTCCTACAGGTAAGTTTCTGACTAAGCCAACACATTTGCTTTTCAGCAGATATGTTTGGAAATGCCATCCTTGGAAAATTTAAGGGTTACTGTCAAATTTGTATATAATATGCATTCAAAAATGAAGACCTAATGGGTAGTTATTTTGGGAAGAAATTTCTGAAATCAAACTTCCATTGTTACAAATGTTCTATGAAACACCTAAATTTCTTGAAGCTTAAATAGAGGCAAAATGCTTTTTCGTAAGATTGTTGTGGGCTTTTTTTCTTTTAAGGCACACATTTTTCGCGAATGTTTTTTTTTTCTCTTTAAATGCAGTATAGATCTTTAACCTCATACTTAATGGACGAGGGAATAAATTACTTCTCCATAGTGTTAGCAACGAGCTTTGCAAAGAAAAAGTAGAACAAAAAATCGCATGAAACTTTAAAGCATCCTCTGACAGTTGACTTATATTTTACAAAATGTAATCATACATCATTGAATATTTCAAAAACGACTAACGCTATTTAAATAAATGAATTCTATTTGTGTATTTTAATAGGTTCTACATCTTGTGTAAAGTGAGTTTTTCTTATGGCTTCATACTTATATAAAATTACACAAAATTTAATCATAGCTTATTCACGTACTTGGAAGATGTTGAACTTAAAATAGCTAGTTTGTTATTTATCAGAATTATACCTCAAAACCTTTATTTGCGGTCTTGATCTTGATATTAAAATTCTGTACGTCATTTCACTATCTGTCATACGTTTATTAGCGGTAGAGGAACTAAAAAAGAAAAAGAAAAAGTTGTTACACTTGCTAATTCAGAGATTAAAGATCCTGGAGAATCCAATCCGAAGCTTCAGTGGGACCCCTAGATCCTCAACAGACCTTTATCGTAAGAAGGGGCCTTCTTAGTACCGGGATAAAATCTGGGAGTCTCAAAACTACTGCATCATCAAGGGCCGGTACCTTAAAGACCTCTACTTGTTTGTATACAGTATTCCTTTCTTGTACAGAGGGCAACAGCTTCAGTGAATGAAGACGTGGAAAATAAAAAGACTTAAGTTTTATTCTAGTCTGAAATCTTGGCAATCGCTGTTGTGGTTTGTTCTTACTATTAAAAGTTTTTGCCGCAGAAGGGACGAGTAAAGAAACCCTCAGCTGAGCATTCGAGAGGAAACTCTGAGAGGCAGAAACTTGGAAAGCTCCCATGAGGACATCGGTGAAGTGCGGTGAAAAAGACTGATTGCGCCAAAGAAACTACAAACTTTCTCGGTTTATCTCTATAAAAACTTATAATCCCTTTATAATCAGAGCCGCAATATCCTGCATTTAGTGGAAGATCAGTTCATATAAAACGTCAATATATCATAGTCTTATGCTTGCAGATCAACTGCATGTGTAATACATGCTTCTTTAAGATCTTCTGAAACTGTGACACATAATAAATCTAATACCATTTATCATTCTTTTAACTTTTATTGCTTGGGAAGCATGCCTGTGTTGTAGTTCATTTACCGTTACCCAGGGAACACCACCTTGTTCTGTAGGATAAATAGAAATAAATAAACAATTAAATAATATTAAACGACATTTCAAATGACCGCAGAGACTTGATGAAGAAGATAAATTAAAAGATGAAGGTTACAAGAAGCAATTGATATACAAAAAATCCCAAGGAAAACTGCAGCGGCCTTATTTAGGATGGCAACTGGCCACGACTGCTTCGCAGAACACCTCTACAAGATACGATGCCTACCTAACCCAAGTGCACTCTCTGTGAATAAGATGTCATCCTGAACAAACAACATCTCGCCAAATGCCTTAAAAGTGATAATTTACAGACTTTATATTGGGAAGCCAAAGGGAAAATGAGTGTCATTGGTGAGCAACAACAACAACATTCTAGTTAGAACATAAAATCATCCATTTTTACACAGGTGTTTTGGTTTTTACGTTCTCTACTACTTACCTATAGTAAGTAGCGGAAATATTGTATTCAGCCCAAAATCTCGATGCAGAGATTTCACTAGAAATAGGTTTTGAGGCCCCTGAAACTAAAAAGAGCTTTTAGGAAAATATCTGTATGGATGTGTGTGTGAACAGCATAACTCAAACACGAAAATTCAGTTAAATACCAAGCTTAGTATTTAAGTTCAGTATCTTATAAAAATGTGGCACGATGATTTCAAGAAAATTCCCCAAACCAAACCACCCTTTACACGGACAATTTTTCGTTATTTTTAATTTTCAAATGCTGCTTAGCGATCTTTATTAAAATGTCATATTTTTAAGATATCTGCACGAGAAATGTGATGTTTATCAAGGATTTTATGGGAATAGTATGCGAACTCCCCTTCATTCTCAATGGCGTTTGTGTAACTGGTAAACCGAAAGGGATAGACAAAACCTTACTACACCAAAATATAATCTCGTTAAAGCCCACAATTTGTGTACAAATAAAACGTTTTGAGGAGTTAAGCATGCTCAAGATAATCTTTGTTATTATTCGGAATTTTAAATCACTTTAAACTTATCTTGACTGAAAAACAGTGTTTTTCTTTCTGTCTTTGCTTCTTTCTTTATCGTGCATATACAAAGAGGTAATATTTCCAGATTTATCACATAGCGACTGGATTTGAAAAGATTCAATCGCTATAGTTTAATGTGTTCTTCTTATACCTAAAACGAAATGTGTAAATAAGTAATGGAGGTTTATCTGCATTAGCAAGAGGTAGATAGAAGAATAGGCTTCAGTAAGAATAGTTTGTAGAAGAGTGGGTAGACGAAGTAGTGGAAGTAACACATTCTTTTACTTTCTTTACTATGTATAATAAGTAGGGGAAGTATTGCATTCTACCCAAAAATTCAATGTGGAGATTTCACCGGAAATACAAATTTTGAGGCCCCCTAAATGCAAAAAGAAGCATTTTTAGAAAGAGGTCTTTGTGTGTGTGAATAGTACAACTCAAAAACGAAAAGTAAGGTAAATACCAAACTTGGTATTTAGGTTCAGTATCTTCCAAAAATGCGACACCAAGTTTTTAAAGAAAATTCTCTCACACCAACTACCCCTTACATGGAACATTTTCCGAAAATTTTTATTTCCTAAGAACTGGCTCTGACGATTTTTATTAAAGTGCCATATATTAAGGATATTTATATGGCAAATAAAATGTATGTCTTGAATTTTCTGGGAATATCTTTTGAAGTTCTCTTCATTCGGAAGCAATTTTGTATAATCTTGTGTAACTGGTAAACGTTAAGCGATAGACGAAAACTACACAAGAAATGTAGATCCCTTTAAAACACATTATTTCAAATAAGATTTTGTGACATAAGCCATTTCTGAGATATCCGTTATTAATGGTTCGAATTGTACATTTCTTGGTCATGCTTTAAAGTCCTGTCAACATTCAGTGGTTTCTCGCGATTACATGGAAACGGTATGGAATTTTAAGGCCAGCGTATATCGTCCAGTTCTGAAATTGTTCCCTTTGTATCTATAACAAAATGTGTAATGTAGCTATATCTGCAAAGGCTTATTTGGATAAAATGTAGTAGATAGAAATATAAGCTTTAGTAAGAATAGTTTGTGTACCCACTAATAAACGTTAGGGGGTAGAGGAAATCATGCGAAGATATCACATCAGATTTTTTATTTTTTTGGTTTATAAACCCGCTTTAATTTCTATGGTCAAATCGAGGGTTTATGTTTAGAAACAACTGATACTCGTATTTCTTTCTCTCTCTTACTTAACGTCCTTTAACCAGTTAGGTCATATCGGAGGATGAATTAAATGATAATGAAATGAGCCCGGGGTCCATAGAGCTTAGAATTATCCGAAAAAGCCTTATCCAAGTAACTCGCTCTAATCAAGACTCGAACTCGGGTCTCTTGAATGTGAGGCAGACACGCTATTTCTACACCACGGATGTAGGCTAACTGAGGGTGCTACTAACTCGTTGACTCTAGGTATTTAACTTTCACTTTATTCATTTTCACAAGGAAAGACACGCACACACACATATACATATTTATACTTCCAGACTATGGAGGAAGGAAATGCTTGTAAATCAAGAACAATTCACCCGCCCACTCGGCAATCGAAACAACAACCTCTGTATTTAGAAGCCAGAATGCTGATCACCTGACCAAAGAGGCAGTTGTTGCACACTTTTTTGCGTTTTTTGTCTCTTACTTTCTTTAGTACTTACCTATAGGAGGTAAATATTCCACTGTAAAATTTCGATATCGAGATTTCACCGGAAATCGTGTGTGTTTCTATGAACAACATAACTCAAAAACAAAGGCTCGGATAAATTCCAAACTTGGTATTTGGAATTAATACCTTCCAAGAATACGGCACAAAACTTTTCAAGAAAATCCCTCACCCCAAACTATCGTATACTGGCAATATTATTCGAAATTTTTATTCAAAGAAGGCTCTAACGATTTTGATTATAATACCATATATTAAGGATAATTCCATTACAAATAAAATGCATATCTTGAATTTTTTGGGAATAGCATGTAAAGTCCTCTTCATTCAGAAGGAGTTTTGTATAATCTTGTGTACTTGTAAGTGTTAAGCGATAGATGAAAACGCTACACAAAAAATTAGATATTTTTAAAACACACAATTTATTTAAAATAACATCAACCATTTCCGAGATATCGCTTATTAATGTTTCGAATTGCACAACACTCGGCCATTCTTCCAAATTCCTGTCCACGTTCAGCCGTCATAAGAAGAGTATGGAATTTTAGGGCCAACATATAGTGTCCTGTTCTTAAACTTTTGGCTATCGGTATTCCTTTTTTAGCTATAACGAAATGTGTAAGATAGCTATATCCGGAAAGGTTTATCTCGATTAAAATTAAGTAAATAGGAAAATAACAATTTCGTAACAATAATTTGCATACTACCCACCAATAAACGATAGAGGGCAGAGAAAGTCGTGTGAGTGTGACGAATCATAATTTATTTTTTATAGGGTTAGCCGTTTTCGAGGTATCTGTGTTACAAGTTTATCGTGCACTTTTTATGCGTCGTTTAACAGTTATGCTTGAAAGTATGCGATTCCTTCCCCTTTCTTTTCCGTCGAGAGAACTTTTTACCAGAAATAAAATTTGAAATCTTCACAAGGTGAAATCTTCTTGCTTAATTTGAAACAATTACGGGGTTAAAATATATCGTGAGCAACTTAGTGAGAATGAAAGTATCTTTTTCATAAGAATAGTTTAACATATAATGAACGTATTTGAAAGTTTCATTCGTAAAGAAACTTATGTGAATGCATCACACTAGACTCCAATTAAAATAACATATAGTACTGCAATAAACATTTTAAAATGTAAAACATGAATACTAACATTAAACTTCCGGATGGTTTGGTCAAATCTAAACGTATAACGAAACTGTAAGCAAAAATGTTCTGGAAATTCTGGATTTTGAATGAATAAATCATACTAACATGTATAATGAACTTCCTTGAAGTCGGAGAGGGAGGGAGAGGGAGAGAAAGAGGCTTTGGTTTTGTGTATATGTAGCAACTTTCATATATATATATGAAAATCTTTAATTTTTTCAAAATATCTCTTTAACGATTTTGATGAATATATCATTTTAATTTTGCAGAAACTTAACAACTACTAATATATATATCGTATTTTCTAAGAATAACCTGTAAAGTCCTGGTTGAATAAGATACAACTTTGTACAACCGGAAAGTATAGTAAGAGACAGAGTTTAAGAAAAACGCAGATCTCATTAAAATTATCAATTCGTATACAATTTTCCATAGCGTTACTTGGTTACAATTCTCCAGTACATCATCCAGGGACATGCCTGAACCTTTGTGATTCTTGGTTTCCTTTTTCCATCTCAAGATCTTATTACCAAACTAAATTTTCCAAAGAAGTTTCCCAATGTTGTATTTAGCTAAGCCCTTATTACTTCATTTTAAACCACTCTTAGGTGAAATATATTGTGAGCAAGTAATACAAATAGAATTATTCCTTTATATATGAATACTATAATAACAGAAATATTTGAATTTGTCATGGGTAGAGAAAGTTGCGTCAGGATACACGCCAAAAATGTACTTTGCGTGAAAATCTTAAACGCAGATTTGCAGTAGAGAAGTTAAATCTACCACAGGGATGAAACTTAGGAAGCAGGTAGCTTATTACTTTTTCTATTTTAAAGCATTTAGTTCTGTTTGTATGTTTTATGTCACACAATGAAGTATTTTGTATGAATATTTAAATGATATACAGCACTTAAAATGCTTTTCGTTGTAGTAAGGGGTTTGAGAACTCTTGATTCTAAAACCTACCATAATTTGAGGTCGGTGGACTAACGTAAAGGGGAAGGAAGGTTAATGATTGTAGCTAATTTGTTCGAAATACGTTACACTATGACATGCTTTTACTGAATGGCATCTTAACCAATTTAAAATGGATAACTTTTTACTTAACTCTAGCACTTGTCTATACCAAGTAGAGAAAGTATTGCATTAGATCGAAAATTTCCTAATAGATATTTTGCCAGAAATACAGATTTTGAAGTCCCCCCGAATAAAAAAAAGGGCATTTAGAAAGAGGTCTGAGTGCGCGCGCGAGCGTTTGTGTGTGCGTCTGTCTGTTTGTGTGTGAACTGCATTAACTTCAAACATCAGATAGGTATTTAAATTTGCTATTAGAATTCAACATCTCACAAGGATGGAACACAAAGTTTTTCAAGAAAATAATCCTAATTAACCTTTAAACAAAAGATTTTTCTTCATTTTTTATTTTTTGAAAAATTATTATTTTAGTTGAATTACTACATGCTTAAATATTTACATTTTATTTTTCATGAAAATATATTGATTTCTAGAAATAACTTCGGATTGAATTTTGTGAAAAATTATTTAACTAATTAACCATAATAGTAAAACTCACTACACGAAATATAGTAAACTACACAGTTTATGTCCAATTAATTTCCTGGCTTAAACATTTTTGGGCATTCGAGATAATTGCTATTAATTTTCAAATAAGTTACACTTTATTTTCTCTACCCACACATAGTAGGTAGGCAAGGTATTGCATTCCACCCGAAAATTCGATACGTAAATTTCACCAGAAATACATGTTTGAGGCCCCCTGAATCCAAATAAAGCATTGTTGGAAATATGTCCGTGTGTGGCTTTGAACAGCATAACTCAAACACGAAAAGTCGGATAGGTACTAAATTTAGTATTTAAGTTCAGTATCTTCCATGGACGCGACACGAAGATTTTCACTCGCCTCAACTACCCTTTACATGGAACATTTTTTGCAAATTTTAATTTTCTAAAAAATGTTTCTTAACGATTGATTGAATACCATATATTGAGGATGTTTAAATAATAAATAAATTGTATACTTTGAATTTTCTGGGAATAGCCTTTGAAGCTCCTCCTTATTCGGAAGGAATTTTATATAATCCTGTATAACTGGAAAACGTTAAGCGATAGACGAAAACGTACTGTACAAAAAATGCAAGCTCTTGTAAGCACACAATTTATTTCAAAAAAGTTTTTTGTATCATAAGCCATTTCTGAGATTTGCGCTTTTAATGATTCGAATTGTTCATTCTATGGTCATACCTTAAAGTCCTTTCAACATTGAGTTGTTTCTCACGATTACAGGAAATAGTATGGAATTTTGAGGCCAACATATAGCGTCCAGTTCTTAAACATTTGAGTGTCGTTGTTCCTTTGTGTCTATAACGAAATGTGTAATGTAGATATTTCTGCAAAGGTTTATTTGGCTTGACACATAGTAAATATAAAAATAAGATTTGGCAGGAATAGTTTCGACATTAAGTAATATGCAATAGAGGGTAGAGAAAGTCATGTGAATGTATCACATCAGAATTTTTGAAGTACTGTGTCACTATTCGTTTGGTTCGATAGTCATTTAAAAACTGGAATTTAAAGCCACCATATATGCTCCTGATTTTTGAAGAATTGACTATCGCTTCAGCCTCCGTTAAAATTGAGTTTTATTTATGGACGCTCTTTAACTACTATGGTCCTTAGCGTCCCATTTTATATTGGGCTGAAAGACCCGTAATTTTGCTCAGAGGCTCTTTATCAGACTTGAGGTTCTTTTACGTGCCGTAAATCTACGACACGGGACCACCGGTTTTACTTCCCTTCCGAAGGAAGCCATGCTAAGGATATTTACGCCCAAAGAAATCCATCGCCCTCCGCCGGGTTTGAACCCGCGACCTTGGGAACTAGAGGCTATCACGGTACCACTAGTCCACGGTCAGCCTCTGTATCCCCCTGTTACGAAACGTGTAATGAAACCATTTCTACAAGCATTTATCCCCATTAACATGCCGGCCCTCGTAGCGGTGGTGGCTGGAACGTATAGTTCCGGCGCTCCGCCAAGCTGAGAGTCGCGGGTTCGAGTCCCGCCATGGGAATGGGTGTTCGTGAGGGGTGTAATTGCGGTAACAAGCGGTAACGAAAACAGTAAAAACACAGTAATTATTAACTAGGTAAAACAAGGGAACTTAAAAAAAAAAAACATGAAGGCTCTAAAAGAAGAATGAGTCTGAAACAATACTTTGCAGAAGTGAGGGTAAAGAAAATAATGTGAATGTAAAACATCAGAGTTTTTTAAGTGCTAAGTCACGATTCCTTTATTTCCCATAATGTCATGGGAAGAATATATAATTTCAAAGACAAAATATAGCAATATAGATTTGACTATCGCTTCAGGATCCCGTAGTTACTTTTTACCAGCAACGAAATCTGCAATGGAACTATACAAATATTTATCTCAAATTAAACAGTACGAGTATAGTCATCTGAATTTACGCATCAAATTTGTGTTAAAATAAAAGTAGATAGAACATGAAGCCATAGAACCGGTCAAAATCAAGTTCTGCATATCTATAGAACTTGAGCAACAAAAGTAGGCTTAAAACTTCAAGAAACTGTAACATCCTCTCGTTTGAAAGCCTTTTCATTCATGGCTAATGCAATTTTTCTCCTCTACTTGCAGAATAATTAACGCTCTGTGCCTTAGTTACATTTTCAGGAATTTAGGTGGATGACATTTCACCCTAAGCTCTGGAACTGGAAGTTATAAGCTCCCCTGACATTCGCTCGGATAATATCCTCTACCGGACAGGCTGATGCAAATGAGATTCAAACTCGCGGCCTCTGCATATGCTAGCTCGTTAACAGCAACACAGTAATCAATTCTGATGTACAGAAGCTTTCTTGGAGTTCCATGCTGATAGGCAGCATTATTTGATTAAACCTGGGCCCATACTAAAAATTCAAAACAGGATAACGAGAGAGATGTTTCCATTGCAAATTTCCTATCGCAATTATTTTTGTTCAAAGGTTGTATTGTTATGTTTCATACATTCTAACTGCACAAGATGTTTTAAAACATGAAATTATTGGCCTTACCCATATTTGTTATGATCACCTGACATTTAATGCGTAAAGTAAACAAATTGTATAATATATAAATCCCTAAACATAATCTAAAGAGTAATTGCACTTTCACACGTGAATGTGTATTCTGAAGTTGGAAAGGTAGAAATTGGCATGAAAAATTCAATGATATTACCGGGCTTTAAATCACGGATCTTCAACTTCTGTACCACTGCTCTAACAAACTGAGCAGAAAGAATTTGAAGATTTGAAACTAAAGCTTTAAACGCTCATTTTGACAATTTATTTCAACACGGATTGTTTTTGAAACAATCGTTTGGAGGTGTTTTAGGAAGACGTATGTAAGAAAAGGGATGGCTACGATCTAAAAAAGTAAGGCATATTTAAATGTAAAGTTCGTATACCAAAGCTAAATAGTAAAGAATATGATCTTGAGGCTTTATGACGTGTAAATAAACTAAATAACCCAGATTTTTGTTAGAATTTCAGTTTTTTTAGTGTTTAACCCCGTTCTTACTCTATACGGCGCTACAGCCGTGAACGGTGTTCTTGAAAAATGTATGGATAAACAGTTGATTTCCAGTATTCTGGGATTTGCGGAAAAAAGGCTTTTAATATTCCCTCAACTTTCCCTACCCATTTCCACATTACAGCGATTCCTCAAATTTCTAGGCTTGTTGAAAGGTTGTTGAGAAGTCTTTTTGGTTACTCTATCGCTTAGGTAAGGAGAATATTGCATGTGAAATATGAATTTGCTACGGACTTTCACTATAAATACATATTTTGAGATATCTTGCATTAAGAAAGAAATCTCATTTCTAGAAAACAAACCTCAAATTGTAAATTTAGTCAAGAGTGAAAGTAAAAGGGTGTCAGGAAATTTCTAAAAGCCCAAATAATCCTTGATATGGGAAATATTTCGTTATATTTTCTGAAAAAGTTACACTAAAATTATTAAATCATCGCCCGTTTTAAATACTAGCACTAAAAATAAAGTGTATGATGGGGAGAGAGAGAGAGAGGCACCTGAACAGTCCTGTTTGTTCGTTTGTTTTTTGACATGTCACTTGAAAATCATAAAAGACGCCCTAAAATTTAGTGAAGGAAAAATTTAAAGACATAAACATATAAAAATGAGTAATTATAGTTTTCTTCATGCGTAATAGAAATTATTGAGAATTTAAAAGATTCGTAGTTTCGTACATAAGCGTATGCTTGTTTTGTGAATAACTGCTTGTATTTGTTCAGATAGTACATTGTTTTCTTAAGAGACTTAAGACAATTACTCTAAAATATAATGAAATGAATTAATGAAAAACACTACCAAAACGTCAGGAATAATCCCTTTTCTTGCATCGTTTTACACAAGACGGTTAAATACAATCGTGATTCAGCAATATTTCATTGAAAGAGTTCTACTCAGGTATAGATTTTGAAATTTGTGTGTAAGAATAAGTTAAATGTTATATTCATATAATGCTTTTGAAACACACAAAATGTTATAATTCTATCATTTCCACGTTAAGAATAGTGCTAGTTGTGCAGAAAAACTCAATATTGTATATATGTCATAATTAATTTAATTGTTGTAAACCGTAGGAATTGTTGTGAAAATAGCGCTAAAACACCTCCGAAAACAAAAGCTTTGATCCGAATTTCTGAGCGATGGAACTATGTAACCAGATTTCCGCTACACATTCTTGGGATTTCCAGAGTTAGGTTTTCACTTTAAAGCAACTTAGCTAATATAAAGAGTTGCCGAAACGAGTTTGAAACAAAATAAATTTTATAGGTTTGGAAAACTTCTGAAGCAGCAAATGCAGTTTCGCTGTATACGAAGTAAAAAGAATTCTCAATGACAACAAGTCCATATCGGATGTAGTACGGAGAACTTTAGTAACTTGATAAAATGCGCGAGGGCTGCATTGAAAACATCTAGGGTTAATCAAGAGGAAAGTATAAACGTATCTAGCTAACTTCGCAAAGTGCTCGATTCAAGTTAACTGGATAGATAAAAAATTGTCAAAGGACATCTCTGCTGGTATCCGTTAATTAACTTTCTGAATCAGAAAACTTCAGTTTCCGTTAATCGAACATCAATTGTAGACGAATCGAAGCGTAATGAAGGCTTCTATTATATCCAGGGGCGAAAAACAGACGTAGACGTTGATGTCTAATCAATTATAGACCGTTTTGAAACAATGAAAATCGTGGCCTAAATAAGGGGTTCACAATATAATTCTGCCTCAGGGACTTAATTATACAGCATTCACATATTCATAAAACGTTTGAAGCTTTCGAAAACTTCTTCAAGATCCATTTTGTTTCAATCAGTAATCTAATTAGATCTCTTTGAATGTCAAGCAGACAAACTTACTGTATTTTCACAATGGAGTAAGAAAGTAAGACACAAAATTGGCACGGCGTTTGACATAACCTGTTCAGTATAATTCAACTGACGTGGGTAGACGATGTCGCTAAAGCACGGACTGTGCCTCGAATCCCTCCAGGACCTTCCTCCTAACTAAAGTTTTCGAAACCTTTCCTCCGTCCTTGTAACCGCCAAATGCCGGGGAGGTACCAGAAATCTTAGCCTGGAACGCTTCTATCCCTTGTTTCCTTTTCAATTATTCCATTTCATATGTTACCAGTGTCAACGTCTGTGATGGCCTATGTAAGAGCGGGCTAAAAAGAGTGAATTTAAACATGTTCATCTGAAGACCGTTTAAATTTCATTGTTTATAGGGACTTATATAAAGTGAGAAGGCATGTTAAAACAATAGAAAAAATCTGATGTGTTACACTCACATGACTTTCTCTATTTTGTACAATCTATTTTTGCAAACGCCTATTTTCCATATGCTTCATGTTAATCGAGATATCGAGATGTCAACCTTATTGGTAATTTTCTTGTAGAGCAAGGGGAATATGGTAGGTTTTAAGCGATAGTCAAATATTTTAACGCTGGTTGCTATGTGGCGCATTCCATTCTCTTTGCATGTCCAGGACATAAAAAAAATGAACAACGAATTTGAGAAAAAGTATAAGTATTGGAAAATTTAAGGAAATAACAAGCAATATCTCGAAAACGGTTCACTCAACAAAAGAAATGTATATGACATAAGTTGTGTATTTTAACGCGATCTACATTTTTTGTGTAGTAAAATTTTGTCTATCTCTTATAGTTTACAAGTTATGCAAAAGTCGTTCACAATGAAGAATACTTTTGGAGACATTCCCAGAAAATTCGAGATATACATTTCATTTCTCATGACATTATCTTAAACATATGATATTTTCATCAAAATCGTTAGAGCCGTTTTTGAGAAAATTAAAATTTTCGAAAAATGTTCCATGTAAAGGGTAGTCTGGGGTGGGGGTATTTTCTTGAAAACCTTCGTGTCGCATTTCTGGAAGATACTGAACCTAAATACCAAGTTTGGTGTTTATCCGACTGTTCGTTTTTGAGCACACACAGACACACACACGGACATGTTTCCAAAAATGCTTTTTTTGGATTCAGGAGGTCTCAAAACATGTATTTCCGGTGAAATCTCGGTATCGAATTTTTGGGTGGAATGCAATACTTTCCCTACTTACTATACGTAGTAGAGAAAGTAAAAAGTGTTAGCAAATATATATATATATATATATATATATATATATATATATATATATATATATTACTGCTACATCCGAGTAGTGAGTTGAGTAAGGTTCTTAAACTTAAAAATATAATATTTTTAAAATTGTGACTATTTGCGTAGTGTTAACCAATCTATTCTTTAATTTATTACTGTCCGAAAACCTATAATTCCTAGAATCTTGAAGGAAGCACACAGACGCATGAATCACTCGCTGAAAAACAGTTTGGTAGAGCCATCAGGCGAATCCTGCAATCGAACTGGTCTTTAAGGAAAAAAACGTTTTTTCTTAATTTATATTGTCTTCACTTGTAGAAGAAACGCTTGCCACGCCTTAGTAATGCACCTGTGAAGCACCACATCCATCACAATAAAGTTCGAGGTGCCACCAGTTTAAGACTTGGAAACATTTATGGTTTCTTAATCGTTTTATGGAAGTTGATTTTATATTAAATCTCCTTGACGACAGTTCATTTCCACAGTCCCATGAACGACTATTGCACCAATGAAAGAAAAATATATTTCTGTTATTTCACACTCTTTTATGAAGTACTTTCAAATTCTATAACCTTTAATAAAAATCTCGTTTATCTATTCCCTGTTAAACATTTTAAACGTCTTGTCCGCCATTAATACATCTATCCGGTTTGATTTGGCCTGTTAGTAAGATATTTCATCTGGCCGCCCTACAAGGGCTGCACAGATATATGTAGTTAGGTGCTGAAAAAGAAAATCGTTAAAAAGACAAGCCCATAGGATATGTATCTAATTAATATTTATATATGTATCTAATTCGGCACATTGTTTACTCGGACGACAACGGTTTGCATATAAAGCAATTAAACATTTAAAGCAAGGAAGTCGCACAAATACCTACATCAATAACAGAAGAACAATGGTTAGAATATTTTAGAGACCTATTATAAACAATGCAAACAAAATAGAGCCTAAATATGACAATTTGATTGTATATCAACCTCAAATAGACGAAATAGAAGAATCACTTAATTTAAGGAATAATAGATAAGCTATGGGACCAGATGGAATAAATTCAGAACTTAGTAAATACACAGATATATTTTTAAAATTATTATTTCTGGGAAAAAACACAGCATACCAACCACGTAGAAACAAGGAACAGTTAACCCTAATGTACAAGAAAGGAGATAGAAACCATCAAATTATAGAGGTATTATACAACATAAACAACATTTATCCTGGAATAATAGTAAAAGAATTCAAAGGATTATTGAAACACAATATCATAAAAGAAAAACGGGATACGCAAAAGAAGACCTTGTGTCGATGGAGTGTTTGTCCTAAACCAGACAATAAAAGAAGAGAGAAACTTAGAAATACATCCATATTTATAGACATAGAAAAAGCATTTAATAACGTAAGTATGGAAGGACTCTGGAACACCCTAAAAATAAAGGTCCCCCTACACAAGTTACAGAAGCTGTTAAGAGCTTGTACTGTGAGAAAATATTTGTATCCAGCCTCCGCTGATTATAAATGATCATAAATGTTCCAAATAAACCAAGGAGTGCGATAAGGGTGTTCACTTTCGCCTATATTATTTAATGGTATGGAAAAAATATTAACTAGTGAGGGAATATTAATTGATGTTAAGGAAAATATAGATATATTATTTACAGCCACATTGTTCTCCTTGCAGAATCCGAAAACGATCTCCAAATGTTGGCATATAAGTTTCCAAATAATAGTCAACATTATAATTGCAAAATTTCAATGAATAACTTCAAAGTAATGGCATTTATAGGAAAATACTTAGAACTAAAATCGCATAATAAAATAATAGAACCGATGTCACATTTTCAATATCTAGGATGTGATATAATTTCTCCAGAGAATAGAGATATAGAAACTAAATTAACTAAATTCCAGGCTATATGTGCAAACATAAAACGAACCTTAGGCCGAAAAACAAGGAAGGATACAAAATTGAAATTATATAAAATAAAGCCTGTCTATCGTTGTTATATAGAAGTGAAAATTGGATAATTAAATCAAAGGATTAAAGTAGAATACAAGCAGAAGAAACGATATTCGTACGCAAGGATGTACAAGAGCGGATAGGATAAATATATACATGCGTAAGATTGAAGAAGGAATTGAAACATCGCTAACAAGAAATGGGCAGAATTTAGTCAGAATGAGCAACGAAAGAATACGAAAGAGAACTTTCTTATATGGCTCAAGAAGAAAACGAGATGTTGGCCGAGACCGTAGAAGATGGAATCCACTTGTGACTCATCAGAACAGGTTGCGTAGCCTAAACCTTAATGATGATGATGATGATGATTATTATTATTATTATATTATAAATGTTAGTTACACAGAATCATTCAAGAGTTTAGGACTACGGTTAAATATTTAAAAAGCTCGTATTGGTTACAGAGAACCATTCAAGAGGTTAGGACTACGGTTAAATGTTTAAAAAGCAGGTCGCTATCTTGGTATTGAAGCGCTCTGCATGAACTCACGAGAAACAAGAGTTGGAGCTATTCAGAAGCCAATTAAACAACAGAAAAGATTTCTTAAATGTCTAAAGATACAAAATAGTCATTTGACACAAATTATATATTTAAGGAGTATTAAATATTGCAGCAGTAACTGGGTTTCTAAATTTCTCCCAAATAGAATATGAATGAAGAAGACTTCTAGGCTTTAATAGAAAATTCAAGATTTACATGTTAGCATGCCGATATCTCAAACGTAGGAAAATTACCATGCCTGTTTCTGAGAAAATAACAAGACTAAGAATTTTCCATCTGACAAGTATTCGAGGTGGAGCGATTTAGTGCAAATCATTGTGCTGCACCTTTGCTTAAATATAGAGTTTGGTGTTTATCTGTCTTTTTAGTTTTGTTTTAAGGTTTCAAATACAAACGCACACGCATAAAAGCGCACACAACTCCTTTTTGAATGTGTTTTTTGGAATTCGGTGGACATCAAAACGTGGTTTCCCAAATAGTATCACTGTAATTAATATTTTGCGCAGAATGCTTTTTAAATTTTAAACAGTTATCACAATGCAGTAAGTTGTTCAATTAAATACATTTTCTGATGAGTGATACGATAAATAAACACCTCCCAGATGCTATGGAAGTAATAACTCGATGACCTAAAAATTTGAATTACAATTTAACTGCTTTGTAACGTCGATTTGGGAAATAAGCGATAGCGAGAAACATTTTATGGGAGAGGTCTTCATTAAGAGAATTATTTTGATGGAAGAAATATTCTTAACGTAATACTTCTCTTTTAGTAGTCACTTTTTTAGTGACTGTAAGCTCTGTTGCCCAAAATATGCCTTAACGCATCCTGCACTCCTACCTCCAGGAAGTGATTTGTGAAAATCCATATCACACAATAAAACATTTTACGAGTAAAGTCACAGCTCTTCCCTTAGTGCAACTTGTAATAGGGTTGAACAGTTTTTTTGATGGTGTTAGCATTGTCGCAAAGTTGATCTTGGAGAACATGCTTAGACTGTCGCATGCCAAATGATGGTCCAGAAATCTAACTAAATCTGAAAATGTGTATTTTGGTATGTTGCTTACATTTGCCGTTCTCGTCCTAAACGCCTACCAAGCCTTGATTAAATACATTTGAAGCACCTCGTATCCAACCTATCTGCTGGCGAACAGATTAAGAATGTAGAACATATATTACTTCTTAAAGTTTTATATAAATTTTCTTCATATTACATCTTTCTGAAGGCTATTTTCCTTTATTGTTTTAACTGCTGTTGAAATGATGAAAAAAGTAACTCCAGAAATCTGCGTTAAGAACGCTATTTTGCTGTGAGAGGTAAGCAGGTCCCGTAACATCGTGTTAATGCTTTCTTTTTAAGTGTTTATCGTCGGTTTCGAACAGCTTAAGGTAAGCAGACATGGTGAATATAATGATTAATATTCAAATGAAATTCAAACTAAGATTCAAATTTAGGTCTTTCAGAGTAGGATGCAGTCACCCTGCATTAATGAAACTGCTAAGATGAATTCCTGAATTTCAAGCTTCTATATATTCTTTGAGATCGGCTCAAATTTATACGATAATACAAATGTGGGTATTGCACAAAACAAATTATAGCAACTCTTTGTTCTTGCTTGTTTGCGTTTGTTTCCTTTATTTCAAAAAGTTTAACTCTTTCTGCTTACAGGCCAATAACTGTCGTCCACTAATTTCTTCTTAGTGTAACAACGTTGAACCTGAAACGTTAAAATAGTAATATGTACGCCAGTTCTTAAGATACGCATGATAATTAGGTCGAGAAATGGATCTATATGTTAAGCCCGTCTCTCTTATACCACCAACGAATTTTTAACGCGTCATTTAAAAGTTGAGGTCAGATAACTTGCTCAAAGCTTCAAATCATCTTCGACAATATACTTGATTTCTAATAATCAGAAAGATTATTCACGCTAAACATTACTAAATAATTCACTGTGCTCTTGTTTTCTTTGAAACGGAATCTGATTAAGACGAATTTATAGAATTAGTTTTCTTTTAAAGCAATACTATCTGATAAAATTCAAAGTAGTTCACTCGATATTTCGTATCATTTGGAAACATCTAAATAGTCGTGAATGCATTTTAACTTTTACAAATAAATCATGTTAGTTTAATTGCTCCTAGAATCAACTAAAATTCACAACATTCCAGTCCAGAAGTGTTCCTTATTGACATATGTTGTATTAAACATTTGCGTTTGGAATCCTGGTGCTTAGATCTGGATTTGAATTATGAGTCACATGACGTTCTTTTATCCCTTAAGATTTCTTACTTTGATACGGTTATTATATTCTGATATTTACTAATGACTTGTTAAAACCAATAATAGTTAATATTAATAATGTTAATCATGATAAACCTCCAACAATGATTATCATTGCATAATCATAAACTTTAAGATTTGTCAGCTTTTTATACAATGAGTCGATATGTCAGGCATGAGATTTTTAGAAACAAAAGAATTAACTTATAAGCGCCCATTAACATTTCGATATCCAAAAGGGAACATTTTGTCTACTATTGCTCCTGTAAAACTATTTTACTGATAACTTATTTTTCACAAGATTTAAATCCTTGTAGGAGGTGTTCACCTATCTAATACAGCCAGTAAGCAAAATTTAAGATGAAGTTTGCAGAAAATTGCTATCTACAGAGTATATGTTGTCATTATCTTAAACTTAAAGTGTTTTAAAAACTCGTTGGGAAACATTTTTTTCATTTAGCCGAAAATGATGTTTGTGAATAAAATATTTATTGCTGGAGAAATTTTTCATGATAATCTTCGTCTTGTATCTTCGGATTATGCCTGAACTAAATTTTAAATTCAGGAATTAATGTAGTAAAGTCTCGACTTCAAAAATTCACATTAGTCTGTAACCAAGATAAGAGATAGACATATTGAAGAAGTATTTTCTGGCAATTACACGACTATTTCTATCACTCACCGTTGGTTTTTATCGTCCACAAATTCTTCATACAAAAGTTTATTTTTTCAACTACTTCTGGCTTCCAACAATAAACATATAATGTAATTTGAGCAGACTGTTTTGAGAAAAACAAATCCAATGTGCAATTTTGATGTCAATAATCTTTGAATGAGTTTATGGTTGTTATTTTAAGTTGTTTTGCTTAAAATATATATAAAAATTGAAACAAACGCATATATCTCGGGTTGTTAATGCCTTGAAAATGTTGCTTATTGTAAACTGATTAATTAAACGACCTCTTTTTATTCCTAAAGTAAGCTATTTTGTATCTCATGTTTGCAGTTACTTAAACTCAATCAAAATACACAGGACTTCAGATTATTTCATAAAATACAAACCGTATGTTTGGTTCATGATTTTAATACCTTATGTTTGATTACAGATAATCAGGGCAATTTTTGAGAAAATAAAAACGTAACAAAATCTTTTCGATGCAAATCATTAGGGTAGATAGTTGCTTGAAAATCTTACCCTGGCAAAAATAGATGACCCTTTGTGTATTTGTGTGAATTCTCCTTTATATTATATTTTCTAGATGCTCCTTTGGATTTGGGGGAGCTAAAAAACGTACCAGTGAAATCGCAACATTGAATATGCTACTTCCTCTAACATAGAGGAATTATAAGTGCTTGCTTTCCTGAGGTTAACTCTTTGTGTTCAGTAGTAATGTAGTATAAATACATGAATAGATGAAGGGTTTTAAGTATCGCATATCCCCTCTGAAGGTATTTCTGCGGAAATAATATGAATTTACTATGGGCTATTGCAGTTATTGGCTTCAGGAGATTCTGGATAGCTGATAGTGTGTGGATTCGGTTAGCAGTTTGGGGATTTCCGTTTGGTTTTGTTCAGGAAATGTTCACCTTGTATCTCTCGTATTTTATTGGTTTTCGATTATGGCACAATGCCCAATTATTTGTGATATGTTCGCAGCAGTGTAACTCATGATGTACCACAGAAGGGAATAGTGGAGATAAACTTTCGCTCTGCTTTAGCAAACTGCTTCCTTCACGTATGAAACATTTGTATTTGCATCAGTTGCAGTAGAAGTCATAAAATAAAAAAGTCACTCAATGCTAAATACCTTATCGAAATGTGCAGCGAAAAAAACATCCTTATTGACAGAAATCCGACTTAGTTTTGAACTTTAAAGCACTGTTTATCACCACAATTTTTCTAACTTTTGGGCTATTAAAATACGTTAATGTAGTTATTGATGAGTTTTATTTCTCCACAGTGCTTAAAAATTGGGACCACAAAAAAGAAAATCTTCACACACACTTCGAGAATCGATTGCTGCACTTGTTTGAGGCGGGTGTCGTCACAATAAAAACAGTTGAGTTCTCGCGAGCGCACGAAGTCCGATCGACCGAACCATCGACGCACGAGTACGATGCGACGCGGTCCAAGTTTGGGAAGAGACTAGCACGCGAGAAACGGACGCCGATAAGCCATGCCGACGGTAGCGACGACGGCGTTAGTGAGAAAGAGATGGGGGAGAGGGCAGGGAGGGTGCAGCTCCCTCCCTCCCAAGCACCATTTGCTCCTGCGCTGCAGAGGGCGAAAGAAATATTTTCTCTATAATCTGCAGGAGACAAATGCTTCTTTTACAAGTTTGACTATATGACAGTTCGTGGTTCTAACTAGGGGACCGTTAGTTACATAAAAGTGAACTGTCTTTGTTTACTAACTTCTGGTACCAGTTGCTTGCTTCCTTCCTTCCGGATGACACATTGTAAATTAATCGTGACAGCGTGACGAGAAAGTAGGAATAATGTCCTGAATGTGCTTATTAGGTTTTAAAATCAAATATACACAATACTACTATTATAGTTGTCTTATCACTGCGGGCAGGGTTCGAATCCAAGTTGGATTAAGTTCTCTTAACTGAGTTTATTCTGAAGGAATTTCGGGTATGTTTAACGGTTGACGTAAGTTTATTTTGACATTCCTTTTGTATGTATCATTTATTTTTAATAACTTCTACAAGCTTCGTGTAATTCAGATAAATCTTTCCAAAAATAGTTTAATTGCAGATTTTTTGTAGGTACAAGGGGATAAAGTAAACCGAATCGGTAGTCAACATTATATAATGCGACGAATTGGTTCGTTTATAGCTCGCATCACATATGCGCTTGGGTTGTTACTAAGTAAAAGCTTAGTAAACGTTTACGTAGTAAAAACCCAAGCGCATATGTGATGTGACTTAAAAACGAACCGACTCATCGCATTATATAATGAATCTAACATCAAAGTTAATAATACTTCTGTCAATCAAGACATTGCGAGAAACAACTGAATAGGAAAGCACTTTAAAAGATGACAAAAGTATTGAAAAATCCAAGCCAATAATAACGGACATCTCGGAAATGGTTAATTAAACAAAAATATTATTTGAAATAATTATGTTTTAACGAGATCTAAATTTTTATCGGTATGCTGGCGTGCATAAAATGAGGCCCATAATGGAACGCGGCTATTTATGTTTGTGCTGACAAAATTTAATCCCTCCCCTACCAGCGTGACCACTCCCTTTTTTGAGCATAATTATTCTAGCCACTAGATTGGTGGGGTACTTTACCTCCCACAAAGTATGTGTGAATTTCTGAAGGATGACTTTGCAGTTTAAACCTTATATTTTTATAATACACTACCGTTTTAATGCCGATTTTCTTACTGCTGTTTAGTACGGCAACAAGTTAACCTTCGTCTCTATGTGGCAGATGAGAGCTCTCATATATGTAAATGTAGCTGTGCTCAGTTTAACCACACATGCAAATAATTTTTCTCCCCGAATTATATTGTAATTGGTGAAGTTCTTTCTTGTGTGCCAATCGTAGCGATACTCTTCCACAGAGGTGGTATTCTGAACACCCCTCCATTTCACATCGATTATAAAATCTTTCATTGGTTAGTTTGTAAGTCTCTGTACTGTTTTTGAGGCGTCACATAGAGAACTGTTGGAGTCAAAAGTTGGTTACCTCAAGGTGGAGACCTTACGGAGGGAAAAACAGCATGTTGATTTAGGGGAATGGGCCACTTTTATGCACGACAGAGTACGTTTTTGTCTATTATTATTATTTAAGTTTTACCAATTATACAAAAATTACACATTTATTTCCGAAAGAAGAGGACTTCGCGGGCTATTCACAGAAAATACAATATATACATCCCCTCAAGAAAGTATTCGTCTCTACTTTGAAAAATTGTAGCAGACAATTTAACGGAAGGAAAATCTAATGTTTTTTGAGCATATAAATCAAATTGTAATATATTTTATGTGCTTTGGCGACTTTTCAGTTTTATAAGGTTTTGAAAAATATACCAAAATTACAACTTTTTTGTATGTGTTGTTTTCAAAATGATCTTGAATGAATTGGGTAGAGAATTTTTGTGCATATATCCACACACTTTCGATAGGAGACAAACTGATGGAGAAATAAATTCGTGAAGTCGTAAAAAGTGAGCCGAAAATGAGGAATTAAGGCAAAAACGTTGAAAATTCCCAGCTTTGAGATTTTATTTCTCCGTTAAATAAAATCCTATTTTAATCGTTAAATCAAGTAATACACAGTTAATAGCTCTACTTAACGCATGTAAGGTAATTTTGAAAATACCGCATACAAAGGAGTTCCTATTTTGGCAGACTTTTCAAAATTTATAAAATTCATCTTAAAAACCCGCTAAAACACGTGAAATGTATTACCACTCAATCTTTGTCCAAAAAATTATGTTTTTCCTTTCATTAATTTGGCTGTTGGAATTTTTTAAAGTGCAGATGAATACTTTTTGTACGTTTAGTTTTTAGTGTAAATATTGTAAATATATGGATGGCATTTCTGTCAACTTTTTAGAGCCATTTTTGAGCAAACTAAAAATGTTAAAACAATTTTATAAGTAATGATTAGTTTGGATTGGTGGGATTCCTGAAAAAATCGTAATATCTCATCTTAAATACCATGTTTGATATTTATCCAAAATTTCATTTTTGAGCTATGCTGTGTAAAGACGCCCACATAGACACACATATAGTCCGGTTAGTACAAATACTATTTTGGATTCAAGTAGCTTCAAAACATGCATTTCCGGGGAAATGCATATGTATGGGTGCAATATTTTTTTCTACTCATTGTAGCTAAGTAGTAGAGATAATATTATATATAGCTCATATGAACTATTAACAATCCTGAGAGGAGAAACAGTTTCTTATCATGCTTTTGAACATGAATCGTATTCTAGAATTCGCTTTTTGTCTGAGTGGCAGAAATGCATACGATTATCCCTGCTGCGTTCTGTTTCTACAAGGCGTAAAAAGCTTAAAGATTCACTTGAGGCTCCGAATGAGAAACATTAATGTTTAAAACGACAATAATTGCAAGTGTTTTTGGGCTATGGAGTTGCACATTAATCAACACAAAAGCTCTTAGGCTAATATGCTTTACTAAGGGCTTCCAAATCGATCTCGTTTCTTATGAATTTTACATGCAAATACTGATAGTGAAAAGTGGGAATTTATCGATTTCGCTAAACTAATATTCATAGTCAGTGATGACGAGAATAAGTACAATTAGTATTATCCATCAGTTATACAATTATATCGTAAGAACTCATCTTATGAATCTGTCTTGATTAATAGTTGCCTTGGCTTCCTCAAAAGCTCCTAATTTGAGAATTATCATGATGATATCTTCTCTATTCAGTTTGGGTATGTGTTCATTCATTAGTATAATATACCCAGCTATACCCCGCGAGATGGACTTGCGGTAACGTGTGAGGCTCCCATGAGAGGTCCCGGAATAGATTTCCATCTGCCGAACTCTCGCCTTAGGATTTTCATTGTTTTTTTGCCTAGTCGGTAAGTGATAAATGGGGCAGTTTCGCATCTATCACAATTTTCTTTCCATCATTTCCCCTTCATTCCGCTGCCTACTCATGTTTCGGATGTGCTTCTGGTTTTCATGGCGTAGGGCGGTGCCGCACGGATGGCGAGAATGTTTGCTCAAAGGAAAGAGTATTCCCCGTGGGCACTACAGGGCTGCTTGGTTGGACGGGTGTTGATCGTCCTCTCTGGGCAGCTCCTGCTGTCGGACGGTCTTCCAACCAGAAACTGTTAGAGACTTCCGCGCATCTCTGTGGTCTGTGTTTTCCTGGGTTCCTTCAGTTCATGCTTTCCTCCTGCAGGTGATAGACGCAATAGATCTATCGTGCACAAAGTACGATGTGTCGCTCTCCGTTGCATACCTTATACCACTATCTAGTATAACGCTTTTATTAATCTTGCCGTGATTACCGCATCTCATCACCAAAGGGCATTTAAATTCAGCACGAAAATTTTAATTAAAATATCGCTACCCCAACTACCCTAACATGGAAACATCTCGTTATTTTTATTTTCTAAAAATCTGATATGATACATTCCCACGACTTTCTCTATCCTTTCTCTATACAAACTATTCTTACTAAGGAATATTTTTTTTCTTATCTGCTATATTTTAATCCAAATACACCTTTGCAAATACAGCTACATTACACATTTCGTTATAACTACAAAGGGAACAGTAAGTCAAATGTTTAAGAACTGGACGCTATATGCTGGCCTTAAATGCCATACTGTTTCCAAGCAATCGCGAGAAATACCTGAAAATCGATTTAAAAAAATTACAAGTATTAAAAAATTCGAACATTCAATAACGGACATCCCACAAACGGATTATGCAACAAACAAACTTTAAATAAATTGTGTGTTTTAGAAAGACCTAAATTTTTTGTATGGTACGTTTTCGTCTATCGCTTAAGGTTTACCAGCTATCTGTACAAGAGTGTACAAAATGGCTTACGAATGAAGTAGAATTCCTAGGCTATTCTCAGAAAATTCAACGTTACATTTTATTTGTCATTTAAATATCTTTCATACGTGGTATTCTAATCCCAATCGTTAGACATTTTTTAGAAAATCAAAGTTTTCGAAAAATGCTCCATGTAAAGGGCAGTGTTCCGTTACTTTATTTAAAATATTAAAAGTTTTATTCTTGCTAAATTTGTTTGTTAGATAAAATTCTTATTATTAACCCTAATTGTCTTAAAGTTAATAATCTTTTTTAAATCATATTCAAAATTCGCACCTAACAAAATAAACCAGATAAACACAAACTATGAGCAATTATTAAAATAAAGGTTATATAAAAACCTCAAACATTCAATGTTGTTAATCCTATTGCAGAAGCTATTACTATACTTTTAACAGATCGAAATCTAAACGCTTCTTTTTGGGGGGTGGGGGATTTTCTTGGAAATCTTCGTTTCGTATCCCGGGAAGATACAGTACTCTAAGTTTTTTGTTTTTGAGTTTATGCTGTTCACACACACACGGATTTGTTTCCAAAAATGCTTTATTTGGATTCTGGGAGCCTTAAAACATGCATTTCCAATGGAAACTCGGTATAAAATTTTGGGGTGGAATACAATACCTTCTCTACCTACTTTTACGTGATGGAGAAACTAAAAAATAGTTCTAACGATGCTGATTAAAATATTATATATTTAAATAATATGACTTACAAAAAGAGGTTTACTTTAAGATGTCGAAAAATTTGTTTCCTTATCGTGCTTGTATTTTTGTTCATATTTTGATTAGATCAGTTTATAATCCGTTAATCTTTTGCCTTTGAAATTCTACGCTCCGTAACACTTGGTTAGTTCCACTCTCACGTAAATGCTCGTTGCAGTATTCGGTCCGCTTGCTTTACTTGCACCGCAAAGTTCACTCTCTGCCTCAGGCTGGAGCAATTTATCCCTCAAGAACATACTAGTCTCTTGATGTTCTGTTGCTGCAAGGCTCAGGAATACCCTGTAGTTTCAAATATTCCGGCTGGGTCACTCTCCCCTCCGTGTGCTTGTCACCGTATGATGGAAAAGCATAGAATATTTTTTGCGGCAGTATTTCATATTAAAGTACATAATTAGAAATAACACAGTATGTTTGTAATTACTCTTTTTTTTCATTTATTTAGTATTATGCTGTTATGCTTTATTTCAAGCGGAACATCTTCCTTTTCCCTGAATACTCTCGGATTTCTATTATTAATTCTAATGCTACAATTGCTTTATTGGCGCTCACATTAATTATTATTTTTGTTGCACTCCCTTTCTCGGAATGGTGGAAACCAGTTTATGTATCGGACATGTAGCTATGAGATGAAATTGCACGCCTGAGCTGTAATTTTGTTCTCAATCATAACAAGATTTTAATTAAAATTTCCAAACAGCATTTGTATTGAGCTAGGGCGTCTGCAATAAGAATAAATATGGAATAGATTTTAACATGTTTCTATGATATTTAATACTAACGAGAGAGTTCTCAAGAAATGAAAGCTCGCTTGAGATCTGAATACAAAGAGGAGGCTTACTTGAGCACCAGCTGGATGACTATAATTAAACTACCTCTAAGAGGGTAAACTTGTTTAAAGGAGTCGGAAAGAGGTGCTTTATTCCAACCCTTTGCTTTCCTCCGACTCCAGGTCCCATCTCCAGAGACAAGAAACGTCAACAAGGAAGTGAGAACACAAAAATGCTATAATATTGATGCTAAAAGTATACTATACCACTTTTGTAATAGTCCTTGGCTTTATAGCAAGTTATAGAGCTTTCCTGTAGTAAAAGGTGGCATCAGATGCCCGATCCATTTCAGAAGTGTTCATTTACTGATTTATTCATCCTGTCAAAAGTTGAGGAGAAATATGCTACTGTACACATGAAGCAATTTGCCAACTGCTTAAGAAATAATGTTAAATATAGGTTTCAAGAACATTTGTTGGCATATTTTAAATTTGGTTGATATATGTACGAAATTAGCAGATTAGATTTTAGCATACACTGAGCTGAAATTAAAACGGGTCAATGATATAAACATAAGTAGCATCTTTTGAAGCCTGCACGTAGAGCCTCTTAAAACCCTTTGTGCCCCTTAAACTGGATTTTCACTCAAATGCATTGGTCCCCATAAAACAGACCACGTGCATGATGTTTTCTAGGGATGGAAACGCGATATCTCGATAGTCAGTGGTATAAATATGTCGTCGTCCTCCGTGATGCAGTGGTTGCATCCTAGCCTCTAGTTCTCGAGGTTACGGGTTCAAACCCGGTGAGGGCGATGAATTTTTTCGGGCGTAAAAATCCTTAGCATGGATTCCTTCGGAAGGGAAGTAAAGCCGGTGGTCCCGTGGCGTAGATTTACGGCACGTAAAAGAACCTCAAGCCTGATAAAGGGGCCTTTGAGCAAAATTACTGGTCTTTCACGTCCAATATAGAATGGGGCGCTAAAGACCACAGCAGTTACAGAGTGTGCATAAAAAATTAGAAACATTGTGGCGTATCAGTAAGTTCATTGTCATTAGCAGACGCACTGCTATGTTGTATTGTTGCTACCAGACGTAGCATTATTGGCTCTGTTTAGTTATATTTCGGTTTATCGCTCTCCTTTCAGTGCGGACTACGCTAAACGGAGGGATCTGTTTGAGATTGTGTGGTATGACGTCAACCCTGTCTGGCTTTTCTAGACACGGTTGGTGGGGGAAAAGTTAGCGTCACACGAGAATAAGTGGTCACTGGAACGAGTCGTGTGTGGCCGGTCTTCGGTCTGTGGCATCTCCGTTCATCCTGATTCCTTTGTTAACTATGTAGTGAAGCCAAACGTTTTTGTGAATAAATCCCAGGTAATGTGTGTTATGTAATGCATGGAAATACGTAATTGTTCCTTCTTTCCGTCTGTTAGTTTCTGTTTATGCAAGTCATGAGCGTAGCGTACAGAATACCGCAATACTAATTTCCAGAAAAGATTTAAAAGAAAGTTTTCAGCACAAAATATACTCGTAATACTATGGTTGTCATTATTATTAGCCTTGACTGACAATAGAGGGTACAGAATGTCAAACAGGAACAATTTCGGAATTAGCATAGAATACAAAATTGGTTACTTGCGTTTATACAATAAAACTAATAACAAGAACGTAATTTAGTGAACAAGCTATCGCCTTTGCAGTTCTTCATAAACTGAGTATCAGTATCTAGTATCGAGAAATAGTGGTATTGTCCCATATTAATAATTGCTCTTCTTATATCTTCACGTATAAATAAAAGGAGCATAAGGATTCCTACACTGTCGTGCACTGATCGACATGGTGCTTTTCCCGACGTAAGGTTTCTACCTTCAGGTAACCAAATTTGACACCACCCAGGCGGTATTAGTTCTCAATGTGGCTGGTCTGAAAAACAATACTGGGGCATACAAACTAACCGATTATACAATTATATGGAATGGAGGGGTGATTAGGAGACATCTCTATCAGAAAGTTTTGCCAGGATTGGTACACAAAGAAATGCTAAATCAATTGCAATGTGATTCTCTCTTGTAGAGGAAGGGATGAAGAATGGTTTGCATATGTCGTTAAACTGAACGACAGCTAAGACATTTGGATATATGAGAGCTTTCATCAAAGAAATGGAGACGAAGGTTAAGTTATTGCCGTTACTAAACGGCAATAAGAAATCCAGTATTAAGAAAACGCTAGTGTAGCATCAAAACATAAGGTTTAAATTGTAATGTTATCCTTCGACCATACTTTGTGGAGGTTAAGTATCATGTCAATTAAGTCGCTAGAATTATGCTCGAACAGAAGTGGTCACGCTGGTAGGGGTGTGACTAAATTTTGTCATAAACAGCTCCATTCCATTATAGACCACATTTTATGCACGCCAGTTTGCCTTTGGAATAAGAATTATTCTTTAGCAAAGATGTTCATTCGCTGTTGTATTTTCACGAATACATGTACTCTCTCCCTCAAAATTTCAGACCTTAGGGAGAGTAATAATCCCGGCTAAAGCAAACTTTGCATCCTACAACTGGGAATCGAACCAGAGACCTCTGGATATGGAAGCTAACATGCTAGCCTCCAGAACTACGAGAGTCTTGTATAAGTGTCATTATGTGCAAATATCTGCGCAGAGTGCTGGGCACGTATGATAGGCAACAACATCTCTGAGTTAAAATCTAGTTAATTCAAAAGAACCTTACTCTACTTAATTCATGGGCTCACCCGAGTAATTCGTTATTCCAATATTCAGGATGAGCCCTTCTTGTTACTTGGATTGTTTTATACCTACTTGATACTTCTGTGAGACATGCCATAAAAATTCTCGGGCCCTATAAAATTAAGACCCGAGCACTTCCGCCATCTTATTACCTCTAATACCTGCATGTTTGGAGACCCAGCAAGAGTGATCGGGTCGCTAATTAAAAAGTATTGGCTATACTTTTATTTGCAACTCTGCTCCAGTACGTACCTGTGCTCTTTACTTCAAATTTTTTGTCAGGAACTGGAAGTGTTTAAACATCTACTTCCATGACCAGGGCATCCCCTAAGATTTCCTTCCAGTTTAAAAAAACTCAAAAACTACCATTATTCGCCTTTAATTATCTATTCCACAAAATAATTACAAAGCGCCACTCAATTCGGTAAGAATGTATAATGTTAAATACTCCCTGCTAATGTAATGAGTATATCGATATGACAATGAGTATACCGAATATCAGTTACGTCGTATTTTTAACGGAAAACAACTGAAAATGTTTATTAAAATATCTTAAATGTTAAGCAAGTATTCATGGATTTGATTTTTTTAAATCGAAAAATTTCAGAGTGTTTATATGGGCAGTTGGTTAGAAATGCCTGGTTTTTAGGTTTGAAGGTAGAATTATACTTTTTCCAATCATGGTAGAATACTCAACTGATTTATTCCAGCATCACGTCTTAAAATCTTACAGTTCAAAAGTTAAGACGTATTGTCACTTTAATTTCTCTATTTTTTTGCTATAGTAAATAGAGGAATATATTTCACCCAAAAATTCAGTATTCAGATTTCACAGGAAGTACTTTTTGAGGCAGCCTGGATTTAAAACAAAAAAGCGTTCTTAGAAGAAGGTCCGTGTGTTTGTACAGTATAGCTGCCGAGATACCAAACTTGGCATTTAAATTCACCATTTCCCAAGGAAGTGACACGAAGATTTTAATTAAAATATCCCCAATCCAAAATACCTCTACATGGAAATAGATCATATTTCTATTTTCTGAAAAATTGTTCTAACGATACTGATTGAAATATAATTTATTGCATGGCAAATAAAATATTGTAAGCAAGCTATAGAGGATTTTCGAACAGGGAATCAAACGTTGCGTCAATATTACCAATGTTCAGCAAACTGGTGAAACGATGGAGACACGACTTTATAGGACACGAGGCTACCTGTCAGCGGACCAAAGAATATTTAACGGCCACGGAATTAGGTGACACTGTCACCGAAGATTCACTCACTGTTTGCTCACTCATTTCTGGTTGATGTAATCGCACGGCGATGCTCTAGCCAACAGGAGTGCGTCATCCCTCACAATAATTAAGTTAAATTTTAAATCAGTGTGAACCTCAAGGCTGTAGTAACACACAGATAAGATCCACTAGTGATAAGCTCCTGTTTTTACAATCTATCAGTCTGTCTGCCTAACTCCCCTTCCCCGCCTAACATGTAAATTGTGTACAAATATAGTTGCTAGTTTTTATACCGCCCCCGGGTTATTATTCGATACTTCCTCCCTAACCTACCAACTACCCCGCCAATCCCACCATATTCCGGACCACCAGTTCTACCGTTTGGCGTTACCACCCTCCTGATTGTAGACATCCCTTAAACCCACTCTAGCGTGCTACAATATATATCTTGAATTTTCTGGGAATAGCCTAAATAGCCCTAATTATGAATGACTTTGTTATTGATAAACAGTAAGAGATAGGCAAAATCTACTAAAGGAAAAATGTGCATCTCGCTAAAATACACGATTTATATTAAATAATTGCTCGTTACATTAACCGTTTCTGAAATATTTTTTGTTATTGGTTCAAATGTTCAAATACTTATACTTTTTCCAATTCTTAAGTCGCTATTCTCTTTTTCTCGGTGCCATGCAAAAGAGCGTGGAATTTCTAAGCCATCACATACTGCTGCGTTTAAAAATCAAATTAGCCAAATGTGTCCTCTTTACACCTGCAATGAAATGTTCAATGTAACCATTTGTGCAAGCTTTAATCTCGATTAACAAGAACTGTGTAGAAGAATGAGCTTTCTGAGTATAATTTGTAGAAGAGGGAGTAGAGAATGCGTGAATGTAACATAAATGTAGCACATCAATTTTTTATTCATTTACTTACAAAATATCATTCATTTAAGTTTCTGATAAATTATTACAACCTATATTTTAAGCCAAGCGAATTGTTTTCAGTATGACATAACTCTTGTGGTATAAATAATTTGTAAAAATAAAACTATGCTTGAAACGCAATATTTGTTAAGGCTTAGTGATAAAAATGATAAAGACAAGTTGCAGTAAAATAGAATGAATGAATATAAATAAAATTAAAGAAGAGTGTTTAATATAAATCGTTCATCAATTTGCTAAAGCTTGGAGTATACTCCCCTTTTAATGTTATGAAGAGGTTCTGTTTTCCACTTTACTATGTAGTAACAGTAATACTCAATCCCTGTGAGAATACAATAAATAACTGCATTATAAGTCCCTAGAGGAAATAGGCTTGTTAAGAATAATGAATAGAAAATTAAAATAAAAATATGCCCCTAGAAAAAACAGTTTTATTACGGGTTTGCAAAGTATCACACGATATATAAGTTGCAAAGTGAAAGCAATGGGAGAAACAAAATGATTGGAGTAGAAATATAGAGAAATGGAATAGGAGGAACAACAGACGTATCTCCGCAATTCACGTAATAACGCGAGCAGAGATGCAATAAAAGCATGAATGAAAATTCATTCCTGAAGGAGGTACGCATTTCTTGTATTAACGAAACCAGAAGTTAATTCATAAGGTATTTGGAAGTCGCTGCACAATTTCAAAGCATCGTAAATGTAGTAGTTCTCTGTGTTTTGCTCTAATACCCTGCGTTACTTAAACCTGTTATTCTCTGTTCAGAGTCTTCTGAGACAGAGAAAGGGGGGATACGGACATCGCGCTGCCCGTGCTCAGCTATCACAAAGAGGCGCTACACGTAGCCGACCTGTGCACGAACAACCGGATTTTAGCATTCCCTATCCACTGTCTCAAAAGACACTGAACAAAGTATATAAGACGCATGTACAAGTCATAGCAGGCGGAAACGGCTGGTTCAGAAAGCTAAATGTTGATGGAGGTAATTCATTCTTACTTTCTCTATCATGTAGCTAGTATGTAGAGGATTATTGTATACCACCTAAAACTTCTATGCCGAAATTACACCGGAAAAACATATTTTAAGCCCCTTGATCCAAAAAAATCATAAATATGTTCTCTCTCTCTCTGTGGGTTAACAGTATGAAATCGAAACGTCGGATGAACACCAATTTTGATATTTAAGTTGCGTATTTTCCAAAGATACCACTCGATAATTTTCAAGGAAACCCCTCACTACTACGTTTAAATGGGTAAACTTTTTTTTTGGTTTGTTTTTCTCAGAAGCCAATTTAACGATGTTGATTCAAACATTATACGTTTAACATATTTACATGACAGATGATATGTTCATCTTGAATTTTCTGGTAATAGACTGTTCTATTCATTCGGAAGAAATGTTATATAACTTTGATAACGGGTAAATCATAAGAGGTAAGTTAAAATTTATTATACTAGTGTATTAATATACGTTCTAAGTATGCTTAGCGCACTAATAAACACACGCTTTATTTCAAATAATTCCACTGCGACATCTGTCATTTCTGTGGTATTCCTTATAATTCGATTGATATATTCAATACTTTAATTTTTAAAACCCTGTCGCTACTCACACGATGTCATGCAAAGAGTATGGACTTTTAAGCCCAGCATATATCTACCAGCTTTTAAACCTCTGACTATCAATTCAATTTCCTTTATTTCCCTTGTACCTGCAAGGAACTGTATAATAAAAGTATTTTTACAAACATTTATCTCGACTAACATGAAGTAAATAGAAAAATTAAGTCGTCTTAAGAACAGCTTGTAGAAGCTGTATAAAAATCAACGATAGTAACAGAGAAAGTTATGTGAACGTAACGTTGAGTATGTGTATATGTGTAGAACTATTTACCTCTATTCGGTCCCTGAGACGACCTGTGTTTGTAAAGCTCAGAAGCTAGACTACACCATCGCCATCAAAGATAAACAACGTACAAGCTTCCCCTACGATTTATTAAACACCACTAGTTACCGCACCTCGTGCTGTTGCCTTAACTCCACCTATCTGTCCACATTCAAGAGTTATCTTGTGTGGTAGCACGCTCTTTTCATGCCCGAGCGTTTAGTGCTGTGGTTGTTAAACACTGATGCACATACCGTTGAAAAACTTTCTGCTGAAACCGAGAAGCCATCATATTTTTAATACTTTAAACTGCAGGAAGTTAAAAAGGGGTAATGCACGATAAAATTCCAACTTTTTATATGTTTCACATCAGGTGTATAAGCATTCTTAATTCTGTTTAATTTAAACAACAATCCTGTCGATAACCGAGGGTGTTGTACTGGAGACTGCAAAACTTCGTGTTGAAGCGTGTAGTTGAACGCCGTATTTCGAAATAAATACTATAATAAAAGCCCATTCCATATAAACTAGAAGCAAGAATGATATTCTGTTCATGATAACGTGTCGAGTTTAGTGAACTTGTAAATCCAGCGCAGAAGCAGTGGAGAAATAAGAAATGTACCGCGTCTTGGCAACTATTGCTAAAGTCGGGAGCTCCCAAGAAGCAAGTTAGGGGAACCGCTACGCAGAGAGAGAGAGAGAGGTAGTACATTATCTCTTTCTTTCACTCTAGCCTGCTATGCGCTGGAGGTCACGTGACTTACAGCAGTAATATTGCGCAACCTGCACTCACCCTTCTTCGTGTGTGATCCCGGCTATAGAATATCGTATTTCAACAAAAGACGAGATAAAATTCGAAACTTTGTTATACATTTTTCACCAAAATAATGCTTATACTAACCACTTTTATGTATCTCTCCACTACTTTTAGTTTGAATTTTAACAGATATTTCTGGTGACGCCATTGCACTGATGGTTGCCTAATCTTACGCTGCAGTTCCATGTTACTACTATTTTTGTTTTTTACGCTTTGGAGTGTGAACGATGCATATAATAACTAATTTCTGTAGAGATATGGATAACCTGGCAGAAATGAATGCTTAATCAAGGTCCATAGAACTGAAAAGATCCCGAAATTATACTTCACAGAAAAGCACCTTTCAAGAATATCAACTAAGACTAGAGCTTGTAGTCTCCGACGTTACCCCACAGTCCCTGGCATTTGAATTAATTTGATTGTAGAATTGATATTCAATTTAGGACCGAATAAACATTTATTAATATTAATAACTTAATAATACTATTCAGAATACACAGCAGGTTCAAGATTGCACGGTCCTCCTGGAGAGATACTTTTGCAAATCTAGTAGCTTTCGTTTAAGAAACTAATTAATTAATTCTTTTTGTTTGCTTGCCTTTTTAATTTTATCCAAAAGAGTTTCTGCCTTTCTTCCTTTTGATTCACTACCCTATCTTAGCACATCAACTGCATTCTTATTTTACAGCTTCGTTTATCTTGGATACTTGGATTGTCTTAGACTGCCAGAGTGTCTTAACAAACCACACACATGTCAGACTGTTCAGTTACAGATATATTATCGTAAGTTGCTAAGTTGGTACTGATTCTAGGAGCCAACTTTTTTGGTTGCAAGCAAAGTGATGTAGAGTATTTAGATTTGCCAGAAAGCCTATCGATAGGTAAACCTTTTATTCAGTTTCTCTCAATTAGGCGTAGTCCGCAGAAAATAAAAAGCCTAATGTCAAATAGGTATGTAACTAATCTATGAAAACATAAGGTTGTAAATATAAGATTGTTTGTTGCTGCTTTACGGCAGCTGTTGCAGTTTCTGGTGTAATGTAATTAGAAAAATAGAAAATGTCTTCATAACTACATAACTTATACGTCTGCTTTTGGAACTGGAGAATTGAATTCTCTCTAGGAAAGCACAAAATTTTAATTGAATTTAATTTGTTCAATAAAAATCAAATACAACTTAGAGCCGAGAAAACGAATTAGCCGAATTGATAATTTTAGAAGCCCTAGTACTCTGTCGAGGTTACGAGTACGGTGTTCAGTTTGCTGTCCTCTCTTCTAGATACTAGCGATCTTTCCCTGTTTGCACCTTGGCTACATAGCTTTGTGTGGTGAGTTATCTTCCTAGGTGCGTGTTGGGTTAATGTGGTTCTACCACTCGTCGCAGCTGTTACGCTCTTTCTCTGCGCTTTGCTCTCTTGTCGCTCAAACTCTCTCGAGTTTGTCTTCAGAATGTTGCTACTCCCGACATTCGAAACTGTAACAGAATGTAACATGTTTTTAGGTGAATGGCTGCTTTAATTTGCTTATAAACGATAATGTTTCTCCTGTAGTGACCTATGAATTACTGATGCATCGAATTTATATTGCTTCTGCATAAGCAGTTGCATTGAAAATTTAAATTTCAGAATATACGCACTGCGCTACAGACAAAGCACTTTAATATTTGTATATACAGGCCTGTTCCAATATCAGTAGTAGTCCATTTTGATTCATAATATAAGGAGGCATACCACCCATTTTGTCATTTGATTCTACATATCTATCTGTATCTACCACTACAACAGGACTACAAATCATCTACATCAATGTAAATGGCAAATCAGCTGCCAAACATGCGTTGAAAATGTAACGATTGATCTCCGAAACATGTCACATCCTATATATCATAACTAGCGCCCGGATTTTTAGTGGAATAAACCTTCATTTTAGGTTTCCTATATGCTTAAATAGGTTTTTATTGATTAAAATAGTTTTTTTTATTTTGCTTCGTGCATCAATACAGGTATCAATAATTTTGCTTTTCTGGTACATAGTTGTAAGACTTATATTTTGGCTTGCAGTACATAGTTACATACATTCTCAAATTTTTTGGCGTAAACAATTACCCATTATCACGTAACACATTCTTGTATGAAGAAAAGGTTCTTTCAACGGAACATGACGTCATTAGAACGTAGAACACAGATGCCAGTGCAGCAGGTTCTAGGGGTAGTTTTCCTGTATAATCTTCTCCCTGCAATCCTGAATGGATTATTTCCATATCTTCAAAACTAGGATTTCGTTGAGGAATCTTCTGCAACTTCGAAGAACGTGCAACTCCCACTGGTCCAGGTATTTCTTTACTGGAAACATTGCCAATGATATCTGAGCATCTTTCAATGGCAAAGTTGTACTTTCCAACCGGAAAATAGCTTCTGGTACAAAACAAAAAGGTGTCTTAATATATGCAGGGGAAGCGGCAAGAGTGGGGCACTCGAATGATTTCTTAGCCTTGGCAATGCAGGAAGCTTCTTTTTCGTCCAATTCATTGACGACATTTTTAACGTCTTTTAAATGCTCGGCATAGTAAATGGCAGCAGACAGTAAAGTTCTCCAGCGGGTAAGTATCGGCCCTGGTAGAAGAGGTTGCCGGTACCCTCTCTTTGAACAGTTGTGTACGTGTTGGGGCTTTTAAGATAACCTTCTTGACCGAAGATATCAGGCTGTTCACGCCATCGAAATGACTTCTAATTTCCTCTGCAAGGCGGTGCAGATCGTGGGCCAAGCACTAACATGTAGCATAGTTGGGTGGATAGACTGTAGTACCCCCTCCGGCCCTGCCTGTCACTAACAAAGTGAAGTGTGGATCTGCAACAATACTTTTTTCAATAAACGTGATTTAGGCACAAATACTTTCGGTGTACTCTGCTGCACTCTCGGTGAACGATTGGAGGCGATCCCGTTACGCAGGTTACGCTCCTTTTGACCTTCTTGACCGTGCATCCAGATGTCACCAGGTCACATGTGCTGTGTAAAAGTAGTAACTTGAACTATCTACTAGCTATAAGTGGTGGAAATAATTTTACAATAAGTTTCAATCCAAAAATAACACTTTTCATTTCGAAAAAGGAAAAACAGTTATTTAGGTTATTTTTGGTGTTAACCCCTCATTTAGGTTTTTTCAGGTGTAATGAAACTCGGATATTCTGCTCCAGGAAGTGTGAAACGAATATATACCTTGAAATGTGTTAATTAAATAGCGAGGAAAAATATAGGTTAAAATCTAAAAATCCGGGCCCTAATTATAACATATCAATCTCTAGATCTTATAATATTTAGATCTGCCTAAGAGAGCTAGTCTAATTTACGATGTAGATTACCTCAAAGTCTGAAAACTCTGCACATTGTGTACATTTGTGAAAATAATTATAACACTTATGTAGAGTATGTCAGGGCTAAAAACTACAAATAAGTCTTATTTGCATTTAAAATATTTACCAACATGTTTATAATGGTAACTAAAATATTTATACTTAGTATATACAAAACTGCACTAAGTTTTGGAGTAAAATTAGTAGTAAGGTTATTTTTTTGAATGAATGAAATCCTCCTATGTATAGAAGTTCTGAATGATAAGGTATCTTTCTAACACTAATTTCAGTTTATTTTTATTAGTTTACAGCTTCTTTATATGTGATGAAAACGAATTAAATAATACTATGTCTTTGTAGTAAACTTTTCTTTGGAATAACTGTAGATTATCCTTTGCCTATGTAAACCCTGTCTCTGTCTGGTTAGTTTGTTGTATATATCTAAATTTTAGATGAATGCTTTTGTTGTCGACTACAATGAAAAGTACAACTAGAATATAATCACAGGCTAATGGAAAAAATCCAAAAGTTTTGAATAGTGATTTGCAATGAACTGATTGTCTTATACCTTCCATTATTCTTATTACTTTTTTTGCAAAAAAATCTTTTAGCATCTACTGAATTCCCCCAGAATATTTTTCCGTAAATCACAATTGAATGAAAATAAGCATGGTATGCTGTTTTAGGATGCCTTTATATATAAAATGAATTAATTATCTGATTGAAAAACATACTCAGCTTAGGTTTGGTAGGATGTAGTCAATATGGTCTTCCCAATTTATATTATGATATATATAAAATCAAGAAAGTTTATATTAAAATTTTCAATGATTTCATTGCCTTCATGTTTAATCCTTATGTCTGCAATGCTTTTATTTTTGTGCGAAATGAATATACTTCATTTTTTCAAAGTTTATGTGAATTTTTTTATTGCCAAATCGATTATTTATCATACTGAAAATACTATTGGATAACTCTGAGACTGATTTTGTGTTGTTTAATTATAATACTTGTATCATCTGCAGAGAGATTTGGATGAGCATGTTGATTTACTACTCTGAGGTGATCTTGGATGTGTACGAGAAATAATAACCGACCCAGAATTGAACCTTGTGGAACACCATGCTTTATTTAATACCATTAGGAGTATGTTTTGCAACTATCTGCAGAATTTATTATGACCTTTTGATGTCTGTTTGATAAGTATGATGCAGTCCATTGATATATTTACCATTAATGGTATAATAGTGTGGCATATGTAAACATTGTTGTGTACATGACCTTGGCCGCCTGGATCGGGTATTACGTAAGAGAGTGGTGGGGATAAACAAGCTTGTAGATAGCGTCCCACGCCAAGTGGCGTGCTTGCAGTCAGTCAGTAGAGTCGCAGCTAGCAGGCAGGTTGTGTGTACGTGCTACCCATACAAAAGCATGTATGGCGTCCTCACCGACGGACATGAAGCCAAGGAGGTATTGTACCCACTTTTATTAATACATCATCTTACCATCCACGTCTTCCCAGTGTAATTTATCATAGTAGATAGATCCTTTCTCCCATCTGAACCATGTAGTAATCCTTTTATTAGATATTCTATAATATTTTTCACTTTTAATTTAGCTGCGTCCCTTGTCGTGGCCTTGCCTTATACAAATTATTAACTTTCTGGTACCTCAGTAGCGAGTAGCCCTACCTCCCATTGAGTATTTGTTTAGAGGTCACGACAATAGGATAATTTTGATAAGAGATTGTTATGGTTTACACAGTCAAACGTTTTTGATAGATTCCAGATTATTCCTAGTGTTACATTTATTATCCAGCGATTTCTGAACTTTATTAGTTAAGTTAAAAGTGGCATCTCTGGTTGACATGCTTTTCCTAAATCCAAATTAGTGGATCCTAAATCCTTAATCTTTTGCTAAAACCTCAGTTCTATTTAGATGGTGACATATTCGTTTGAGCATTATTTTTTCAAATATTTTGGATAAACCGCTTAGTAATGATGCTGGTCTATAGTTCTGCATTTGTGACTTTTGCCCTTTCTTATATAGTTGTTTCACAATAGAATATTTCTGGATAAAGAGGAGAGGTTACATATAGGACTTAAAGATTTGCTAATTTGTTAGCACATACTTTTAATATTTTCGTGGTTATTTGTCATAATCTGATGAATTCTTGCTTTTGAGGGATTTCATTGTTTTATTTACTTCCTTGTGCACACGGGTACCATTTCTATGCAAGTAAACTTCTCTAAGCTTGTTTTCTTTAAATATGAAACTGGGTCTTCCACATGTTTGGGCTGTGACAGTAAGTTTTCTGCTACCTAAATATAATACTCATTAAGTAGTGTTTCTATCTGTTATGGTTCTTTTGTGGTGATTTTATTTACTGTAATTTATTTTATTTATGAGTGATATTTACCAGCCTGTTTTTGTTATAATTTTTCATACTGTGTTAGGCTTGTTATGTGAGGACTGTATTTGTCTTTTATAGCAGAGCTTTTAGCCACATTTATAACCTTTCTTAGAATTTTGCAATGGTTTTATAATATCTATATTTAATTTAGTTGCTTTCTTTAGTATCTATCTAGAGTTTTCCTTTGTGTTTGCAGGATATTTACATACCTTGTGTTAATCAGTAATTTCCAGGGATATTATTAATTTTCTTCACATAAGATGGAACACTTGATTTTTGAATTCTTATGAAAATATATAGAACGGAGTTAAACTTGTTATTCACATGTTCTTGTATACTTCATCCCATGAATGCTTTGAAAGCTGGCCATTAAAATCTTTTATGCTTTCACTGTTAAAGATTCGGTCGCTAGTTACATGGTTAGCTATTTTGAAATATAGAACATAATAATTAATTTTAAGTAACTCCCATCATGTTCTGGAGGTACTTAATTACGGGTTGGATTTTATGGTACTCATTTTTAGACATACCTATGAAAATATTATCAATAACTGTTTTTTTTTAAATTATAATTGGAAAATTACGTAAAATTGTATGTTCTTAACGGTGAACAAATGTGTTCCCTTTTGGTTGCTGGCTTTAATGAAGTCTGTGTTTAAATCAGCAGAGTATAAATTCAGTCTTAGGTTCGAGTAGACATTTAGATTATAAAAGGTTTTAAAATTTTGCATCTGGAGCTCTGTATATCGTTAATATAATTCGTTCATCTGGCTTCTTGATATGAACCGTGCAACAGTTGAAGACTTATTATAGACATACACTATGTAGTCAAAAGTATCGCCCACAAACATACATTTTACATCTTAGGTGCATTGTGCACCTACTGCCTGGTACTGATTATCCGCGACCTTAGTAGTCATTAGACATCGTGAAACAGCAGAATGGGATGCTCCGTGGAACTCATGGACTTCGAACGTGGTCAGATGATTGTCACTTGTGTCAGAAGTCTGTACGCGAGATTTTCACATTCCTAAACATCCCTAGGTCCACTGTTTCTGATGTGATAGTGAAGTGGAAACGTGAAGGGACATGTACAGCACAAAAGCGTACAAACCGACCTCGTCTGTTGACTGGTAAAGACCGCCGACATTTGAAGAGGGTCGTAAAGAGTATTAGGCAGACATCTATCCAGACCATCACACAGGAATTCCAAACTGCATCAGGATCCACTCCAAGTACCACGAAAGTTAGACGTGAGGTAAGAAACCTTGGATTCCAGGTCGAGCGGCTGCTCATAAGCCACACATCACGCAGGAAAATGCCAAACGACGACTCGCTTGGTGTAAGGGGCGTCAACATTACACGATTTTGAACAGTGGCAAAAGTTGTGTGGAGTGACTAATCACAGTACGCAATGTGGCGATCCGATGGCAGGGTGAGGGTATGGCGAATGCCCGGTGAACGTCATCTGCCAGCGTGTGTAGTGCCAGCAGTGAAATTCGGAGGTGGTGGTGTTATGGTGTGGTCGTGTTTTTCCTGGAGGTGGCTTGCACCCCTTGTTGTTTTGCGTGGCACGATCACAGCGCAGACCTATATTGATATTTTAAACACCTTCTTGCTTCCCAATGTTGAAGAGCAATTCGGGGATGGCGATTGCATCTTTCAACACTGTCGAACACCTGTTCGTACTGCACGGGCTGTGTCGGAGTGGTTACACGGCAATAACATCCCTGTAATGGACTGGCCTGCACAGAGTCCTGACTTGAATCCTATAGAACACCTTTGGGATGTTTTGGACCGCCGACTTCGTGCCAGGCCTCACCGACATACATCGATACCTCTCCTCAGTTCCGCACTCTGTGAAGAATGGGCTGCCATTCCCCAAGAAACCTTCCAGCACCTGATTGAAAGTATGCCTGCGAGAGTGAAAGCTGTCATCAAGTCTAAGGGTGGGCCAACACCATATTGACTTCCAGGATTTTCGTTATATGGGAAATTTATCAATTTGTATGTCTTTTACTTCATCTTGCTTTATAAAAATTTTTTTTGAATTAATAATCAACGTTTACCTATGAGACACAATGGAATTATAAATAATAAACATAATAAGTACCTTAATAATAAATCCGGAAAAAACTTTACAAAATCGAATTAACAGATACACTCCACATTACCGATGGAGGGCTCCAACGAACTTGTACGTCATTTTCAGCCAGGTGTCCGGATACTTTTGATCAGGTGGTGTATCTATCCAGTTCATTGTAAAATTCTGTGTGTTTCTTAATAAAGATACTCACACCTCCTTTATAGAGGTTTTGATAAGAAGCTTCTCTGTTATAGTCATTCATTGAAATATGTAATATTTCCTGTTGTCCATGTGATGTTCCGTTATGCTTGAACGTTAAGTCCAATTTGCAATTTTGAAAACTTTGAACCTGGGCTTCCTGTGTGTACCGGGTGGAAAAGTATACATTTCTTTATTAAATCGGATGCATCAATTTCTTTATTAAATTGAAATGATCAACGAAACTTTGGTTCTTTTATACAGGGTGCATCATTTAAGCTGAGATTGTACAATATCTCCAAAACTAAGCGTTGTAGAAATAAATGTCTTAAATACGAGGTCGCTTGACATTATGGGGATTGTAAATGCCATTAGTCATGTTTGTTTGGAGGACGTTATGGTAGTCACTTTATGGTCAATTTAATCTTTTAAATGGGACCCTCAATTATGGTAAATTTAAATTGACCCTAAATGACCATCACAACTCCTCCAAATAAGACACAACTAATGGCATTTATTTCCCACCATAATGTCAGGCAACTTTTATTCAAGACATTTCTTTCTATAACGCTTAGTTTTGGAGACATTGTATAGTCACAACTCAAATGGTCCACTCTGTATATTTGTAGAAAGACGCATTCCCTTGCAGGTATATAGGGAAAATAACAGTTGACGGTTAAGGTCAGATCCACCGTAGAGTGGAGTGCGCGCCATGCCATTACGAGGTTATTGCTACGTTACGGGAAGCATGTTAACTTTGCTACTAGTTGATACCCAGAATGCATTCGCAAGCGAGAGGTACAGCAATTTGAGACGTGTGTTGTGATTAGTTCAGCTACTGTTGTGACGTCGTAATTTCAGCCTGAATTATCATTTCTACAAAACAAAAATACCACGTTGTGGCTAAATGAGTGTTTAAGAAGGAAAGTGAGAACAACAATAATAACAATGTTGATTAGTTTCTGATTTATCAAATATTCTAGAAAAGACGTTTGTGTAATCGTTCCACATTTGCAATATAATGCGACGAAAAGTAGGCAAAGTGTTATTTTTCCTTGCCAAAATAAGTATTTAAAGGATAAATATGGTATTAGAATTTTTCATTCGTCTTTGTACTAGTCGGCTATTATATGAGTGCGTTAGGTGGGAAGAGGAACTAAACAGTTATGTAACAAGTGGGCAGGGCATCGGAAGGACAGTCAGGTGAAGAAACATTCTAGTTGCATTTACTAGGGAGGTCGAGGTTTGCACACATACTGTTTTCATTGTACAACTTTACATTCCACTATCGCCTTGACCCTCATTCCCCTACTATTTTTGATGGGTTACGCATTGTCAACACAATAGCGCCCTCTTCCAAGAGCACTACTAGTTCATAAAACCTTTTTTGTGTTATGATCAGTAAGGCATAACATAAGCAGCTCATGTAGACGAGAATATGTTAGAACTATTAAATATATAAGATTTAACCTGATATTCAGTTCCCGCAATCTGCCTTGGCCGCTTATAGTGCATCTTATATTCCATTTCAATCTATATGTTGAGTCGTAGAATTTTATAAACCTTTCATTTCTCTCTTCGCAACTTTCTATTTCTGTATTTTCTCATTTACGCATTTCGCACGCCCTGACGTGTATCGCTGGTGATACAGCGTTTTCTCCTTCCTTAGCCTTGAGCAAGAAAGGGGATAGAATTGGTAATTTTCGATCAGCAGAAGCCGCGGATTTGGTCCCCCTCCTTAGGAATGACGGTGTGGGTGGAGCCCTATCCCTGATTAAGTTGTCAGCACGAGACCTGAATGAGAATCGACTCCTCCCTGTCGGTATCGCAAAGATGTGTAGCTTAGCTTGATTGCTGAGTCATTCTTTCCGGCTGATCCTTAATTAGAATGTAAAAGATGGGTAAATCTCGTGTATCCTGAGGGAATGATCAAATGCATTATTAAAGCGATCGCTCTTACTGGGAAAAGATGTGTCATAAATTGCAACCCTTTCTCTAGTCCTTTTCGTCTTCTTCACATGGAGCGGACGATTGCCTGTTCCGACTTCACAGTTTCCTTTCCACCGTTCTTTCGGTCTTCTTATATATCTTCCTCCAATTGCCATATAATTAAATACATATACATATATAGGGAGTCTGGTGTCCTCCATTCTATTTGTACGCTGGAACCATTTGCCACAATATTTTTTTACTCCTTCAATCGTAATTTCTTTCCAATTTATTCATTTCGGAAGTGATCAGATATTTTTTGTTTTCTTCTGAAAAATGTAATTTTAGCATATTTTACTTTATTCTGGATCTTTTTTGTTTTTAGCTATATTTCTGATCCATAAAGAAAACGAGAGAATAGCTATTTATTTAAAACCAATCATTCCAGTGTTTTTCCTTGTTATACATTTTAGTACTTGATGTACATCACCACCCATCATTGGAAATTTTTTTGTCAACATTCTCTACGAACATATGTTGATATCATATCCCAGGTAATGAAAGTATTTAACTTCTTCTGGCGATTTTCCTTTTATAGTAACGTATTTCCCCAAAATGCCGGGATCACAGTTTTTACAATAGAAATCTTGATATATTGTTTGCAGGTATTAATTAAATAGATCTGTAGATAAACTTCATTACTACTTTTTCTACTATAAGTAGGGGAAGAATTGTATTTCATCCAAAAACTCGATATCGGCATTTAATCAAAAATACATGTTTTGAGGCCCCTGAATTCAAATGAAGCATAACTCAAAAACAAAAATTGGGATCAACAGAATTAAGTTCAGTACCTTCCAACGATGCAACTCGAAGATTTTCAAGAAAATCCCTCCGCCCCAGGCTACCCTTTACACTGAAATGTTTCGATAATTTTGATTTTCTAAAAACTAGATTTGGCGATTTTGACTAAAATACCATACACTAAAGATGCTTACGTGGCAAATAAAATGTATATCTTGAATTCTCTGGGAATAGCTTTTGAAATCCACTTCATTTGGAAGAAATTTTGAATAATCTTTAATAACTGGTAAACGTTAAACGATAGACTTAACAAATAATAATGTACAAATAATTTACATCATACATAATTTAAAACACAATTTATTTAACATAATTTTTTGTGGTATAAGCCGTTTCTGAAATATCCGTCATTAAAGGTTCAAATTGATAATTTCTTGGTCATTCTTTAAGTCCTTTAAACATTCATTGCTTCTCGCGATTGCATGGAAGCAGTATGGAATTTTAAGGTCGGTATTTGCATCCAGGTCTTAAATATTTTACTATCGTTGTTCTCTTTACATCTATAACAAATGTGTAATATAACTATTTCTGGAAATGTTTATTCGGATTAAAATGTAATAAATAGAAAAGTAAGATTGTGTAAGAATAATTGTGTATTCACTAATAAATAATAGAGGTTCCAGAAACTCATGTGAATGTATTACATCAGAAATCTTTTTAATGTAGACTACATTGTCAACATGCAATAAAATATTTGCATTTGTATTATGATTTATTTTTGTAACGCTACTTGTAACTTTTTCTACGTTCTCTACCCAGTAACATAAATTAATTTCTTAGCTGTTTCACAAATTATTCACATAAATACTATTTTAATCCAGGTAATCGTAATAAATATATGCAAAAGCTGCTGCAATATGAGTTAGCTATAAGAACCTGCACAACAGCATATTGGAGGCTGAAACGGCAATAAGGTTCTTAAATAGGGGGTCGATGTGTATTGAGTTTTCATATTCATTTTATGAGCTCATGAAAATAAAAGGATTATTATTATTTAAGCTTTCAAAGTATATTGTTTAAAATATATGAAAATTCCGGTGAACAGAGGAGGCTACTTGGGAAGTGAAAAATACTGTATATTTTTATACATATAAGCAAAATATATATTTTGTTGTATCTCTCTCATGGATACAAATGTTATTTATTTTGCAAAAGTATTATGTTAATCAGTATGCCCTCATAATTAACATTAACATAAGATTACATACCTGAGAGCATATTCGTTAGAAATTCTCGTGACGCATACAATAAATTAAGATGCAGTAATTTTTGAATAAACAATTAAGTTTAATTTTTACAATTAAACTACATTTATAGGCTCAGTATTTAACAGAATAAAATGCTCATTATTTTAAAAATGGAGGAATCTGTTGAAAGTCCTACTCAAACTAACGAATTTGTGGATATACTGCTGCTGGGAAAACTCCGAGTATACTAGCACAGTATCTGGGTTTTATTAATGCAAACAAGTACAAAGTGCACTACTTACGACGAACTTCAGCAACTCTAGTAATAGATGCAAGAGAAGTACGACAGTTTTAAAGCGTCATGGAGGATGAAAAAGTACGTCTCTCTTTGAAGGATATTTGGAAGGCACCATGGCATCGTAAAATGGCATTTTCAGTATGCTAGCTGGATTCTCTTCAACATCTATTTGCGTTAAAGAGCTACGGGGATTATCTGTAAATGAGGAACATGAATCAGGTACCCTGGTAATTCGTAGTTCGTTTATTCTTGTAGTTTGTCAATTTTTATTAATTATAATAAACTATGTGTCAAGAACTTAATTAAAGTGCTTATACCGAAGGCGTTATCTTAATGTTTGAGACCAATTAAATATTCAGTTTTGCATTACTATATTTTTAAATATTTGAGGCAACTATCTGGGGCTGCAACTACTTCAAATTGGCGCCCAACGTGGGACAGCAATAACCCTCTCAAATTAGTGCCTAAACGTGGGTTCGGATAGGCAAGAATAGGTGAAAAGAAGAAAGGAATCGACGAAACTACAAGACTTCACTACAAGAACTTCAGAGAACACCAGAGAACTTCAAGAAATTCAAGATCAAAATACATTATCCAAGGACAGCAAACAATTCTTTCAAGAGTACGGAGCACGTAGTCACCAATTCAACTATAATCTACGAGGGAACACCAGAATAAAAAGGTTTACTAACACAGCTAGAGAAAAGGTCAGAAAATTCCAATACTCTATATTTATATAATTGTCAAGATAGTTAAGAAAATATATATTGTTATTAAAATAATTTCATGTTCCTAGAAGTGGAAAATTAAAATTCAGCAGTTCCAAAACTAATATAACAATAGAAAATTTACAAAATAAAATGGAAACAGAAAACAATGAAAATATGGAAGTAGGAGAAGATAGGTCAGTCATTACTGATTGCAATATAAATTTACAATCAGAGCTTGAGGAAACAAATATGTTAGATATAGAAGAACAGTTATCCGTAAATTCACACTTAGGTATAGAAGAGATAGAAATAGCATGCAAGGTCAATCTCCTTTACATATGTTAGTGCAGGGAACAACAAATGAAAGAAACAGTATCCCTCACACATCTAGCCAATAAGATCAAGAAAACTTATCACAACATAATTTTGTGTGCCTTCTAAAAGCAATAAATAAAACCAATGCAGAGCTGAGAAAAGATTTAAGTAATAAGCTAACTGAATTTAATAATAAATTAATTGAAACTAATACAGAACTGAGAAAGGAATTAAATAATAAGCTAAATGAAACTAGTACAGAGCTGAGAGCAGATTTAAATAAACTACAAGAAACTAGTCAAACTAATAATAAATTATCTAGCATAAAAATGATCTGGCTAAGCAAATAGAAAATTGTATGAAAGAAAGCAAAGCTGAAAGTAGGAGGATAGAAATCAAAATAGAACGATCTACTAAATCTCTTCAAAAAAAAATATATATATATATATATTTAAAAGTAATAAAGGTTGCAATCAGATAGTACAGAAGTTGTTAAGTCATATTGACAAAAATCTAACTGAAATGGAACTGCAACTTACTAATACTAAACAGGGTATTTGTAATAATTTAGACAGGAAGGGAGAAGAATTAAAAACAATGGTAGAAAATACAAATGCAGATCTTGTGCAAATACAAATAAGTTTAACAGGGGAAATAAGTAAAAATGAACTGGCTAAAACAAATACCGATGCAATTAAAGAAGCAAACACAGGCAAGGACAAATAATGTCAATGATAGACAAAATAAATGATAAAGTACAGGAAAGTAGCAAAGAAATAGATAAACTTAGAAATAGTTTTGAAAATTTAAGTACCAGTGTACCAAAAGTGAATGCAAATGTAATTAGTTCTGTAAATGCTAATCAAATGCATGATAATAATACAATTGCTGAAAGAAGTGCACCACCTTTGTTAACTAATAACACCACAGACGCTACTGCTTTCTCCATAGCATTAGCCTCTCAAACACAAACAATAATGATGACACACAGGTGCATGTAACAAATAAAATGCCAAACTATCATTCTGTGGTCAATGAATTACCTTTACCTTATTTTAATGCTTCCTAAAGTCCAGTACAATTTATTCATGATATAGTAGAATATTTTAATTGAAGAATGTGCCTCAAGTATTTAAAAAATATGAGTATTTAATATATACAGTATAATATCACAAAATCACTTAAATAATGCAAGGCAATATTAAAATATTTTAACTAAATGTAACCAATTGTCAGTATAACAAAAGAGAGTATAGCTAAAATATGTAATAGAAAAAAAAGCAATTGTTAGTAAGAAAAACATTAGAAATCTGAATAGCAACTACATCTATAATGTATAAGATGTGAATTGTTAGAAATATTAAAATATAAATATGTTTAAGAAATAAGTGATAAATAAAGGGTAAGAAGTATTAATATGCCTAATTAAGTATTAAATTTCTAGCAAATATGATACTTAATAGTGGCTGTGTTAGTGAATAAACAAACACCATTGAACACCAGATCGTTGACCTTAAAAGTGTCATAACATGTGGTAGACTAGAGATAAACTATTCTGCTACGCGAGTGTAGTGAAAACCAATGAGTGTTACATAAATAGTGACAGTGAGAAATATCAAGTGTTGTAATAAAAAGGTTATGTTTCTTTCTTTCAGGAGACTATCAGAAAGTATTTAAAAGTTTAAAAAGACAAAACAAAAAGAACATAATTTTTAAACATTTCTAAAACGGCAATTTGAGGCAGTATTTCTTACATTTAAATAATATCAGTCTAATCTTATAATATAAAATATAAAAAGAGCCCGCCTTAAAGCAATATGTGTATAATATAATATAAAAATTCTGTTACATCATTGTATTATGTTTATTTTATTATGTACCTACATATAGTAATGTTTATGTGAATGTATTACGTAGTTTTAACAATGTAGTAACTGTGAGAATAGAAGCAAGCTGCTTTCTATAGCAAACAGAATTACAAAGTAAAAGCCGAAAGTTGCTAGCTAACAATGAGGTAACCGTGAGGCAACAGTAAATTTGAATGTTTAATAAAGGTTACCAATAGTTCTTGGAACAAATAAGAATGTAGTATTTAAGACTGTTTATAAATAGCCAATAAAAAACTAGAAAAAAAGCTAAAGTTGAATAAAAATATTCTATTGGTTTAGGCTTAGACAATCAGAGACTTGAAATAGAAGAAATGTGCAAATTCAAAAGGCAGACGCTACAAGATTGCGTACCCGATCAGTACGGTACGTGTTCAGTGTGAGACATGACAATTTATCGCGGTGAGAATAATATAAAGTTTACGTGTTAAAAAGTGCAATTAACAATAATGCCACAGCTCTATAGTAGGATACATCAGTGAAGTGTTATTTAATCGTGTGAAGGATTATTAAAAAAGGTATGATACAATTATAATTTGCGTCAGCCTTCATTCTTTAGCCACACCAACCCTGCTAAGAGATGCGTGTTCTGAAAATTATTACTGACGCAGCCGAGGCATACATATATAATATTAAAATTCAAAGTTGAATTTTAAACGTTGGGCGAAGGTCACCGGAAGAGTAAACGTGGGGCAAAGGCCACCGGGAAGTTTGTATCGTACGTGGGGCGAACACTCCAAGAAACATATCTCCCGCAATACGTGGGGCAATCACGACAATTAAAACCACATCAAACTGCTGCAACTACTTCATATCCCATAAATTAAATACACTAAAAAAATATTGTGTTACTTTCACACGGCTTTCTCTACCTTCTATACTTTATTAGTGGGTATAAATATTATTATTGTGAAAGTATATTTTACAATGTATTTTATTAAATAGTTTTAAACCTTTCTGGATATATCTACATTACACATTTAGTTGTAAACACAGAGGAACACCAATAAGACGTGGACGGTTTAAGATGTGGACGCTATCTACTGGTCTTGAAAGTCTGTACTCTTTCTATGCAACCGCGGGATACAATTGAATGTCGATAGAACTTTAAAAAATTAACATAAGAATTGAACAATTGAGCCATTAATAAAGGATATCTCGGAAATGGGAGATGCAACAAAACGATTTATTTGAAATTGTATTTTAAGGTGGTCTACATTTTTTTGTGTAGTACGGTTTCATCTGTCGCTCAACGTTTACCCCTTGTACAAGAATATATAGAATTCCTTACGAATGAAGAGGACCACAGACGATTTCCATAAAATTCAAGATATACATTTTATTTGTAATGTAAATATCTAATTTAATTTCCCTAAATAAAATTTAATATAGGGAATTTTAATCAAAATCGTCAGAGCCATTTTTCAGAAACAAACCTGCCTATAAAATGTTTTATGTAAAGGGTATTTTTGGGGTGGGGAGATTTTCTTGAAAATTTTTGTGTTGCATCTTTGGAAGATACTGAACTCAATACCAAGTTTGGTATTTATACGACTTTTCCTTTTTTACTTATGCTGATCATAGGCACACACACGGACTATTTTCTAAAAATGCTTTTAATTTGGATTTAGGGGCCTCAATACATGCATTTCCGGTAAACTCTCGAAATTAAACTTTATGGGTAGAAGCAATACCTTCACTGCTCATTATGTACATGGTAGAGGAAGTAAAATATTATTATTATTATTATTATTAGTGTTATTATATTGCCATAGTATATACTTTAAATTAACCTAAAAATTGTATAGACCCGGGAGGATAGTTGTCATTCACTAATTACCCGTCATAAAATCCGATGTAAATGAAGAGGGATTCACAGAAAATTCAACATACACCACTTCACTTAACATGTATTGCTTTAAACTTCACTAAAATATGTTAAAGGATTTTGTGAGAAAATAAGAATAAACGAAAGATTCTCTTTGTACAGAGTGAAGGAATGTCTTTCAACTGTCACCATGCATGCATGCATATACAAATGCATCGAATCGTTGTGATAATGTGTTTATCATTGTTATTATTAAACACTGATAAATCTATTCAGTAATAATGTACTGTAAATGTATAATTTATGCTTTATTTTTCAGATGTCATTGCTGCCTTATGTTGATACATAAAACATAGACGTTAAAAGTGCTAATTCCCTCTTCTTGAACAACTATTCTTATCCTCTAAGGTTTTTTCGTATACTAAAAACTCAAATGATACGAAATTATAAGACATATTAAGCATTTTGGGAGAATAAATGGCCTTCGTCACAATTATGCAAAATCACTTTACTGTTTTACATTTAAAAATGCCATTCACTCAGATTACATTTTGTTATAATAGTGCTTTTGATTGATTTAAGCCATTCGATTAAGGCTTTGCTGATATTCCATTTAGATTGGTATTGCCCGATTTGCAGCGATCTCTGATATCTCAGAATGAAGTCTTTTCTCAACAAGCTGGATCGCTCATCATTTGAATTGCATCCATTCACCCGCAGTAATTTGATACACTTCTGAGATGAAGATCCGACCACAAGTAGCCAGATAGCTTTCCAGACGAAATGAGATATACATGGCGCCGTAGATTACCCACGGCGAAGTATTGGCACTAAACCAAGAGATCCCAACCTGTTTCTGATCCCACTATGTTGCTCTGATTGCTGCTTTGCTGTTTTGTGGCTTTCATTTTACTTTCTGCACCTCTGAATGTTTATACAACTTTTCTGCACATGCATAGATGCATTCCTCATTGATATATACAATCTTCAGTGTAGGAAACGTTTTGGAATACAAACTGCCTAGATTAATTTTACTTGAAATCACCAAACATGATATTTATTATGGTGCCATTCACATGATTTCCCTATCCAGTCTCCCATAAACCATTCTTACAAAACTTTATTATTCAAACCACTTCTTGTTAATCAAGATAAACTTTAAGTTCACATTTAGACATTTTGTTGTACGATTCAGAAGATAGACAATTTTTAAACAGCGTGTCGCTATATGATTGCTTTGTAATTCCTTATTCTTTGCAAGACCACGAGAAAAGAAACAAAGAAAACAACGAATGACTTCCTATTTAAGTATAAGTATTAGTATTTAAAAATTCGAACCGACCACAAGGAATATCTGGAAATGGTTAAAGCCACAAAAATAATCATTTGACATAAATTGTGTACTTTAACCAGATCCACACTTTGTGTAGTAATATGGTATATGTAGTATATGGTATATTGTTACATGCTGGGCAGAGGCTTAAAGGTTCACGTGAAAAATTAAATTAATTTCTAGTATCCAGCACGTACATTAAGGAGGACCGAAACGTGATGTGGAGGTAACGAGGACGGCGTGGGTTTTTCATTGTACAAAATCCATAATACAAATCTACTAACACATTCCTAGATTTATTTCCCAACCGTTTGGAGTTTCTACATTATTAAATATGAAAGGCGAGAGGAGATATTCGCCGATCCAAAGGCTGACTTGCACGCGCGATCCGCTTCTCACGGAATACCCAGCAGACAGACGCTATATCCCCACTATTCGTGGCTAGCAAAACTCAAAGCCAGGAACTCCCAGACGAAAACCAGAATATGTCTGGTAATGACAATGAAACCCCCAAATTATCAATACGCCACAATATGTAGTGTATGGTATAACGTATATCTTATGGTTTATTGGTTATGAGAAAGTCATTGAAAATGATGAAGGCTTCAGGAAATATTACCAGAAAATTCAGGATATATAGATATATATATATATCACTCTTCATGGAAATATCTTAAACATACGGTATTTTAATTAAAATAATTACATCCATTTTGAGAAAATATAAATTCTCTAAAGATTTTCCATGTAAAGGGTACTTTAGGGTGGAGAGACCTTTTTAAATCTTCGTAAAGCATCCTTGAAAGATGCCAAAGTTAAATATCAAATTTAGTATTTAAACGACTTTTCGTTACTCACACGCGCTGGCGGACTTTTCTTAAAAATGTTCTTTGGAGTTCAAAACCTTCATTTCTGGTGAAATATGTATATCGAACTTTTGGATGAAATACAACACTTCCTTTTATGTTACATAAGTAGTAGAAAAAGTAATACACATATAAGAAAGTTAATTAAATAAAAAGCTTATCCAATGAGTTTGTTTCGGTCTGCATTATACAGCACAAATAACCTTATCTACATTATTAATTTACTACCATGTTTTGGTTTTTCAGAAATTAGCACTCCTACAATCTTCATTATCTATCCGAAACTATTCACTATTTTGTACGTAATTATTACTGACACACTTTTCTGATGACACGTGGTTTCCTTCGGTTTCAGACTTATTGTAGGACTTTCTTATTAGACAATGGGCTCCTTTCGCGAATGATTAAAGGCTTAAACTCAATTCTAAAAAGCATTCACAGTTAAAAACCCATATAGGTAGTTTGTTGGTGTGTGTCATTTATTCAGTTCATTTGCGAGATTTAGACGGAATACTAATTTGTTAGTTACTATCCTGAAACTCAAAACTGACACATTTATTACGGTCTATTTTCATCACCGTCTTTGGGCCCTACGGTCGTCAAGGATAGTGCGCTGGTAAGTTAGGATACACAATCTTCAAACCTCACATTGAATGTCATGACCTTGTATCATGCGAAGAAATACAATAGCAGGACAATCTCATTTAGCAATGGTTTTCATGAGCTTATAAAATATGTATCTACTTTCTAACAAAATTGTAGGATAATTTCGGATTCAGAAAAGCAAAAGGCACGAAATATAACTGGATTGCTTAAAGCAAACAGCAAAATTCATAACTGATAGAATATAGGATAACAAACAATAAGATTTACAGGGAAATAACAATACTTATTATTCTGTACACTCATTATGAACTACTTGCAGTTAGGGGCAGGAATGATCTTCGTGGAGGGAAAGAGAGGGAGAGATGCATGGATGGAATGATGGATCTGTCATCTCAGGTCATGCTTTCCGATACCCAATAAAGATGTCGTTTATGGCCAACTAATTTTATTCACACATTATACTGTTCCCTTTAGTAACTCCGGCGGTTCGATTCTGACCACATAAACATTAATATCTTCGTGTCAGAGGTCGTTTTTGCGAACCGTTTGCTATAAACTTCCTTTACTAGATCCCTATACCTTTCATGTTCACCGGCGATACGTAAATCGTGTACTTGCACTTGATGAATTACATTGCCTGTTTTTGCGTACTTCCAGTTTATAAACTTTACCTGCCTGCCTACGCGTATTTCCAAATTGCAAGTGCTCTTACTCGTGTATTTTAGACCTCGTTATATAATTCCTGTTTTTTGCTACGAAGTCACGTGATATCTTCCTTTAACTTTGTACTTTGACAGAATTTATTCAAAATAAGTGTATCTCTCTTTACGGTGGATAAATATTACAGACGCGCCCACACTTAGCTTTCTTATAGGAGTCTGACGTGTAAACCTTCTAAACATTCCCATGGGAACTGATGCGAACTAAAAATAAAACACGTTTTGCCAAAACCTTTACTTTTAACATATAATCCTAGGTTCAATTGTCGTGGCCACGTACCCTGAACCTCCAAATAATTCTGCAGGGACTTATACCGTCGACCTTCTGGCGCCCTACAGAAAGCTTGCCCATTTTATTCCTAAACAGCTTTGTTTTTCCCAGGAATGTATATTTTTGTCTGCCTCCGATAACATATACGGCTCTGAAATTAACATTAAAGTCATATAAGAATACATTTAATTATCTATCACAATCATTTGATTCTGTACAACATGCAGTTTCAAGTTATATGGAATTAAAGCAGGAGGTTGTTGTGGGGGGTTTTCTCCTGAGGCATCTAGGTATTTGCTTGTTTTGGCAGACGATGTTGTGAAACATCACGTAAAAATGGGTTTGAAGGTTTTATGTAGTCTGGAAGTAGCTCTTTCTGAGGACGTCCATCATGCTGGAAGTTCAAATCTTTGTTAATGTAAACAAGTCAGAACTGGCGGCGTCATTCAAGAAAAACGGTGATGTTATTTCCTCCTAAAATTCCATAAAAAGGTGTAAATATCATATATTTTGACCAGCTCAACAGAATATAAAGAAACAATAATTGAATAAAACATATTGTAACACCCCACGGGGGTGGTTACCCCCGCAGTAGGTGATTACACAGGGGGGTTGGTAGCTCAGAGGTACGGGGGGATGCGTTGGTACCGGGGTGGTAGGCAGGCCAGGGTGGCGTTCTAGGATAGGGGTATTTAAATAAAGCACAGGGGATGCATTGGCCCAATAAATTATATTGTTGCTTTAAATGTGCGAACAATTAGATCGGAGTGAAGCCCCGTAGTGAATTAACAGAACTCAGATTAGTCGCATGCTTACCTGTTGACTGGTGGCGACGGGTCTCGAAACTGATACCTAATCTGACGACTCTCTCGTAGCAACAACAACCTCTTGGCAACAACCACGAGGCAACTCACACTCACACGACCGAGTCAAAACCCTGTAGTATAAATACATACATAAGCGCTGACTCGGCGTAGTGCAGCGTGGACGAATTCTGCTAACCTGAATTTCACACTTCCTGGTATACGAAATATGTGCAACCTGGTCCGCTACAATATGTTATAAATCATGAAGGAAATTTATAGCTTTTCTCACAACTGATACATTTAATCGTATGAATTTGCATTATTATGAACGCCATTATTTCATTTATGTGAACTGTGCTCCCTTCTATGTTTTTCGATTCTCTAAAGATCCGTTATTGAGTTTTCCATTATTGTACTGTATTTTATGGAGTAAAATGGGAGAAAATTGTATAGGAACTCACGAAACCGAAGTGACCGCTCATGTAGCCACAAGCAGTCATGGGAGTCATGAGTTAACCATGGAAACAACCGATGTATTATTCCCACAAGAAACAATGGTCCTACACATTTGCGTGGACAAATGGCGCAGAAAGTATACATGCCCTGTGGTTACATGTGGGCTTTTGCTCTGCCACAGCTTGGTGTACATTATGACAATTCACTCATTTAAATGTTGTACTAAAGGGCATTGCGTGAGAATATTTATAGCCTCTGCCTCAACATAGTGTGAACAACCAAACATAAACTTCGCAAGTTTAAATTGTTCTTGTAATAGCGGCATTCACTCTACCCCAAAGCTAAGGGAAGGAAGTGCACACTCTCTGTGAAGGTATTTTTCATTAATACTGCACTTGAATGCTACTGGAAGATTCATCATTTCCCAGCAGGTCCCAAATACTCTATTCAGCGATATTTTACCTACGTGGATGGGATATCTTATCTCTTAGGCAAAGCTTTAGCTGTCGGGAGGGGTACACAGTATGCTGAACTTCTACACACAATGTGCGTTGTATAGCAGATTGGAAAACAGACAAGAGTCTTTGACTATCACGCATCTTTACTCCTCACTTGCCTCAAACCAAGTAAACACTACCTCCGTGCAGTAGCTAACCCCTTCCCTGCTTGAAAGGCCACCCATGTCTTAGGTAAAACATCGCTGTTGTTTTTTTTTATTTATTTATTTTTTAAGTTCCCTTGTTTTACCCAGTTTATGATACTGTGTTTTTACTGTTTTCGTTACCACTTATAACCGCAATTACACAACACACAAACATCCCTACCCATGGTTGGACTCAAACCCGCGACCCTCAGCTAGGCGGAGCGCCGGAGTTATTCACTCCAGCTACAAGGGCCGGCTTGTTTAGACAGTAACTGGAGTTACGCTTACGCTACGGGCACGTAGACGAGCTGGAGTATCTGTATTTGCTTTCCATGGCGGTTTAGACTGGAGGCGAGAGTTAACGATGGGACAATCAGTAAAGCTTACTAATGCACAGTTTTAACTCAAGGTGGACGAAGAGAAGTAAGAGAGAAACTGAATAGTTTGCGAGTGAACTACAGAGTGACGCGTGAGAGTGCTTGAGCTGCATTCGAACTACCGAAGTCTTGTCCCAACACATTCCAAAAGGTCGCTATCTCTTCTGCTCCCAACTGTATCACTACAAGTAGATAGGGCACTTGATGTCGTCCAAGAAGAATCCGTAGCATAACCCAAAAACTAAATCTTCTTTAATTACCAAACTGGATATTTATGTTCATGTTACAAGGATACAACAGAAAGATCAAGAACTTCCCCCTCCACCATAGTCCTTTACATGGAAACATTTTCGCCATTTTTACTATCTCTAACACGTACATAGTAGATACATTTATTCCATTTCACCCAAAATTCGATACCAAGATTTCGCCGGAAATACATATTTTGAGACCCTCTGAATAAAAAAAAGCATTTTTAGAAAAATGCGTGTATGTGTGGGAGACTGTGAAAAGCACATCTCTAAAGCGAAAAGTCGGCTAAATACCAAAGTTGGTATTTAGTTTCAGAACTTTTCAAAGATTTTCAAGAAGATTTTACCCCAAACTATCGCTTATATGGAAGATTTTTTGAAATGTTTTCTTTTCTAAACTGGCTATTAACGATTTTGATTAAAATACCGTATATTAAAGATATTTACGTGACAAATAAATGCGTATTATACATAAATTGTAGATCTCTTTAAAACACACAATTTGTTAAATAACTTTTTATGGCATAATCCATTTCTAATATATCTGTTATTAATGGTTCTAAATGTTCATTACTTGGTCATTCTTCTAAAGTTCTGTCAACATTCAGTTTTGTCTCGCGATTGCATGGAAACTGTGTGGAATTTTAAGGGCAGCATATAGCGTCCAGTTCTTAAACATTTGACTATCGCTGTTCCATTTGTATCTGTAACGAGTGTAATGGAGCTATTTCTACAAAAGTACATTTGGAATAAAGTGAGATAGATATAAAAATAGGCTTTAGTGAGATTAGTGATTATACCCACTAATAATTGATAGAATGTTATGTGAGTATATTACATCAGATATTTTTTCAGCGGCTCAAGCGATATTAAGTAACATATCATATGATTGATATTTTGACATGAAAACCAAAGCCTATATCTTGAACTTCCTGCGAATAGCTGATGAAGAGCCTTTTATGTTTTTGAATTCTGTATCAATTTGTGTAATTAGGAAATGTTAAAAGATAGACAAAGGTTTACTACACAACAATGTACTACACAATCCAGGTCGAAACGTTTTCGTAGTCTTTGCAGTATTCTAAAATATTCTATGTTGCACGTTTAAAGCTTTCTCAAATGTCGTCTAGGAACGTGTTTAAAGTATGCAATTCTTGCTTTTTTACACTTTCTATTACAATAGCTTGTTACCAGAATAAATAGGTGAGTCCTGTTTCAGCATGAGTAGTTCCCATATCTACATTAGGTTAGCGGTAGAAAAAGTAAACTTAAGCTTTTGAAAGAATACATTATTATTATTATTATTATTATTATTATTACCGTCTACAATTAATTAAGTCAACTATACTTTTAATGGTCTTTTCCCTGCCCGGCTAGGGTATGTGAATGCCGGCTGAAAAATTCAATGTCATAGCCGGGATTTGAACACGGTTCTCCTGCTTTCCGTGTGGTTACTCTAACCATTGAGCTACCCGAGTAAATAGGGGAATTCAACGTTCTGCCGGCAAGCTGTCATAGTAGCTCAATGATTAGAGCAACCGCATGTAAAGCAAAAAATCCGTGTTCAAGTCCCGCTTCACATGTTTGTGAAAGAATGTTTTGTACAACAGTTATAAAACTAAATGATCTAAGTAGAGAATGCGGTGTTACCTATCAGATTGTTTATATATCTTCAGTTTCTGGTGATCCACGCAGTAATTGTTACATTTGTCACTAATATATGAAAGCCATTAGTCTATAGAAAACAATAGAATTGTCTAGAAAGTTAGAGCCTGCATCTTGCTTCTAACTGTGCATAATAGAAACATTCCCAGACCTCTAATATATAAACGGTTACTAACACAAAACGAGGACGTTCATGTTAGAATCCAAAAAGGAAATAAAAATAAAAGAATAAAGCATGTGGAGCGAGGTTAACAAAAGCTATTAACAAGTAAGTAGCTCCGCTGTGTGTGCTGTTTGTATGAAAACGATATTCACAAAGAAAGACTGTTTTGAAAGCTTGTAGTTCTCTGCTATCATCAGCAACATCCTTTCAAACATCATACATAGCGCCTGTTGAGGAGCATTCAAGTACTCTAGAGATCAAAACTTTGGCGAGGTTCCATAATGTAGACAGGTGCTTTCCTTTCTGTTGAAACAACACTACGGGGAAATATAGGTTTTCACTATTAGCTATGTTCCTTTCTCATTGCCAGAACGTTTCTTCCATCACCTTTTAACCACGTACATTATCACAGCGCTCATTATGTTAACGTCATAATCTCAAAAGCTGCTTTTGTCTTCACACCTATACAGTTTGTCGATTCGGCTACTGCCACGCTTCATTCCAGCGAGATAAAACGCAGATTGGCGGTACGCTGGGTATTGCAAAATTCAACATCAGTGTTAGAAAACCAGTAGTAGCCAAGGGAGAAACTAAAGCTTCTCTTCTCATAACGATAAATGCTATAATTGACCTTTCGCTTCATTCACCAATTTGCTAAATATGAGGGGCATTCAAATGAAACCTGGTCAGTGCGTCTAACTTTGCACTACACGTAAGGTGACACCACATAACTGCGTGTATGCTGGCACCATCTATTGGTAGAGCGACTGCAGCGTGTGCAACGTTTGACGTTGCATAGCGACAGTGTGGTTTCACGCCGAAGAGAAAGTGGTCACACAAGTTATCGTCCATTACTGAACATGAAGGCCAGTAAGCAGGAACAACGAGGAGTGAGTCAGAGCAAGCAGTGGAAACATGCGACTTCACCACCTCCAAAGAAATCAAAGGCCGTGCACACCAGTTCTGATAAGGTCATGATATCCTTCTTTTTTGACCACAAGGGCCCACTGTTTGTCGAGTTCCTGGAACGGGGAACCACCATCAATGCCCAGCGTTATCAAGCCACTTTACAGAACCTTAGACGAGCCATCAAGTCGAAACGCCCAGGCATGTTGTCCAATGGCCATGTTCTCCTGCATGATAATGCCCGCCCACACACTGCCAATGCGGTGAAGACGACATTGCAGCAGTTTTGATGGGAAACGCTGGAACATCCATCGTACAGTCCGGACCTTTCACCCTGAGACTTTCATGTTTATGAACCTCTAAAACAAGCTATTCGCGGACATCGATTCACAGCGGACGACGAAGTGTGTGAATGGATCCAGGCCTGGATCCGTCAACAGCCTACTAGCTTCTTCAAAGATGGAATCGACCGCCTAGTGTCGCAATGGGATAAATGTGCCAACAGTTTTGGCGACTATTTTTGAATTAGTAAAATCGTTACCGTTACTTTACACAAGTGACCGGGTTTCATTTGAATGACCCTTATACTTACAGCTGTTGCCATCTTGGGTATTTTTGGTCGAATTGGTTTTCAATTTCTCTACCACGTACCCAAAAGGAGAGAATGTATTACATTCCACCAAAAAAATTGATACCAAGAGTTTACCGGAAATGTTTTGGGGCCTCCTGAATAAATAAAAGAATCATTTTATAGAAACGTAAGTGTGGTGTGTCTATCTCTGTGAACAGGATAACTCAAAAAGGAAAAGTTGGATAAATACCAAACTTAGTATCTGGTTCAGTACCTTCCAAAGATATGACACGAAGATTTTAAGAAAGCATCCACCCCAAACTACCCTTTACATGGAAGATTTTTCGAAATTTTTTATTTTCTAAGAAATGGCTCTAAAGAATTTTTTTAAAGTAACGTATATTAAACACACTTGCTTCACAATTAAAATGTACATCTTGAATTCTGTGGGAGTATCCTTTGAAGTCCTCTTCATTTGGAAGGAATTTTGTATAATCTTATATAACTGGTAAACTTTAAGCGATAGTCGAAAGAGTATTGCACAAGAAATGTAGATGTATTTAAAACACACAATTGATTTCATATAATTCTTTGTAGCATTATACATTTTCTGCACAATAAATGTAGATGTCTTTGAAACATATAATTGATTTGTAATAACTCTTTGTAGCATCATCCATTTCCAGGATGTCCGCTATTAATAGTTAGAATTGTTCAATCGCCATTCTTTTCAAGTCCTGTCGATTTTAGATTGTTTCTCGCGATCGTATGGAAAGATTGTGGAATTTTGAGCCATCTTATAATCTTCGAAAACATTTGACTATCGCTGTTCCGTCTGTATATATATAACGAAATGTGTAATGCGGCTATATCCGGAAAGGTTCATCTCGATTAAAATGAGGTAGATAAGGGAATAAACATTTGTAAGAATAATTTGTATACTCACTAATTAGCTATAGGGTAGGAAAAGTCATGTGAATGTAACACATCGGATTTATTTTATATCACACTTTACACTATAGGTATTTATTGCGGGAATAAGTTCTATACGCACTAGTCAGCTGTGCTTAGTTGATATAGTAGTGACATGCAATGAGTTAGGAGGAACTAAATGTCGAAAATTGCCAGTTTTATTTTTTTGTGCGGCTTTATTAGTTGTAATTTTCTCTTTAAATTGAAGTATTTGTTATTTTGTGTACAATGCTTTTGCTTTATATATAATATGATGCGACGTGTGTGCGCGTACATTGCATCCCAGGATGACAGTTTGAACCTCTATTGTAACATGGATGGGATTCAGGCTATGTACTGAGTGCCAGGACTCCTTTATTTTATGTCGTTCTTCAGTGCCATCTATCGTGGAAACTATGCATTTCCGGACCCCGTTGATATGAACTTTTATGCTTCATTTCTAGTTAGGAATCGCCCCCTGAAGTCTGTCGGTGGGCTTCTGTATATATATTAAAAAGTGTTTCCGACATACACCTAGGTTGACAATTCCTGCCCTGTTTATTATATAAGTCTTTGGAAATAGAATTTTTTATTCCGCTGCCCTAGGATAATATGTTGTATGTGCGTTTTAATCCGAAAAATATTATGTGCGCAAATATATCTAATTTGTTTACCTCTGTTCATAAAATAAATTACTTTCCCAATAAAATAGCCATCTTACATGCTGTAGAATATGCATTTCCAATTTACTGAAAATATGAATTACGAAGAAATTTACAATGTAGGAAACGAAAGAAATTGGAGGAAGATGGAATATATACAAGTATGAGTTTCTAAGCTCTTATCACCGGCTTAGTTCGGACAGCTGTATTATCGGTAGTACAGACTTAGGAATTTCTCCACGTTGGTCAAAAGCAGCGCTAGATATACTTTCTCCTTTTTTCGAACAGAACTAAATGTCCTACCACCACAACACACGAAGTTGGAGGGATAAATGAGAAGAATGTTTATCTCTGTTGATACAGTTAAAACTCCAATTCAATTTTTCTCTTTTTTTCCGTTTTATATAAGTTCTTCACATCTTTGCACATTACTTCACAGAACTTGATGTTGAAGCTTATGCAAAATAGTGCCATTTAATTTTACATTTCAAAGTAAGAAATTATTACACACACTATTTTTTATTAGTTTGGATTTCTCCAAATAAACTGGACACTTCTTAATGAAACGTGCCAAATTGTTAGCTATAAACTAAGGGAATAAGGTCCCATATTTCAATAATATACAGCAAACAATATTTAAGATATCTTGCTACACATTAAAAGTGCAGCAAAATAAAGCTATTTTAAACACTAACGTTTAACAAAAAATTAAATATATCAAATCAGTGCAGAAAGCTCATAAAAACTACGGATTTTAAGAAATTTTACACTGATAGTAAGAGAATGCAGCGCTGAAATTTATTGAACATCTCGCAAAATGAAAAAATGCTTTTCATGTTCTCCAAAATCCTTGAAATACAGTTTAAGTTTCAATGTCATGAATGTTTATAAAAGTTAAAATCTTAAATTAAAGTGTACTTTTCACTTTAGAATCTTATTTGAAATTAAAATTAGTCCAATATTTAGGCTATGAGTGGATAAATGCATAGTATTTCAAATAAAAGTTATTTATTTACTTTTTTAATGTGGAACATTTTGTGTAGGACAATGAATTCGTTATTGAAATGTAACTTAGAAACTAATATGTACACACTCCAGTCATAAGTTCTGTCTAATGATTAAGAAGCGATATGTCTTAAAATAAAAGACACAAAAAAATAAAACACACACACACACACATATATATAAACTCGGTGACAAATGAACATTTTTTACACTACTTCTATTCAAAATGATCACCTCTAGCTTTTACACAGCACCTTAATCTGTTAGGCCGGTCTGCTGTTGCTGCAGCGTGTATGACATTTAGAGGAATTTCCTGCGCTGCCTTTAACAGATCTCGCTTTAGAGATTCCAAGCTGGAGTGAGGTTTAGCATAGACCTTGCTCTCCAAGATAAATCTCAAATCCTATAATCCAGTGGGTTCAGGTCTGGGCTGCCAGAAGGCCGTCTTCTGCTGCAATGAATTCTGTAACATTGTCCCTGAGGCATGCTTGATTTGTTCTAGCCCTGTGAGCTGGGGCTGAGTCTTGCTGAATGACCCACACCCAAGAGTCTAGCAACTCTCTCTAAGAAGTACTCTTAGTACCGTCTGGCCTCTGTTTTTACTCCTTGTTGCTCCTGATGTGACACGCCCCACCAAACCATAACTGATGCTGGGTGCCCCCTCTGCACACGGGGGACTGATTTTTTAGCTTCCTCTGAGTTCCGTGCATATATTTTATCATTTTGTTTATTGTCCTTCTCCACTGTGGAAATTTTCTCATCAGTAAAGAGGATATTTTCATGACCATTCTGAGCTTGCCATGAAAGAGCCACTTTGATCCTTCGTACCTGATCTTCTTTAGGATCGAGGTTAAAAAATGTCTCACTGACAGTCGAAAAGCTCTCATATGAAGGTCTTCTCTGATAATCCAGACATGGATTTGGCGGATACATTTAATTCTCGGGCCGTTACTTTTTGCTTCTGGAATGGGTTTCGACGTATTCGTTCTCTTACATTTTTTACTACTCCTAAAATCCTTATGGTACGTGGCCTGCCAGATATTGGTAAACCTTTAATAGAGGAAGATTCAACGAATCCCTTGATAGTTCGGTAAACAAATTTTAATGAAATTTTTAGTTGTTTTAACAACTTGAAAATTTCAGCAGATTTCTTACCACACTTATAAAGAGCAATCACTGCAATTCTGTTTTCATTTACACCCCATTCCATATATATTGGTTGAATTGGGAAACTACACAAAGCAAATGTGTTTAGAATAATAATTCTGCTAATATGGTAACTTGCAACAATACCATTTAAATCACTTATTTTTAGTTGTAGAGCTACAAACATAGAGGACAGAACTTATGACTGGACTGTGTACATATATGTATGTAGCTACATATAATACCTCCAGAAGGTAGTCTTCTCCAGCTTAAAACATTCCAGCAGCGAAATTAATGGAGAGAAAATTGTTACGTCCAGAAGAACCAAACAATATTACATTTCACATGTTCTGGAATATTTCTAGATTTTTCGTATTGTTAGTTTTATATATTGCTGAAAATTGTATTGATTATTCAATTATTTCATATATGGAATTTATAAAATTATTTTATTTGCATTTATTAGGAAATACTACATTATTATTTAAAATATCGTAGAAATAAATTTATAAAGTTATAAAACCCGTGTTGTTAATACAGAAGTTCTCACAAATATATCAAAATCCATTCACCAGTATATTAGTTTTTTGACAGAAAAGTTGTTGCTCTTGTAAACTCACACCATATTTTGTAAATACCACTCATAAAAAGATTTACAAATCGGCGCAATTTTAAAAAAAAGAATAATCAGAATGAAGAAATTAATGTTTTTGTTTTTTTACATGTTACAATTACATTTCTACCTCTTATATTGTATAAATAAGATTTACAGAAGTTTATCGCTGGAGTGTTTGACTTTGGCACTTATGGCGTAAAGGTACTTTCAAATCCCGCCGTGGGAATGAGGTGCAGAGATCTCTGCATCCTCCAACGTCCCTCAAACTACACTACACTACATTATATAAGTTAGAGTTTATGTGAATCAAACTTATAAATATAATTTTCAGCTCTGCTGAGAACTAGTTTCTGCGAGTTCTCAAACCAAAATAATTTTAAACATTCTATTATAGGCAATAAAACTTTTGAATGTTTTAAAACATTGTACTCAAGCATATATGTCTATTATTAAGCCTTATGTCGTAATAACATGGCAACTAATTTATTAAACAAGTTTGGGACCAAAAACTTCAAAGTAGATTCCAAATTATACATTCTGCAGACAGGAGTCTTTCCCCTTAGTAATGACACCTACAGCGCTAACGAAAAAAAATCCTTAGCAAAGAGGCAAATATAAGAAGCTAATTTATGCAGTAGGGCAGGCGAAAGGTAAGATTTCAGACCAGATTGAGATAGAATGCCCTACGCCCAGACCTGAGACATCTTGATCAATAAAACACGCTGCGCCGAGATCCGTGTCCTGGGGTTTTGCCCAGACCTTCCCTTCGTCCTCCACCATTGTTAATGTTTAATGCAACAAACAGGGGCGACGAAGATAAGTGCATCCTAGCGTTTATAACACTAACGAATAATAGTAAGTGCATTACATTTCACTGCATACCGCTACTTCGTATTTAAACCCATATTTGTTGAGGTTGTCAGTGTTGATTTTAACATGATTTATAATATTTTCCAGATCACCTGTATTGAAGTGGGATAAATACCACTGTCAATGTAGCTATTTAAGCTGATTCCCATATTAATGTGTTATTAGTTACTCAATAATGCCCTAACATATTTTCACATGATTTACTGCATACCTATATTAAGTAGACTAAATGTTGTATTTCACCCAAAAATTGATAATTAGATTTCATTGGAAATAAACTTTTTGAGGCTCCACGAATAAATAAAAGGTATTATTTGAAAAAGACCTGTCTGTCTCTCTGTGAGCAGCATTACTCAAAATGAAAAGTTCGTTAAACACCAAATTTCGTATTTATGTTCAGCTTGCGTCTTCCAAAGTTGGACACAAAGAGTTTATCGAAAATCCCCGACCCCAAAATACTCTTTACCTGAAAAGCTCCATTAATCATAATCTCAAAAGTAGCCCCAAAGATTTTGATTAAAATATCAGATGTTTAAAATATCTGCATGACAAATGATATACATATATATCTTGAATTTTCTGGGAATAGCCTATGAAGTCCTATTCTTTCTGAATGAGATTGTATAGTCTGTAAAATGTATAAGTACGGACGAACGGAGAAGTACCCGTAACCGGAGAAGAGCGCCACAAGCCTCAACTCTGCCCTTATGCTTTTACCGTGACCCTTAGAGGGAAGGAGGGGAGAGATCAGGGCAATCAAATCCGTATGACGACGGGCGCAGGCATGGACGGGGCCCTAACGTTTCCAGATCGAACACATCCGCCACCGGGTCCACCCACAAGCCCCCAGACCCCGGCGGTTCCCCACTCGGAGGCGGGTCCTAACTGAGCAGTGCCGCAACGATGCCAGAAACCTCTGCAAAGAGCACAGCTACCGCCCAGCCGCAACCAGCTGAACTCTGTCGCCTGGTTCTACAACCCCGAAACAGATGACAAGGAAGATGATGGCTACAGGAAAGTCCTGGTAGAAGAGAAACCATCCCAGCAATTGCGTACCCACCACGAAACCACGAAAGCCCCATGGGTCAGAGTGTGCGGTTGCCGGGCATCGAACCCCGGGCCTCCCGAATGCGAGTTGCATATGTTACCGGCTATCTCACTCGGTTATAATCGGTAAAACCATAAGAGAGAAAAAACTTAGTACACAAAACCTATTACGTCTTGTTAAAGCATGCGATTTATGTTAACATTTTGTGATATTTCCGAGATATTTTTAGAATTTTCGAATGCTTATAATTTCCCAAGTGGTAAGGCACTCGTGTTTGTTTATATTTTCTCTCCTGGTCATAAACTTTCAAGGCCATTACAGAGCGATACGTTTTTAAAAATTGGACGATTTATTTAGCCTACTATCCCTATCCTCCTTATCCACAACGAATGTGTAAATGTATAACGAAAGTTTATCTCGATTAGCAATTGACTTCAATACTGCACTTAATTATGAATAATTATAGTATTTAAACTTTAAACCAATTGGCTAAGAAACAAAGCATATGAGCATTTCAGAATAAGGTCCTTAATTTTTAGTTTATCCTGCTTTGTTGGAATTTATATAAACAGGAACTTCTTTAAAGCTTTTATGTTTTTATTATGTGAAGTATTAATTTTACACTGACATCTCTTGGACATATTCGACGTATTTGTAATGGTACGACTCTACTCTTAGAAATGTGAATTACTTAGGAAACAGCTAAATGTATTAATTACTTTTGCTGTATTAATAAGATTTTAAGAACTTTGTAACGATGGTAGATTACGTGCTTAAGTTACAAAAAAATCTTATGTGATACATTCATATGACTTTCTCTACCCTTTATCTTTATTAGTATGTATACACTGTATTCTTATTAAACTGACTTTTTGATCTACTACATTTTAATCCAAATAAACCTTTGCAGAAATAGCTACATTACTCATTTCGTTACTCGAAGGTACAAAGAGAACAGCGATAGCCAAATGTTTAAGAACCGGACGCTATATGTTGGCCTTAAAATTCCACATTGTTTCCATGCATTCGCGAGAAACAACTGAAAATCGATGAGATTTCAAAAGAATAAGTATTGAACAATTCGAACATTTAATAATGGATATCTTAGAAACGGCTTATGCCACAGAAAAACTTATTTAGAGTAAATTGTGTGTTTTATTAAAGAGATCCATATTTTTTGTATGCTACGTTTTCGTCTTCGCTTAAGCTTAACAGTTATACAACAAAATTCCTACCGAATGAAGAGGACTTCACAGGTTATTCCCAGAAAATTAAAGATTACGTTTTATTTGTCATGTAAATATCTTCAGTATGTGAAATTTTAATTAAAATCGTTAGCCATTTTTAAACAATCAAATTTTTCGAAAAAAGATCCATGAAAAGGTTAGTTGGGTTGGGGGATTTTCTTAAAAATCTTCATATCGCATCTTTGGAAGTGTGGTATTTATCCAACTTTTTATTTTTGAGTTACGCTCTTCACAGGCGCTCACACACACTCACACACGCGCATACGAGACCTAACCGAGCAGTGCTTTTTCTAAAAATGCTGTTTTTGGATTTAGGGGGCCTCAATACATGTATCTCTGGTGAAATCTCGGTGTCGAAATTTGGAATGGAATGCAATACCTTCTCTACTTACTATGCATGTGGCAGAGAAAATAAAATGTGCTGGAAATTGTGTCTCGTCTTTTCTCCTTTGAAAAGGTTTCGCATAAACAAATAAGAAATATTATTCTGGTTGAATATGAACTGTGGTTACAAGTAGATTAGGGAGTGTAAAATAAGCTAAACTATAGGTTTATTACTGTTAATTGAGGCAGTATTTTTTATCTCTTAACTGCTATTAATTTAATTATGTAACATAAAAATAATAGCCCGCACTATAAACGATCAGCTATTTCTTTTTTTAAGGCGTGGGTTTTTATATTACAATGAAAGATTACATAACACACACTACGTGGGATTTATTCACAAAAATGTTTGGCTTCTCTACACAGTTAACGCAGGAAATAGGATGAAGGGAGATGCCACCGACCGTGGACCACACACACGCGTCTGGCTACAACGACCACTTACTCTCGAGTGACGCTATCTTGCCCCCACCAACCATGTCTAGCCAAAGTCATAAAGGGCTGACGTTATACCAGACTATTTCAAACAGATCTCTCCCTTTGTCGTGATCCTCACCGAAACGAGAGATCGTTAAGCCGAAATATATCTAAGGAGACCCAATAATGCTACGTCTGGTAGCAACAATACAGCACAAAAATGCGTCTGGTAATGACAATAAAATTAATAAGTCACAATATATATTTGTGTGATTTATAATTTTTTAACGCGAATAAAGAGCTTAAGAAATTCTCTGTAAACTGCAGTTCGTTAGCACACATATAGAATTTAATATTTTACAGTTCCATACGTAAGTACTTCAGTAATTTGTATTATTTGATATATTATTCAATCGCCTTCAAGAATTAATAAAGAAGTGAGAATTTAAAACTACCGCTCATGTAAAGTGTATGAAACTATTCTACAGTCGCACCACTCTTGTTAAGATATACTTGCTCTACCAAAAATATAGCTTACGCAGCGGAGGCATAATTTAAATTAAATCATAATTAATACACTACATATAAAATTTATTACACATACACACACATAGAAGACACTACCGCATAATGTTAGAATTGAATTACATCTTCCAATCAAGATGCTTGTTGATCGAATAATACCTGCTATGTTTTTATTATACTATTAATAAAAGAATCTTCGTCCTTCTCATGTTGTAAACTATGGATCAGCACTCGTGTGGGTAGATATTTACATTACGTGCATCCCCTGAGGAAACGGTTAATCATACTGTTGTTCTCTGGAAAGAAACATTGTGTTTGAAGAGCATTGTTGAAGAGTTGCAGGAGTGGACACAGAGAGCGATTAAGAAAAGAAAACTCTGATACTGTATCTCTCAACGAAGTTTAAGAGGATCTTGTTACTGCTCAAGCACGTCTCTCTTCATTGAGAAAGAAAATAATAAGTATAGTTGTTCCAAATGGGATCACTCCAGTCATCTCAAGCACGATGATAGTTCAAGCACTCGTACAGTAAAAAGTAAAGGAACCTTGAGAAGAGGACTGTGTGGATTCTTTGATTCACATCAGAAGTGCTGTGTGGGGTGTCTACACGAACATCACTTCTGAAGTGGAACATCTAATTGGGAATTATTTCTCTGTTTAAGGGAAGGTGCTACTAAAATTTGAAATTTCTACAAGTTTGGTCTAATGTTTATAAAATTATAAACACGGTCTCTGGAATACATTATAAGAGTAATGTATTGTTTTCAGATTTTTGTAATGATTATTTTGGTTGTAATAAAATATTTCATTGTGTAATTAAGGGTTCATAGTGAAGCTGCCATTTTTTAAAAAATACATTTAATTACAAACTAATTTTTTGGCTAATTAAGAAGCCCTATTATGGGATGTAGCATTGAAAGTTTGTTAATTTTTATAGCTACAGAGAAAAAATTCAGATATTTGAAAAATTTAAGTTTTATTAAAAATTGTTTAAGGTCGATATATAAAATTTTATGCTTTGATTCCTTTAACAAGTATAAGAATTTTCATGCTATGTTCCTTAGACATAGCCTTGCTGAACATATGTACCAAATTTCATAAGGGCTGTTTAACTCTGGGAAGAACAGCACGGACACTTGTATGAAAAGATACATAAAAATATAGTTCTGAGATAATTGACTTTAAAACCTGGATAACTCGTGTTTCACAAACCACAGTATTTGCTGGCAATGTTTTCATAAATATGAATAACATCTTTAAGATGACCAGACAAAATTTTGACACTGTATTGTTTTATCTAGCTTCAGCACGTAGCAAGTTTTAACTTCAAACTTCATTTATTAAAGCAAGGCCCTTAGTGTCGTTAAAGGCCACTAGCTTACTGAAAAATCATTTGTGTTACAGGTAAACTGATTAAATTCATTAACAGTTTTGTTATAGATAAGGATAATTTCCATAAACATTTGTAGATAATAATTATTTTCAGACAATGTTCCATTAGTTGCAACTTCATTAACAAATATTTATATTCCTTACAATTTCAGTTATGTATTCATATCATTTTGTAGTTTAGTATGCTTTATTTATTGCAGCCTCCAATTGGGGAAACAGAATCTGTTAATACATTCTCTCGCTGGTTACTAATTTTTTATTCGCAGCAATAGTTTTTATCTTGTTTCTGGCTATGATGTTGCCTAACTGAAGAATCTATGCACCAAATACTAATTCCTACCTAAGCTATCTAAAGATTGTATTCAAATTAAATATGGAACACCCACAGCACCTATTCGTGGTAAAATAAGTATTTAGAAGCAAACATATCAAGAAATAAACTTACTTGCACGAAACTTTCGCAAAAATGAATGAAAATAAAACAGTAAACCCCATGAAGCACATGCTGTCAGTAATTTGCAGAGAAACTGTTCAACCAAAGTATGAACCTATGACACCATTCTTAATCCTAATATTTTTTATTTTACATGCAAAAGATTTAGAAATAGCATACACCGAAAGCCCATGCCGCCCCCTCCTAAGGAATTGAAATGATGAACAGATTGCAGCAGCTATTTGAAATATGTTAAAGCATCATTTAGAATTAAGATATTGATGTGAAACTTTCACTAAATGAATCCTTATAAAACTGTAGATTTTTGGAGGAAAAAGTAAAACTGGAGAAAAGGACCAAACTGGCAACATTACCGTAGCGCTTGCATAAGTTGGATCTTATACTAATATCTTGCAGCAACACGGGGTCTTTAAGGCATCAACTGATGAACGGGAGGATTGAAGTTGAAATCCCACTAGGACTCTCTCCCTGACTGAAGATTTTCTCGGTTCTCATAACTGGTAAATGCCATGGGAATCCTTAGGCATACAACGTTTCATTCCAAATTTTCTTTCCCTATTATTATTTAATTGCATGTACCTTCAGTGTCACCGTAATGGTGCCGTAGGTTATAGCGCGCATTAAAGAATATTAAAATAATTATATTTATTGCTGTTTCCATGTCAGGTAAGGCGGATAAAGCTTCTTTGCTTTCCGTTAAATCTTTATCTTATATAGTATTCTTGTTTTCGTAGCACCCTATATTACAACTTTCCGCATGGTTATAGTTGGAGCTCATGTTGCCTTACTTCTCTGACGCTCTGTAGGGGACGCTCCCACATCGCAAAGGTATAGTAGTTTCTTTTACTCCCTATTTCAGTCATCCTCGCTAGTACTGCCATTCTTTCTGTCCTTAAGTTTATGAACCAACTTTCTGTCTACAATTCTATAATCTATGTGTTGCGCGCATATGGTACGTCCCACCCCCACAAAACAAATTCCAAGTACCGATTGACGACATTCTGTATAAATGTGGCAGCCGTTTTGTTCCAAAACTTCCTGATTTAAGAAACTTCAGCCAATATCGAAAGCTTTAAAGTATTTGAGTGACAAATATAAGGCACATCCTGAATTTTTCTATGAATATTTTGTAATGTCCTCTTCGTTTGAATACATTTTCTGTAATTTCTTGTAGTTGGTAAAGCATAAAAGATAGATAAAGGCTTACTAAACAAATAGATCTCGTTATAACGTACAGCTTTGTGGTATTAAAACTTTTGTAAATATTCCTTGTTTTTTGTTTTAATTGTCTAATAGTTTATACATTTGAAGCTCTTAATCAATCTTCCTTTATTTATGTTAATGTGGGAAGACTAGAATTTTAAAACCCAGCATATAGCAAACGTTTTGTAAAGATTTACTATCCCTGTAGTTCTCTGTATGCCCCTTTTACCTACTGCGAAATGTATAATTACGCAAAGTAGATAGGAAAGTAAGCTAACGTAAGAATAGTAATAGAAAAGATAAAACTAAAGGACAGCGGGTGAGTAAAGTCATGAACTTTGCAAATCAGTGCAATGACTTCAATAAGCAGAGCTTTTAGCAAGGTAAAAAATACATAGAAGAATAAATTGAGAGAAAGATATCTATAGGCCAATATGGGTTTACAGTTGGAAAATTGCTTTTAGGCAGTATCTTCCTAATTCGTCAAATATGTAAAAAATGCTTGCAAAAGGGAAGGAATTCATTTGGTATTTATAGTTTTAGAATATCCTTACGATTATGTTCCTATCTCTCAACTTGTGTATGGAAATTCATAAATCCTTAGTTCATTTTATTAAAAGAATATATAGTGCACATTGTGATACAGTGAAATTGGGAGGCGCATATCTGAAGAATTAAGAACAACAAAAGGTTTCACACAGGACAGTGGCATGGGCCCTACAGTATTTAAAATATATTTACAGTGTGCTCTAAAGAAATGGGATGCTTTTTATATATGATGGGTGATCCAGTAAATGAGAAAACCCTTTACACGTTATTTGCCAATAATCAGGTCATATTAGCACAGGATAAAGAAGATGCAAAGTACATGGTTAAGAAATGAAACGAAGTATATAATGAATGGGTCTGAAAATACATATCAAGAAAAAGGAGGTGGAAAAGACTATGAATGTAGCATTTCTGGAGAAGATAAAAATATTAGATAGGTTTAATTATTTGGTTTACATTGTTAAAAAGTCTGTCAATTTTAAGGAAGATGTAATATACCGTATGAACATTAAATGGAGTTTTCTGGAGTCGAGAAATTCATCATAGAAAAAAAAATATTTTAAATGCTTTCGTTGAAAGTATGGAGAAGAAGAATAGGTTTTCACGCGGGGACAAAAACAGGTGATAAATGCAGTAGAGATGTATGTACTGCATAGGAGTTGTCGTGTCTCTAGAATACGAGTTCCTAATAAAACAGTTACCAGAATTACTAACTCGTATGATTAATAATGTTATAAAGGCATGATAGGGAGGTAAATGAATAATTGCAATAAATAATTTCCATACATTGAAGAATGCATAATGGAAGAGGAATGGGTTGCAACTTTGAAAGTGAATAAGGAAGTCAGTAGCAGGTAGATCACGTCTTCAGGAAAAACAATGCTAGAATGTAGAGTGGCTAACGTAACTGAGCGTTCCGGAGAACTCAAGTCAACAATAAACCCATTAACTCATGCTTCAGGTAGCTGGAACTCAATACGTTAGCCATAAGAGATGTGTGAAAGTGCACGTGGACCAGTTCTGAAAAAATTAGAGGAATAATTCTTAGAATTTAGCTAGTCAAAGAGCAAAATTTGTGTTTCAGATGCGTAAGATTTGGCAACGTATAATGTAGGAGCTTTGGTGGGGTAGTTATAAAGTAGGCGGTGTTAATAAAAGAGCGTATATTGCTAAAATTAGCTTCTTTCCTTCCTTTTCTTCGTGTACAAACTTAGGGGCTTACAGTATTTTACGGTGATCGGCAGTTCATAGCGCATAAAGGCCACGCTAGGTTATCCATTTTAGTGACTCACGGCAACTTACACGTTTATATTTTATTGCGGAAACAGTTATTTCAAACCGTAAATTGATACTGCAGAAGTTAGCAGGTATAATAATTTAGTTGCTACAGTTTCTAGTGCTACGATTCAGAACCAGTTTAATTCTTTATCTTCAAACGGTCTACAAATCGCTTTAATAGCTCAGATATTAGCGCACATTAAATTTCTCAGTCAGTTCAACCGATGTTGTCTATCAGAGGCAACATAGTATCTAGAGAGGTGGAGTAGTCGAGGCAATGCAGGGAAGGAATTTAAATGAAGACAATCGGCAGAACAGAGGATTATGGAGAAAGGCAGTAGATGACAACCCCGGAAAAGTAGTGGGAAGTATTACTTCCGCTCCAAAATTCGATAACGATATTTTACCATAAATACACATTTTGAGGCCCCGTGCATTGTGGATTTTATCAGAGTAGAACGCAAACTCTCAGAACTACAAAACATACAAAATTAAAATAAGACAGATACCGCAGTACATCAACTTAAAAAAGAGCAGATGTAGCATTAGAGCTCGATACGCTGATACGAAAGCGATTTTAATCACGACCTGTGAGAAAGATGCCTTTAAGAGACTCCGGAGATAATGATCCCATTAATTATCATCATCTTCAAGGCATAGACCTACTGTTCTGTTTCGCCTCCATTAAATTCATCCTGCCATCTTTTTGTTTGCCTTCCAATTGATAAACTTACATTAGATAGTAGCCGAGGACCTGTAAAAGTAGCCTCGCTAAGGCATCCCTTTGCTAGCAACAGGTCACAGTGACCGGCTGTGTAGGACGTGGTTGATAGGGACACGTACACCGGGATACGTACAAAGTCCTCAATGGTCGAATAACAAGAATAGATATTCTAGAGCAGAAGAGGCACCCCTTCTCTCAGGGGTTGATGCGCATGAGATCTCGTGCACGGAGTAACGCGGGTAAATCCTTAACGATGCAATTAAATGAGGCGGAAGAGACACCCCCTCGTGGGTTTAATACTAAGAGAACTTGGATCGTAAGCTTAAAGATTACAATCTCGTCATTCATCTTTCCCTGTGAGATGTTTAACTTCTCCAGGGGACCTTTTGCTTATTCCTGAAATGCAAAGAAACTTCTGGGTCTCAGAAATGAAATCTTAAAAAATCTTAATTCTATTAAATTTTCAAAACGAGTTTCGGATTTTATTTTACATATTTATTCTAAAGGCGATGGATTGAATAAATGTTGTTAACCGATATCAAAAGCTCTCTCTCTGCGGAATCCGAGTTTATTGGATCGATTCAGAAGCGGCTGAGGAGATAATGGGATCTTGGCGTGGCGCATTAACAACCAGGGAGTTGTAATTGGTTGCATAGAGCATAATAGCGGTGTGCAGGTGCGATGCGTTATTTGAGGAAGGTATCATTTCCTTAAGCTGTGCTCCTTATGTTATCTCTTTATGTAAGAAGGTAATTGGATAGCTTCTGGGGACGTCACACATACTGAGCTTTTCCTGTGTGTCGCGAACCGGGTAATAAGGAAGAAATCTAACTATAGTATATACGCACCAAACCTTAGCCGTTTCGTGTTTCAAGAGATCCAGCAGCGTTCCCTAATTTGGGGAATCTGGGACAATGTATAGTCAGAAGAAATGCGGCGCTTCAGTAAAACTCAATTGTGAATTATCGCGGATCATATAATGAATGAGTGTATTTATTTAAACAAATGTATGCATACATTGATCCCTAATAATCTCACAGGTGCAAAAGAACGTAGATGATTTTATAATACACAAAATAATGAACCAAAATAAAAGATTACAAAAACACAAGAAAAGGGCGAAAATACCGCCGCAAAAGCCTACTGCACAAGAAAAGTCAAGATAGCATATACAGCTAGATCAATAATCCACAAAAACTGATAAACCATATTGCGATTTATTATTATGCCCCATTATACTACCCTCAGAACCATTAATAAAGATAAATAAATACAATAGCATTAGTCAGAAATAACCTAAAAGCTCAAGACAATAAAACTTCAACGCTCATTTGGTACGTTTAACTATGTTTATACTCCTTTTTTTCAGTCCTCCCTCTATAGACCTTTTCAGATCTCAGCTGTCTCACCTTAAATATATATTTACATAACCCCTCAAAGTCTTTCATGTTTGCCAGTGGCGTCCCACATGCTCTCAATGCTCCATTCGAGGTGGTGAAGAACCTAGGCAAATATGTTTCCCTTCATTCCCCCTTTCCCCTATAGCTTGCCAAGATATGCACCCACGACTCTTCCAGGATTGAGCTTGCATAATGCTAGAACAGAGACATGAGCTCTTTCAAAATAAATATGAAGTGCTAGACAAGAACAAGCTGAGCAAACCAGTATCAGAGAGCAACCTTTGGTACTACCTGGGTGCACAGTGTGTTGTTTACTTCCGGTTCGTGAAATTCAAGGTAAGATTTTTGTGTCTCTCATAGCTTTATCGTGATGTTTGGGTAACAACTAGTTATCCCGCAAGTGAACCTGTTATCTTTCTCCTTGTTTTCATTTTTTCCTCTTTTAACTTGACGCGGTTTTAGCCTTTACATTGACATATAATACGAACTAAATGTCGATGATCATTTATTTTACAGAACAGAACAGGAAACGATAGCTTAATTTATATAGCATAGGAAATTTTTGGGATATATATAGTGTATCTTGTATGGTTTCACATGTACAACGATTGCATGCTGCTTAAATTGAAAGTGCTCGCATACTACGAACGTATCCGGTGTATTACTTTCTCTGCTACGTATAGTAAGTAGGGGAAGTATTGTATTCCACCCAAAAATTCGATACCGAGATTTCACCAGAAATATATGTTTTGAGACCCCCTGAATCCAAAAAAAAAGCATTTTTGGAACCATGTCCGTGTGTGTCTGTGTGTTTGTGTGTGTCTGTCTGTGAACAGCACAACTCAGAAACGAACAGTCGGATAAACACCAAGCTTGATATTTAGGTTCAGTATCTTCCAGAAATGCGACACGAAGGTTTTCAAGAAAATACCCCCACCCCAGATTACCCTTTACGTGGAACATTTTTCGAGAATTTTAAATTTCTCAAAAATACCTCTAACCACTTTGATTAAAATATCATATGTTTAAGATATTTTCATGACAAATGAAATGTATATCTCGAATTTTCTGGGAATGTCTCCAAAAGTATTCTTCATTGTGAACGACTTTTATATAACTGGTAAACCATAAGAGATAGAAAAAATTTTACTACACAAAAAATGTAGATCGCGTTAAAATACACAATTTATGTCAAACATTTTTGTTGTTGAGTGAACCATTTTCGTGATATTGCTTGTTATTCTCTTAAATTTTCCAATACTTTATTCTCAAATGGGAATTCTTTATTAATTTTTTTATGTCCTGGACATACGAAGAGAATGGAATGCGCCACATAGCAGCCAGCTCTTAAAATATTTGACTATCGCTTAAATACTACCACATTCCCCTTGCACCTACAAGAAAATTAGCAAAAAGATTAACATCTCGATTAACATGAAGCATATGGAGAATAAGCGTTTGTAAAAATAGTTTGTACAAGAGTAGAGAAAGTCATGTGAGTGTAAGACATCATATTTTTTGTGTTTAAATCCAATCCTTGTTTATAGTGCATTAATTTTATTTTATATTTAACACGTATATAAGTAACTGCATAAATAATTTAAGTATACTGCACGCGAGATTTTAATTTCTATACTTTTTTCTGTTTGGAAACAAAATTCGAGTTGCGACCAATTACCTTACTCCTAATAAGAAAGTATCACTCCCTCACTTCAACAAAATTCCAAGCAAGATAGACTGTAAATGTAGAAGAGAATATACCAAAGTGAGATGTTATGTATAAGCCAACACTTAAAAATACAGATCGTAAATAAATAAATGTTGCGTTTAATAGTATTACATATAATTGAAATAAAATTCAGTAAATGTCATCTAAACTTTTCTGATTAGCTATATTTCATTCCTCCTCATGGATTAAATTGTGAACACGAACGTCACACGCTGTCACTTGTGAGTGGTGATAACAACAAACTGTTCGTGTAATAACATCATTACTCCTAGTAATTCAGTATTAATTACTGTAGTAGTAATTACTTACTCCTAGCAATTACTGATATCATTACTCCTAGTACCCATTACATATAGTAATCAGCTTCAAAACAGCATGTATATAAGTCGACTACCTTCCGAAACCTCATGACGCGGAAGCCAACCCGGCGAGGTGCAGTACTACTGCGACCAGCATAGAGCTGATTACTGCGGCCGCAATTTCTGTAGAGTTTGTGGCAGAATTTTTAACACTTAAATGATTTCAGTAAAATTTTATATATATACATATATATTCAATAACAGCCAACCTTAAAGCAATATGTGTGTAACAATATATAAAAGTGTATATTACGGTCATTTTAAATGTTTATATTATTGTATACATGTGTAATAATGTTATGTGAATGTACTACGTAATTTAATAATGTAGGAGCTGTGAGAATAATAGGTTAAAAGTTGCTAACAATTAAGTAACCTTGAGGCAATAATGAGTAAGAAAGTGTAACAATGCTACTAGTCATTCTTGGAGCAACAATAATGCAATTTTTGTGACAGTTTATAAAATAGCCAATCAACAACCAGAAAAAAGCTTAAGTTAAATACAAGTATTCTATTGGATTAGGAATAGCCAATCAGAGACTTGAAATACATAAATTTACAAATATAGGCGGTAGAAACCAAGTCAGTTGCTTGTAGACAGCTCTCATAACTGGACGTGTTGGTTGTAGACAGTGTTCCTAACCGGACGCGAGATGTGTCCTCGAGAAATTTAATACGTATTCAGTGTGAGATAAAAGTAGTTTGTGTTAAAACGTGCAAGTAATTAATTAAAAATATCTCACAGCTCTCTCTATATCAGTGAAGTGTTACCTAAATCGTGTCAAGCATTAATAAAAGGAGTGAAGTAAAAAGTATAATCTGTGCAAGTCTACATTCTTCAGTCGCACCACAACCCTGAAAAGAGAAACATGTCTCTAACAATAATACTGATGCAGCCGAGGCAAACGTAAATATATATGTTTAAAGAAACAGTCAATTTACAATGTTAATATTTTTTAAACTTGGGGCGAAGGCTACCGGAAACTTTTTACCATACGTGCGGTTGCAACTACTTCAAGTTCGGCTCCCAACAGTCGAAATATAATACATCTTTAAACTGACTTTCCATACGTAGCAGCAACAAACCTTCTTCAAATTGCCTCCCAAAACATGGGGCAAATAACAAAGAGAAGCAACCATCTTCTTCAAATTGGCGTCCATACGTGTGGCAGAAACCTCTTCAAGTTGTTTGTCATAACGTTTCACTTGGAAACTCGTTAAGATATCAGAATTATTACATCATACGGTTATAAAGGAGAAAATTATTAGTGTCTTAAAGTTCCTGCGAAGTTAAACTATGTTGTTAATCAGGGAAATATTTTACACTAAAATATGCTGTACAATTGACAAACAAAACATGAGCAAAGGGAAAGACTACCATTGCGGATTACGTTACACTGAAGCATAAAAATAAGCACACATGTAACAGATTGAACCTCTTTTTTAAATATTATAGTAAAATATCATAAATGTTTATCACTGCTCAGCTAGGATATTGACATGCATGTTGTGAGCGCAGGTTTGGCTTATTGGCTTACTATAAAGCACAAAGAATTTATCACCTTCACTTCCTTGCCTCATTTTGAACTGGAGATATCAGCTGATACACGGTCAGTGACCTCGCCTGAAAATTTAAACCCACATTATCTAGTATGAAAAGCGCCAGCAAAAGAATTAGCATGATAACTTTCACAATTTAAATGAAGATTCCCAATATATAATTGTAAATTTGACAAGTGATAACACAAAATTCAAACAAAATTGTTGATAAGGTACATTACATGGTTCTATTCTTCAAAAGAGCAAAAACGTTAGAATTCCAACTGTAGCCTGTTTCTTAAAGACCAAAGGAGAACCAAAAATTATAGTCTATATGATCCAGTAGGATCACATTATGGAAAGTGAAAGAGTCTTGAGAGTGAAAACCGTAGGTAATCTTTAGCTCGTGGTGCATTAGATCTTCCAACAAGATATGTCTGCTTCATTATAACAAAGGGGTAAAAATATGGAGGCAATAGTTTTGAATATTTCCGTTTTTTCTAATGGATGTGTAGGTTTTCAGTACTTGTCCTACATTAAACGGTACAATCTTGTGTATTTGATCATATCTGGATTTTTGCTTGAGTTGCTGCCGGTTGATATTATTAATAGCCGTTTGTTTTGTTTTTTTTAATATTTTAAGTATTTATCTGACAAACAGATTATTTAATGTGGACTGCAACTGTACTTCATAAGGTAATGCTGATTCTCTCCCATAAATTAGGAAGAAGGGGACTATTTAGTAGTTTTCTGAACACTAGAATTATATGAGATGTCATGGGGCAAGATGACGTCCCAATTTATTTGATTCCAATCAAATAAGTGACTGGAAAGTTTTGCTGAAGTCTGCTCGAAGCGCTCAGTTAACCCATTACAACCAGTATGATATGAACTAGTGAAGTTTGGCGAAACAAAAAGTGATTTTAGCAATTCCTAAGCAACTTCGTGCCTACAAAGATGCGACCGTTCAACTTTTTAATGCTTAACTACCATACATAAACTTAAAATGTCCAACTGCCAAATCATGAAATGATAAACAATAACAGGTAATTAAATTAATCAAGGCTTAACTGTACGCCAGAGTATGTTGATTTGTATATCAAACATATTCTTTATATCTGTGTTGCTATTTTATGACAAGTACCCTGAACCTTATAGTGCTTAGTGATACGAATGAATCAAAGTTAGCCTATGTAAATCATATTTGCTGCTTGACTTTACACCTTATATTATATTCCTCAAGCTTCTTGCAAATAACCTGTGTATGCTAACGCCAGATATAAACTCAAGGCAGGCTGTTTTGGTGAGATTACCTAATTGCACAGGTCCAGATCGTCGGAATAATGTTTTGATGCCATCAGTTTTACCTTATCAGGGATCAAGAAGAAGTAGGGATTTTTCATACAAATCTTACTTCAGGACTTCTGCATCAACACAGTAATAAATTCACACTTTACCAATGTTACTACAATCACATAGAATGCTGGGTGGTGTATTTGATCTAACAGAGTCTGCAACACTAAAGTTTGCTCTTCAGTTTAATTGCAAATAATGTTCCACAGGTTACATCCAGATAATGAAGTTGCTACCCAAAATAATTGTCATTACAAGGACTACTATTTTGTAGTCATAAAATGCATAAAAGCTGCCAACATTGGCGCTATCTTTGATCGCAACAACCCAGTGTTGGAGGTTATTTTTGTATCCACCAAATGTGGGAGCGACAAAAGCCGTGCTCTCTGAAAGGACAAAATCGAATTCTCGTATCTGACGAAATCTGCTTAAAAAGCCAATTACAGTGCAGCGGTTTGAGTTACCCCACGTTGTTCCGATGATTGTAGATAATATTGCATATTAACGTCAACGGAATTTGAGCTGAGAATACAGTTTGAATTACAAGCAGAGTCACAAAGCAGCTGCTGCCGTTCTCGTTAACAACGGGACGGTCATCACGTGCTTTATGGCTACTGAAACATCTTTATGCCCTACACAAGGTGGCATATCTTTAAAAACACAATGTGCTTGTTGCAGTTCTTGTTGTATACGCTTTTAATTAGACAATAAAGACTGTAAAGTTGTAACTAAACATGGGATAGGTCGACTTTCAAGGATTCCAAGCAGGTTTGTTCCATTAAGCGTTCTTGTTTGAGCACTATGGAAGCCTGTTTGACAGTATTATAACTTCCTCGCTATTGTATATCTCTACTGTCCACTTTCCCAGGATCGTAAAGTGCTTTATTTCAAGAATGCTTTTCACTGTTTGTTTTACGTCGCTTTAACTATGTGGCCATATCGCGACATATCTGTTAGAAGATACCTTTTGGATCGTTGTGTGGCGCACAGTTAGCCTTCTAGGCCCTGCGCCATAACATCGTGCTTCGCCACGTGTCCACATAGGTCTTAGTGCTAAGCAACTGTACCTCTATTTTTGACCGGAAGATGCCACAGTGCCCACAGTGACCTTAGTATTAGGCAACTATGTCTCTGCTACTATACTTGCCGGGCAGATGGCATTAGGTTACTGTCCAGTCTACGTGCTTTCCTTACCTAAGAATAGATGGTGGGAAATTCGCTGTTATCATCTATTTTCATTTTGATCATGATTTTAGACTTAAGGTGAAACATTGGGTCATGATATTATATACGAGTACACAATAAGTACTGACATCGCTAACAAGCTTCATAGGAACAAAACTCCTGAAGAATATGAGATGAAACAAGCTGAGTTATTTGACTGCGAGTATGAGAATGAAATGCAGCGCAAGCAAACCTACCAGGTATAAGTAGTGGAAAAAGGAATTTAAACCTGGCATAAGAATAAATCATAAAGATTACATAAGTATACAGGCATACGATGATCACATTGCACTGATACAGGAAAACGAAGTTGATCTTCACTGTTCAGATTAAAATAAATAAGTAAATGCTACAATCTGAGAGCTTGGCAAATAAAATAAAGTTGATGGATCAGAAATAAAAATCAGAATGAAGCAGTAGAAGAGATATAAAATTTTAATTGTGTGAGAAGCAGCATAAGCTATGACAGAAATAACTATATTGAAAATAAACTAAATAAATTGCAAAAAGTGTGTGACACAATCAACAGAACACTAGAAGATAAAGCCTGAAAGAAAGCGAAAATAAAGTTGTATAAGATAAAGGCAGTTCAATTATAGCTTATGCAAGTGAATCCTGGTTTGTTAAAGAGAGGAATGAAAGCAAAATGCAACAACGGAAATGAAATTTTCAAGAAAAGTAAAAGAATTGACCGGAAAGGACCATGTAAGAAATGAATTATAAAGGAACTAGATATTGATAGTATAACTGATAAGCTGGAAGAATATAGTAGCTGATAAGCACGTGTTACGATAATTAACAGAAAAGGAATTTTGACTAACATTGTAAATCATAAACCCAAAGGGAAACAAGTATGGGAGGATGAAGAAATAATAGTAGCTAAATATCGTGAAGACGAACGGGTCACATACTCGAACCTTGAATTGAAGATTATTATGAAAAATGTAGGATCTAAAAAAAATAACGTTTATATATTTTTTGTCTTCAAAAACTAACAGAATGTTTATTTTAAATCATACATTACTCTGACACTTTTAAAGGCTAGGCCTACCTTATTTTTAATCCCTTATATAAAAAGTTGTACCACCTGGCCAAATACACGCATTTTTGCACTTACACTGTAGAACTCGCCGAAAATTTTAGGATACACCGTGCCCAATGTTGAGAAACTTATCAGGCTGGGAGGTAACAGCATTATAATATGTAAACGTACATGCGCAATAGCATTTGTTTGTTTTTCGGCATGAGGAAACATAAGTTTTTGAAACACTAGCTGCACAGGACTCCGCTCTTTGCTACTCATAATTTTCCCCTGCTTTCTGTTTTCAAGTTTGATTAATTTCATTTTTCATTGCATATTACAAGGGCAAAATATTTGTCACGATACTTTAGGGTTAAGGAACGACATGCTGGAAGCTACTGGCCGACAGGGAATACATAGTGGGGATAGATGGAATTTCACCTTAAGGTGGCACAGTGGATATCAGAGAAGACTGGAAGAGGGCGGGTGTAAACAGAGTTAAATCTAACCTACTGGGTGGTGGTGCTTTATTTGTATCCTATTTATGTAATATATAGGTATTGCTAGTGCATTTTATGTATTTATATTAATTTTCTTTGACTAATGTACTGGGGCATAAAAGCGCATCCTAATACGGATTATCGTGGCCTGTTTTTATTTAAGCTGTTTTCTTGTAGCGATATTTTCCCCTTTTTGTGTGGCTGTTTTCTATTTTGTTTTTTCTTATTCATTATTCTGTATATTATAGAATCACGTGCGTTCTCTTTGATCAGTACAATTTTGTAGCGGGAAAGCGTAGTGCTTGTGCATCATTTGTAGCGGGATAACATTGTTCCTCTGGTAGATGCCCTCTGCTGCAGTGTTCTGGTCTCCAGATATAGTTGCTTAGAGGCAGCTGATTTCTCCATTCCTAATAATTATCTATCTAACTAATTTCACGGGTCTCAGGGTTTTTGTAGGTGAGACAAATTAAAATACACTGTATTTCCCTTAAAAACTGCGGTTTATTATCAAATACATATTTATGGGCGGCTAGCTTTTCCCATTGTAACCACTTCCACCATAATAATAAATTAGGAGACTAGCCTAACTGCACACGCCTCCCACCCTTATGCATACACACGTGCATCCGTCGTCCAGGGAGTATCACTGTGTGTCGACGAGATTCTATAAGAGAGTGAAAATCTGGGGCTTTCTTCTCCTTTTATAACTAAGCCTAGTGACGCTCACCTTTGTGCTTCAAAATGTAATGACATTTCCAATTGGTCCTCAGACCGCATTACCTTATTATGTATGAAAATATTCTGCTCCAAAGTTTTTCACATATGCGTCCCAGTGACGCGTGCGGAAGCTGATTCAATATCTCTTGTCTCTTTCCTTTCTAATCTGTCTCTTTCTATTTCTCCTTATTGCTTCCAGTTCCCTGCTCATTAGCTTGGTGAAAGGTGGGCTCTACCTAGAATTATCTTTTACCTGAAATTAACTAGCTCGCCCAATCCGAATTATCTAAGTTACAATCTGCTTTTTACAATTCTTGGCTGCTAAATATTCTAACATCTTTCTTGCTAAATTGTATTATTATGTACAATTCTGGTTTGATATTGATTTATATGTCTATATATGTGTGTGTGTGGTATATCCCCTTTCAATTTCTAGGTATCAATGTATATATTGTTTAATTTAAATAAATATATTAATTCATTCGAGTTAAAGTATGGAGAGTCCTACCGCACGTTCGGCTTGGCAGCAGTGGCAATGCTGTCCCATCTGATGCACTGGATACATTGTATTTTGAAGGAAGATGTTCTATCTAAAGTGCCAAATGTCATTACCCGTAGAGGAGGAGGTTATTCAACGGAGGGGGGCACTTGGCTACAGCGACCAACTAATTCTATTATAACTACACACCCTGGAATCAGGGATGAAGTGAAGGAGCCGCAGGACGTCACAGGTCCGCAAGTAGACAGGTCCTGAGACACGCACGGAAGTCCTTATCATTTTCAGTTCGAAACACTCGCCTTCACCAACAGAGGCGAAGAATCCCGCACGAGGGGACGAAGCGACTTGAGCAGGCAGATCAACGCAGTCTAGCGTTTTACAGTGAGAAAGCTTTTACAAAGGGCAGCAACCGTGGTTCTGCCCGACAGTAGTTGCACTATGGAACCCGAAACAGCTTCCTGAAATATGAAAGGTAAAGGACAGGAAATGAGGAAAGGGAGAAACCGTGGTAGAATACACCACCCCAGCATTCGCCTAGGCGAACAGAGGAAACCCACGAAAAACCCCATAATCAGTGGGCAGCACCGGAAATGGAACCTGTCCCTCCGAATATGCGCCACAGACGTTACCGCCTGAGCGCTCCTCTTGGTCCATATTACTCGTAGATATACAATAATGTTTCTGATTATCAGATAAGACTTACAATTAAATTCATAGCTGTATTCTAACGGATGAGTACAGCAAAATATGTTATTCTCGCAACGTTGGCTAAAACATAGCTTAAACCTGCTATCCATACTTTAATTCTCTATCCCTTATGTGCAAATTTGCTAAACTTTACCACTTTGGACACTTTGGCGAAAATAACATGGGAAACAAGACTTCGAGAAGCTGCCTGTTCTTATTTTCAAATCTTTGGTTACAGAATGTGTACTTGGAACGCCAGATAGGACAACTAATACCTGTGATTTCTTTTATCGAAATTAATCGCATGTTTAACACTCTGTGGGCTTTGTATAAGTATGAGTGCATAAAGTTCCCTAGAATATTGTACTAAAATAGCATCATATAAAATATCTGTGAGTAACCTGAGTCAAAGGTATCTTATAATGGCTGCTCTACCAAACAGAAGCTGCCTCTGGTTAAGTCATGCACCTGGAGTTGAAAGAAAATATTGTGTTCCATTCTTTCTATAGCCACTATCGTTTCCACGGTGAAGCATATATTAGTAAAATAATTGAAAATAATTTGTGAAACTTGATACGGAATGGTAAAACGGAAACGCAATGCAATGAATGGGGAAATTATATGCATTCTATATTTATGTACGCATTGTGTCTCCGAATTATTAATGTATTATCGTTTTAAAACGCCATTAGTGTCATCAACTTTACTTTGAGCATTTTTATATGTTAAATAGTAATTAGAATTGTATTTATGGCAATGTGTTGAAAATACATAAAATGAAGTGATGGAGATTCATTTTACAATAAAAAAATAATTCTGGTAACACAAAAAATGCCACAAAAGAAATAATTTAAGTAGTAATATGCTTTATATACAATATGATTGTAAATATTTTATTCTTATGAATACGTTACTTGTTTCATGGAAGAATTTTAAACTATATGAATTTGTTTTACGATCGATAGCAACCAGACAACAGCTTATACAAACAGGATTAAATATTAGCATTTTACTGAGTTAGGCGTTGATTACAGGGAAAGTAGAATAAGTGTTAATTCGCTACACAAATTATCACATGTTCTCAATCAGAAGCAACAAAGAATTGATTATAATGTAAAGAAAAGTCTGAAAGTAATCTTTGATTCAATTGTCACATTTTTGTCGTCATTAAAGCACATTGAGAAATACAATAAAACATTACAAAAAATTATTATTATTATTATTATTATTTATATAACAAATATATTACCTTCCAAATACGGAAAACCTGAGATAAGGCTCAAGTCTGCCACGACTAAGACCTGATATAATTTTAAGTTTATCTTAAAATATAACGGATAAAAAGAAACATTAAAATATTTCGCTATACGTTTACATGCTATAATATAAAACAACTACTCAGTAACAATTTTGCTTCAAGGTGGGCTGTTATTGAATTTACATGTTGTATAATTTGATTAAAAATCATTTAAGTGTTAAAAATACTGCCTCCAAGTACTTAGGCCATTGTAAGTCGTCATTGGGGTGTGTCATCTCAAAACTTAGAGACCGGAACAAATGCGAGTCAGCCTGGAGAATTTAATGTCCTACCGGCATGTTGCAAGGTAGCTCAGTGGTGGAGCAACCGGACGGAAACTGGGAGATCCGTGGTTCAAACCCCGGCTACGGCATAGAATTTTTCAGTCCTGTGATTCTACCTTTCCATCTGCAGAAATAGTTTCATTACACATTTTGATATAGGTACAAGGGTTTGCAGGAAACCGACTCGATACATGTTTAAATGCGAGTCGCATTATACTGGCCCTGAAATCTCATATTCTTTGCATGACAAAGGCAGAAAAAATGAATAGCAAAAGGACTTTAAAATGACAAAGCATTGAATTTTTCAAACCAATAGTATCTCTGAAATTATTTATGCCACAAAAACTGTTATTGGAAAAATATTGTATATTTTAAAGAGCAGTTTTGTGCAGTACATTTCCGACTATCTCTTAACATTTACCAGTAATACAAAATTCCTTCATCATGAAGAGGACTACACAGGGTATTCCCAGAAAATTCAAGATATACACTTCATTTTTCGAGTAAATGTCTTAAATACGTGCTATTTTAATCAAATCCATTTCCATTTTTTAGAAAATAAACATTTTCGAAGTACTTTCCATGTAAACGGTAATTTGGAGTGGGTAGTTTTTGAAAACCTTGAGTTCAGTACTCTACTAAGTTTGGTATTTATCCGACTTTTCCATTTTTTTTAGTTATGCTGCTCCCAGGCATTTTCACGCACCTGAGCGTACATACACCCACAGGTGGACCTTTATCTAAAAACTATTTTTTATTCAGTGGGCCTCAAAACATGTATTTCCAGTAAATATCGATGTGGAAGTTTTGTGTCCAATAAAGTAACTTCTCTATCTACCATGTAAGTCAAATGTGCACTGAAACGTCTATGCTTTTGGATTCCTAATGTGTTTTAGAATCTTGGCAGAAACTCCTTAATTTCTGTGTTCCACACTAGCCTTGTTAGCAAATCTCTTATTGATTTGAATTCATATCCAACACACACACACACACACACACATTAGCGTACAAATAAAGCCCAGGCCTAGGTAAGCGGTGAACGGCGAGGAGTACGAGAACATTTCACCTGAGTGGAAGGCGTGCTTTGCAACGATAGTCTACACTATCTCCTGGATGAATCCGCTTCGTATTGGTTTGATGTGAAATGTGGCTATGTCAACATATTAATACAACAAGGATTAAGTGAAGTACTAGAACCAGGTAAGAAGTGAGGATTGGAAGGTTTAGGATTTCCGTTTCAATATAAACCACTGCGCATTATACTGGCACAATTTCATGCACTTGACTTTACGTGGGAGAGAAAGTAAGAACTCATCGTTAAGATGTTATCGAATACCGGAACTTTTTCTGAGCTATGTATTCCAAAAGGGTGTATTCTCTTACTTAAAAACTAGTTACCTTAAGCTGAAAAATGTTAAAATGTTGGTGTGATATAAGACATGAGCTCCATTAGGCTTGATTGATGCTGAAAGGGGAGAGTTAATAGGATTGGCGACCTCGTGAGAGAGTACTCAAACATGTGGAACGAGGTTGGTTTAAAAAAGAGTAAAGCCCTCTCTCTGCGTGCACCTCCATGCCTCAGCTGGATTATGCGTTAAGGAATTAGATGCAAGCGTAGGAGCTGAAATCGTTTTAACTACCGGTTCACCATGCTGCATGGACCGGCTTAGAACAGTTAACGTAATGAAACATGTTAGCTGCGAAAACATAAACACCGTCGGTCGCTCGGAACTGAACGTAATTAAAGAGGGAGAAAAAACCTAGCTGTTGCGAGTTAGTTATCAATCTTCCTGTTAAGGTTTATCTTTAAAAAATATGATGTGTTGCATTCGCATAACTTTCTCTACTAACTCTTGTGCAAACTATTCTTACAAAAGTTTAGTCATATATCTACTTGTTATGAATTGAGATAAACTACTTTCATTCCACATTTAGGTATTTCCTTGTATGTATAAGGAGAAGATAGCCAAAGAATGATCATATTTTTAAAAGGCGGATCGCTGCCTCCTTGCGTAACACAATAAAAAGGAATAAAGACCTGTGTAGTAAGATTTAGACTCTCTTACGGTTTAAGAGTCATATAAAAGTCATTGAGAATAAGGAGTACTTCATACGCTACTGCCAGTAAATTCAATATAGTATGTTATACATTTTATTTCTTTGCAAATATCTTAAACATATGGTGTTTTATCAGACTAGTTGGGGCACATTTGAGAAAATTAAAAACAGCGAAAAATATTCCATGTAAAGAGTAGTTGGGGTGGTTGTTTTTTCAACAAGTTCGCGTTTCACCCTTTGAAGATGCTGAAGTTTGGTTTATAAGCGAGTCTTTGTTTTCCAGCTATGCTTTCCACACACATACACACACTTTTTTCTTAAAATGCTTTTTTTCTTAATTCGAGTCTCAAAACGTGTATTTCTGGTGAAATCTCGGCATTCAATTTTATGGTGTAATGCAGCACTTATACTTACTATGGATGAGTAATAGAGAAGGAAGATAAAATCTTACACGGATTCCAGAATGTAAACCAATCTCACTTAAAATTAAGAATATAACCAATTCTTTTCGTTTCTTTAACGCAAAGTACTGCTTTCGACCAAACAATATATATTGTGACGTCATATATACTGTGAGCAAGGGCTATGGCCCAAGGTTATCGGAAAGCCGGCGCCGAGCGGTCGGAGTAAACAGGATAACGGCCACTTGCCAGTATAAACACCGGGCGCGCTATCGGAAGATAACTAGAACCTTTTGGAAGCTTCTTTTTCCCGTCTCCTCCAGAGTGTGTGTCGAAATAGTTCTAGAACGTTCCAGAACATTGTGGAAATATTCCACTGACTATAGAAGCGAGCGTTCTCGCGCATTCTGATGGTTGTGAGTCGAGTGCCAGAGAGTTAGTAACTGCGTTTCGGTGCGACATCAAGAGCGATTATCCGAGCGAGTTGATGACTGTCGTGGCGTTTAACGGGCGTTACTGCGGAGTGACGGGTTGTGGAGATCTTGTGTTCGACTTTCGAGTGACGTGAACCGTCCGGTATGAAGAGACTACCTCACGAAGGAAGCGAAGAGACAAATAATTAAACTAGTTCCACTTAGTGAAGTGAACTCCCAGTGAAGGTAAACTACGTAAAAAGGAAACAGTGGCAATAAAAACAAACAGTGACAGGCTACCGTAGAAGTAGATCATTCAACCTGATACCTGCTGTGAGTCAGACCTTGCAGTCGCGTCATTCTGGATAACTCCAGTAGAATAAGTGAAGCTCACCGAGCGAGGTGGCGCTGCGATAGTGTGTGCGGCTCGTATTCGGGAGGATCAGGGTTCGATCCCCGGTAGCCGTCCACTCTGACCATATGGTTTTCCTTAGTTACATAGTCGAATACCGGAGTGGTGTATTCTATCACGGATTTCCTCTCTCCCCTTTCCTCTCATTTCATTTCCCTATTTCATGTTTCAGGTTGACTCCGGGGCCTCGGTCGGTGTCGGGGAGATGGCGCAGAGACTTGCGCTGCGGAACTTCCCCGATAGAGGAAAACTTGTTGAGCCTCCCTACTGGGTTGTGTTTTCCCAGTCCCACTAGAGGGACGTCTCCGAGCGTCAGTCTCGTGGCCGGGTGGTTTAGCCTGGAAATATTAGGGAACTCTGCGCGTCTCTGTCGACTGCTGCTATGCATCCCATATTCTCCTGCGATTCCCTCACCTCATCCGTTCCTCCCGGGGGTGTGTGCATAAAATATCCGTAGAGGGTCGAGGTGCTAGGTGTCCTGTCGTTCACTAGTGTTATCCTATTCTTCCTCAGTGAAACTCACTCCCAAGCTTGAAAATATTTTTACCAGAGACTTTATTATTAACCTTCTCAGGAACAATAGAAAAACTATTAAGAGTATTTTACGCTCAGGTAAGAGTGTTATGTCCTGCAGAATGCTTATACACCCAACATTTGTAGTGAAGTGAAATATGAAGCAGGAGCATATTATTACCTCTTTCATTCTAATGGAAGCGAACATTAATATACGTGCTACAAGGCCATAACTTTTTCATTACAACAATATTCCGAAGTAGCACCATACTAAAATTACGATCAACTTTGTTCTCTGACCTCCAGAAACTTCAAGCAACATGCTGCTATTTATTGGCAACTCCGCTGCGCAGTTACAGCCCTTTGGTGGGGCAATAAAAATTTATCTTCCATGTAATTTTCTGTGAAGTATCTTTGCCTTTGTGTGCGTGTAAACATCTGAAACTTGAAAGCTAAAACATCAGACTGTTACTACTTTAGCGTGAATTTGTGGCAAGGCATTAAAGGATGGTTAAACTTTCTTGGAATTTGAATAAGGCGTCTGTTCATTCAAATTTATTCTACCAATTTGTTGGTAATGGTTTGAACTTGCTCTGTAAACATCCTGGCTTAAGAATGTGGTTTCTTAAATTACTTTTACGGAACAATATGTTACATTGCCAAACTAAAACTCCTGCAGATACTAATAATATGTTTTAGGGGCTTAAGAATTATGGTAACAGACATTGGAAGTGAATGTTTAAAATTATGTAGGTTATCCAGGTTGCTAGTCTACATAGGAAGCTGTAATATACCATTAGCTGTCATAATATTGAAAGTAAATTACATTCTTGTGTGTACGTTAATTCTCATGGCCTTCCAAATATCTATTTTCACTGGAGTGCTTCAGATTATCACTTTCTTATGTTGATGCATAAGTTATTGGCGGTTTGTTTCACCTGACCTACATTATTTGGATTTTTGTGCCCGTAAAATGCCTTGAGCTTGGCACCGTTGAAGAAAGTTTGTGCTTATGCTAAACATTATGGAGTGCCAATTAGAAGAAAATGAAATAATCACTTCTACATTTTATTTTTGAGTTTAGTATGCGGTGTGGTTAAAAAAGTCGTTTCATATTTGGCCTCTTAGATATGAATATTTCGCCAGGTTTAGAAAGACCATCGGATTTTGGTGAAGGCATTCTGAATTCTTTGATTATTCACTTCATTCAACCCGAGAATTAGGAGATGTGATGAACTATGACCACTCGACCATGTACGATATTTGCATTAAATGGCAAGGTTCAAAGGGCTAAAATATATACATTAATGTAATACGCTATCAGCGTGCCTTTGGTCCATCTATTGCTATTAGGTTAGTTGTAGAATTTAATTGATACTAATAAAATAAATAGAGAACAATTACATTGTAAATATCTGAGGGTGGAAGCAATCTCGAAAACCACTTAACCAATTTTGACAATTCTTTCGCCATTAAAAAGGAATATTATTCCGAATGGAAATAGGCGATAAATATGTTTTAGAGAATATACACCACACAGGGCAAGAAATGTAAATAACGGGAAAATCAATACTAAATATAAGAATAAAATTTATATTTGAGGTAGTATTTTTATCGCTTAATTGATATCAGTTTATTATGCAGTATAAAAATAATAGCCCCCCGCCTATAAGCAATCCGTGTATATTACAGTATATAAAATGTATATTATAGCCATTTAATTATGTTTATTTTATTGTATATATGTATAAAATGTTATGTGAATCTATTTCTTAGCTTAGTAACGTAGAAGCTGTGAGGATAGAAGCAAGCAGTTTTTCATAGCCAACAGAGTCACAAAGTGGAAGCAGAAGCTGGCTAACAATAAGGTAACCTTCAGACAACAATAACTTTAAAAACTAAAAACGCTTCAGTCCTTGGAACAATACCGACGTAACGTCCAAAAACATTTGTAAATGGTCACGTGGGTGTAGAAAGTCAATCAAAGTCAAACTAAAGGTGTTCTGCTAGAATAGGTTTAGCCAATCAGAAATTAGAAAGATTAAATTTGAAATTTTAAACTGTGGACGCTAAGAGGTAGCGTACCCAAGCAGTTCAGTTCAATGGTTGTAGCTCTGGGTGTTCAGATGTGAGAATTTAGTGCAGTGCAGATAAAAGATCAATTTTGACATTTAAAATTGTAGTTAGGAACAATATCTGACTACTCTATGTTTACATACGTCAGCAAATATTTGTTTGATATATATATATATATATTTATATATATATATATATATATTATTCAACTGCCGTGAAGAAGTAATACAGAAGTAAGAAATAAAACTTTAATTGGCATAAAGTGTGTAAAATTATTCTGCAGCTGTACCACTCCTATTTAGAGATACTTGCTCTACCAGATATCACTGATGCAGCAGAGGCGTAAATATGTTAAATAAAAAAATCACAATTAATAAAAATTTCAAACATTTATTACGCATAAACTTTATTAACACACACGACACCGCTGCATACAGAAATTTGGTGCTATAAAATAACTTGTACCATAAAATGAAGACATACGTAAAGGAGCATTGTAATTATCTAGGAAGCTAGAGTAAAAGTCGACCAACAACGCAAACAACGAACACTGGATTTGGCAAAGTCGTAACGTGTAGAGATAGAGAGAGAGAGAGAGAGAGAGAGGGAGAGAGAGAGACAAGAACGGAGATGGAGGAATAATTTCAGGGAAAGTCACGGGCTATAAAGGGAGTTTGATAAGCAGTCAGAAAATAGAAACAGAAACAAAAGTTGTGACTGAACCAGAGATATGAGTTTTCCCAAAGGAGTCGGACAGAAGCCTAACTTCTAAAAGTGTAGGATTTGTTTCTCATATAACGCCAATCAAGTAACCAATAAAAATAGAGATTAGGTAAAATGGCGCGAAAGTTAGCGTCATGGCAGCAAGGTATAAAAATCTGATGTGTTACACTCACATGACTTTCTCTACTCTTGTACGAACTATTTGTACAAACGCTTATTCTCCATCTACTTCATGTTAATCGAGATAAACATTTGCAGACTCTATCTTATTGCTAATTTTCTTGTAGATGTAAGGGGAATATATATTTACAAGGGCAATTTGGAAATACAGTAGTCTTTAAGCACATACATATCTCTTAATAGCTGGTTGCTAGGTGCAGCACCATTCCCTTTGCCACAGATTAATACTCTTTGCATATCCAAGACAAAAAATGAATAACAATTCCCATTTGAGAAAATAAGTATTGAAAAATTTAAGGGAATAACAAGGAATATCTCGAAAATGGTTCACTCAACAAAAAATGTGTATGATATAAATTGTGTGTTTTAACGCGATCTACATTTGTTGTGTAGTAAAATTTTGTCTATCTCTTATGGTTTACCAGTTATGCAAAAGTCCTTCACAATGAAGAATACTTTTGGAGACATTCCCAGGAAATTCAAGATATACATTTTATTTGTCATAAAAATATCTTAAACATATGATACTTTAATCAAAATCGTTACAGCCATTTTTGAGAAAATTAAAATTTTCGTAAAATCTTCCTTGTAAAGGGTAATCTGGGGTGGGGGATTTTATTGAAAACCTTCGTATCGCATCCTTGGAAGATACTGAACCTAAATACCAAGTTTGGTGTTTATCCGACCGTTCGTTTCTGAGTTATGGTATTCACAGACAGACACACACACCGAAATGTTTCCAAAATCCTTTTTTTGGATTCAGGGGGTCTCAAAACATGTATTTCCGGTGAAATCTCTGTATCGAATTTTTGGGTGGAATACAATACTTCCCCTACTTACTATACGTAGTAGAGAAAGTAAAAAGGAGGTCCATCTTAGATTTCAACACCTTCGTATTCTCTCATGTGAACTGACGGGAGATCTCCGTAACGTGTGCATTGGGCGGTAGATAGCGTGTGATGCAGATAGCTAGGTCCACTGTATTATTAAAAGAATGGGAAGATGGAAACTACAAATGTAGATAATCTCATTATTATTCAAGGAATAGGTGCTAGTCGCTTCAATAGTTTTGTTGTTTTTGGAGTATATCCAATTCTTAAAGAAATCCATCTTCTTAATACCCTGAGCCAAGACAAAGATAGGTACCCAGGAACAAGTTTTATTCACATCTCTATCGACTGGCAGCCCAGGCAGAGAACTTCAGAGAACTTCAACCTCGAGTTCATCATCAAAGGTGAGATATCACGTGCCTACGTGAGAAGACCTACAACGCCCGCCGCTACAATTACTACAACCGTTGATCTCGGTTCGTTGAATATGAATATTTGGCACTTGTTGCGAAAATGGTACCTTTTCACTCGCTTTTAAACCAAACAGGTAAATGTGAAGACTAAAAATCTTTCAGAATTGATTTATCCCAGAGGTGGAAGCTGCATATCTTCATCTTCTTCATACAATCACGTTTCTCTTCTACTTTGTTATACTTTGTTATCAATAAGTATATCTCTTTGGGCTTTAGAATGTACTAGAAATGATCAGCTAACCTATAATATTTTCCATTATGTGCCTTCAACCACACAGCATATCAGTCAGCACTCTGGTCTATGAAGTGAGCAAACCAAAACTTTGTCAAACCTGTGACACCTATAATGTGACTACATTTTTTTTACTCATACTATAGGCGCCATTGAAGATTATAGGCTACCTTATAACTCTGTAATACCAGCCCTAACGTATTTTAAACCTATTATGTTCAACCCAACTGGTCAAAATATAGTACAATAATTGTACCATAGGACCTGGAAGAATCATAGGTCACTTTACAGCTTCAGAAACCACCCAATCTTTTTATTCATATAGTATCTCAAAATTTTACAGACTATTCTTAACCTTTATTTTCTACCCCTTATGGAAATAACTATATTAATTGGGATATCACGGCCAACTAAGTTGCAGAACTATATGAAAATTATAGAATAACCTAAAATTCCAATAAACTACACGCTTTCATATTTTCAAACCGTTATGTACAAATTTGCAACAATTTTCCAATATTAACCTAACTTGGAAATTTGCGACAACTCTTTTTCCAACCCCTTTCTTACAGAATGCCTCTATGCAATGTAGAGAGAGCAAATTACTATTTTATATGTTTTCAACATATTTTACAATAAAAATTGTAGAATCCATGGAATTAATTATTCTTTCACACAAGCGTGTGCTGAACAGGGTTGGAATTCATGTTTGTTAGGTGCTGAATGGACTCTCCAAAAGAAAATAAATTTGCTTTTCTTACCTTTTAATCTTTTCTTGATTTCTATCTCCAAACTTCGAAGTGTATTATATTAGTACGTTGTCACTATCATTATTTAAACGAACATTTTAAATTACAGACATTTTTTCTTGATTACGAGTGCAAAGTATTTGAGATGATTCCTTCTGCTTCATTAATAAGCGTTACACGTCGTGCATTTGTTATTGAGCGGAGGATTTTTAGCCGAAATACTTGAACACATCTCGAATATTCTCTTCTAACTTGTCGTTCATATTTAGACAGTTACGTAAACATTTTTTTATATTCGCAATAGAAAATAGTCGGGAGTTGAATTTATAGTGCTGCCATACACTGGTTTCGAAAACACGTAGTTGCATTATTTTGCGCTTTGTTATAATATTTACATTCTTGGAGGTGAAAGTTCTCTGAAGAACGAATGCATAAACGAGTCTTAATTCACGTCAAGAAATCCGTCAATATTAATTCTTCGGCATAAATAATGACATAAAAATTACAACGTATATGGAAGAGCAGTATCAGAACCATCGAAAACAGGTCTTAAGGATATCCATCCGTCAAAGAACGCCAAACATTGAGAAATACATAAATATGGATTTTAGCGTTATTAAACACAATAAACCTTCTATTTTAGTTGTAGCTTTTATAGATGCACGGTCTTTTAAAGCATGCCATATCGTAATTTATATGCATGTCTGTATTTTCCTATAAAATTGTAAAATGTGATACGTCTTGTCATAATAAAGTTAACAACAAATTAAAGAGAAGTCTAAGAACTTTCAAATATTAAATTGGTTAAATAGCAGAAAAAGATTTGTTTTTAAGAAGTAGTTCAGAAGCAGTTATTTTAGCACTATAATCTTGAACCTGCCTTTCCTTTGGTTTTCATTTCTCAGTACATTCTTATTTTCAAATTGTTCCAAACTAGGTATTTTTTGGGTTAAATGAATGAAATTTTTATATACATGCTTAAAATACGATTAAAAACTAAGATATTAATTTTATAACACCCTTAGTTGCAATGATATTAAACAATAATTATCATATTGTGTGAATTTTAAGCAGAAAAATTGAAATTGTTTTATTTAAAATTTAGTGCGAACCAAACGAGTATAACAATTAAAAGGTTGTCTAAAATGTACTAATACACTATTAAACACTTTAAATATAAAATACTGATTTTTAAACAATAATTGTATTGTATAGATCAGTTTAAATAAAGAATAAAAAATGAATATCTAGGTCACTAATTTATAAACATACATAAAATTTGGTATACACACTATACACTAAACCCTGATTGCAGTATTAACATTTCAAATCACGCGGATTGCACTGAAGATTTCGTACATATTATAGATGGATGTCCAAAACAAATGGACCCAGGAGGAATAATGAGGAAGTTTGCAGTACAGTGTTTTAAGTTCGTAAAATACGGAAAGATTCTAAAAAAAATTCGGTGTAAGGATATTTTGGGATTTATTATATTAATAATATTTTTATCTATATTATCTCTTAAAGAATCTTACATAATTGGAGACCCTGATAATTTTACCCCAGCTAAGGCGCTTGTTACCCCAGAGTAACTCATATTTGTCGAGACGTAAATTATGGATGATTTTTACGAACTCTACACGGATGGGTGGCGACCATAATTGTGTACTAATTTCTACGACGTCACTTAAACGTAAATTTAAAGATCCTAAATCATTCCAGTAAGCAATACTAAAAGACAGTCTATTACTTACTCTCAAAACATCAAATCATAAACGTTCAATAGTCGGCAGTAAATTTGAGTTTTTATTTTTGGACGCTGTTTAACTACTATTTCTTAGCGTCCCATTCTATATTGGGTGTGAAAGATGGATATTTTATCATGTACATACTGAGGCTTTCACGGCCAGCGTCATAACTAATAAACTACGATCACCGCAGACACTGAATCACTTCACCCTGAAGATGCCAAGCGCTGTACTTGGCGAAACGTCGGTATCCACGATGCCATCTAGACCACGGCCTACAAGCCCGGATAGTTGTAATTCATTTATTAGTTTGATATTTTATCAGTTTGAGATTCATTTACGTGCCGTAAGCATACGATACTGGACAACTGGCTTTACTTCCCTTCCGAGGGAAGCCATGTAAAGGATTTGAACCGGCGACCTCAAAATACTGCAGCTGACTAACTTTAAATGTAAAGCCATCTTGATATAAAATTCCTGGCGTCCATATTTTAAGACTACGGCATTTCGCCGTGAGTGCAAACTGCACCAATAAATTATAAACTTCCCCTCCCCAAGGGGTATACAGCTTCTCTTTTATCATGTTAACTCCAAGTGGTACACAGCAAGTTCAGGGAGGAGGTTGGCGAAATAACTCTCTAATTTAAGAGTATCGCCTTAACACAAAACAAATTGTTAGAACCTGTGCGCAGCTTTATATAACGATAGATTCCTATCAAAGCGGAAGTAATTCTTAAAGTACACTGCCGTTTCTGAAAATTGAACACCAAGAAGGAAACGCATGAATTCAATGAATTTAATACCACAGGTTAGGTACATTACAAGTAATAAACGATCAACTTTTCAAATCTATACATGACCTTTAAGGCCTAATATTCAGTATTTGTTGTGGCCTCCATGAACTGAAATTAGAGCTGCTATACGTCCTGGCATTGAATCAAAAAGGTTCTGAATAAGTTCCTGAGGGATTTCCCTCCACGCAGTTTGTATTCGAGCCCACAAATCCGTGACATTGGTTACCGGAGAACCGTGACGCACCACGTGCCGACCAACTATATCCCAGACATGTTCGATGGGCGACATGTCAGGCGAACGTGCAGGTCAGAGAAGCAATCTTACCCGTCGCTATTCGAAGAAAGGCCTTGTACATTTCTCGCAATATGTGGCCGGGCACTGTCCTGTTGAAATATGGCATGTGGAGATGTCTGAAGCAGGGAGAGTGCCTCAGACTCTACAACCACAGTTAGGTACCGGTTGCTGTAGCAAAGTGCCCTCAATTCGTAGGAGGCGAGATCAGTTGTAACCAATGGCGCCCGAAACCATCACACCTGGTGTTTGTCCGCTATTCCGCTCAACAATGCAGTCCTCCATGTTGTGCCCACCACTGTACCGCCGGACACGCATGCGGCCATCACTGTAGGACACGCTGAAGCGGGAATCGTCCGAAAAGACTACATTTTGCCAATCAGTACCCCAGTGACGGTGTTCACGTGTCCATTGCAGTCGGAGGAGCTTGTGGTTTCTGGAGAATGGAAGCCGACTAATGGCATGCATGCAAGCAACTAGTCCAACCTGCAGCAGACGGCAAAGAACCATTGATACAGACAAGTTCACACCTGTTGAAGTGCTTTAGCGTCGAAACAAAACAATGGTTGAAGCTGTACGGTCCGTTATCGCCATGCGAACAAGATCACGGGCATCCCGTGCTGTGGTCATGTTCCGTGGTCCAGTACCCGCTCTTCGCTGCGTACGACCTTCATCTATCCACTGTTTCCACACACGCATCAGTGTCGTAGTAGCATGCCGAAATGTCACGGTATGGCAAACCCGCTTCCCGGTTACCGTTCATTCTGCCCCGTTCAAACTCACTCACATACCGATATCGCTCCCTTTGACATCTACGAGGCATACTGGCACCCTGTTTAACAGCTCTGCACTGTCTACACTGGGCGCAACGCGACCTTGTTGGACCGACACGAGAGCGCTCTGCTCGGCCTACGTGTACCCCATCTCTCTGCAAACCTAATGACTTATTGCTTGCACACTCTTCTACACTTACAAGTTTGGAGTTAATCCGGAAATTCTTTCTTGGTGTTGTAATTTTCACAAACGGAAGTGTATATATGTGTTATGTTCCGGTCAGAATTTTCAAAATGACTGTTGTAAATTTTCTTCGACGTCAAAGTCACATTTAGCGTGTATATTCACTGTAATCGCCTTTTTATGCTACTCTTTATACTATTAACGATTTATGATAGTAATTTTCTAAATTCTATTTTTTATATAAGGGACGTACCTACATAGAATACAAAAGCTTTTTCCTTATACTGCTGCCAACGCACGGCTGCTCATGCGCCAGGCGTCGCAGCTCAACTACCGTTGAAGCAGTTATAACATCCCCACAACCACCGCACATTGTTACAGTAACATACCTTATCATAAGGGATGTATATGTTGGCCCACTCTATTCAAACATTTCAGGATCTTCTCAGAAATTCTCATTCACAGTCGAGAGTTTCGAAACTAAGTGAACTTCTTACCTGATGTTTTAGTTCTTACAGAGTATGCGGGTTTGTCGCATACGGTTTATTTTTCAAGTTTCTCTCATACACAAAAATCGCATACAGTCAAATTACAGGATCATGAGGACCATAATTCTTTACTAATTATTTAAATTAATTAAAATTTTCCGGAATTGAATTTAATGATTCATAAGCTGTATGCTTAGTAGCAGAGTCTTGTCGGAAAAATCCAGCCAGACATTCCAAGTCTGTCAGATGTTCAAAAAAGATGTAAGGCATTCCTGTATCTCTCTGCATTTATTATTGTTCAGAAAATATAGATCCTATTATTCTGCAGGCATTTACCGTACCACACATGATTTCCGCTTCGTTCAAAGGAATATCGTGTGTAAAATGGGTTAATCTGTGCTCAAATATGTTATTTTGTGACGAAACATAACCATGTAAATGGAAACATGCTTCATCGGACAAGAATATTAAGCCTACTCTTATTTTTTAACATTTGAATGTCGCCTCAGCTTGGTGTATACTACTGTGCACCTACAACCAAATATATGAAGAAATAATTTCTACAAAAATTGATATTTGGTTAATGTTAACTGGGTACCAAAATATGCTTTGTTTCAATAATTTGTAGCGAAAGGAGCTTCATATTTCTTGGCGTAAAACGCTGATTTTATTTTCGCATAAACAATAATCTTTATTTTTATTTTAAAACAGTATGAAACTAAATGAAAAGTATTACAAATATATAATATTGTATTATACTTTATTTACACATCTCTCATGCTTTAACAATGCTGGTAACTATGCAATGTTTACTTAATTTTCTCTGTTTAGAATATATATCTTACTGTCTCTTTCTGCCTCCAAATTTTCATTTTGATTAAAAGAAACTGACGTAAAAGTAAACTACTCGACGCCTCCCAGCAGAGCGGGTTGTAGAGAGAGCAGGGCACATGTACAGAGTGTCTGGTGATAGAGCGTTCAATTGATTCCATAACTAAGCTTGTCCTCACCAGGCAATAGTTTTTAATAAGTAAAACCTCAAATTAGGATCACACCGAGGGATGGTGGCGAGGTAAATTGGAAGCGCTTGATTTTGCAGTGCTCTCTGTAAATAAATATAATGTACAGCTGAAGGCAGCACAACCTACTTAGAATATAGGCCAGGATTAAGCAGCATTGGAAGGAAAAACCCATGTAAGTTTAGCTGTTGATGTGATGCAATTTGTTTATGAAAGCTACTAAACAAACGTTTCGAAAGCTGTACATTTTTAAAAACAGTATCCGCTCCTCGAAAAATTGTGACCTTTAGTTTGGAACTGAGAAGATTGAAGGTCCATTTTCCTCATTGTTCCTTTCTAGTAATGTCACATGTTACTTGTGTTTAATTGAATTACAATGTTAGTTAACATGAGTTCTTAAACGTCTTTTGAGTTCTATGATACATGTGATGGTCTCACAATTTGCACTGAACCTTTCCCTGCCACATTCCGCCACAAATAATGCTAATTTTGATTTATAAACTCTTCTATAATTAGGCATATTGCAACAGTGTATGTGCAGCGAATAAATGGAACAGTCGCAACGAAACCAGCTGTGTGTCCGTCGCAATTGGTAACCGGACGTCGCCTATAATTCGTGAGATAACACCATTGCTTTATTTACTTACTAAAACCTCTTTACCTTTTCTTCACTAATACCCGTATTCCTTGCACTTAAGAACCCTCTATATGTTAAGTAAAGGTTTGTGCTAAATTATAGAGATTTGTTAACAAAGCAGTTGCCATTAAATTCATTGTAATGCATTTTACAGTTACCATTTTATATTTCATAGAGCTTTAACAGTTCATGATCGTGTAGAAACTTGTAATAACTTGAATTTTGTTTGAATACTGCTTTAAAGGCAGCTCCGTTTTCGTGGGGCTTCTATTACGCTTTAGTTTTAATATTCAACCTTTATTCTGCTTAATTTTCTACCATTAAGGGACATGATTTTCAGGGAAACAAATTGGAGCTGCAATAGGTGAAAATTACAATTCAGTTGCTGAAACTCGCAAAACTCAACTTCCACTCATCCCGTCAGGTATTGAACAAAGTACATCTATTAAACTGTAAGATACACTACGTGATCAAAAGTATCCGCACGCCTAGCTGAAAATGACGTACAAGTTCGTGGCGCCGTCCATCGGTATTGCTGAAAGTCAATATGGTGTTGGCCCACCCTTAGCCTTGATGACAGCGTTCACTCTCGCAGGCATACTTTCAATCAGGTGCTTGAAGGTTTCTTGGGGAATTGCAGCCCATTCTTCACGGAGTGCGGAACTGCGGAGAGGTATCGATGTAGGTCAGTGAGGCCTGGCACCAAGTCGGCGTTCCAAACATCCCAAAGGTGTTCTATAGGATTCAAGTCAGGACTCTGTGCAGGCCAGTCCATTACAGGGATGTTATTGTCGTGTAACCACTCCACCACAGCCCGTGCAGTATGAACAGGTGCTCGATCGTGTTGAAAGATGCAATCGCCATCCCCGAATTGCTCTTCAACAGTGGGAAGCAAGAAGGTGCTTATAATATCATTATAGGTCTGCGCTGTGATCGTGTCACACAAAACAACAAGGGGCGCAAGCACCCTGCGGAAAAACACGACCACACCATAACACCACCATCTCCGAATTTCACTGTTGGCACTACACACGCTGGCAGATGACGTTCACCGTGCATTCGCCATACCCAAACCCTGCCATCGGATCGCCACATTGTGTACCGTGATTCGTCACTACACACAACGTTTTGCCACTGTTCAATCGTGTAATGTTGACGCTCCTTACACCAAACGAGGCGTTGTTTGGCGTTTTCCTGCGTGATATGTGGCTTATGAGCAGCTGTTTGACCATGGAATCCAAGGTTTCTCACCTCACGCCTGCCATAGTATTTGGAGTGGATCCTGATGCAGTTTGGAATTCCTGTGTGATGGTCTGGAGAGATGTCTGCCTATTACTCTTTACGACCCTCTTTAAATGCCCGCGTTCTCTGTCAGTGTATATCCATAGCGAAATAGCGGGGTTTTAATTTTTATTCGTAAAAAACATTGAAATGCGATATATATTCTATTTTATTTGTATGGAAATGTCACGCAACTTCTAAAATTGAGCTTGATTTTCTGTGCGAAATAAAATTAGGAACGTTTTCTCTGACCATTTAATGTTTTACCATTTATTTGATGCTAATGCCTATCTAGTTGCCATTCCAGCATAAATATTACGAACTGTAGTTTTGCATGTGTCAAATACTGCAAATTATTTAGCATGCATGTCAGGAAATAAAAAGAGAAAAGTATGTTGTACACAGAGCATTATAGAAGCTTCGCTTCGTTCTATGAACGTTCGTGACAAGTGGAAAACTAGCTCACGGGGCACAAATTGAATCAATTAAAGCAATTATAACAGGGAACATTTCCACTTTCATTCGCTCCACTCTAGAACTTGTGTGTTTGGAATTACATGTCACGCCAGGGCTCCGCTTTAGCTTATCACTTCTTTTGTTCACAATGCACAATTTACGTGTCCACTACCAAACTGTAACATGGATGATGTAAATCCTTCCAGTAAGCTTACTTTGAAACGTTAAAGCCCTGATCTATACGAATATACTGGAAGGGTATAGATATTATCCTTTAGATTGAACAGAGCTCTTGATGAATATACTAATGCAGTTGCTTATTAGTTTTTCTTCCTCTGTATTTTCGTATATTTATAGAAATCTATCTCTGTAGGCATCGGTTGCATAAAATAAATTAGACAAGTTTACTGGTAATTAATTTTTCTTTCCCACAAGCTGTGTGTAGGACAAGTATGGAAAGGTAGAATCACACTAAAAATTCAGTGGCATAGCCGGCATTTAAACCGGTTTCCGTCGGTTGCTTTAACCAAATGAGCTACCACATAAAAATTCCGACACGACTTTAAATTCCCCGACTAGAGTCTCTGGTGACCAATTTCGAGTAGACCCATGTACATGGAACATGCCAAGGTTATGTACAATTGAGCTACATGTATACCGGGTGTCCCAGAACACCCGTATCAGCCATTCTTCTTTAAAACTAAGATACTTGTTGTTCGCAAAAGCAATTTGATAACCAAAGCCTATATAAAAATCCATTGGTGGTATTTCCATTTTCCGAAACAAACCGCAAGTAGCGGTACTCGTGGTCAACTTTGAAATTTTAAATGGCAGCATGGGTTGTTTAAGGTATCATTGTATAGTACCTACTTTTAAAATGAAACAAATTTTTCCAAAATATTTTTTCTATCTGCTAATGTTTACTCACAAATGAAAGACAAAGGTAAATAAATAATGAAATCTTCTGAGAAATGCTTTACGTCGATGGTAATGATTGTGAACCATATTCAAAATATCCAGCACTCTGCGAGCTACTCCTAACATCACTGATGGCACGAAAAAGTTCATCACTGCTGAGAGACCACAGGCTGCTCGAATTCTTCCTTTCATATCCTGTATATGACACATATGGTAGACAATGTCTTTAATTCTCCCCCATAAGAAGTCGTTTCGTGTTAAGTCAGAGATTGGCCGGCTAACGTAGTGGTCCTCCTCGTCCAATCCACCGTCCAGCCCTAAGTGAAAAGTGAGCTACATCGGTAACCATACAGCGAGGAACACCATCAAGCAACTGGTGCAAAATGTTGACGAGGAAGTCTATCGTTCGTTTGTGAGTAAATATTGGAAGACAGAAACAAAAATTTTGGTAAAGTTGTTTCATTTTAAGAGTAATATCTAATGCTACATTAAACAACCCATGTTCCCATTTAATATTTCAAAGCTGACCATGAGTACCGCTACATATATAAACTTATAGAAAATAACAACATTTACAAATATTGCCCTACAGTTAAAATAACACAGCCACCAAAACTTTACAATATCAATTTCATAAATTTTGAATGTTTAACATACGTAAAATACACGTGCAGTCGAAATGCTAATTTTAAGTATAAAAGATACTTCATTTCCATAATGTCAGTCATGTTATGAAAGGCCGTTTTACCGACTTACTTTTATAAATCTATATTTCCTATAATGCAAAAGGTAGATTTCTGAATCGACTGAAGATGAACCACAAGAGAATAAAGGATTTCAGTGAGAATCCGACTATAGTCTTATACTGTTTTAAATAAGTGAGTTGGAAAATCATCAACAATACCTTTAAATTCTTTTTCTCAATTTAATGTTTTGTCAATCAGGCACGTATTATTAGTGCATTAATGAGACTGTAGCCTGGATATTTTAATGCTTGTTAATATTACCCTAGTAAGTGAAAATGTGAATGGAATTTTCTTAATTACAAATGGTTTATTTTAAAAAAAAATAATTCTGAATATATTTGTAAAGAAAGTTAATTTTCTTAGAGATCATATAAAAATGTAAACTTTTACATAACTGATTTATATCTTATAAATGTAAGATTGGAATATATCTATAATGGTAATTTAATACAGCGTTCCAGGAATATGAAAAGTAACATAGGCCACATAGGAATGCCTATCTATTTTCTTCCCTGATTATCGGAGGATACTTTTCAATGCCCCAGTGAGGATTGACCTGTGGCCCAGAAGGAGGCGTCCCCGGGAGGGAGGAGCGAATGAGATGAGATACCCGGGTAGCCGGAGCCAGGAATGACAGGCTCCCTATAGTTTCCAGATTGAGACGTTCCGCCAATCGAGCAGGCAGACCAATGACCCCTGCCCTACACAGGGGGGTCCAACACTCCGCTCCAAAGGGGCGATCGAGGCAACCGGCGAAAGCCGAGGGATGGAGAAAGTTCTATAGAAAATATCCTCTTTCCCTGTCACGCCGCACCGAAACACCATCACCGTTTCTCTTCCAACCCTGAAACAGATCTAACGGGGTGAAGGATGAATGAAATCATTAATGAAATTAAATGAAGGGACAGGAAATACGGAACTGAAATAAACAACTCGCATTCGCCGGACAATCTGGAAAAAACCCGAAAAAAATCCATGGGTCAAAGTGGGCAGTCGCCGGGAATCGATCCCACACCTTCCGAGTGCGAGTCGCGCGCGTTACACTGGGGCCACCTTGCCATACATTTAAATACAGTTTCGCTGAATGTGAACAGCCACACCCAGCTTTACATTGAATATTCACGAGGCTTTTATAGTATGTGCCTTTGTATCCTTATATAAATGTCTAGGGCGACGGCGTGACCGAGTGGTTAGACTGCTGGCCCCCACTAAGGTTCGATTCCAAGGACCTATTTGTGGGATTTGTGGTGGACAAAACTACGTCTGGGTGGGTTTTCTCGGGTGCTCCGTTATCCCCCCAGCGTTCATTCCACTAATTGCTCCATCACTTTTCCTTTCATCAATTTCGCCTTCATTTCACATCATCTTCCCTCACTCTCATACGTGGCTGAGGGCCGATCCCCCTCCCTCTTACCGGGATCTTCATTCTCTCATTCAATGTCGTCTACTCCCCGATATGCTTCTCACTATAGGCATATTGTAAGTGCTGGGGGTATGACATACTAGGAGGGTAAGCTGAATAAGTATCTAAATATCTATAACTTATATCTATAATACGTAAAATGTGCATTTAATAAATTTCAGTAATTCTAAAACAGGCGCCATAACAATGATCTGTTCACATAATTCTACAGTTCTGTTAAGTTTTTTCACCAGGATGATTTGTTATTCGGATAATCTTCTGCAGACAAAAATAGCTTATTTCAAAGTTACTCCTTAACAGTAGTTATAAAAATATTGTATTTGTTAGTTTTTTCATTAGGAAGGCAATTATATGTTTTAATGTTTTCATAGTATACAACATTCTGGGAGCAAGAAAGCAATTTCCTTTTTGTTTGTCGTAAATTCCCATATTTATTTCAAATATCCATGAATTCAGAAAGATGACAAAGTGTAATTGCGAAATATAAGCCTATTTATTAGGGGTATTTTTTCTCAAAATGGTCTTTTGTGAATTTCCATTGAACTTTTTAATATTTAGTTAAGCAACTATAGCTATAACATTTTATTGTATAAAACTACCATATGATACTATGTTAAAAGCTCTCGAAATAAAGTTTTGCTTTTATCACTCAGAATATACTGTTGATACACACTATCAAAAAGTCAAAACCAAGTTCAATTGAGGTTTTCTTTCAGCTAGTAATATCGTATATTCAGAAACATTCGACTATTCTTAACGTCTAAAACCCGTTTACGGTTTATGCCAGCGAAACGTAACTTAATATTGAACGGTAAAAGTATATTTCTTGAGATTCCTTGACGTTTCAGAAAAAGGGTGATATGCACCGAAACGTCTTATTCTTTAGATGCCTTTTCTTGAATATTTTATCCTATAAATAAAAGCGTACGTTCTGGCAAGTTTCTGATTGAATATCAATTCTATCAGAAATGAAAGACAGCGTTCATATGAGAGGAACACAAACAGACCAAAGTAAAAAGAATGGAAAAGAGGGCAGTGTGGAAGCAGATAAAAATCGCTGCATTTACTGAAAGTCATCTGGAGCAGAAAGAAACGTTTGAATGCTTGCTATTCATTCCTCGTGCTTCCGAAATAGATAAGGTTGGCGTTTGAACTAGACACTCTGGTAGGAATCTTGAATGTCTGCCGAAGAAGTGTATTAGAATGGAAGGAAGAGCTTTGGCTGTTATCCAAAGTAGAGCTGAATATCAGCTGATATTTCTATATGTCGACAGAATTCCCAGGCAAGGCATATGTAGCAGTTATCGAATATGAAAACTGCAATAGCTTGTTCCAACGAATCGCCCGAGTCTCGGAGGATCATGTAAACAAGGCCGTTGAGGCGGTCTGCGTTGGCATTACTAATGGGAGTTATTTATTATCCCTCCAGGAACGCGTGGTGTACATTATGTTGGACTGAATAGGCTATGCTAACGGTGAAGGTGACTCTTCTGTCATCGTGCGGAGATTTGAGGTAATAAATTGCCATAGGTGTCAACCATGACTACAGCGGTTATTATTTAACAGATATTCAGGTGCGAACACTTAAAACTGGCATTAGGGGTATTATGGTAGCGTGTGTTGCATGTTGCATATGTAGGTTATGCTTAGGATTTTAGAGTCGTTAATTCTGGATCGCATTAGTGACATTATTACACATGTGTGGTCCATTTGTGAATCTACACATGAAGCGTGATTCTCACACTAAGCCAGTAAGCATTTTAGGCTAATTAATAGGTATTTTTGTAAACTTCATTATAGTAATTTTAGAATATTATTTCCTGCACTAACAATCAATAACACACCGAAACGCAGAGGAGGGGGAAAAAGAAAGAAGGAAAGGATGAGTGCAATAAACTATGATATACTCACAATTCCTGCGATAAGTGGCAATGATTTTCTTGCCATAATCCTAAATTCAATATGTATACTTCGTATTGTTGCATTGAAATATTGTGCAATTATACACCGTGTTTACTGCTTTCACACGTATTCATTGCGGAGGTCCAGTGTTATTTTACTGATGTTGTGGTTTATTTGTATTTAAGATTTTGGAAATAATAAGACGTGACGTAGTAAACATCGAAAAGAAGCTCAAAGCCATTGAATACAAGGTAACAATGAATGAAGGATTCAAATAATTAGAGGTAAGACAGACTACAAATTTGTATTAAAATATTAATGGTAAATATTGAATTCCAGCACATCAATAACAAAAAGCTTATTATTTATAGATTGCCTTGCGTTTCGTCGAACAAAGCAATGAATCAATACAAAAAAGCTATAATTTTTATGAAACTGTGACGATATATAGCTGCTCGCAAGCGTTGCGGGAAGAAAGTTCAGAAAAAAATTACTGATTTTATGAAACAGCCTTTGTAAATGCCGTAATGTATATTTTAATGCTATACAGTAGTAGTTTTTGTTAAACACTAGTACATGTATTTGAAATACAGTTATTTTATTCTTTTAGGTACTTAAAATCGTTACCATCAATTATGCGAAGAAATTGAGTTATCCGAAACGACTCTGTTCCCTTTATTTCGGTCGCAGAAACGTTAATACATATTTGACAGGTATTATGGTATACAGGGTAATCCCGTTAGCTTTCACACCTCAGCTAACCTATGTATTTGGTTACGTTGAGAGCTTAGGCAAATACGTGTATTTACATTTCTATGTAGTACTGACAGGTAATTATTATGTACGTATTGTTTCTTTTTTTAAAGCTGTGTAAGCAAATATTCAACTTGAAGTGAATATTCTCTTCACTACCTTCCATGAAATTTAATATTTTAAATTATGCAAATATGCAATTTGTTAGACGTTAAGTAATGTTTCCAAATGAGGGCCAAAGACTATAACACTTTAATATAGCTTGATTTTTACTTTTTGTTTGTCTAATATTATAATATGAGTGATAAAAGTAGAATTTTATTATGAGAGCTTTTAGCATGTTTATAATGTAACGCTATTTATTTTTCCAGCCTTAAACTTGTAAAATAAATTACCTCTGATTTTTTTTCGGCTAATTCTGGCATTATATAAACCGGACAGTTACCTCCGTAGTATGGGAATAGTGTGTCTGCCTAGCATTCAAGAGGTTTAGAGTTAGAACCCCGGTTGTGGTGATGCATCTCGATAAACTTGCTTTCTTGGATATCCTTTATCCTCTAGAGACGATTTTCTAGTAAATATAGGCGCTATGGACTCCGAGCTGATTTTATCTTCCTTTTCACACCTCATCTACGCGGTTAAAGGACGTTAAACTAAACAGGAAAACAAAGTCAGCGCTTTCCATTTTATTTAATTCAGCACCAACACTAATATGCGTTTTATCAACAAACTAATTGGCACGGGTGGTCCAGCTCGTTAAAGCACGATTCATGAGCGGGAGTACCGTGGTTTTAACTTCCGTCGGGATCGTCTTCCCTGACAGCTGTTTTGCAGGTTTCCCTCAGTCCTATTAACTGGAGGTACCCTAATCTTAGACCTGGATTTCTCTTCTCAATTATAATTTCATTTCACGCATAACTAGTGTCACCGCCTGTGATGCAAAAGGTTAAACGAACCAACGTTTTGCCTCCCCCTCCAATAAAAGAATTTTAACAAATAAAACTAGAATAACTATCTTTTTCATACAAAAAATGCATTGAATGTCTTTATTTTAAATCATTCAGTCACAACTTATTTTATCTGATACAGCATTTGTTTTCAGTCAAATGCATAATTTTTCCATCATTCAACGGACAGAGCTCTATTCTGCGCTATTATAATCAAATAATTCTTACGTGTTTAAATATGCTCTACTATTGGTTCTCTACTATTAAATGGTGGTTTGCGTAAAGTCAGTGAAGTTATTTGGTGCCTGATGGCATTTTTTCATCAAAGTTAGAAACGGCATCGGGTACGTTTAGAGGCGTCTTTGACTACGCAGCTCCGTTAGACTCGTTTGCATGTATTCGTCTAGAATGTTCCCAGTCGTCTGTTATAAAAGCAGATATATGAAAAAAGTTAACATTGTATTGCTTATAAAACATTATTGAAATGAAGTGCACGGTAATCTTAAATAAGCTAATTATGTACTTCATTACCGTACTTTTATATGTTTATGTGTATCACATGGCTGACACCATTGGGAATATTACAGTATATAAAGAATTTCTCAGTATCCGTCAGCACCGTGTTCGTTGCTACGGACAATTATATTTTAGAATACATACTTACGTAGGTGTAGACACCTTCATGTCTTTTTATTCTCTTCAAATACGGAATAAGGCGAAGTCCACTTTTGGATCATTTTCAAATGCTATATTTTATTCTCAAAACCATGCACATGTTCATATCTAAATGCGATCAATGTACGATCTCTCGACGGCAGTGACGTCGCCCAGATTCCTGTATGAAATCTAAGTAAGAACCCTTATTAAATCACTTCACCTAAAGCTCGCTGTTCTGATTCAGCGGGGCATTACCTTTTCTTTAATGAACTTCCTCTTCTTGTTCTTTTTAAGATTACTCTCCTCTTTGGAGGAATAGCATCCCCAAGAACTTGCAAGCCAATACCTTGGGACAATAACCTGACGAGAAGCAAGTAAACTCTTAGATCATAGCATATCCAGGATGGGTAATCAGCCCAATGCCTGGTATGACGGTGAAGAAGAAGAAGAAAATTAAATGTAGTGATGAAAGGGATGATAAGAAACTTAGGATTCGCCTAACGGCCGCGGAAAACCGCGAAAAAAGCTTCGATCAGATTCGCCCCAGAGATTTGAACCCGGGACCACCCGAATGCTGACACACCCGTTGCTGCATGAACCATTCCGCTCGGTTTCTTTAATGAACAAGAAATGTAAACCCTTTGCAAAACCGCATTGATTTAAAAAAAACATACCGTTATTTTATTTCTTCCAGCAAAGCAATGTGTTCTTTAGTTTTTAATATCATAATCTACATTGATATCGCCCTGTAACACACGCGTTATATTTCTGGATAATCTGGGCTCTAGGGAAATAAATGCATCACTTTCCATACACAAAGTGTAAGTTCCCCATATGTATTTCCTTATATGTTTTAACCAAAATTAATACTTTCCAAAAGTATAATTACATAAAATTCGAAATATGTCTTTATATTTGCGTTATTTAAAAGTTACTTGTAAACCTCGAAAACAAGATCTTACATTGAAATGAGAAACAATCACTGAAACCTTAATGAAAGTTAAGTGAACTTTAAATGTAATCTTTACTGTTGTGAAATCTAAAAGTAAAAGTTAAGATATCTTTATTTCCAATTTTTATATTAGTGAAACAATTTATTCGTGATTAGGAAAATATCAGTTTCAGGCCTCGGGTGGAGAATACAGCGAATCCACAAATTTTTACCCTAGTTATAATAAACAACAAGTCTTCGTTTAAAACTTAAAATGGGAAACAACCTTATACTGCAATGAACAAACTAGAATAGTTCCAAAAACGTTTACCTTAATTATAATAAACAAGTCTTCGTTTAAAGCTTAAAATGGAGCACACGCTTAAACTCCAATGGACAAACAAGCGTTAGTCCAAAAATTGTTTTATTGTTGGACTATTGCCCTATACAAAAGTATGAGTTCTCTCTTCGTTATGCCGTTTTAGTTATCTCGAAATATATCCTAAAAGCATGCTAGTTATTAAAATACTGAATGTCGGCCGACAATTAGGCCTCTACTTATGTTTTACCTTTGTAGCTCATTTCTCTCAGGCTTAACTTTTCCTCTAATAGGGAACATTTTCTCAGTTGTTAATTGATATTTGGAACTGATATTTTTAGGATTTGATTTTACAAGTGTTTTACACTATGAAATAATGCTTTATGAAAATAATTATCATTTTGTAAAATTTATTTTAAAATACGCAATTTAAAATGCAGGGGAAAACTTGTCACAATAAAAACGTTACTTTCCAAAGAATATTAAACTTTTTAAAAACACCTATTTCAGCTATCGTACAGAAATTATTACATCTATATACTGTGAAAATATTTTTAGGTTGCTCTTATAGTTGCCGAGTGAATGTTCCCTATGCATAATGACACAATTTACCCTTATCGAAATAGGGCATTCTGTGCCCCTTTAAGAAGTACAAGGAGATCATAAATAATCAAGCTCAATGAGCAACATTTGCAACTCCGATAACACAGAAAACATGAAAAAAAATCGAGTAATGATTTTTGGTCATACTGTATTTGGTTTTTTCTAGGAACTATTTAGTGTTTTCTTGCAAAATTACGATTTATATTAAGTTACAAATTCTTTAATACGAAGCATTTCAATTTTATTACTAAAGCGTTCAATTAATTATTATAGAATGCATTGAATATCTTGTATTTAGTTATAAAATTTCTGTACTTTAGTAATCGAAAACCATTTAGTCCGTTTAAAAAGCTCAGTGGACATAACTCTCATTCAGTCATTAATCCTTTTTCCGAACTATGTTTAAAAATTTTGTATTTCAGTGAAATTCTTGAAATCATGTGTGTAGTTATAATAGGATGGATTGTCACTTCCAGATAGCAAAACGCACTATCTTCTAACGAAGATGCAGAAGAATAGCATTAAATGCTGTGGAAATAAGTATTAAACACAACATATTAAAAAAATACTCGACGAATGCTTTATGAAATAAGCTTAAATGCTTTGAGAGAAAATTTACGCTATGTCTCAAATTATAAACTACAGAAATACCAACTGTTTTTACTAATTTTATAACAATCGTCTTAAGAACAAATATCTAAATGTTATATTTTACCCCATTCTCTCAAAGGAAACGTGTGCTTAATATGCATGCGATATTGCGAAAATGCATAATTTTATTAAAATCAACGAACAAAAATGCAAATTGTTAAATATTTAGACTTAATGTTTGTTTATTATTGTTTATTAACGTTTGAGTATGATATACACCTTTGATTCTTTCTTCAGAAAAATGTTTACATAAAAATGTGTTAAATGCAGTAATTTTTAGGTTAATACAAATACTTCGTATAATAAATGATATAAAATTAACGCCACCACCTCCGTAGTATAGCGATAACGTGTCTGCATCGCATTCAAGAGCTCCCGAGATTGAATCTCGTCTAGGGTGAGGTACTCCTATAAGGTTTTCTCCGGGACTTTTCCTTATTCTGAAAATATAAAATTATTCTGAAAATATAACAAAAATTAACGTTTACTCAAATAGTAGAAACGTAACATGATTTCTAATTATCTTTTTCAATTTACAAGATTAGTAAATGAACAAGAGTTCTTATCCTTTGCAATTTACAAGATTAAAATTTCAGTTTAACCCGCATGTAAATCTACAATTAGAGCTACACTCTGTGGTGTTATTTTAAAAGTAATTCAAATATTGGGTGATTGAACGCTGTAGACAATCGAGGTATCTAATTTTTAGAAAAGTATTGTAACAAATGATACACCACTTACTGCTAAGCGCACCTTGTCACTTACGTGCTCAGCGTAGCGCAAACTTGCACTTGGGGCACCTTTGCCACATCCTCAGAGCAGGAAACGACTCATCAGTCGAATCCAATCACAACTAAGTTATTCAGTCACAACTCATAACAGAAATGCGCTCGGCACTGTCCACTTTTGATTGTCAAAACTCTTCGACTTCTCGACTGCACGCAACTTTGTATATTCTTCACTAACTGAGCCCCCTCACTGGGCAGAGCATCACTTTATTTAGGTCCCGCATACAGAGTGGAATGTTCTAGAAGGTGAAGCAACTGGAAACGCTGAAAGAATCTTCTGTAGCAGTAAGCAAAAGCGGCAAAGGTTCATCGCGCGCCTATTCTGGACGGTCAAGTCCCCACCCAGGTACCGGTCCGGGATGCGTTTACCAGCAGCCCCAGATAGCTTCGCGCGCACTGTCACAGTATTGCGATGTAAGTAGATTATTAAATCGTATTTTTTGGTAGAAAAGATTGCGGAAATTGATAATATTTTTAAATCAGAAAATCTTTGTGATTTCATTAATATTTGTTTTAGTTAATTGTAACAATTTTGTATTCACTTTACGTCTATACGCATAGTATTATCCATTGAAAACGTTTTTCCTTACAGAATACCCTGTCTTATAGCATTATTGCATTTTGATTAAAATTAACACGTACCTATATACATACCCTTTTATTAAGATAATCTATTACAAGTAGCTATTTATAAATCCTGTTTAATATTTTTTGTTGAACACGGTTATATTTGCACGTAATATATTACATTAATATGTTTTAAATTTAGAGGGCGTGCCAATATTGGGTATATTTCTCTGAAAATTTTATATTTTTTGACATTACAGTTCAAAATGTTATGAATATTCTAACATCTGGGCTTTCAGGTTATCCAAATGCTAAACATTAATTTGTATGTTAAAGTATTTTGCAATACCGACAAAAGTTTAAAAATAGTAATAGAAGCATGCGAAATTCCTTCTATGTATAGACAGGAGATATGCTTTTTTAGATTTATGTAATAACCTGTAATGTAGTAAAGCAGGGTTACACGTTACGGTCTAAGTGATCATAGACATTCACCGCGAAGTATCGTCCATTTCAAGTTTTCTTCTCCCGCTTCACCAAAGATATGGGAACTTCGTCAAAGAGTGACAGCTTCCTGACAGCTAGCACTTTCAATTCCCTCTATCTTCCTGTTCCAGAAAACAGAATGAACAAGCGTTTTGAAGCTGCTCTTGCTTTCTTACCGAACATGGCGGAGGAAGCAAAAAGTTAAATCTCATAGACGGCTTCGCCTTGAGTGTAGGCAACTTCTTCACCTTTAGCGGTTTTTTTTTTTTTTTTTTTTTTGTGGGGGCGGCCCCACACCCGCCGCCCCCGGTGACGATCATCCTCTGAGGCTACATCGTCTCCCCATGCACATGCCGTTAGTAAACTAATCATGCAGGATGCAGGGGGTGCTTTGTTAGTGTAGTTGCAAGGTGTTAGTCGGGTTCCGCGGAAGCACCCCGGTTAGTATCGGTGAATGAAATGCTGGCATGCAAGGATGCGAGCGCGTCAGTGATGATTCCAGGGGTCCACACATGACCGAAGCCCTGTGTGGATCGCTGGGAGTAAATGGAAGGTGGCGTGAATATGAGTTGTGAAAAGAAGGTCGGTGTCCGTGGTTAGGTTAATGTTAGTTGGTGGGGATCTAGGGGTTAATAACTATTCATGCTTCAACGTATGTACAGGGTGGGGGCAGGCGTCGTAAGGCTTACCGTTCGTGATGTGGGTGGTTGGTTCTCTGCTGATTCGCGTGGCCTTGCAGGGTGACTGGAGTTCCTGAAACTAAAGAGCAGTTAGTTCTTAAGGTATGTAGCCAGTGATGCGCGCCAGATGTACGCGTGCGTCAATGGCGTCAGTGCTGGGTGTGATAGTTCGGTCAAAAAGTGAAAGGGGGCGGTTGTGTTTGTCGTGGGTGTGGTCGTATGAGCCTAGTTCGTGTATGAGCGGATTGGTATTATACGGTATTTTGGCATACAGGTCGGCTGTTAGTTTCTTGATAAATTCTTCGATGGAATGGATCCTAAGTTCGGTGTGGAGCCTGTCGGCAGGGGCTGTTCGAGGAACCTTGGCGATCTTGCGTAGTGTTTTATTTTGTAGTGTCTGGAGGGATGTAATATGACTGGCCGCGGCATATCCCCACACGGGGGCTGCGTAGGTCAGGATTGGGCGGATAAGGGATTTGTATAGTGTAAGGCCGGTGTCCAATTGTAGGGAGTTGCTGTGATTTAGTAGTGGGTACAGTTTCCAAAGAATTGCAATTGCCTTGTTGCGCGCTAGGCGAATGTTGTCCTTCCACGTAAGTCCTTGGTCGAGGGTAAGTCCCAGGTAGGTAACTGTGGGAGTCCACGGAATGTTCTCGCCAAACATTGTGAGCGGTGCAAGTTGGTGTCCGGGGTAGCGGTGAGTAATGCGGCGAGTGAAAATTATCGCTTGTGTCTTTGAGGGATTGACTTTGATGCGCCAGTTTATGAGCCAGGTTGTAAGTGTATCTAGTGCATTTTGCAGGTAGCGGCGGATGAACTGCGGTTTTGTAGAGTGAGTCAGGAAGGCAGTGTCGTCTGCATAGAGGAGTTTCATAGTGAACGGTGAGCTGGGTATGTCGTTCATATAGATGTTAAACAGGGCCGGTCCGAGCAAACTACCCTGGGGGACCCCTGCTAGGATGGGGCGCGGAGTGGAGTGAGCGTAGTTTACTACGGAGCAGAAATGGCGGCCTGTGAGATAGTTTGCAATGAGTTTAATAAGCGTATCAGAGAAGTTGTGATCAGCTAGCTTGCGCAGGAGACCTGGGTGCCACACTCGGTCGAATGCGCGTTCGATATCAAGGAACACAGCTCCGGTAGAGCGGTTGGTGTTGAAACCCCGCGTGATGAATTCAGTTGCGCGTAGGAGCTGGAGAGTGGTGGAGTGGTTTTTGCGGAAGCCGAACTGCTCGTGTATGAGAATATTATGTCTGAAAATGTGTCGGTTGAGTCGTTTGAGGATGATTTTCTCTAGCAACTTGCTGAGTGAGTTTAATAAGCTGATTGGTCGATAGCTGTGAGGGTTTGCGTGATTCTTGTTCTTCTTTGGGAAGTGCCGCACTAGGGCAGTCTTCCAGGTGTTGGGAAAGATACCGTGCAGTAGAACGTAATTAAAAATCTGTTCCAAAGCTTTTAGGGCGTCAGGTGGCAAATGTTTGAGCACGATGTTCGGGATTTTGTCGGGGCCCGGTGCCTTGCGGTTGGGCAGATGTTGGATGAGCCAATTGATTTCGTGTGTGCTGGTCTTTCGTATCCGGTCATGAGTTATGCGGTCGCCGAAGTGGCGAGTGAGGTTTTCGGTTTCAAGGGAGAAAGCAATTGAGGAGGGCACTTCGTTGGGCCTAAGCGTGCTGCAAAGCGCATCGGCAAGTGCTTCTGCTTTTTCAGTGTCAGTGGAGGCGGTGTGCTGATTATGTTGCAGCGGAGGAATAATATGGGCTTCTTTAGTTAAGCATTTAGCTATTCGCCAGAGGGAGGCATGTTCGGGGTTGAGATTCTGGAGTGTTTGGTTCCATTGCTGGTTGAGTACTGCGGATGTGGCCTGCTGGAGGTGCTGGTGGTGCCTGCGGTAGCTGTCAAGATCTGCGGGGTGACGGGACCTCTGCCACCGGCGCCGCGCTCGGTTCCGTGATTGGCTGAGAACCTTGATGTCCCTGGGCAAGGGTTGGTGGGTGGGACGTGGTTGCGTTACGGGTACTGAGGCTGCGATAGCTTGTTTAATGGTGGTTTCAAGGTGTGTAGTGGCCTCTTCGAGGTCGTTGTGAGTAACAAGCTGGTTTATGTTGAGGTTAGAGGTGAGAGACTCCTGGAACCGCGTCCAGTCGGCCTTGTTATAATTACGGCGGAGAGGGAACTGTGTACTGGCCAAAGAGCCTTCGAGATTGATTAGGAGGGGCAAATGGTCAGAGCTGAGGTCATTAATGACTGTGAGGCGGGCCCGGTGTGTTAGATTGCGGATCAATGCTATGTCGAGTATGCTGGGACTCGCGTTAGGTCGCGATGGAATGTATGTGGGTTCGTCGGGGGCACAGATGATATAATCGGAGTGGTTCTCGTGGGCAAGTAGCTTAATCCCGGCGGTATTACTAGAATTGCAGTTCCAGATAACATGTTTAGCGTTGAGGTCGCCGGCTAGGAGCACCTGTTGGTCGAGATGTAAAAGGATTTCTATGTCCGCGGGGTCTAAGTCGTTGGGGCGGTTGTAGGCTGAGATGATCGTGGCGTTAAGCTGGTCGATTGAGACTCGAATGGCGGTGGCTTCAAGGCGGGCAAGAGGCGGAATGGCTACCTGATGGTGGGCGATGCACGGCTTGACGGCAATGGCTGTGCCGCCTCCGCGGCCGTCGCGGTCTGTGCGATAAACGACATACCCAGGAAGCTGGAACCTTATCTGTGGGCGTAGGTGAGTTTCGGTGATCAGTGCAATATCAATTTGGTGGCGTATAAGAAAGTCAGAGAGTTCAGCCTTGCGGCGCCGTGCCCCGTTCGCATTCCATGTCATTACCTTAATCATGCGGTTGTCCATTGTGAGCGGCTGGAGAGGTGTGTCCGTGTTCGGTGCATTGGTCGTCGTCTTTACTGGTATTGGATCGCCCCAGGCACTGTAAATAGCGCAAAGAACTGAGCATACTGGCTCAGAATCTGGGGCGCATCCAATGGCTTAAGTAGGAGCCAGTTCAAAACTTCAGTTGCCATGTCTCGAACTACGTCCCACGGCATGCTTTTCACCACCATGTTGCTGTGCAGTGCCTTCGTATATGGAAGCTGTGGCAAAGGCACTTGCACAACAGTCGGCAGGAGGTTGAATGCCGCGGGCGTCTCTGGTCGGCTCCCAGGGTCTGGTGTACCCTCAGTGTGAGCCCGAGGAGGGGCGAATGCATCACTCTGGGGTACCGTGTTTTGGGTGATAGCAGATGCTGCCTGCAATCCGGGCGCCTGTGGCCTAGGTTGTGCAGCAGGAGTTGATGCGGAAGGTGGGGCCCGGAATGGCGCTGCCCTTAAGTTTCCGGGAGCCCTATGCTGTAGTGGAGAGCTGTCTGCTCTGCGATGCCCTTGTGTTTGTGCTCGGTGGTCGGCGTTGATGCGCAAAGCATCTAGCTGACGCCGGTACTCCGGGCACGCTCTCCAGCGGGCGCCATGTCCACGCTGGCGGCACAGCACGCATCGTCTGTCCTGAAGTGGGGTTTGGCAAGGTGCTGACGCGTGCGGTCCTGCACACTTGGAGCAGGTTTCAGTGCGGTCACGGCACTCGTGAGCCTTATGTCCCAGTCGCTGGCACTTGTTGCACTGCACAGGAAAGCAAGGTGGGCGAAACTCCTCCACCTTGACCCGGCAGTGCAGCAGTTCTTCAGTGGCCAGCAAGCGGGCTCTGTCGTTCTCTGTCTTGACCTCCACTTTGTATATTGGGAGAGGGGTCCGTTGGCGGTCAAAACGTCGAAGCTGCTGGACCACTTCGGCATGGATATCCCTAGCACGGAGTTGGTCCAGCAGCGCCTCTTCGGCTCCATTCATGTATACGTGTTTTATCACCAGTCGGTGAGTCCGGCTGGTGCTAGAGGCCGTGATGCTGAAATTGGCACCTCGCGCCTCTAGGAATCTAACCAGGTGGTTGTAGTCCCTGGGCGTCCTGGTCCTCACTACATAGTCCAGCGACACAGCCGCTCGCGCCACATTGTAACCATTGTTAGGGTGCGCATTGTCGAAATCGACGAGAATGCGATGGAGGTCACCTTCGTGACTCCGCGCAATGTAGACGGGCGGCTGCAGGGTAGAGGTCACCGCATCGGCATAGCTACTGGGCGCTGTCCGGTTTTCTACAACTGGCGCAGGGCCAGTTGACGTGGAAGCGCCAGCATTTGCGGTCGCTAATGCCACTGCATTGTCGGCAGCAGCCGGCAGAGCAGCATTTGCGTTGTTCGGGACAGTTGTGAGATCAATGACGGGAGGAGGGGCGGGGTTGTGGGAAGAGGTGGATGCGATGGGTTGCGGGATGGGTTCTAGGGTAGTGGAAGGAGACGGAGCCGACGACGAGAGTCGACGGGGGTCCGCGGGGCGAGGGATGCGGGTAGGGGTTGAGCGGGGAATGGGATGTTGGTTGAGGGGAAGACCAGAGTCCGTGGAGGAGAAGGAGGCATTAGGTGTAGAGGTGGGTGAAGAAGGAGGCGGGGTATCAAGGGAGTCGGAAGGTGTGCGCGAGCGCGGCGGGCCAGGCGCGGCCTTGCTCCGGGTCGCGGGTGCCATCTGCGCAAAGAGAAAGACCAAGAGGAAGAAGTGCTCAAGGATGGCTCTGTCGTCACTGTTCTCAGAGCGGGCCTCCTTGAGCGGAAGCCTATAGTGGGAGAAGGATAGCTAAGATGAAAGAAAGTGGAAGTAAAAGAGGTAGACAGCGGTTGCTAAAAAGCGTGAGGAACAGCGGGCCGGACACCACTGGGGTGCGCCGTTACTCGTCGCTAGTACGAGGGCTGTGGCCTTGTTCCTCGACCGGCAGTGCTACAGCTGCGCCTAGAGGAGGCTGCGCGTGAGCGATAGCGGCGCTCGAAGGTCTCGCCGGCTGGTCAGGCAGAGCGGTCGGATACCGGTCTGCCGCTGGCGCTTCGTCGTTGGTCCGCAGTGAACAGGCTGGCTTCTCTGCAACAGGCCAAAGGAGGCTGGAAGAGATCTTCTCGCCTGTTCACCCTCCAGAGTCCGGAGCGTGAATGTGCCCTTTAGCGGTTTGCAGTGCAACTCCTTTTAGCTGGAACGGAGTAGATGCAAACACATTTTTTCTTTGATTTTGATTCTCTATAAAGGAGGGAGAATATTGTTGCATTTAAACCTTAAAAGATAAAAAGTAGTAACGACACTGATCTGCAATAGAATTGCAACCCTAATGGGGGTCAATATTAACGAGAATACAAGAATAGCTGTGTTAAATTATTTATTAACCAGCTTTTCATTTATTTCATCAATTTGTTTCTATTACTACTATTTAGTTAATACTTAAAATACGTAACAGAAGAATAATGTCAGTATAGACTTACTTGAAATTAAAATCCCCTCCATTTTCACTTTTTAACTTCTCTAAAACTATTGTAGTAGGTAGTGGAGGTGTTGTATTCCAATCAAAAGCTGGACATCGAAATTTCACTGGAAATATATTTTCTGTTGTTTAAAAAAGAGCTTTTTAGAGAGAAGGTCCATGTGTGTGTCTTTGAACACCACAAATAAAAAACTCGTCTAAATACCAAACTGTATTTTTAAATTCAGCAACTTCCAATGATGGAATACGAAGGCTTCAAAGGAAAGACCCCAACTCCCTTTATATAGAAAATTTGTCTCATTCCTTATTTTGCTTAAAAATGGTTCAGACAATTTTGGTTGAAATACTATATGTATAATATATTTACATGGTTATAAAATGTTCTTTAATATTCACGAATACCTTGTGAAGAACTCTTCATTCAAAATTAATTTTATGTTACCTTATATAGCTGGTAAATCATAATGGATAGGCAAAAGCTGAAACTTAGCATACAATACATGCAGATCTCTGTTTACTACACAATTTATTTTCAAATATTTCTTTTAGTATCTGCGTTTCCGAGATATACGTTGCTATTGAATTATATGTTTCAAAGATTTTTATTTTCTTTTTAAGTACTGTCACCATTCAGATCTTTCTAGTGGTATCGTGCAAAACGGATAAAATTTAAACCCAGCATATATGGACCATCTGTTTAAAAGATTTGTGTATCGCTTCGGGCTCCTGTAATCCAATTGTATCTACAATCATGTGTAATGAAGTAATTTTTTCGAACGGTTATGTGGATTAAAATGAAAACATATATACCAGGTGGCCCAAACAAACCGTCCCTAGTTGAAGTTAGCTTATACCTTATAACGCCGATGCCAAAATGTTTGCCTAAGCAGAACTGCAAAGGGGACTCCATACTGCAGAGATAAGGTCGCTAAATGAAAGCCCATTGCTGAAAAACGAACACTTTAATTTTTATTACTGGTTCCAGAGCTAATTCGCTAGAGAAACTGCCTGCTATATGAGTGTTCCGGGTTCGATTCCCGGGTGCTCTCCAAAAGCTGTCTTTAACCAAAAACATTTCACGGTATTCCCAGAGTCTGACGTTTTAATGTGAGAGTACCTTTGTGCGAGTGTGGGGGAGGTGTATTATCGGTTATTTAATAAGAAATTCGCTCATTAACAAGAATTGAGAGTTGCAGCTTCACGCAAACCTAAGCGCACATGTTAAGTAATTTAGTTCCATGACAGTTAATCTAGTCAGTACAACTATTTGGCACCATTTGGTACCGCAAAGGTAATAAGATTAAACAAATCTTATTTATATTATATTTATGTATCCTTAAAGTGTGTTAGAATTAAAGAATTTTCTATTAGTACATTATTCATAATAAGCATATGCAAAAACATGTGCGCCTCTGAGGCCTACGTTCTACCCGGAATGATCCATCATTTCTTAGTATTATTTCTGTAGGCCGATAAATAAATAAACAATCATGGGCAGAAGACAGATTCTGCGTCTGCAAACGCTCAAAACAGAGCCTTCGAGCCTCAGCACGATTTTGGTGCACAGATTGTAACCATATCTGTGTGTTCGTTATTAATGTACATTGCCTTTTTGTCTGACTGACCTGGCTTGAACCTCATGCAGGAAACCACGCGACACTTACCAGGACAAAATTACCACCTAAATTTCTGGATACATCAGTACTACCTCAGTGACTGTACACTACTTTGTACCTGCATTGCCCTTTGAACAGCTGTGATGCGGCAATTTCTTTTGCACCTATGTGTGAGTGAAACAAAACTGCAAAGGTCACTTTGTTTGGGCCAACTGTTGCAAAAAAAAATTTTACACAATTAATTTGTAGAATATATCTAAATAAACGATTGTGACTAAAGTATATCATGTGAAGTCATATCAGATTTTTACTGTTAAAAACTGAGAATAATAGATGTATATATACTATTTATTGGCCATCCACTTGATGTGAGCTCAGTGTGGCTAATATTCCGAAAGACCGAGCTCCGGTATGTTGTCTAGACAAGCCTTTTCCCTGCTTGTAAATAACTTTGAAGTTCAACGATTCCATACTTATTTGACATTACTTTCATTACATTCTTTCCCTTCCTGATATGCCCTGTCCATACCTACACCCTTACTAAATAAGGCCGCTGGTTTTAAATTATTTTGAAATGGTGTACTCGTATGCCTGTCAATCTCCATCGTCTTACGACATGATGATGCTAAAAACAGAATCGAAGAATGAAAGCGTATTACTCAACAACCTCTAAGAAGAATGCATCAATGAATTCTAAAATAGACTGTATGAAATCAATAAGGATTATATTTAACATACATTAAGCTATTTAATTAACTAAATACGTTCAGTTACATAAAATAACGTGTTATCTTCTTTCCATTAATGGACCTATCCTGTGTTCCAGAGTGACAAGCAGGATAGAAAAGAAACGATTATATATAAGATATCTGAAGCACACTTTGTACTGACCGTGTAATTTTACACAATAATTGTTAAGCACAAAGGTAATAGTAATGTCAGTAGAAATACGTTTAAAAATTAATTCTACACAAATATTTTGTGGTGCATGCTTTATGTTCTAAGCGTGTTTGAATACTACTTGTGAGTTATAGCTCAGCCCTATCTCTTCTTAGTTACTGAATTCCCAGATTTACATGCATTTCATAATTGTGTTTACAATAGCGAATAGAAAATCTTATTTCCAAACGTTTCATAATAAAGCAACACTCGAAAGTAAATAAGCGTTTCAGGTTTTTTCTGATCTCTCTCTCTGTCTCTGTGTGAATTTCATATAATGGATTTCAAAAAGAAGGCTCATGAGGTAGTGACCGAAATCAACCCAGAGGCTCAAAATATGTTAAGAGATTACATTTTCCTGGATCTAGCTACACAAAAACACAAAGGGATTTGAGTCCATCGATGCTAGTGTACTCGGAGAAAATAAAGCAAAAGGTTTGTGCTTATCGCCAGACAAGAAGCATTTAATCCCTTGCCATTCTCCCTCCCCTCTGTTCTTAGGGAAGCTCAGAGGGAATTTGTCTCATGGAATCGAGGTTTGCTTTGTTCGTAGCAGAGAGGTTTCATATAAACCTTGAAAGCCTAGTCACGAATTATCTCTCAGGGCTAATTGTTTTATCCCGTACTCTTAGGGGTGGAAGATGCTTTCAGGAAGTTCCATGCCATTTTCAAACATGGCCAGAAAATATATCATTAAGGGTAAATAGCTGCTTTCTAAAAAAAGTTCTGTTTTAGGCTTTCTAGACCCTTCGACGGTTTACGACTTTGCTCTTAATGTTACGGAAGTGGATGGCTATTATTTGTATAGATAATTACCATTTTTTACTTTCTCTACTAGGTACATAGTAGCAGAGAAGGTATTGTGTTCCATCCAAAAATTCGATTGCTATTTCACCGGAAATACACGTTTCGTGTACCCTGAATAAATAAAAAAAAACATTTTTAGTAAAAGGTCGCGTACGCGCGGGTGCCTGTGAACAGCTAATATGGAATCGAAAGGTAAATAAACCCCAAACTTGGTATTTGTGTTTAGTACCTACCAAACATGCGAGTCAAGGATTTCCTCAACTCAAACTATACTCTCAATGGAATATTTTTCGAAAATTATATTTTTAAAAAAAATAGCTCTGCGATTTTGAATTAGAATATCATATATTAAAGATACTTGCATTACAAATAATATGTATGTTTTGAATTTTCTGGGAATGTGAAGTCTGAAGAAATTTTGTATAATCTTGTATAATTGGTGAACGTTAAGCGATAGACGAAAATGTAAATCTCTTCCAAAAAAACAATTTATTTCAAATAAGGTTTTTTGTGGCATTAGCCATTTCAGAGATATTCGTTATTAGTAGTTCAAATTGTTCAATATTTTGTCAGTTTTAAAGTCCTTCCGATATTCGATATTCAGTTGTTTCTCGCAATTGCAAGCAAAGAGCGTAGAATTTTAAGGCCGGTACATAGTGTCCAGTTATTGAAATCTGAATATCGATATTCCCTTTATATTTATAACGAAATGTGTAATGCAGCTATTTATAGAACGTTTTATCTCGATTAAAATGAAGAAGATAGGAAAATGTTATTCCATAAGAATGCTTTGTATACCCACTAATGTGCGCTAGAGGTTAGAGAACGTCATGTGAATGCAATACATCATATTTTTCTCTAAACGTCATATAGTTCCGGCTAGTTGGGATAGTAACTTTCCCACAAACTAGGTGTAGCTAACAGAAATCTGATTAGTTTCGGTTCAACAACTTCAGTTCTTTGGAATCTGGCAAGTCAGGGACACTGATTTTGCAGGCCCATTTATGATTTTCTACGTTTGTTGCTTTGTAGGAAGTAAACTTCTAATCATCGCACAAAAACTGATGCCTTACCCAGAACCTATTGTTTTATTTCATAAAATTAACCGCACTGTTTTTCATAGCTGGCAATATAAAATCCAATGCCATTTTAAAAGGTTTATTTAAGGTCGTTTTGACTACATGGTCTTATCACGACCTGTTATCATAAAAGTATACATTCTGATATACATATATAATGAATAACTATGTGCATTAGTATAATTGCATAAACATGGAATTAAGTAAACATTTACAGTAAATCAGAGAGTTTTATATCCAATAGAAACTGTAGCGTCTTCTTGAGCATATAGGGTCTGTTAACTGCATTGGGAAGATTGGAAATACCGGTTTGTTATCTGCATCTGTTGTACTATAGACAATCTACAGAGAGGGCCAAACATCTACGAACTGGCTGCGCGGTGTTTTCCCTGTCCGCATCCTCGGGGCTCGTTGCCGTCTGCCGCTATCATAGAAAGGCGCGGATGACACCATACAGCATTTTTAAAACTACTTTTAAGGGCTTGACTTACCAACTTTATGAAAGAAGATGCTGAAACTGGCCACCGTCGTTTTCCATACATTTTTGGCACCTCTTTAGGAAACTATCCATCACTCACTGTAGTTCACGTTGAGATATGTTGGCAGTTTCCTGGCAATTTGTTTTAATTCTTCCAGGGTATGTGGGTTTGTCTTGCACATTTTTTTTAAGTTACTCCAGAGATAGAAATCCCAGGGGGTTAGGTCGGGGGACTGAGAGGGCCACAAATTTGTACTAATAATTCTGTCCTCAAACGCACTTTCAATTGTTCTCATCGAAATATTGGCCGTATAAGCTATCCCAGCGTCTGTCACGCTCTCTGGCATCCCCTTTCATAAAGCATTTAAAAGTAGTTTTTTAAATGCTTTATGGTTTCATCCGCGCCTTTCTATGATAGCGGCAGACTGCGAGCGCCGAGGACACCGGCAGCAAAAACACCACGCATCCGCTTCGTAGTTTTTTGGCTCTCCTGTATAAGAATATGTAGAATGGTTTGAGGAATGTTGCAACTGGTCCCACGCGGCATTTCTCTCCCTATCTCCTAGTCAAGAGGTAGCGAGAGGAAGGCGGGAAAGCGAGCGTTACTGTAAGGTCAGTAGTAGCCAGACAGTCGTGTGTGTCTTCAGGGCGAGTGGATGTGTATGTGCACATATGTAGAGTGCGTGGATCGTGTGTGTGGAACATCTCCCTCCAAAGTTTGTGCTATAATCTTCTGTGTATGATGTAGTGGTACCAAGGCAAATTTATAATAAACTTCAGGTAATGTTTTAAATGTGAAATTGAGTGTATTTTGTTATGAATATCCCACGTCTGTTTTAAATGTGTGCAGCTAAGCTCCTGGTTCTCTCGTTGTAGCTATAGCTACCCTCCCCAAAGTTTATGCCTGGGTAACTAATTTAATATTTAGCTGCAAAACCTTTTGTCCTCTCCCCAGTATATAACAATATCACAAATATAACGAATTTAGACTCTGAATATATTTTAATAGGCATTTGGCTTATATATCCTGGATATGCTATGATCCAGAGTTCGCTTGCTCCTCGAAAGGCTACTTGTTCTTGGGAGTGTCAGTCCTACAAAGAGAGGGTAATCCGTTAAGGAAAAAGAATATATTCTAAAAAATATTTAAGTTCACCTAATTAAGAAAACTTCCCGGTAGAATACGCGGCAAGAAATATTTCAGTTAAAATAATATTTTAGATATTAGTATGAAATTTAAAGTACTCTTCATGTGACTGAATTTGTATAAGTTTGTTTAACTGAAGAAAAGTGCATTCTGTTACAGTCCATGTAAGTTTTAGTATTGTTTGGATAGTTCATCATCATTGTTATGAAGTAGATAATTTTTACGTTATTAGCCCCACGTTGGGTGCTAATTTATAGATTGAATATCTTTAAATTATTAGCACCACGTTTAAGTGCCAATTTCAAGGAGGAGTTAAATGCCCCACGCTGGGCGCCAATTTGAGAGAAGTTTTTATTCCCACGTATGGAAAGCCAAAACTTGAAGTAGTTGCAACCACGTACGATACAAATTTTCCGGTGGCCTTCGCCCAATTTTTCAGGAATCAACTTTGTATTTTAATGTTTCTTTAAATAGTATATATATTTATATTTGCCTCGGCTGCGTCAGTATTAATTTGTAGAAACATGTATCTCTTATCAGGGGGTGATGCGACTAAAGAACGTAGGCTTACACAAATTATAATTTTCACTTCACTCCTTTTATTAATCCTTCACACGATTAAATAACACTTCACTTATATAGAGAGCTGTGAGATTATTTATTAATTGCAATTTTAAACACGTAAACTTGATAATATTCTCGCCGTAATGAATTTTATGTCTCACACTGAATACTTACCGAACGAACGAACTGCTTAGGTACGTTGCCTTCTAGCAACTGGCGTTTACCGCTTAAATTTATAAATTTTTCTATTGCACGTCTCTGGCTAATTTTACTCCAATAGAATACTTTTATTTAACATTCAGCTTTTCTGGTTGTTGATTGGCTATTTATAAACTGTTTTAAATTATTACATTATTGTTCCAAGAATTACTGGTAGCATTATTAAACTTTCCAATTAATTATTGCCTCAAGGTTACCTGAATGTTACCTGATTGTTAGCAACTTTCGGCCTCCATTCTCACAGCTACAAGATTATTAAATTACTTAATACATTCACATAACATTATTATACATTTTTACAATAATATAAACATAATACAATGACTGTTACATAATTTTATATATTATATTATACATATATTGCTTTAAGGCGGGCTGTTATTAGATTTTTATATTGTATAATTAGACTGAAATTATTTAAGTGTTTAAAAATACTGCCTCAGTTAATATGTGTGAGAAGAAACTCACCTCATCCGTTTCAAGAAAATGGCATCAGTGAATGTTACCGATGCCCATTGTTGCAGTTTTGTAACATAATTTTTTAACAAATTGCATTAAGTTAAGTGACAGTTTCTTTTAGTGATGATAATAATAATAACTATGTTTAGAGTGTCGTTCATAAAAGCTAAGATTCGACATTTATGATCAACATAATACTTGAACACAACACAATAGAAAACATAATATAAAATTCTGCTGCTAGTTGTGCTCAAAATATTTCTTCAGAATTGCATACATTGAAAATACAAAAGGGAACTCTGTCGTACTGTTGTTATCAGAACAGAGAGCCTGATGTCAACCAGGCAACAATGAAACCAGCAATTACAGAATTTTATGGCACTAGAGGAGAAGTGGATGTATTTAAGTGGTTTATTCATATAGTGTTAAGAGAGACATCGTCGGTGGGGTTTAGATATGTTTTTGGTATCTTAGAAGATCCTGTAATAAATGTGTTCATATTTAGATGCGAAAGAGCAGCAGAAGGCAAATTACAAAGTTACCTGAAAAACCTGTAATTCCAGCTTGCTTCTTCACACCTGCAGTGGGGGGAAACGCGTTTTCCTCCATGGTCGCGCGCTGAGGCCCACTGTCACCTTGGATTAACGTCGATGCCGAAAAATGAGACCCCTGCTTCGTCCTTAGATCCGCTTTTTAGAACTACAGACGCAGTTCGGGGACTGTCATTTTATATATACCGATGGGTCTAAGACTGATGTTGGAGTAGGATGTGCCTTTGTTTTTGGTGCACAGAGTTTTACTTTTCGTTTACCTGGACAATGTTCGAATTATACCGCCGAACTTTTTAGTATATATCAATGTGTTTTATACATTCAGCGGCACGTCTTACGGCGCTGTGTTGTTTGTACAGACTCTCTGAGTGCCCTTCAGAGTATTCGCTGTATAGTTACCACCCGCTCGTACAGCGCATCCATGACCTGCTCCACTCGCTTGGTGCTTCTGGCATCAGCGTCTCATTCGTGTGGATTCCAGGTCATGTGGGCATCTATGGCAACGAGTCTGCCGACGCCGCTGCGAAATCGGCCATTTTATCCCCCAGATGTTTTACCTGTGTTGTTCCTTCCTCAGATTTTTATGTTATTCTACGTTACCGTATCCTCTCGCGCTGGCGCAATGAGTGGGCGGCTCTTAGGGGGAACAAGTTGCGGCAGGTTAAACCTCTTCCGTTAGTCTGGGGTACCTCTTCTCGTTCTTCTCGTCGGGAAGAGGTACTTTTAGCTCGTTTACGAATCGGACATTGTCTTTTTAGCCATAGATACCTGTTCAGTGGTGACCCCGCACCACTCTGTGAGCAGTGTAATGCGCCCTTAACGGTGCGTCACATTTTAGCAGAGTGTAAGTTTTAGCTCCGTTGCGCGTTCGTGTTGGTCTGCCTGTTGGCCTAGCCAACGTTTTGGCAGACGACGCACGTGCTGTAGAATGTCTTTTACGTTTTATCAGTGACATTGGCTTTAGCCGACGTATTTGATGCGCTGAGCGTCTTTTGAGTGTGTGATTTTATATTGTCTTTTTAATGGGGCATCTCCTCCCCAATGGACATCTGGCGCTCGTGTCCCTCGCTTTCTACAGTTCTTGACACGTTGTTTTACTGTTTTATTGACCATGCTTTTAGTGTGTTCGTTTTTGGAATTTGGTGTTTTGTTTTTTACCTTTGAACATCGCGGGTTTGTGTCCCTTTTTAATTATGCGGTTTTTTATCGGAGTTTTATTTTTGGACTGTACCTTTTATACTTTGTAAGGGCGCTGATGACCTCAGCTGTTTAGCGCCCTTAAACCGCATCTCATCATCACACCTGCAGTGACATTTACATAAGAATTTTCCTCGGGAGCTCACTGAAAATACTTCATTATTTCTGTGAGTGAAACCAAACAAGGACCTAATTTTTATGAATAAATGCCTATAAACTTGCAGAAAGAAGTCCTAGAAATAGAGACAGGAAATAAAAATTGTATATTACTGACGAAACAGACCAGCATGTAAGTATGAGGCAGAATTTCTAACATTTAAATGATTTCAGTCTAATTATATAATGTAAAAAATAACAGTCCGACTTAAAGAAATATGCGTATATAACAATATATAAAAAGTGTATATTACAGTCATTGTATATGTATGTTACTATTGTGTACATGTATAATAACGTTATGTGAATGTATTAAGTAATTTAATAATGTAGAAGCTGTGAGAATAGAGGCCGAAAGTTGCTAACAATGAGGTAACCTTGTGGCAATAATGAATTAGAAAGTTTATTAATGCTACTAGTAATTCTTGGGAACAATAATATAATATTTTTAAAACAATTATAACTAATATGATTTTCCGGGCTGTTATGCCGTGGTCTGCTGAAGAAAGATTTCCCAGACGTTTCGTCCACAACTGCGGTGGACATCTTCAGTGGCGCGGACGAAGTCTTCTCGGTGAAAGTATCGCAGCGTCTGATGCGTTGGCCGTTAGTGCCGCTCTCTTTATAGTGTGGGCGCTCTCTGCTGATTGGCCCGCTGGTATGAGGGGGCTGGCGCCGGCTGTGTTGTTGCTCTCTTCTGATTGGCTCGCAGTGTTTTTCGGTTTTGTATGACCTTTCTTGTTTTTGATGACTAGATGCCAGTTACTGTTGAGTTTCAATGCTTCTTCTTTCCTATTGAAATTATTGGGATGTTTATAAATCTCTATTGCTTCGCCACTTCGTCCGCGCCACTGAAGATGTCCACCGCAGTTGTGGACGAAACGTCTGGGAAATCTTTCTTCAGCAGACCACGGCATAACAGCCCGGAAAATCATATTAGTTATAATTGTGACACCGGCCGTGAAAACGTACGTTCTTACATTTTTAAAACAGTTTATAAATAGCCAATCAACAATTAGAAAGACTAAAAGTTAAATAAAAGTATTCTATTGGAGTAGTATTAGCCAATCAGAGACTTGAAATAGATGAAATTTGCAAATTCAGGCGGTAGAAGTGAGTTGCTAGTAGACAGCGTATACAGTGTGAGACGAAAATTCATTACGGCGAGAACAATATAAAGTTTGTGTGTTAAAAATGCCAGTAATTAATAAATAACTTCACAGCTCTCTGTATCAGTGAAGTTTTATTTAATCGTGTGAAGGATTAATAAAAGGAGTGAAGTAAAAATTATAATTTGTGTAAGCCTACATTCTTTAGCCGCATCACCCACATGTTTCTACAAATTAATACTGACGCAGCCGAGGAAAACCTAAATATATATAATATTTAAAGAAAACATTAAAATACAAAGCTGATTCCTAAAATTGGGGCGAAGACCACCGAAAAGTAAACTTAGGGCGAAGGCCACCGGAAAGTGAACATTGGGGCGAAGGCCACCGGAAACTTTGTACAATACGTAGTTTCAACTACATCAAGTTTGGCTCTCCAACAACAGAACTGCAATACAACTCCTTCAAATTGGCTTTCCAACAGTGAGGCATACAATATTTTTCTCAAGTACCACAGAAGAAATTAGCATCATATGTTTCAAAGGACAATAGTATGTGCTTGGACAGTTTGTAAAAGACATTGAATATGGCTAATGTGTTGATGTAAGGTTAATTCATTACAATGGTTAAAGGAAACATATTATATGCTTGTAAAATCAAATATGAAAACTTAGCGTAACATATAACTGGTATTACCATCCAATTCTGTATATTACGTTTTAATAGACAATGGTTGAATATGGTCTGCATTTCTTCTGGTATCATACAAGAGGTTTTAAGTCGTGCACAATGTAACCAATACAGAATCATCTAGACTGCATCTTGAGCACTAAGGCTGACATAATGTGATTAGGGAACACGAAGGAAATAAGGTGTGAGATCTAACGAAGTATCGTGAATACTAAAATATGGTGGCGAGGCTTGGTGTTAGAGCTGTAGTAAAGATTCTATAGACGTCTGACATGTAATCCCTGGAACAAAAGGCAGCATGGCTCATTTCATCCTCGAGTACTTCTCCGGCACACAATGGACTCAATTGATTCTAAAAGAAGCCAAGTTCTCTTCGAACCTCTTGCTATTGGAATCATTGAACAATGCAAAACGCCATCTTATCTTGTCCTTTACAACACACTTCTCTTGTTTCTTCATCCTTCCCAGCCTTCTTTTCCACAAGGCCCAGCGATTATTCTGAAACCCATTAATTACCTTCTGGAGTTAGCAAACACGTTGGTTGATGTTGAAAATTTATTACGTCACGACAACCCCACCCATTTTCTTCGTATCACTTGGAATGCCACAGAATTAATTATTGGTCTATTGCGCTGTTGGTTACATAGCACACATTTTGTTTCAGTAAAGCTGCATTTCCAGAATAATTAATTAAACTGCGCCCCGTGGAAGACACTTCGCTGCTTAGTCATTAGTCACTTTGTTTTTGTAACCTTGCAATAGCAATTTAATTTTGATCTGTTTTATTTTCTGGGTTGGCAAGCTCTACTAATACATTACCCTTCTAGTTCTGTACATGCAATTGTTTGCTTACTTTTAATTAATTTGGTGGCTTTTAAATATGCCATGTCTAACAGAAATGCTTAATGACGCTCCTGGGACACGCAAAGTATTCATTTCACTTACAACAAAAGTATCCAAGAGTCAGTATTTATTTCCATTTTTCCTATGTTCTTTTTGGGCACCTCCTTGTATTGTTTAACGACCACGCATTGCTTTTTGTTCGATTAATAAGCGTTCGATTAATGAGCGTTCCAAAGCGTTCTTCTTCTGTGGTAGTTATATTTCCGTTGCGTATTTCTTTGCTTTTGCCAGTCGATATATCCGGCGTAATGGCAGGGCGCGTTCTGGTTTGTTTCATGAAAAGGTTTGAATGCCCTCATCCGGTTTGGAAGTCCTTACGCGATTCAAATTAGTTTGAAGTACGATGTATACAACAATAAGAGTATTTTATTTTAAATGTTTACGTTGTAAGTTTTCTAGCAGGATTCCCGAAATCTCCATCCAATGTTTAAATATAACTAAAAACATTGTGCACGTGCATTTACTAGAGATCTGCTAGAGCTTGGGCCTACGACTGGCCGCCCTGGCCCACGGGCCAGGTTCATGTTTAGTTTGGAAAATCTTTGTCGTACTTGGGTCGGGCTCGGGCTTGCAAATAAAGACAAATAGAATTAATTTATTTCATTCAACGTTCGTGACTTTGTCCACTTTTTCAGCTGTCACTCCTCTTAAGTTCTCAATGTCACTTCACTGCTTTCTCTGAGATTTCACTTATGTAGTTCACATCGTCACTTCACCAAAGTGAACTAGTTCAAATACCCCACCACTTCACTTTTTTCGAGACATAGCCTCTTTTCCAGATGTGGAATCGAACACAATACGTTATCGCTTGCAGTAGCACTCGCTGCACGTCACAGCAATCGTCACCAACTCACTCGGAGAACCGCACTTAACGTCGCAGCAGAAACATCTCACCAACTCGCATGCTCACTCATTGTCTGATTCAACTGACTGACTCTTTTCGCTTCTGTAACCAATGGATTCTTCCATAGAACGTTCTAGAACTATTTGGACACACGTTTTGGAAGAGTTGGGGAAGATACTTCCAGATTATTCAGGTTATCTGGCTTTCAATGTTTACTCTGGATGAGGGCACTCCTTATCTCTATTTACCTCCGACTTGGCATCGCAAACCTTCTGATAACTTGTACCACAATTGCTGCGTCACAATGCGCATTTTATTTATCAGGTAAATATCTGAAACATATGACGATTCAATCAAAATCAGTAACTCCATTTTTGAGAAAATTTTAACGAAAAATTTTTCCATGTAAACAGAAAATAAAGTCCCAAAAATAAATGTATTGCATTTTTGGTCCGCGATATTTAGATGCACGGACCTCACCATGCTCACATGCATCGAAGTAGTAACGATAAATAAATTCTCACTTCGGCCAATTGAAGATAACGTTACAGCATGGCAGCTGCAAGCTCCGCCTCTCTCCTCCATCTGCACCCGGACATTCTGGGCCTCTGCAGTAATACGGCTATGTTTGGTCAGTAAGGCAATATGCCGTCAACATGCCGCTTACTACATCAGGATTCTAGTACCTCGGCCATCACTATTTTTCTAAAGTGAGTCCTCAATTGGCCCCAAGCACCTGAGTGCATCCCTTATTAAGCCTCCCAACAAAACAAAAATCCCGATGCAGGTACCGGGAATTGAGCCCGGATCCCTTTGCACCGCAGGCAGCAGCACTCCATGGATAATAATAGCAATAATAATAATAATAACAATAATAATGATTAAAAATAACTATTCGCAGCCTTAGGCCAGGCCCAGGCTTGGTTCGATTCGAGCGGAGCCAAAACTAAGGCCTACGGCCCGTTCAGACCTCTAGCATTTACGATGTTGTTTACCCTGCTTTCAAACTGCCTTATGTCTTTAAAGACACTCTTCATCCAATTATGTAATTTTAACGCTCTTGTTGAGCTTTATACACAGTGTATATATAATATATATATTATATTAGGTAATGTTTTAAAAGCTGTTAGGTCTTCATTAACCCTACTAAATAATGTTAATGTTACTGATTCGGAATTTAAATGAGTTTAATCAGTGTGAATTTAGAATGATTTAAAATTAAGTGAGAACTATAATTTCAAAGAGAGGAACAACATATTTATTATGCTATGCATTATTGTGCTAACAATTTTTAATTAAGAATTGTAGAAAATACTCTATAAAGGATTCAAAATATTTGACAAAAATGTTTATATAATGAATAAATTTGTTTCATATAAGAAAGAAGAAGAAAAGTTGCTAACGCTGTTGAGGAAAATTGAGGCAGCATTTTTAACGTTTAAATGATTTCAGTCAAATTATATAATATAAAATATACTAACAGCCTGCCTTAAAGCAATATGTGTATAAAATAATATATAAAACTTATGTAATAGTCATTGTATTAATGTTTATATTATTATGTACATGTTTAATAGTGTTATGTGAATGTATTACGTAATTTAGCAATGTAGGAGCTATAAGAATAATAGGTTAAAAGTTGCTATCAATTAGGTAACAATAAGGTAACTTTGAGGCAATAATGAATAAGAAAGTTTAATAATGCTACTGTTAATTCTTGGAGCAACAATAATGTAAATTTTGAGACAGTTTATGAATAGCCAATCAACAACCAGAAAAAAAACTTAAGCTAAATGAAAGTATTCTATTGGAGTAGCCAATCAGAAACTGAAATAGGTCAAATTGTACAAATTTAGAATTCAGTTGCTAGCAGACAGCGTTCCTAACCGGAAGCGAGACGCGTCCTCGAGAAGTTTAATACGTATTCAGTGTGAGACGAAAATATTTTACGTGTTAAAAAGTGCAAGTAATTAATAAAAGAAACTCACAGCTCTCTATATCAGTGAAGTGTTATTTAAATAGTGGCAAGGATTAATGAATGGAGTGAAGTAAAAATTATAATCTGTGTAAGCCTACAGTCTTCAGCCGCACCACACTCTATTAAGAGATTCATGTCTCTAAAAATAAATACTGACGCAACCGAGGCAAACATAAATATAACATTTAAAGAATCAGTCAAATTACAAAGTTAATATTTTTAAACATTGGGGCAAATAACGAAACAATTCATAAACTTCAAAATACGTTAATCTGAAAGAACGAAAACAATGCATGTGCAATATAAATACAAAATAGGAATGCACATATGCGATTAAAAGTGAAATAGATATGTGAATTAAGGGATCAATATTGTTAATTGTTGTTTTCATTCCAATGTAAATTATTCAGTGCAAATAATGTTTATATATGTTAGAATTTATTTAATTACGCTTAGCAACAGCACAAAAAGTAAACAACATTCAACTTTTTTAAACATACCCTCAAGAAGATTATTTTCCATTGTAAAACTTATTACATTGTTATATTATTAAAACGAATAGTCAACCAACATTAGTGATATTCAGTGGAGTAAGTAAAAGGAATAAAAAATGGATAATTATTTTACTACGATAAACATTTCAACATTGCCTGAAAGAAAAAGATTACAAATTTCGATATTACCGACCTTGTGATTTAATTGTCTTACATTTTCTCAAACACGTTATAAAACTCTTGTTGATTGAAGAAGTCTCATACTCATTGCTGAACTGAATGCATTTAAAATCATATAAATAGGCGGATATAAACAACAAATTAAAGTAAAACTTCCACAAAATTCCTATAACGTAATGACGGTTACCACGGACCAACAATCACTGAACTAAGTTTGTATACCACCAACCTGCACGTCTGCCACACCAGGTGGGTACAGTATTACCAACATATATACTGGGGTGGTAATTTAAAATAAGGCAACCACGGGGCGACCAGATCCAGATCCAGAGTCGGAGCAGAGAGCCGAACTCAGGACCAGCTCACACACCACAACGAACCTTTACCAGCTTCACTATTGCACCTCGTCGTAAGGCAATTATTTCAACTTCATTACAAAATTACTACTTGCCTTCAAACATAGTCTTATGCACAGCTTTATAAGTACTAGCTAGGGCATCAACAAAAGCTACAAAATTTTACTTATAGCTACAATTTTTTGAGTTTTTATCCACGCGGGGAAGTTTCTCTTGTGATAAACTATGCTTCGTAGAAATGTCTGCCAAAAGGTCCGTTCTTACGTACGACCTACTCTCGTGCAGGCACTTTCGGATATAGATTTAATGAACGACCAAAAATAAATTTATCGGACTTCATTGATTTCTGGAAGCAAACTACCTATTAAATATTAGTAACCTCTTCGTTTTATTTTAAAAGTAGGCATACATTTGGAATCGCAAGCTTATTACCCACCGTATAACGCCATTTGAATTAACGAGTTATATTCTCTAATGTTAGAGCTAAATTCCCATAATCTGAGAGGAGGGGTACTTATGGCTCGAAGACGCTTACCATTGGCACGACAAAGTCCATGTGGATTATCAGTCCATATTGTTACATGCTGGAGTGAGGCCCAAAAGGTTCCCAGCAAGTTACTAAATTTTAATGACCCCAATACGCACACGGGCCAAACGTAGCAGACCAGGACCTTGGTGTCTACATTCCGATGAAGGCGTGACGTGTTTTTTAACAAAATGCAAATTTCACATCACACACATTACCTGTGATTTATTCTTAAAGCTCTTGGAGGCCCTACATTACACACAGGGGAATAAAGGATTGAAGAGAGATACCACGCTATTAATGACTGGCCACCACAACCTACTCCTTATACACTTACTCACAAAGTGAAGCTAACACACAAAGAAGTAACGCTATTTATCTATCCCGCCTCTCTCCAACCGTGGCTAGGCATGCTAGTCAGAGCTGGCGGCATACCAGACAAGAGATTCCAACAGAGTCTACTCTCTCTGGCGTGGCCGGCGCCAAAGGAGAAGGCTCATTCAACCAAAAGAAATAATAAATCACCCCAATAATACTGTCGACAATGCGACGCAATAATGTGTGTGGTATGACAATACTTACTAATATCTTCTCTAACACCCTGTTATAGTGGGTAGAGTAAATACTTAATTCAGTCTAAAAAGGCGATGTCACCATGATTAAGTGATACTCTTAGAAACAAACTGAGAATCCTATAGATAAAAGGGACTTTCGCAAAAATGGCTTCAAAGTTTTTTAGATATCCCTTCCCATGAATAAGACACCATAAATAAAAACCTGTTATGTTACATTGTGACCCGAGTTTAATGTCTGGGGAATTGTACACGGAAGTTGTTGACCTAGCGGCACAAGAGTATATAGAGAGGAATTTTGGTGTGCTTGCTCTCTTTGCTCTTTGTTTATGACGTTAGAAGCTTCGGGCATCCTCCTCGGCACTTAACATCCCGGTTTGTTTGGACATTGTGCACCGCGACATGACCGTCATCATCCTTTCTGTCGAGTGACCTCCGCTGTTGCGCCAAACAATGTATTTATTTTAGTTTGTAACACTGAATAGATCAGAAAGTAGGTAATTAAAGTAGTTAGTACAAGAGTTCTTGCTCATGAATCTAACTGCCCTTCCAGGGTCTTCCTTCCTGGCAGGCTCCCTTTCCCTTCCGATCATCTCAGTTCCCCAGTAGCAGCTGCCCCCTTCATGTAAGTATCTCTTCGTCCCTTAAACTTCACCCAGCTTTATTGAATCCCAGGTGCCCTCTCATCGGGGCGAAAGCTATGTCACGATATTTATGAGTTTCTTTAGACACTCCTTTATTTTTTATATAGCTTCTACAAACTCTTCTTCCAAAAAGATTATTTTTCTAAACTACTTCATGTTAAGTAAGAAAATTATTTTAAACTCATTTTTGATACACATTTCCTTGTAGGTAAAAGAAGAATATAGAAGGCTGAAGCGAGAATCAAATCTTTAGAAAGCGGGGTCACTACATGCTGATGCCACAAAGAGTTATTTGCATTCTATTGTATATTTTAAAGAGATTAAATTTATGTACAGCAAATTTTAATCTATCTCTTACGGATTAGTCAGTAAAATTCTTTCAGAATAAAAGGAATTTACAAGCAAATCGCAGAATATTGAAATATACATTTTATTAGCCACGTAAATATATAGAACATATTTGGTATTTTAATTTAAATCATACAGCCACTTTTAAAGAACATAAAGACTAACGAAATTTCACCATGTAAATAGTAGGTTGAGATGGAGTATTCTTAGAATGTCTATATTGTGACATTATACTTTTAAAAGAATGCGATAAATTTAGCTTTATACGGTTCGAGATATAGAGGACAGAATTTGTTTAAGTAAATCCATGAAATTGCCTTTAGAATACTTGCGAGTCACTTCCCGGATGCTTATGTAAGCACGATTGGTGGTGTGATTTTTATGGGAAGGATCACCTCATGTCCGACACTGGTGCATTATGTTGTGCAATATTATTTCCTAACAAGTTCTTATAATAGTATATAAAATTTTGCATATGTAATATTACACATACAAAGCTAGTTAAAGAATGATTTTGCAGTTTACACTATAATTACTCTGCTTTCACAGCATGTTGTGATATAAACTACTGCATGAATGTACATATTTCATGCTTACAAGCACATACATCAGTGCTAGCTAGGCATAGTCAGCGTTCTTGTTGGGTATTTAAACTTAGTTTTTGACGGCCGTCTCGGCCGTTCACTTGCTAGCAGGACCCTATGACGGTCAGCTCTTAAAATCCATTTTGTGCTAAATTGAAATTTCATTATAGGCCCTAAGCACGACCAAGATAGAACACCGCACTTCTTCCATATACCAGGTAAACACACAAACTATCTAATTCTCTCCCCCTTGCAATGTAGTTTAGATAGTTATTAGAAAAATTAAAGTCTCCCCTGGAAGCAGAATTTCACATACACTAATATTGCCCCCTTTCATCAACCGTCCAGCTATCCGCAACCTATAACTCTCTTGATGTCATCCCTGTACTACAGCTCCGTCCCCGTTACCTCTGGCAAAGGCGCTAGTTTGGGCTAAGTGATCCTTACACAACATCTGGTGTAGGCGACGGTTATCGATTCCGGTAACATTACACCATAAAATTATATCCTTGGAAAAATTATTAAGGAGGATTTATGGGAAGTTTAGAAGTAATAGCATATTATTATTCTAACCACATTAAAGTATTTAAAACACTTAAATGTTTTGCTTACTTTCCCTACACGTACATTATAGATACAGAAGGTATTGCCTGCTTATCTAAAAATTCGATACCTAGATTTCACCAAAAATACATGTTTTGAGGCCCTGAATACAAAAAAAAGTATTTTTAGAAAAAAAAATCCGTGTGTGTTTGCGTGTGTGAACAGCAAATCTAAAAAAAAGTTGGATAAACGCCAAACTTGATATTTAGATTCAGTGCTTTCCAATGATGCATTACGAAGATTTTCAAGAAAATCAAGAAGAAATTTTCTAAATCTTTTATTTTCTAAAAAATGGCTGTAACGATTTTGATTAAATTACCATACATTAAAGACATTTAAATGACAATTAAAACGTATATTTTGAATTTTCTTATAATAGCCTTTGAAGTCCTCTTCATTCGGAAGGAGTTTTGTATAATCTTGTAAAACTGGTAAACGTTAAGCAATAGACGAAAACGTAACATACAACAAAAATGTACATATCTTTAAAACACAACATTAATTTCAAATAGGTTTTTTGTGGCATAAGCCATTTCTGAGACATCCGTTATCAATGGTTCGAATTGTTCATTACTTGGCCATTGTTTTCAAGTTCTGTCAACATTCAATTGTTTCTCTCGATTGCTTGGAAACATCATGGAATTTTAAGGCCAGCTTATAGCATCCAGTTCTGAAACATTTGACTGTGGCTATTCCCTTTATTTCTGTAACCAAATCTGCAATGTGTCCATTTCTACAAAGGTTTATTTGGATTAAAATTAAGTAAATAGAAAACTCAGATTTAGTAAGATTAGTTTGTGTACCCACTAATAAACGATAGGGGATAGAGAAATTGATGTGAGGGTGTCACATCAGATTTTTTTTAAATTGATCCTAATTCAGAATGGAGGCGAACTAAATGCATTGTCCAAATTCCTACTGGAATTCTGGACACAGTAAGCGCCGGTGGATGAGATTTAATTTAATTGTTGAACCATTCCCTTTGTAATTAATTTTACTAGCGGCTATGAGGCAAATGTTACGCTCATTAGCCGCTAGAGTTTGTGTTTAACACCAAACGCTAGTGCAGAGCCCATTACACTAGTGGCCAAGTACGAGTACGTGTGCACGTAGAGAAAACTAATGAACGCCAAAGTTTCAGAATGTCGGGTTTGCCACACATCTCTTGCTTGCTAGCGAAGCTGTTTCTGAAAGCTCTTTTCAATGTTTAGGAGATTACCGATTGCTTAATTTATCTCCTGCCGAACTACTGCAATGCAATTTCGTTTGTAAAAGGAACAGCTCATCCATGTTTAAATCGGTCATTAGCTAGATTCGTAGCTGCACAAATTGCAATGCTGAAGTGCTATCTATCTAAATGTAATGTATTGGCACCTTTAGGCAAACAGCTCTGGAGAATGTAATTGAAATAAGGCCCTGGCTCTAAACTGGCAAGTGACATCATTTTAAACATGCTTTTAGGCATGTTCGTAGTGATGTCGCTTCCTTTGTCTTTCATAGAAACTTGCAAGTTTTCTTCTGTAAGTTTTCCATATTAATGGGAGTATAAATGGTAAAAATTGCCAAAAGTGACGGTTTTAGGCTTTAGTGTAGCTTTACAAATTGGCACTTCCTCTTTAATTTGATGTATATTTTATCATTGTAGGCACAATATTTGCGTTTTAAATATATTCTTGTTTTTAAATTGTTCTGCTCTGCCAACTTATACCTCGAATCCTGCACAACTAAATAGAAAGAAAAAAAACTATAGCTCCATCACACTTTAAAACAGAGAGGTACTTTATCCCATCTTTGGGGAAGTTTTGCTCTACATATTGGTACTACTGTTAGGTATGAGAGCTTCTGTGTGATTAACCCATGTGGTTACTTTATTTGCAAATATATATAATTTTATGTTCTCCAGTTTGCTTTGAACAACTTTTTCTGAATAACATTTTCTGGTATAAATGATCCTTTTTCTCGAAAATCAACTTTTAGGTGCCCTTGTGAGTCTACTTTGCTGTTAATAATATTGTTGATTACTTTTAAAATAATTTATTTAAAATTTTAACAAAAATTGTACAATTAAGAAAACAACTCTGTATATCCTGCACTCTCCAACGTGTCTCGTCTTTATGTTATTTAAATGGAGTTGCCAAAAATTACTAGGAAACGTTTGAACCTTGGCTATCGGTTGATGGCCAGATACCGAACATTACTAGATAAAAGGAATGCTCCCCAAAGGAATGCTCGAAAATAGGCAAGGTCTTACTGAGTTTACCTAACAATGGCTTTTCATACAAAACAACATGAATCATCACATACAGTATTAACTCCAAAATTATCAGTCTCATAAACTTCCGAATAGCAGTACATTATTATACTAGTTGAATTATTACAGGAGTAAAGATACTGTAACGTGATACCGTAGTTATGAACGGAAAAGTATAAATAATTAAATAAATCAAGATGAAAATGATTGTAATAAATAATTTTCATATATTAAATCAATGCATAATATAACAAGCTTGTGTTGAAGGATTTTATCCGGAAAGACGAAGGTAATTAGGCAGTTAGGTTAGATAGAGCCGATAGCGACAGCCGAAATGGCGAGCACATTATCTTAAGAAGTTCTGGGAACGCAGTTAGGTTGCAAGTTCAGTACGCTTATACATGCACGTAGGCCAATTCTGGAAAAGAGAAAGGCACTTGGATTCTGAGAATTTTAGCCAGGTTGGTAGTAACAGAGAATCACCCTTAGGATTTGAAGCACTGGTTGCGCGTGAAAAATAACGTTTGTGGGGCATGCTGCGCTAGGCGGAACTATAAGTAATAAAGACGTAAACTTAGTCTTTTTCTGGTACCCTCAATGGTAATGATACGCGTATAAGTTAGCAGTTATAACAATTCAATTAGTTCAGAGTCCGTTTATTTCTTCATTTCAAACCATCAGCAACTCACTTCTAGGACTCCTATATTAGTTCACAATAAATTTCTCAATCAATTTAAACTGATGTTGACCTTTACAATACACCCACGCATACTCTGAAGTAAAATACTTATAGCTCAACCATTGGAGCAGCCGGCAGAAGAATCAACAGCATATATTGGAGACATCATAGCGGCATCTCACTCCTGTATCAAATTGTCACGTCTTCGCGTCCGGTTATTACTTCAAATTAATTTATGCTTTCTCCCCATTTAACTGTAGATATACCCTAAGCTCTCCACTTCACCTGGTATTGAGCAATCAGCACAACTATAATGAACTCCCATGATGCCGTAAATAAATAACTCACAAAAAGGACACAAAATATACTTTAGACACATAAATAATTAAAATTAGCAATTTACTTAAACTATTTTGGAGAAACTAACAATTTTGTCAAGCGGCTAGACAACTAACAAATTGCATAAACTCCAAAAAACTTAAAAATTCACATAACGATTATCAAAATAAAAATTGTTTAAAGTAATTAAAATGTTTAAAACGGCCAAAGAAACTCACAATCTACCTATAGGAACCAATCTACTTAAGCGACCAGACAGCAAGTGTGACAATTATAAAATTGAGCAAATTTAAATTGACCGCGAAGGAATTACATACTATAGCAAACTTATTAAAATAGCAACGATTAATTCTATGAAAGCACCGATAAGTAAAACCATATAGAAAATACAAAATTCACGGCTTACTAAGCCATTTGGAGAAATCCCAAACAGAGACGTGTCCCTTAGCACTGACAGAAAACTGTCGACCCCAGTCACAAGCCACCAGACCCAAGCCACAAAAACAACTGACACGTCAAGTGCGTGCAAGTAATCGAATTGTCGTGGAAAAAGAATATCGAATGTCGGCATTCAGTGAAAGTATTTTGAACTGGTAAAACAACTTATCTGCAGTCTTCACAATCCTAATAAACATAGTAGATAAACGTAGGTCAGTGAACTTTGAATGCATGCACTTGCTTACTGAAAAAAATTTATTCTGGTACCATAAAAATAGTTTCTGAGATAATAAGTCATGCATTTATCACATTAACATTGTCGGGATAGGGAGTTTTAATTTCCTCAGCGCTTGCCACGTCTCTGTAACACAAAAACAGAACCAGTGAACGATGTTGCAGTCTGTGCAAAATAAAGAAATTGCAATCAGTTTGATGTAAATTGGCTAGCTCGCTGTGATTAGCGACTCGACTTTGTAACGAGAGGAATGAGCGAGAAACAGATACCGTGGCTTTAAAATACACAACCACAACATTTATGTTAAAAGTTTCCTCTGAACTGAATGTATAGGGTCTTCAAACAAGAGTGTCCTATCTTTGAACTTAAATAAAACACGTTCTATAAATCATAGTGATTTATTTCTTCTTTTATTTTGGAACATAATTAATGCCATTAGATGTGGAAGAGAACATCAGTTAAGTGAGAGCCGCGAATTCGTTGGGTTGCGCGTATACGGTTGACCCAATTTTCAATGATAGAAGAACGTAAATTAGGTCCAACTTCACGAATAACACGCGCGATGTTATTCATAAGATCATTTACTGTTTCTGACTTGTTGACATAAACTCGATATTTAAACATAACCCCACAAGAATTATTCCAACGGCGTTAAATCACATGACCTCGGGAGCCAGTTAACATCACCACCACGGGAAATGACGAAACCTCTGAACTTCTCCTACAAAAGATCGATTGTTTTGAGAGCAGTATGACATGTGGCACCATCTTGCTAGAACCAGATGTTTCTGAGATCCATACCATCCAATTGAGGTCAAAAATAGTCCCTTATAAGAGCCCGGTATCTTTCTATATTGACAGTTAGAGCTTCTCCATCTTCATCTTGGGAAAAAAATATGGACCAATGATTCCACCATACCAAAATCCAACCACACAGTAACCTTTTGGGGATGAGGTGGTCGTTCTTGAATCTGCATTAGATTGTGATTGCACCAATAGCGGCAATTTTTTTGTTAACACAACCATCCATCCAAAATTGGGCTTCGTCGCTGAAGATGATTTTTCGACAAAAATCCGGGTCAGCTTCCAATTGCTCCACAGCCCAGTCAGTGATTACAGGGCGCAGCCTATGGTCGTTGGGCTTTAGCTCTTGATTTAACACTGTTTTGTAAGCGTGAAACTTCAAGTCCAGATGCAGAATGCGCCAAGTTGTGGTCGGTGAAAGCCCCTATTCTTGCGCTCGACGAGCAATTGATTTGTTTCCGTTCTCTCGTACTCGTACACTCTCACGAATGGCGCCTATGTTTTCGTTGGAGCGCTTACGTAGAAGATTACGTACAGGCGTTCTTTGATCGCTGACAGAACCACATCTTTCAAATTTATTGATCAAACGCCTAATCGTTCTCTCGCAGGGACGATTATGCACACCTTAAACTTCACACAATATACGGAAGGTTTGGCAAACAGATCATCCATTTTGATCATACATTTTCACAATTTCTACGCGTTGCTGAATGATATAATGTTCCATGGCTATTTGTCAATAACAATGGTGACCACATGAACAAAAATGACTGCTGTAACTCAATAACAACGGCAGCTATCACATGTTAAAATAGGACACCAACCACGTCTAGCCAAAGCCAGAGCTGTCACACGAGATAGTTTCAAACTGATCTCTCCCTTTGGCGTGATCCGCACGAAAGTAGAGACCGATAAGCCAAAATATATCTAAGGACACACAATAATGCTACGTTTCGTAGCAACAATACAGCACAACAGTGCGTCTGGTACTGACAATGAAATTATTATGCCACAATATGATCCTGGCAATTGGCAGCGCCTTTAACAAACAGAATTGAAAAATAATTATTCATTATTTACATTATACCCATTGTCTTTCCACCATATAAGGGTTAACATTGATATTAGCATTTAAAATTAGGTGGAAAATTCTACTGCAAATCTAATTGTGTATTCTGGATAGACTACTAAAATCTTTTATCTTTTCCTTGTGTTAATTGTGTATATGAAGCTAAAATTTAGAAATACTCTTAAACTAATTCCAAATTTGGTCGTAATTTGGTAACAAATTAAGGGTAGTCTATTTGGAAAGCCCCCAAAATGTATAAGACATCTATTTTTAGAAAGGTAGAATCATATGACTGAAAAATTCAATTCAGTCATGTGATTCTACCTTTCCAACCCTGTCCAACACGCGGTTTTTGTGAAAGAAAAATGAATTGCATCTAGTTTTATTTTACGAATTATTGCTGAACACACCAGCGCTAATGCATTGCTTCCGATATAAACCTAAGGCTCCTGATATTAGCGATATGTTTACTTTTACCGTCTTTCTAATAACATTTTTTTATGGTGAGAAGGCAATTTGTCGTTCCAAATTCAGACATTTTTTTCGTCCTTGGCATCCCCTCTCGACCAAATGGGTTATGTTTATCGCCTCAAATGCTGTATTAACTGGCACGTATAGAAACAAACTAAACCGCTTGTAACTGGCAAGTATACTGCTTTAGAACACTTAAAGATTTTAAGGAATATAATTTTTAAACTAGTGAGAGCAGAATGATGTTAAAATAATTGCAAGATTTATATTTTATTCCAACAGCACAAACGAGGAACAACATTTATATTAGCAGTTGTAACAAACGCTCTCCTGTCAGAGACTTTAATGCATATTCATCGAGAAATTTAGATACCGGCAGTCTCAAATGAGAGCGAACGTTTGGAATATCATATGTTGTCTTTGACAGCTTCAAAACGTGAATTCTTCACGCAGTACTGATAAATGCAACTCAATTTCTTCGCCCACGTGGGTCAAGCAAGCTTTGTGTCATCGCTAAGACTCCGAAGTTGGCGCCTTGTGTGCCTAAGAGACTAGTATTCAAAGTCAACAAACACCTCCTACCTACACAGAGGTACCGTCACTGAATGCTTGATAGCTTTGTTTGCGTAATACCTGCAGCCCCAGTTGACTGCAGGATACCCAAGTTCGGAGTCTTAATCATCACACTCCGAGCATGTCGGTCCCGCTCCCTTAAGGCGCCAGCTCAATTCTCTGCTGTGGGATGTCGAGTGGCTTTACTCTCGTTCGTCTGTTGCTTCTGAATTATACCGGAAACGTCAGAGGCAAACGTTTAGAGAATATTCTTACAGATATACAAGATGAACTGACATCACTGTCATTAAATCAAAGCAATGTAACTAAGTCGGTCATTCTATTGCTTACAACGCTAGCGCTATTTATATAGTGAATACATTTTACAAATACACGAGGCATAATAATGACTCAGTTATAAAATTCAATTAGACTTTTACACTGTAACCTTGAACCGAGGTGATACGCATTTCTTCCCTTAACAGTTCAGTGGTTATTAAGGTTTGCAAACGTTTGAAAGGTGCTAGGCATTGTCCCAATTGTATTCTATATGTTCAGGAGTTATAAATGAAACACGTTGCAAATTGAGAGTAGCATTAACCATTCATATTTGCTTAATTCACAATCATCATTTTTGTTTCTCTACCACCTATGTGTAGGCGGCGCCGTGGCCGAGTGGTTGGACCGCTCGCCTCCCACCGAGGCGGCCCGGGTTCAATCCCAGGGACCTGCATGTGTGATTTGTAGTGGACGAAGCGGCGTCTGGGCGGGTTTTCTCCGGGTTCTCAGGTTTCCCCCGCCATTCATTCCACCAACTGCTCCATCATCACCTTTCCTTTCATCCATTTCGCCAACATTTCGTTTCATCTACTTCCTTCATCCCATACCAGGCATCGGGCTGATCACCCATCCTGGATGCTCTGTCTGATCCATGAGTGTCTGCTCTTCGACGGGCCTCTGACCCCAGGCACCCGCTTGTAAGTCCTGGGGGGTGTAAGTCCTACATAAGAGGGGGTTAACAGATAATGAATGAATAATACCACCTATGTGTAGCAGACTATAGGAGATAAGAGGAGGCTATATTCCGCTCAAAATTTTCATACGAGCTTCAAATTTTGTTATTTTTACGTTGTTATTTGCCCCACGTTTTGGGAGCCAATCTAAAGTAGGAGTAACCGCAGGTATGGTAAGTCAGTTTTAAGTAGGAGTTGTATTGTCTATTCCAACTTGAAGTAGTTGCAACTGCAGTATGGTAAAAAGTTTCCGGTAGCCTTCGCCCCAAATGTACTTTCCGGTGTCCTTTGCCCCCAAAAAATGTTTAAAAAATTATGACTGTAAATTTTACTGTTTCTTTAAATAGTATATATTCATGTTTGCCTCGCCTGCGTCAGTATTATTGTTAGAGACATGTTTCTGTTTGCAGGGTTGTGATGCCACTGAAGAATGTAGACTTACACAGATTTTAAGTTTTTCTTCACTCCATTTTTAACGCTTGACACGATTTAAATAATACTTCACTGATATAGAGAGCTGTGAGATGTTTTACTTTCTCTACTACGTATAGTAAGTAGGGGAAGTATTGTATTCCACCCAAAAATTCGATAACGAGATTTCACCGGAAATACATGTTTTGAGATCCCCTGAGTCCAAAAAAAACATTTTTAGAAACATGTCCGTGTGTGTGTCTGTCTGTGAACAGCATAACTCAGAAACGAACAGTCGGATAAACACCAAACTTGGTATTTAGGTTCAGTATCCTCCAAGGATGCGACACGAAGGTTTTCAAGAAAATCCCCCACCCCAAATTACCCTTTACATGGAACATTTTTCGAAATTTTTAATTTTCTCAAAAACGGCTCTAACGATTTTCATTAAAATATCATATGTTTAAGATGTTTTTATGACAAATAAAATGTATATCTTGAATTTTCTGGGAATGTCTCCAAAAGTATTCTTCATTTGAACGACTTTTGCATAATTGGTAAACCATAAGAGAGAGACAAAATTTTACTACACAAAAAATGTAGATCGCTTTAAAATACACAATTTATGTCATATACATTTTTTTTGTTGAGTGGACCATTTTCGAGATATTGCTTGTTATTCCCTTAAATTTTTCAATACTTGTTTCCTCACATGGGAATTCATTATTCATTTTTTTTCTTGGATATGCAAAAAGTATTAATCTGTGGGAAAGGGAATGGTGCAGCACCTAGCAACCAGCTATTAAGAGATATGTATGTGCTTAAAGGCTACTGTATTTCTATATTGCCCTTGTAAACATATATTCCCCTTACATCTACAAGAAAATTAGCAAAGAGATAGACTCTGCAAATGTTTATCTCGATTAAGATGAAGTAGATGGAGAATAAGCGTTTGTAAAAATTGTTTGTACAAGAGTAGAGAAAGTCATGTGAGTGTAACACATCAGATTTTTTAATTAATTACGTGCACTTTTTTAAACACATCATTTATTTTCGTCTCACACGAATGCATATTAAATTTCTCGAGGACACATCTCGCTTCAGGAACAACCAACGCGTCCGGTTATGAGCACTATCTCCCAGCAACTGACTTGATTTCTTGCCTCTAAATTTGTAGATTTCTGTATTTCAAGTCTCTGATTGGCTAATCGTAGTCCAATAGAATACTTTTATTTAGCTAAAGCTTTTTCTGGTTGGCTATTTTATGAACGGTCACAAAAATTACATTATTGTTGCTCCAAGAATGACTAGTAGCATTATTACACGTTCCTACTCATTATTGCCTCAGGGTTACCTCATTGATAGCAACTTTTAACCTATTATTCTCACAGCTCCTACATTATTAAATTATGTAATACATTCAGATAACATTATTACATGTATAGAGTAATATAAACATGTAAAATGACTGTAATATACGCTTTTTATATTTTTTACATACACATATTGCTTTAAGGCGGGCTGTTATTGAATTTTTTTATTATATAGTTTGACTGAAATCATTTAATTATTAAAAATACTGCCTCAGTCTTTATAAAAAAATATGTAAAAGTGAGAAAACAGTATAGGTAACTTAAATGTGATAATAACTCAAATATGATAACTGCGGATAAATACTTAGTATTTCAATTCAGCGTGTTGCAACGATGCGATACGAGGATTTTTAAGCAAATCCTGCAAAGTAAATTACCCTTTACATTGAACAATTTTGGTGTTTTTTATTATCTTAATAATGGTCTGACGAATTTGATTCCGTCGATTTAAGATATTTGCATGACTAACAAAATGTTACTCGTATATTGAATTTTATAGGTTTAGGCTTTAAAGCCCTCTTTATTTGAATGTTATTTGCTTAATTTTGTATAACGGCTAAACCATGAACTATTGACAAAAAGCTACAACTCAAAATATGTAGATCTCTTAAAACACACAATTTATTTCAAACATCTTTTTTATAATTAGATATATCCGAGATATTCGTTGTTATTGGTTTGAATTTGTTAACATCTTGCGCTATCACCATTCGGTTGTTTCTCTCTATGTGATGGAAAAATATGTAACTTCAATATCACCATACAGAAACCTGCTTTTTAAAGGTTTCTCTATCACTTCAATACCTACAATGAAGTGTGTAATTAAACCATTTCGTAAAAGTTTATCTCTATTAACATTACGAATTTGGGAAGTCGTGTGAATTTAACACATCAGATTTTTTTCTATTTTACATTAAGAGCGATAAATGCCTTGTTTGTCATAAACCGAAATTTTTCATGAGTTCATTACAAAATAAAAGAGAGTCGCTTATCAGCAAATACCAGCATGTTTTTAAAGTAAATGCTGTTTTAGTATTTTCCTGCTGCAACTCTGCAGTCGCGATTTTGGGTACACGCGATCACTTACTCCATTCATTAGAAAGCCAGACGCAGCTGTGAGCAATCGTCCTTTGTGTTTTGCTGTTATTAGAGCGTTTCTAAATGTTTAAAACATTGGAATGACCCGCGAGAAATACGAGGAATGTTACACTATCAATCATTCATCGCCAATTGTGTGCGATTTATGAGGAAACAATAATAAGGGATAGAATGGTGAGGAAGTGGGTTAGACAGTTTAAAGAAGGTCGTAAAAATTACATGATGAGCCGCGTAGCGACCGACCGTCTGTGATCACCGATGATTTGATGCAAGTGGTGGAAGAAAACGTTCGCGAGGACAGACGTTTTACCACATCGCTGTTGTATTCGTATTTTCCACAAATTTCAATGTCAGTCCTCTACAATTTTGTAACAGAGCGAATAGGATTTCAGAAATTCAAGATAAATGGCCAAAAATCTTACTGATGAGCACAAGAACAAGCGATGGCTCTTCTCACGCAGTATGCTGAGGAAGGCGATGATTTGCCGCGCACATCGTCTCACATCATTCCTGAATGAATTCAAGAACCCATGAAGTGGATGCACACGTCAAAAATAAATTCAAACAGACGACATACGCTCGTAAGATCATGTGCACAGTTCTCTGGGACGGACAAGGTGTTTTGCTGGAATGTGACAGTCAACAAAGACACTACGAAAGCTTCGTCGGCGTAGAATGCTTTCGCGTGGAATCATGACAATGCCTAGCCACACACAGCCAAATAAACTCGAGATCTCGTCACATGATTTGGTTGGGAACGATTCGACCAAATTTCCCACAGTCCGGATTTGGCACCAACTGATTTTCATCTGTTTCCTTGCCTGAAGAAATTCCTTGGTGGAAAACGTATCAACGGCGATGATGATGTGAAACAAGAATTGCAGACTTGGCTTTCATCACAGGCGGCATCATTCTTTGATGAAGGCATACAAAACCTGGTTTCCCATTACGATAAATACCTGCACAACGGCGGTGACTATATAGAGATGTAGGTTGCGGTGTAAAGTAATGAAAATTTGGAAAATAATGTTCTTTTTTTAAATTATCACTACTTACTTAAATACACGCTTCGTAAGATGCATAAATGGTGTACTAAAGCAGATGATTTTGGAATAAAATGAACATAACGCATCTAATATTTTATATATGCTATCCAAATTGGAAATATACTTTCAACTATAATGAAGTCCGAAGTCTGAACGCAGAAGACTTCATAAGGCACTGTAAAACACTCAAGACACATGTTGCATCAAGTTATGTCAATATCTCAAATAATGATGTTAATATCAAAATCATGAATCTTTTTGAGAAACCAAATAGCGAACATGTTTACACAAAAAACATTATTTGATATTAGGAAATGCTTTAAAACCTTCATAATTTTCTTTGTATTACATTTGATATCACACACACAAGGTTTTTTTTAATAAAGACTATTTTTACTTTCTCTACTACTTACCTATAGTTAGTAGGGAAAGTACCGTATACTGTCCAAATATTCGATACCGAGGTTTCACCCAAAGCACACACAAAAACAACAGGCCGGTTAAGTACCAAATTGGTATTTAATTTCAGTATGCTCCAAGGATGCAATCTATTCCAAGAAAATCCCTGCGCTTTACATGTAAATGTCTTCGAAAATGTTGATATTCACAATTTTGATTGAAGTACCATATGTTTAAGAGATTTGCATGATAAATAAAATGAATATCTTGAATTTTCTGCGAATAGTCTCTGAAGTTCTCATTGCGAATGACTTGCATAGTTGATAAACAGAAAGAGACAAAAAAAAAAAATTGTACCACAGAAGAATTGTGTATCTCCTTAAAGCATATACATTGTCAAGTAATTTTTTGCGTATTTAGCGTTTTCAAATGGGAAGCTGTTATTCTCTCTTATTTATTTATTTATTTATATATTTATTTATTACTTTCTCTACTACGTATAGCAAGTAGGGAAAGTATTGCATTCCACACAAAAATCATATATCGAAATATCACCGAAAATACATTTTTTGTGGCCCCTTAATCAAAATGAAACATTTTTGGAAACATGCCCATGTGTGTTTGTGTGTGTGTGTCTGTCTGTCTGTCTGGCTGTGCTTCTGTGAGCACCAAAACTCAAAAACGAAAAGAATTACCTACCAAACTTGGTATTTAGGTTCAATATTTTCCAAAAACAAGACGCGAAGTTTTCAACAAAATCCCTCCATTGAGGCAGTACTTTTATCACTTGAATGATTTCAGTCTGATTATATAATGTGTAAATTCAATAACGGCCCTCCTTTAAGCAATATGTGTATGTAATAATTTGTAAAATGTATGTAACAATCATTGCATATGCTTATATTATTTAAACATGTTCAATAATGTTATGTGAATATATTACGTAATTTAATAATATAGGAGCTGTGAGAACAATAAGTTAAACGTTGCTAACAATGAGGTAACAGTGAGGTAACCTTGAGACACTAACGAGTTTGAGAATTTAAATATTATTTGTGATTCTTGGAAGCATTAAATAATTTTAGTGGCAGTTTATAAAAAATAGCCAATCAACAACCAGAAAAAGCTTTAGTTAAATGCAGGTATTCTATTGGAGTAAAAATAGCCAATCAGAGACTTGAAATACAGAAACTTACAAGTTTAGACGGTTGAAATCTAGTCAGTTGCCTGCAGACAGTGTTAGTAACCGGATGCAAGATGCGTCCTCGAGAGATTTAATATGTATTCGTGTGAGACGAAAAATAGTTTTACGTGGTAAAAAGTGCAATTAATTAATAAAAAGAATCTCACAGCTCTCTATATCAGTGAAGTGCTATTTAATTTGTATCAAGGATTAATAAAAATGAGTGAATTAAAACTTAAAATCTGCGTAAGCCTCCTACATTCTTGCCGCATCACGCCCTGCCAAGACTTCCATGTATCTAGCAATAATACTGACGCAGACGAGGCAAACATAAATATATAATATCCAAAGAAACAGTCAAATTACAAAGCTCTTATTTTTAAACTTGGAGAAAAGGCCACCTGAAAGTACATTTGGGGCGAACGCTACCGGAAACTGTTTACTATACGTACGGTTGTAACTACTAAAGTTCGGTTCTCCAACAGTTGAACTATAATACAACTCCTATAACAAAATACTACTTCACCATCCAAAAATAAACTTTACATAGAACACTTCCACATTTTTTATTTTTTAAAAATAACTCAAACGATTTTGATTAAAATACCATATATGAAAGATATTTCCATAATAGATAAAATATATATCTTGAACTTTCCGAGAATAGCCTATGAGTTCCTCTTCATTCGGCAGGAATTTTGTATAATGTTGTTTAACTGGTAAACGTTAACCACTAGACGTAAACGTGTTACACACAAAATGTAGATCTCTTTAAAACACTTATTTTATTTAAACATTCAGTTGTTTCTCGCCATTCCATTGAAACATTATGGAATTTTAAGGCCAGTATATAGTGTCCAGTTCTTAAACCTTTGACTACTGTTTTTCGTTTTGAATTAACGAAATGTGTGATGTAGCTATTTCTGCAAAGGTTTATTTAGATTAAAATGTAATATACAGAAGAATAAGCTTTAATAAGAATAGTTTGTCTACCCAATAATACAGATAGAGGTTAGAGAAAGTCATGTGAATGTAACTTCATCAGCCTTTTTTCTTTCTTTTCTTTCTCTCGTGATCATGCAAAGAACATGGAGTTTTTAAGCCATCACATAGTGACACGGTCTTCAAAAATCCATCACCTTACCTGCTGTATCTTACAACAAAATGAATTAAAAGTTTACCTTTATTAACAAGTGGTAGCTTAAACAGTAAGCCTTTGTAAGAATAGTTTGTAGAAGAGTGAGTTGAGTTGAGAAACTAATGTGATGTAACAAATAAGATTTTATTCATCTAGAACACTTAAAAACATCGAAGTCAAATTGCTACAAGCAATACTCAATTTACATTAAGTAAACGCAAATAAATTAAAAACTGTACACTGAACATTTTCGAAACGTCAACAAAACTTTGAGAAAATGTTTTTCTTTGGTGGACCTTATCACAGGTAGGGGAAAGTTTTGTAAGTTCCCTTCCTTTTTCTGAAATAATATTTTGTATCTTTGCGTTCTCAAAAGACAATCAGCTTTAGAAACTTCTAAAGTAGAACTAAAGATTTTAACACAGGAACTGTTTCTAGATTTACTTAAGGTGAAATCAACTGCACAGTCCCCAGACAGAAGAACAATAAGCTACTTCCGACCTTAGGTACAGAAAGAAAGAAATTATTCACAGGTTGGGTAAAATGCTAAAAGTTAGAAGTCGCCTTATTGAAAACAATCTCTGTAACTTTTGCTCTTCAAACGGTTAATGAACTCAAAACCGAAAGAACAATAAAACGACGAATCAGAAGAGAAATGTATATAATTATTTGAGTAGTTCTTCTAATGTAACATTATGTATGGCTGAAAGTCTACAGTTTTACGAAGTAGAAATGTTCCTGACTTGCTGTAAATAAAGTAAAAAATGCATCATAACCGTAAAGAAATTAGAAAAAATAATATATGGAATTTAATATAGAGACATGAAGAAAGATTTTTAAATTAATTGAATTTACGTTTTCCAATAAGTAATTATTTACTAAAAGCCACAGCACTAAGTAAATTTAATCATTAACAGCACTGAACATGTCTTTAGTCAGCCGATTGATAATTTAAGGTTAACTTTGGAAAATGGCTATTATGCGTTCATTTCGTATGTTCTCTCCATCTTTTGCTATATTGACTTTTTTTCTCAATAATTTTCGCTACTTATAACTTCATTTTTAATGTTTTAATTACCCTGCATAATTCCTATTTTCTGTTACATTTATTCTGCTCTATTATTTTATAAAATTTAAATCTTGTTTTGTTTCTTGCTCTTTTTAATGTTCTTTCCAAAGTTCCACGTATGCATTTCAAATTATTCACTATATCATTAAAACATTGTAATGGTGTATAATATTGCTCAAATGTACATCAGTGATCCCTCTGGTACTAATTCCTTCAGCTGTCCTAATTAGTTTAGAGGTATATACCAGTCACTAATAAATAACTATTACTGTTGAATAATACCGCCCCAAAGAATCTGTATCTTATAGAAGTCCTCCAACCATAATAATCTTGTAATATAAGGTTTTATTTATTTGGTCATCCAAAAATACTTTTAATATTTCAATTAAATTATCATTAGTTTAAAGATTAGCATGCTATAATCTGATTTTCTGAAAACAGCATGTTGAATCCTAAAAATTGTTACTAAGAAACATAAAAGATAAATAATTTTATTTCATAAAATATACAGCTTATATAAAATCTGACAAATTGATCATTGTTTGTAGCATAACGAGTCGATACCTAAAGTATCTTTTAAAATATTAATTGGCTTTGATAAATCATGTTTTAAGAGTGTCAGTATCCGGTGACGCTGTTAAAATCCAAACACTCCTTACACATAACTTAAAACAACTTAAAAAGATCGTATGTAAAATGTTACATATTGTATACAAATACATCTAATAGTTTAAGATAAATAGTTTCCTTCATTATGATAATTAATCACATGTTCCACGCAATGCAAGAATTACAATTTGAACAAATAAAGAAGTTGACAGTTTAATCAAGTAAAGGAGCATGTGTATTAACTGTTAGAAGTGATTTTCTTTAGAATTTGTTCTTACTATTTACATTACATCGTGCCTTGAGTAATTTAAAACTATAGTTGAAAAAGGTTAACACTTTACTCACAATTTCTGTGTTTATAAAAGTTTAACAAGATTGGATACGTAATGCATAATATGAAAATTGTAGGCTTGCGAAACGTAAGAAACGTGAATGTTTAGAGAACTACATTTAAGAAGATAAACGCTACAAGAACATGTGCGCACGTACATTTAAATCTTCAGTGGCGGCATGTAAAGGGTTCTAAAGGAGAACTGCGCAGGTAATTAAAGCAGAAATGTAAAAGAAGGATTTGTACACATAAATGACAAAATCTTTTAACTAATTTCTCCTCTAGTAACCTTAAAGTTAAACTTTTGTTATTAGTACAGCCTTTAACTCATCTTTCAGACTTTGTCTTAACTTGTGTAAAGTATCCAAATAACTGATTACATTAATGTAGTCGGGCGTTTTCAAGGGTCGGAGATATTGATAATATCGGCGAGAGTTCCTCAGAAGGGACATTATCGATGGACAAAGCCAGTTATCATCCCATCAATGTGCAAGGTTACACGCGTTATGGGTACCCTATGATGCGTTAATGAATGATAATGTATGTTGATCCTGCCAGATTCCATGCATAATTTTGCACTTTGCTGTCCCCCAAGGAAATATCAGCGTGCTGCGTAGTTGGTATATGTGCCTCATTACTCCCGCAAGTACCGTGATATCTTCTGTGACCTAGAAGGAGTTTTATTAACTGTCCAGAGAATAATCTGTAAATTTGTTGGTATGCAGTCACTTCCATTGATCATAATTCGACAGGGAGAAATTAATGCAATATAATATTTCCTAAATGCAGTACAGAATTACAGAAGCTATGCTTTTTTTGAAGTTAAAAGGAAAATGTTTGCTGAAAATAACTCTGTTAGGTAGGTTAAGTACCAAACACTAAACTAGAATTTAACTATGACTGTGGGAACTTGAGGTTGAAATATTCGCCCAATCAAAGATAAAAACGATAGGAAACATATTATAACGAAAACAAAAGAGAAACGAGGCGGTAAATAGGAATAAGACGAGAAAGAAACAAAGCACGCTAAGAAAAATGTAATAGAAAAACCAACTTAGTACTAAAAGGAATAAATATTAAATTCTATTAACAGCAAGTATTGTGCAGCGGGAAAGAGGGGACGCCAGGGTTAGCTTACAGGTACCCTAGATAAAAGAGCAAAGGCGAGGAAAAATGTACAGGCCGGATGGACGAAACAATAAGGAGGGAAAACCAGACGTTTGCAAATCAGCTAAGCACACAGAAAATGTAATCAGGCCAAAGCTGAAGAAGAAATGTTTGTTAATTTATTTTCCCCGCGCTTTGGGTGTCAATTTGAAGAAGGTTATTTTATTAGCTCCACGTATGGACGACAATTTGAAGAAGATGGTTTGTTACTCTCCACGTATGGAAGGAGTTGTATTATATTTCAACTGTTAGGGAGCCGAACTTGTAGTAGTTGCAACCGCACGTATAGTAAACAGTTTCCGGTAGCCTTCGCTCCAAATGTGCTTTCAGGTGCCCTTTGCCCCAAGTGTAAAAAAAATATTAACTTTGTAATTAAACCGTTTCTTTAAATATTTAATATTTATGTTTGCCTCGGCTGCGTCAGTATTATTGTTAGAGACACGTTTCTCTTAGGCAGGGTTGTGATGTGACAAGAATGTAAGCTTACACAGATTTAAAGTTTTAATTCAGTCTTTTTTTATTAATCCTTGCCACAAATTAAATAGCACTTCACTGATATCGAGAGCTGTGAGATTTTTTTATTTAATACCTACACTTTTTTTAACACGTATACTATTTTCGTCTCACACGAATACATAATTAATTTCTCGAGGACACATCTTGCGTCTGGTTATGAGCACTTTTTGGAGGCAACTGAATTGATTTCAACCATCTAAACTTGTAAATTTTTGTATTCCAAGTCTCTGATTGGCTAATCCTACTCCAATAGAATACCTGCATTTAACTAAAGCTTTTTCTGGTTGTTGATTGGCTATTTTTAAACTGTCTCAAAATTTACATTATTGCTGCTCTAATAAGGACTAGTAGCATTTAAACTTCCTTACTCATTATTGCCTCAAGGTTACCTCATTGTCAGTAACGTTTAACTTATTATTCTCACAGCTCCTACATTATTAAATTAGTAATACATTCACATAACATTATTACACATGGATACAATAATATCAGCATATACAATGACTGTTAAATACATTTTACAAATTATTACATACACATATTGCTTCAAGGCTGGCTGATATTCAATTTACATATTGTATAATTAGACTGGAATTATTTAAGTGTTAAAAATACTGCCTCAAATCAATGCGGTAATGAGACGCAAGAAGCAAGGATTTTCTAAAATAGCACAACCAATAAACGTCTGTTAAATTTTATCACGTGGGTCAATAAAATCAGTCACAAACAGCGTGACTAGAAAAGAAACCAGAGGAAATTAGAAAATGGGCATGCAACTTTAATTTTCCTAGAGCAGGAGCTCTGTTACGAACGAGGGTAACATCGGTACTTCGTGTTGTATCAACGTGATGGATCATAAATCCATATCTTAGCGTTGCTGGTAAATAAGTCGGCGCATTAATTCGTGAAATGTAAGTGGCGGACTTCATCGCTGATAAAATTTAAATGTAGGGGAAAAAAGTTTAGGACATGCTGACCAAAGTCGAGAGGACTTGAAGGAAAGGCAGAAACAACAATAAGTAATATACTATAAGTAATAGAATAACAAACATAATATTTGATCGTGGGACCTACCCACATCTTTTGTGACGGTAATAAGGAAAAGCATTTTTCTTTATTGTGGAGCAATACAAAGGGGCAGTGGCGGAATAAACGAGGAGTTCTCATTTATCTCCTCTCCACACCTCCTGAGAGAACGGCATCTCCTTTTCTAAAAAATCACTTACCCTGCCAAAGCTAGCCGACAAATACCACGTTTTCCTGATATCTCCCTCACCTAAGTAAAATCGGGAGTAATCCCATATCAAGCTGTAGCCTACAACAAATCAAAATACCGTGCCATATATTAGGCAGAAAGTCCTAAAAGTAGATAATAGATTTGCTCTATAGGCGCTATTTATGTTTACTTTGGAAACGGGCATTTCTAAAAATTTTTCTGTAGTACTGCTTGAAAAGCAGGCATAGATATAATCTGATCAGATGCACGCGTTCTATGCTCTATCGAAATTTATGTTCACAGAAATTCAGTTAAAACTATCGATACCATAATGCTATTTTGGGAACCACGAAAAGAAGTATATGCTTTATGACATGTAATTAATTGTTGTTAAAGAGTCCTGTGCAACATAGTTTCTATGTACGTACCATAAATCTTGTTGAAATAATCCCATAATTCTTATTATGAGTGCTTAAGATTTACATTATTATTTTTCTCCACTATAAGTTATATTTTGTAAACATAAATTATTCATACGTTGCTATATGCGAGTCTAAATTATGCTGGAACAAACAAGAGATCGTTCAGATGCATTTGGTTTACCTAATTTTAAAAGTTATTATTAACATAAATTAACAAGTATGGGATGTAAAGTAATAAATTCAGGCTCTAGGAGTATTGTATTAATGTATTAACCTTAGGGGAAGAGTTTTACGTTATAGAATAAACGTAATTTTTTTCCTCTAGTTATGGACTTAAGAGGTCTCAAAATGCTGCCATAGCGTTGGTGTTTGCGGCACAGGGTACTAATTTTCGACAACTCCACGAGAATTTTTGCCTCCTCCTGGGGGTTTTGGTAGAAGATGCACTCAACCTCATAGATGTTTGGGGACCAATTGAGGACCTTTTTAATGGGAAGTATTTGCTCCCGTCTCGTAAATCGCACTTCAGCGGCAGGGGGACCCGGAATGTTGAACCACAAGCTACACCTATTACTACATTCTGTTCATGATCTCCTGTGTGGACAGAGGCAGATTGTGCAGCGGTCTTGTTGTAAGCCTTGGTTACTTAAGACGTTACAAAAGAGCAGCTAGGGTCTAACACATCGCTTCAGCATGGTAAAGATTACCTATTCCAAAGCAGCAATTTTACGATTACAAAACCCCATGTTACTCTTCTGATAAAATCAATAGGAAATAAATATGTTACAGGAAAATATTATTAAACAGCTGGGTGACGCCCAAAGGTTTTGCAGCTAAAATATTAAATTCAGTTACCCCGGCATAAACATTGGGAGGACGTAACAGCAGAGGCAAACGAGAAATACCAGGAACTTGCTGCACAAATCTAAAGTAGGCGTGGGATTTTCATAACAGAATACACATTCAACACATTATCTGTTGTTTATTATAATAAATATGGTGTCACTACATCGTACACAAAAAGGTTACAGACAAACTTTGGAGGGAGATGCCCCACACTCATACGATCCACGCACATACAACCCTTCGCCCTGAAGTCGCACACAAAACTCATGCTACTAGTGACGCCATCAGACTGAGGAGGTAGGGGGAAAATGCCGCGCTGGACATAAATTCAAACTCCCAATTAATCAGTTCAACAATGATATTGCTACACAGCAATAATGTGTCCGACGCGACAATACACACGCATACGCTACAATATTCACCCATGGAAGTCCATCTATCATAAAATACTCGAGCAGATGATGCAGTTAGGAAGATACGGAAGGTAAGAATCCGGAGATATCTTTGAGATATGACCTAGTAACTAAAGCGAAGTTAATTAAGACAAAATAAGGGGAGGAGTTGTTTGTATGCCTAGACTTTGTCTGTCTATTTATTCCCTCTTGAAATTCTTAGTCAACATTCTAGTCGACGTCATGTGTTTACTAGAGTCTTAAGCTTCCTCTACCCGCAAATACTCGAGGACAATAAAAACAACGGTAATAGATTGGCCGTTAATCAGCTAACCAGTTCTAACTCCTTGGGCTAGATCTGGATAGGTCTGGATAGATAACTAGATTTAATTTGTGTCAATAGCTCTGAATATTCGCATCTGCCGGTCTGGTCTTGTAACAAATGCAGAACTATTGAAATTGCGCAAGAAAAAGACGAATTTACAAAAATACAAATAAAGCAAACCTTATAACGTGTGACTGCGTCACCCTTTCGCACCTACTAGTAAATGAAAAACTATAAAGAAGCCAGTGACAATTAATATGGCAGATACGCACAATAGGAAATTAAATTACAGTGTCAAAAGTTGCTCCGATTCTAATGTTGTTTATGTTAGATTGTAAATGTGTATTAAGGAGTTCATATTTTTATTTGTTAGCACGCGTTATTCTAAAAATATTTTGGTGCATATGGCGATAAAAGGTCGAGGTCAGAATGGGAAAGGCTATTCAGTTTTGCTTGTTTATTATTTGTACATAACTGAAGTATGACATGTATGTTGTAGGATAATGTAAGGAATAAAGCATTAAAATAAACGTTATGTTTGGTTCAGGATAAAGCACAGAAGTATTACTTCCGTCACTGAAGAACAGTATGCGTTCGGTTTTGGACATGAATATAAATCTCTCCGCGCATATTTCAATTTAAAAACATCAATCGCTAGTTTTAATGGAACCAATGACCTTAAGGTAAAATGTGTTTCATCTATAACATGCAATAAATCTAAATAATTAATGTTTGCTTCCAAATTGCATTGCCCTCATTTAACTTAAATGAGAAAAAATCCTCCCGGAAGTAGTAATATTGCTCTTTGAAACGTTGTATAAAGTCATATTTTAATTTAAAACCAGCATATAGAAAAAAAAATAAGGATTTAGCCAAGCATTGATATCACGCATCAGCGTTCTCAAGAAAAGAACTCCGAGAGCAAGCATTTCTCAAAAATTAAGAAACCAAGCGAGTGGCTTGCATTCGGGAGATCATGAATTCAAATCCCGTGCATTGGCCGATCTGATTGGGCTTTATTTGTTTCTTCTGACACCCGTAAATATTTAACACTACGGCCGAAAGTTAACATATTGAACAAAAAGAAATATAAATAAAATATATGTTAAAATGGGCGACTCTGTATCTTAAAGTCACCTGTCCTACATCACAATGTCTACGTGTGCACTCAAAAAAGAGGCAGCAAATCCACGCCCACATTCCGAGCGGTACAGGAAGGCGATAACGCAGTTAAGGCCTGTTTCTGACTCATATGATCCAACGTACAGTAAGCAATCACGATATGACTAGAATTAAGTCTACGGTGACGTTAAAAGATTCGATTTCCATATTTTACCGGAAATGCATGTTTTGAGATGCTCTAAATAGAAAAATGCTTTTCAGAAAAGGGACTGTGTGCGACAGAATAACTCTAAAACTATATGTTCAATAAATACCAAACTTGGTACTGAGTATCTTCTAAAGATGAAATGCGAATATTTTCAAGAAAACCCCCACCCTAAACTACCCCTAACTTATAGTACATTTTCGTTTAAATGAACAATTTTCAGAAATTTTGTTTTCTTAAAAACAGTTATAACCCAGATAAAATATCCTATATTTAAGGTTTTACCTCATAAATAAAATGTATATCTTGGTTTTGGAAATAACATGCATTCTTCATTTTGAATGAATTCTGTATAGCTTTATATAACTGGCAAACGCTAAGGGACAACAAAAGCATACTTTAAAACATAAACATGAAATTCAGTTAAATCCTTTTCTGGAATCAGCCATTTTTGAGATATCTGTTATTATTGGTTTGAATTTTTCAATACCTTATCATTTTAGGGCGGTCACTATTGATTTGTTTCTCGCGATGTATGGAAAGAACATGGAATGAAAAGTCCAGCATATAGAGATCAGTGTTCTCTTTGTATCTATGACTAAATGTGTAATGAAAATATTTATGCAAACGCTTATCTAAATTTGCTTGAAAGAGATAGAAGAATAAACTTCTAGAAGAATAAACTTCTAGAAGAATATACAATAATAACTTGTAGACGCTATATAAAGTAAATGACAGTGAGCAGGGAAAGACATGTAAATCTACCACATCACTTAGTTTTTACTGGTTTATAAATTGCACAAGAGTAAATCCTTTGTCAGATGAATAAATTGTGAATATTGATTCCTAACGGTTCTACATATGAATAGAGATAGTTTTTGAAGTTTTAACCTAGCCTATAATTTTCATCTTTTTATATAAGGATATTCTTTTAATAAGAGGTTATAAATATTATATTGAAGGTTTTTGAAACGTTGTAAGTTTGCAGGATCCTAAAATACAAGTCTTCCCCCGATTAGAGTAAAATATTCCCAGGTATTAATCTGAAACGAAATCTAATAGAAATTGGATGATATTGACTGTCCATCCCAACAATTTATTACATTGTTTTATCTCTTAAGGGTGATAGCTTTAGAACTTGTAGTGTTATTGCTGCTGGAGCAAAAATGACCTCGAATATTAATCTTAAACGAACCGAGTGTTTATGGTTATGGTTATCATGAAACGGATGAGAATTTCAGCACTCGCATTCGTCTACTATCCTGCTGAAAATATTCAGAAGGAGGGTGAAACTAGGAGACAGAGTTGGCAGATCTGAGACGGAGTACCCAGATATTTCATCCCGACACCGGCCGGAACCCCCACAGGTCCACGTATCCCCATGGAGAGCTTTTTCTGAAGTCCGGTCCCACACTGAAGACCAGGGTAGACAGTTACACAAAGTAAAAAACACTACCGCATTAGATTTAGGTGACAACGGGAACATCTAGCATCTCGATCCACAAGGTATATTTTGTGCATACACCCCCGGGAGGACCGGATGAGATGAGGGAACCGCAAGAGAGTATGGGCTGGAGGATCGGCTAACAGAGACGCGCAGAGCTCCCTAAGAGTTACACGCTTGACCACCCGACCGGATAGTGTTCAACGGCGACCCACCTAAGCCATCGGAGGGCGGCTCATACACTCACCTCCAGCGGGAAAAGCTTGTCTCAGCAGTGGAGGCTCGAAAGGCCGTCATCTGACGGGGCCGAGAAGGAATTCAACACGTAAGCCTCTGCGCCATCTGTCCGCAGCCGACCGACACACAGCCCCGGAGTCAATCTGTAATGTGAAAGAGGAATACGAAGTGAGACGAAATGAGGGAGAAAGGAATTCGAGGGAGGTAATGATCCTTTCTAGCATTCGCCTAGTGACCCGGGGAAACCCCCAAAAAACCAATGGGTCAGGAATGTCGGCTGCGGGAATCGAACCCATAACCTACCGTATGCGGGCCACCGATATTACCGCCTGAGTCATCCCTCTCGGTACACCAACACATACCTCACCCGATCTTTCGACACCGAAACATGATAGGGCATTATATAATCCACCCCAGCATTTGCTGCCAACCATAAAGTTCAGAAAGGCCGGCCCAAGGAATCGAACCCGGAACCTCCCGAAGCGTTGCCGCGGAGCCATCTCGCTCGGTAAACGGGACTTAAATGGTATGATACAGTACAGCATAAGGGACTCTATAATTTCACAATTTAAGGTTTATAATTTTATGTATGTTTTAATCACACTTGATCGTGCAGGTCTTGTTGAAAGATGAATGAATTAAATGGATCAAATGTTGCTCAAATGAAGGCCCACAGAGCTTAGCATTGACAATCATGTCTTCTGAAACTAAGGCGAACGCCAAGAAAATAACATTAAAAAAGCTTATCCAGGTTGTGCGCCCAATCGGAGATTCAATCTTGATGCCGTAATTATGGACAGGAAAATGCAAATGGTTAAATAAAGAATAACAGTAAGATAGAGAAATAATTGAACTAAATAATTTCACTATATTAAATCAATGTGCTTGGATTCAAAGACTTTGTCCGGAAAGACGAATTAGGAAGTCAAGTTAGCAAAAGTCATTAGCGACAGCAGAAATAGCTAGCACATTTGCTTAAGGATTTCTGGGACCCGGTTAAATTCAGTAAGCTTGAACAGGCCAAAATTTTGGAAAAGATGAAGGCACTTACATTCCACGAATTTAGTTATGCCCCTTGGTAACAAGATAACAAAATGAGCTTCCTTGGGATTTGAAGCATTGGTTGCTCGTGGAAAATAACGTTGATGGGAATAATGAAGTAGGCGAAGCTAATAGTAGTAACGGTGTGAAATTAGGTCCGAGAGCTGCTCTCGCTCTCTCTCTATCTCTCTCTCTGTCTCTCTCTCTCTCTCTCTCTCTCTAGTACCGTCAGTGGCACTTGCTCGTGTGATATTTTAAGCGCCCAGTGACGCTCTTGTATGGGTAGCGGCTATTACGAGGTATCTTGCCGGTCAACATTTTAGCGACTCACGGCAGGTTACGTTTCTAGTTTCATTTATTGTAGAAACAGTTATTTCCAACTCTAACTCTGATATTGTACAAGTTAGTAGGTATAATAATTCAGTTGTTACAATTTCGAGTGCTACGATTCATAATAATCAGCGTATTTCTTCATCTCAAACGGTCGGCAACTCACTCTAATAACTCAAACATTACTTCAAAATAAATTTCTGAGTTAATTTAAACTGGTGTTGTTCTTATAATACATCCGCGCGTACCCTGATGGAAAATACCTTTAGCTCTAACACTGGAGCAGCCGGCAGCAGAAGCAAGAGTAGATATTGGAGACAACGAGAAAAGTGGCAACTACATTATTGCTTCAAATCGTCGCACTATCATCGCGTCATCACACATTATGCTTTAACCTCGAATGCTTGAATGTGAGGCAGACACGTCAGGTTTGACTAGAAATATTCTTTAGCCTTGTTCACTCTGAAGAGTTGCGCTTTTGATTAGCGAAAGGATTATCAAAATCGGTTGAGATTACTGTCAGCATACATTGATCTATCGTAAAATTAATATAAATGTCAGTTTCATGGCGTGCCGTCGCTGAGTAGTTAGAATGCTCGCCTCACACCGAGGCGGCTCGAGTTCATTCCCAGGGACCCACTTGTGGGACTTGTGGTGGACAAAGCGACGCCTTGGCGGGTTTTCTCCGAGTTCTTTGGTATTCTCCGCTACCATTCCACCAATTGCTCCAACACCTTTCCTTTCAACAATTTCAATTTCATTTCATCTCATCATCTTCCTCACTTTCATATTGGTTATAGCCGATCCCCCGATCTGGGTTCTTCATTCTCTGATTAAAAGTCCGACTGTTCCTTGACAGGCCTCTGACCCTAGGTGCAGTTGTAAGTCCTAAATGAGAGGAAGGTAAGCTAAGTAAGTCAGTTTCATGTAAGCGGTAAATAGGCACTCCACAATAGCAAACGCACCCAAAAGCAGTGATGAATTGAAGGTTTTGGCCCATCTGAAAAATTAAACAACATAAAATAGGCTTAAAATCGGTTTATGTACAATTTCCTCTGTGTGTGTGTGTGCAGCATGTTATGGTCTGTAGTGCGTGAGTAATATATGGCTGCCTGCTTTTTCTGAAAAAAAAAATGCGATAAAAATTAGTCACCGCACACTACGCTTTTATTTAATTAAGTGTACGCAGCCCTTCCCCGTTTATTAAACGTAGTGTTAATATCCTCACTTCCCGGAAAGCCCTCCATCATCTGCTTGTAAAATAACCTACTAGGGAAAATTTAATGTGTTTTAAAACCCTGGCTGTTGTTAGGTTTATTATTTAATTTATTTTCCAGAAAACTGTAGGAAATTTATGATGATAATGTGTAGCAAATACCCTCAACACGTTTGAACTAGAACTGGTCGTTCAAAAATAAACAAGCGCTTGTAAGAATGTATTAACGTGATTGGCTAACATACTTTTCTTATTTGCAGTTTCTGGCTGCCCACAATTCAAACAGTATCCTAGATGCACACATTCGCATTTCTGGTACATTCGTAAGGTTTTGTCAATATCGTAAGCACTTTAAATCCAATGAATTTGAGATCTTCTTGTGGTTTACCGGAAAAAAATATGAGTCATTTGGAGAATTTATGTCGTACCGGCCTGTTGCTATGGTAGCTCAGTTGGTTAGAGCAACCGAAAGGAGATCGATAGATTCGTGATTTAAATTCCATCTATGGCATTGAACTTTTGAGTCCAATTCCACCTTTCCAACCTTGTTCTACATACGACGTGTATGAAAGAAGAGTTAATTATCAAATGAAATGTTTATCTTGAATTTTCTGGGAACAGCCTATGATGTCTTGTTCATTCTGAATGACCTTTGTATAATTGCTGAACCGAAAAAAAGTGTTGATCTCGTCGAAGCACATAATTATGTAAATTTTTTGTGGCGTTGGCTATTTCTGAGATATGCTTTGTTATTGATTTGAATTTTCAAATACTCCTACTTTTTTAAGCGGTATAGGTATAGGTGATTCAACGGAGGAAGACACCTCGTGCACAGAGATATATTTTGCTACCACCCCTCCCAGGAGAAAGGGTGAGGTGAAGGAACCATAGGACGCTACAGATCGTAGGCAGACAGGCGACAGAGACGCGTGGAAGTCCCTAACATTTCCAAATTTGCAGACTCGTCTCACTACTGGAGACGCTGAGGGAGCAATGAACAGTCAAGCAACCCTGTGGTGTCTACGGGGAATACGCTTTCCATTGAGCATTCTTCTACGCCATTTGTTTGGTACAATCAGACACCAGAAACTTAGAAGCACACCTGAAAGTAAGGAAGGAGGGGAGGAAAGGATGGAAAATTGTGGTAGAAAAGAAATCGCTCCAGCATTCACCTACTGACCCCGAGGATACCATGAAAATCCCATGACTCAGAGTAGACGGTCTCCGGGATCGAAACCGAGACCTTCCGAATGCGAGTCGCAAAGTTACTATGGCACCACCTTGCTCTGTTTCTATTCGTTTTTACTTACGTACCACGTACATATTAGGTAGAGAAAGAATTACATTCCACCCAAAGTGCGATACCGAGAATTCACCGGAAAGTAACTTTTTGGGGACACCTGTATACCAAAAAATCACTTTCTGGCGTGGCGACCCGCCACCGTCTAGTTGGTGATACCAGATTATACTAAATGCACCACAGGTAATTTGATAAATGTGAAACTGTGTGTATTTTGTGATAACTATCCCGCGCCTACTCTGGAATGCATAGCTTAAGATCCTTGTCCTCTTGTTACCTCTGCAGCTATGCCTCCCAATGTATATGCCGGGAGAAACAAAATTTAATATCTAGTTGCAAACCTTCTGGCCTCACCCCAGTATATAACAATACCAAACTTGGATTTAGGTTCAGGACTTCCAAAGACGCAACACGAAGATTTTCAAGAGTAATCCCCCATCCAAAACTACCCTATACATGGAAGATCTTTTTGAAGTTTTTTATTTTCCAAAAATTAGCTTTAGCTAGTTTGATTAAAATGCCATACATTTAATATATTTACATAACAAATAAAATTTATATCTTGAACTTTCTGGAAATAGCCTGTGAAGTCCTCCTCATTCGGAAGAAAATTTGTACAATCTTGTATAACTGGTAAACGTTAAGTGATAGTACTACACAAAAAATCAAGATCTCTTTAAAACACACAATTTTATACAAATAAGTTTTTTGTTTCTGTGTGGTATAAGTCATTTTTGAAATATCCGTTATTAAAGGTTCGATTTCTTGGTCGTTCTCTTCGTCCTGTCAACATTCAGTTATTTCTCGCGATTGCTTGGAAACAGTATGGAATTTTAAGACCAGCATTTGACTATTGCTGTTCCTTTCGTATGTATGACGAAATGTGTCATGTAGCTATTTCTGCAAAGGTTTATTTGGATTAAAATGTAGTAGATAGGAAAAAAATCTGATATGTTGCATTCGCCTGACTTTCTCGACTCTTTTACAAACTATTTTTACAAATGTTTATCCTCCATCTACTTTATGTTAATCGAGATAAACATTTTGCAGAAACTAACTTATTGCTAATTTTCTTGTAGGTGCAAGCGGAATATGGTAGGTGTTAAGCGACAGTCAAATATTTTAAAAGCTGCTTGCTATGTGGAGTATTCCGTGCTCTTTGTATGTCCAGTACATAAAAAAACGAATAATGAATTTCCATTTGAGAAAAATTATAAGTATTGGAAAATTGAAACAAATGGCAAGGAAATGGTTCACTGGACAAAAAAAATGCATATACCATAAATTTTATGCTTTTACGAAATCCACATTTTGTTATGTAGTAAAACTTCGTCTATCTGTTACAGTTTACCAGTTATGAGAAAGTCATTCAGAATGAAGAGGACTTTTGGGGACATTCCCAGAAATGTCAATATATACATTTGCCATGAAAATATCTTAAACCTATGATATTTTAATCTAAATCGTTAGAGCCGTTTTTGAGAAAATCAAAATTGTCAAAAAATGTTTCATGTAAAGGATGGGGGGATTTTTTTTAAAGCTTCGTGTCGTATCCTTAGAAGATATTAAAATCAAATACTAAGTTTGGTATTTATCCGACTTTTCGTTTTTGAGTTATACTGTTTACAGGCTGATAGATAGACACACACACGGATATGTTCTTAAAATGCTTTATTTGGATCTAGGGCACACCAAAACATACATTTCCGGTGAGATCTAGGTATCGAATTTTTGGGTGGAATGCAATACTTACGTAGTAGAAAAAGATAAAAGCATTAGTAAGAATAGTTTGCATACCCACTAATAAGCGAGAGAGTAGAGAAAGTCATATGAATGTATCACATGAGATTTTCTCTCCTGGTCATGCGAAGAGCATGGAATTTCAAAGCAAGCATATAGCTATGGATATGAGTATTACTTAAGCCTACAGTATCTACATTATACTAAGCGCTCATCTCAAATAGCTTTAAACAGCTAGAGGACCAAGCTTTTGTAAGAATAGTTTGTAAAAGGGTGAGTAGAGAAAGTCGTGTAAATGAAACAATAAAATGTTTGTTTATTAAGCCTTAAATTTAAGTTGTACTTGAAAGAGCATGTGTTTAAAAAATGTACACGTTATTCCATTCGAAAGAATTGCTGTTTATGGCTTTATAACATTTACATCTGTAATTAACAATATTAGCCCATACTCATATATTTGCCTAGGCATAAAATTTGGGCGGCAACAGAAGCAATATTAGCCTCGCTGAACAAATTTATTGTTTGACAGTTATGAGCTTTGATTAGAGCAGTGAACGGAAAGCGTGGGTTTGTTTAAAGAGGAGGGGGTTAGGGAAGTATTTTCTCCGGACTATGCAATAACAGCAGTAGCAGCAGCAATTGATTTCCCGGCATGCCCCGCGCGATGTCACAGCCTGGCGCCAGTCGTAACGCGCACAAGTGGCACGAGTGAGGGGGGACACATTGTTGCTGGTTTGGTTTGGAGGGACCAATAGCAAACTTAACCCCCTCCATGTTGTTAGTTTTTTTTTCCTCTATAAATGTCCCAAATTATTAAACACATGGATGCACCAATGTAGTACTTATTCTAACAAAAACATAACTATTTACAGTATAAACAGATACCGAAATTTTATTGCGTTCAGCTGTAGTAATTTAGCTCACAGTGGGAGAGGAGCATGTGGATGGTAAATAAGGCATAAATATACTGAGTTTAAAAACAGTTACTTTAATGCATCGTGTTTAGTATTTGTAAACATGAAATGTGTGTTTACAATCAGATTAATTTTATATAACTTCTTTAGAGAGTATTGCAGTAAATAAATTTAACGTGGAGCTTATTGCAAATACATTTGTAGTGATTTTGTTACACACGGGTTGGAACAGTAACGCAAACACAGATGATCAGGGCCTAATGAATATCCATTAATTAAAATGTAATTTTTGCTAAATGCCAGCCTATTCTATCCCTAATACTGTGTTTCGATAAGAGAAAACATGTTACATAAAGATTAGCAAAATATTTGCTTCACATACAGTCTGCTAACACAATTACATATTACGTAACACCGTTTCGGAATTCGTTCATAGGAGTCCTAAGCAAGTAAAGGATAACCTTTGTGTCTTAAAAGAGTTCCTAGCTGAGTGCCAAGTAAGAAGATACTTCCTCGCTGACATGACAGCGCCTTCAGTTGGCTGACACTGCCCTAGATTGTAATTATGAACATAATTAGTTTTCGCCTGCTGTATCCGCTCCGTAAATGGGTCAAGCGAGCCCTGCGTCAATGGCCCCCTCTGTCCATCACAGAATTAATCACCTCAATTATATGAGACATACGAGGGCTGATCAATAAAGACTGAGACTTATTTTTTTCACAGTATTTATTACTCCATTTCAATGTTGATATGATCTTTTTCAAAGTAGTCCCCTCCTACTTGAATGCACTTTTTATAACGTCTCTGCCAGTCCTCGAACACATGGTGCAGGCCATTCTTTGTTAGGTCTTTGAGAATCGCCTCACTTTTCCTCAGCACGCTTCAGTGCTCTCAAATCCAATGCCCCGGAGCTTTTCCTTTAGTGATTCCCATAAAAAAGAAATCGCAGGGGACAAGATTGGGGTTATAAGGCGGATGCAGTACACAGGTGATGTTGAATTCCTGGACTTGATTTGCGACGTGAGACCATGCGTTGTTGTGATGAAGTCGCCACCCATTCTGATGAAGTTCTGGAAGTTTCCTTGCAATGTGCTCCCTCAGTGTAGCCAATACTGGCATGTAGTACGCTGCTGTAGCAGTAGTGTGAGGAAGAACAACAATCACAGCTGTGTTGATGTTGACTTCAGTCATAGCAGAAGCCGAAGCACCAGGCCCACCTTGCTTAGCACGAGGACTCGCCCTTCTTTGAAATCCTTGAACCACCTAAACACTGTTGCACGAGATAGTGCATCTTCACCGTATGCTTGCTTCAGCTTTTCCAAAGTTTCAGAGGCTGTATGGTTTAAACGAAAAGAAACTTTCATTGCTCCTCTCGTGTCGAATGGTATGCGAAATTCAAGTAGGGTCAACAATATACAACATTACTACCAACCTACCGATACAAGAGTGCTGCCGTCTATGGACATTATACATGAAACCCCGCTATTTTCAAATATTCATGGTAGAGACAGGAAACTCTCAAGAAAGCTACAGGAAAAAAATCAGTCTCAGTCTTTATTGATCAGCCCTCGTATCACTGGTTTCCGAGATGGTAGAGAATGGTTGCAGGATTTGCGTCTTACAATCCTTAAAAAACCCTCAAAGCTTAAATCTGTCCTTCTCTAGGTTGTGTCGATCTATTCACACTGGTTTCTCTGCGTGAGCCCTAGCGTCACTGTTATTACCCATATTGATTCCTAAACGTCGAAAGTGTGTTGATAGCCGAGCTGCCAAGGTTTGAGATTGAGCCGTGTGTGTGTGTGTGTGTGTGTGTGTGTGTGTGTGTGTGTGTGTGTGTGTGTGTGTGTGCGCGTGCGCGTGCGTCCGGTGTGTGTGTGTGTGCTAGAGAGAGAGAGCATTTATATTTGTATTTCTATTTTACAGGAAATAGAAATACAAGACTACTTGTCATAAAGGCAAAGAACATATTTATAAAGAACGACTTCTTACACTGTGGAATTCAGCTATACATCATGTATTCTCGCCATTTGGTGGTGGTGGTGTTATATAGACCATTTTAATTATTCTCTATACGTTACGCCATAGCAGTTGTTCAATTCAAATTCTAAAATTTGCTTCAATATTATGGTGTGCAACGCCCTTTCTTAATTCATACGGCCACAGACCGTGGGCACTTATGATACATAAAATGATAATTGGTAAAGGAAATTTGGAAGCAAACTTGCAGGTCTAAGTTTTGGGCACCTGCCCGGCATTTGTGAGCTATTAAGATTGTAAGAAAACCGAGAAAAAAAATTGGAGGATTTCAATACGCGAACCACACGTCCCTTATTAATAACTGCTAGGGCGATAAAATTAATTAGTACGAAATCACAGGTTGAGAGGTGGATAAATGCAAATACTTTTATATTTGCCGTAAATGACTGTCATATATTTAATGCTTGTTGTGTGGTACATGTCAGAACATAATTTGTTATTAAACACTGTAATACTGTACGTCCAAGTTTTCTTAATCCCTAGGTTCGCTAGCTACTTTACGTCAACTTCGTGTGCGAAGCTAGCAACAATCAAATGCAACACACATTCCTTAACAGCATGCACAATAGAGCAGAATTTTCCCAGGTGATGTAAGCACAAACAGTCCTCGGAAAATCCTAATAATATTACTAACACAACACTTAGTTCGTGTGATCCGCAAATATTTTTACCAATAATTGTATATTTTAAACCTCATAAGTTTATTTACAGATATGAGAAGCATTTTATGAAATCAGAAAAGAATGAGGGATTAGCAAATATTTCATTTTGATATATTTAATAAGACATCTAGCGTACCAGTTTTCAAGAAATGTATGATTTGAACACAGGATTTTGTGAATGGCAGGCTTTTGATCGTTTAAAAGTTCTGTAAACAGCACAGTTTGCAAAGGATTTGGGAGATAACTACCTTTATAATATGTTATATTGAGAAGAGAAACATGTATGCTGCTTAGTCCCAGATCCGGTTCATCTTGTCATGCCGGTAGCCAGTTGGAATTTATAGGATTATCCGTCTCTGGTCGTCTAAAAATTCATCTACCCCAATATCCCGCGATGTCCTTCCAAGAATGTCCGTTAATTGAGTTCTGTAGAACGTTGCGGGTTGCTTATGAGTAATGTTAGGAGAAGGAATTCGGTAAGCTCTGGGTTCACTTTATAAATTAAACACAACAGTTTGTGGCAGTAATTTGTATCACAATAATGTAAATGCCAGAGTGATTGCAGTGTAAGTAAGCATTATTGTATGACATTGATTTGAGATGTTTGTTAATTATAAGCATTGTTAGGAAATAAGTTTACACGGCCTCACTGAAGCTGACAATAGGAGCGGATAACAATGTGAGTTGAATATTAATTAGAAGAGACAAACAAATAACGTCAGATTGGCGCGCTTTTCTTAGAAATAGCGGGAATATTTTCCCTAGAGCATATTTTTTCGTAATTTTTGATTGGATATAAAAATAGACGCTAATGTTGGCGCGTTTTATTAACCAATAGCAGCTCGGTTATAATCTTTAGGCATATCGGGGTGTGGGAGTATAAAAAGCTAAAGTCAGAGGCAGATTTCGTCAGTCCAACAGAAACATTTGTGCATTACACGTCGCTGAGTCCAACAGAATCATTCAGAAGTTAAACGTCGCTTAGTTCATCAGAATCGTTCGCGAGTTACACGTCGCGTCTTAAAGTTTGTTATAAATACGAAACACGCGAATAAATAATGTGCAGTAAATAAGTGATTATAGTGATATTAGAAAATATAACAGTTTCAGTTTGGCGTGTATCACGAGTCAATATGTGAACTTAATTAATTGTGACGGTAATAAAAGTGTAAAAACAAATTCTGTTATCAGTGTTATCTTTGAGTAACAAATCCTTTCCGTTTACACACCTTGTTTAAGAGATGTGCTCAACTGAATAATAATAATAATAATAATAATAATAATAATAATAATAATAATAATAATAATAATAATAGCTAGCCGGAGGAAAATGAACCCAACATTCAAAGTAGTAATTCAATAACAGGCGCCCAGCAAAAGATAACACGAAGTGACCGCGACAAATTGGCTTCCATACGTGGTGCAGATAGACATGAAGCATCTACCAACTACTACCAACAAATATACCACTTCAAGTTCTCGTTACTAATGAATTCTACAAGCTCCCTTAATTTTTTGAAGTACATATGTTGAGATCCAAAAGAAATTACGAATTGAGTTCGTAGTGATCTGAAAGTCTGCAACCCGAATCAATTTTGGACACCGTTTGAATATTAACTACCATATATCATTCTGTGTTAACCATATCAATGGTTGTAATTTAAAAGTGCTCTGGCTAGTATTCAGTCCTCCGCTGCCATTTTTGGCGTATTTTTAACTCTGTTCACACATTACCATTTTATGAATGAGAAGATGAACAAGTATAGGCAAGAAAACGTATAACATTCGCGGTTTGTACTTAATTGATGCGAATACACTCTGAATCAATATTTAATATACTGTATTATCACATTTTCTCATTACTTTATAATTAGCGTGCCCTACTAGCGTCCGCGTAAACTGTTTAAGCATCAAGGCGAAGTGTCGAAGGTTCAACCTAGTTATTGAGTCAACTGCCTAGAAAATCTTCTTAATACCAACTTAAATATTAGTAATGAAGGCCTTCGGATTTTTCTCTGCAAGAGTCAAACTTTTCTTACAGCCCAGTGGTTCAGCCTTCTGGGCTTTAACTTTATTGGCTATGTGTTCAAAACTTTAAATATCAACGGTAGCAAGAAGGATCGCTGAGGACGCGTCTCTCCACAACACAAAAAATGCTCAATGTGCTAGAAACTCGGGACCTTTATGGCCCAACGCTTAGGCTGTTACAAAAAACTGTCAGTTGGCTCGCTTGTATTTATTTACAGAAGCTTGCAGCTTTCCTTGTGCAACTGTGCTTACATTTATTTGTGATTCTTCATGAAATTAAGGGGTTTACACTTACTCTCACAAAACTAATCTGGGGTAATTCTGGCTCTGTGGCTCCGCGCCCATTTGGGCATTTATTTCACTCAATTCGTTCACATTCATCAGTATTTAAACTGCTACACGGACGTTAAACATAGAAAATAAAACAATTTTGATGTGCTACATTTACATGAATTTCTCTGACCACTAACATTTATTTTTTATAGCCTTAACAAACTATTCTTTCCCAAGTATATTTTTCTATCTGGTTCATATTGATCGAGATAAGCATTCGCAGTTATACCTAGTTTCATTATACATTTCGTTGTAGGTACAAAGGAATAGAGGAAAGCAAATCGAGAGTCACGTGTTTAAAAAGGGTTTCCATTGTTTTAAAGTTCCATACTGCTTCCATCATATAACGAGAAACAAGAGTATTGACCAATTGAGACCAATATATCCCGAAAATGGTTGATGCCACAAAAAAGTTATTTGAAACAAACTGTGAATTTTTAAAGAGATCTACGTTTTTATGTAATTCATTTTTGTCTGTCAATGACAAAAACTAGACAAGAAATTCAATCAATTTCGGATATTGCACTCTCCAGTGTGAATGAAATTTTCCTGAGAAAATGCCAGATATATGCGGGTGAAGAAGGAAAACATTTCTAACATCTCTTATTATAAGGTATCTGCTTCTTATCTTGTAATTGTAACTGTAAATAAGAGAACTTGTGGAGTTGCGGGGATATTATAACTGTTTCGGCAGGCGCACGAGCAGGCGTGCCTTGCCAAAGTGTGAATGAAATACGCTGTATATTTGAAATGCATTGCGTAAAACTTTAGCGGTTCCATCTGTATTTTTGCTGTGTATAACAAAATATTAAGAAAGCTGAACGTTTATAAATGCGTCCAAAACGCGTTTCATGCGCCATAAGAGAACACAATTTCGCGTATATCTGCTTTGCACCGAAAATTAATAAACAACTTATGTTTCATCATAATGGCAAAAATATCACTTTATTGCTACTTTAATAGTGGCGAAGTTGAAGTAATAACTAATTCTTTATTTCATACTATCTCGTTGTTGCCAAGTGGGATGCTCAGGCGGTTGCGTCTGTGACCTGCATCCCGGAGGTCGTCGATTCAATTCCCGCGGCTGACCTTCCTGACCCATGGGTTTTTTCGGGGTTTCCCCGGGTCACAGCGTATTCTGGGTAGGATCATTATCTCTTCAGAATTTTTTCTCTCCCGCGTTCCCTCTCACTTCATTCACGTTACAGGTTTACTCGAGGGCTGTGTGTTGGACGACTACGAACAGATGGTGCAAATAGCTTGTTTCTCGGCCCCGTCAGATGGAGGCCGCTCGAGTCGAGTTTCCCCGTTCTCCGCTAGAAGGGAACCAGCCGCCCTGGTGGCTTGGAAGGGCTGCCTTGAGCGTTCTTCGGATGGGTGGTCAAGTCTGTAACTCTTAGGGGCTTATATGCGTTTCTGTGCCTGCGTCGGACGGTCCTGCAGCCCATACGTCACCTACGGTTCTTTCATCTCATCCGTTCCTCCCGGGGATGTATGCACAAAGCTTCTCTGTGTGCGTCGATGTGCTAGTGTCTGCTCCGTAGCGTAATCCTAATCTCCTTGTTTATTCCAGAGTTTCTCGTGTTGGTTAGATTTCCTTCAGAAGTAAATTAATTTCTGTTCTTGTCTTAGTTCTAACTTGGTTCATTTCGTTGACTGAGGATACAGTTGCGAAAACGATGCAAAACTCTAATTGCTTCCCCAATTTGATTCTAGAGAAACAGAACTACGTATATTTCGAACTATAGGATAAATTTCTTCCATCAATAAGTAGCTCCGGTTCATAGGAAGCTTAGCATATTGTTTTAAATTCCCTGGGCTGTATCATAAAATCTTATGCTTTGCACTTCTACCAGAGCTTAAGTTTATTCCATTCGAAGTTGTTTTAACACTTCTGTAACAGAAATGCTGCAATTAATATTGAAGGTTTTCTCTTTCCTGTAATTAAGCGTGCTAGAAAACAAAAGGTGAATAGGTATATTGATCATTTTATTTATAAATAATGGCTTATTGGTGTGGAATTAAAACCCCCCAAGCACATTTGTGTACGCTATTCAAATTGAATTATTATCACATTTAATATATGTTGAAGCAAATAGAACGAAAGTCAATGCTGGATCTGAAAGTTCATGTTAAAGCTCATTCATTTTTAATGCATCGCTAATGATGCCTACCCACGCACTAAAAATGAGGTTACGCTGAGGTTACGCCTATAGCACAATAAAGCTAACATGTGGCAACGAATTACAGCTGTTAACACTTTTGATCGCTTCTTTTATAGTGATAATAGTTACCTTCAGATGTTTCTGCCATTTTCCAAGGCTTAAGTTCCTAAAACATTTATTGAAACATTTTATTTCTATCGCTGTCATCGTTCTTTATTTTAGATACGAAATATTGTATGAAATAGAAGCTAGAGTGAAGACGGAATAAGCTACAAGTCTAATCCTTTTTAGTGAAGAAGAAGAAAAAGAAGATGAAGATCTCGGAAATAAATCTCCACCAAAAAATTATTTCACATAAATTGTGTGCTTTAGCGAGCTATACATTTATTTAGAAGTAAAATTTTGCGTATCCTTTGCCGTTTACCAACTAGGCAAATCATTCAGAATCAAGAGAACTTCACATGCTATTCGCAGAAAATTTAAGGTATAAATTTCATTTGTTTGGAAAATATTTTACATCTACAATATTTAATCAAATAATTAGTCATTTAAAAAAAATAAAAGATAACGAATTTTTTTCCATTTAAAATATAAATTGCGCTACGAGGTTTTGTTGAAAATCTTCCTGTCGCATGTTTGGAAGGTATTAAACTAAATTACTATATGGTGTTTAACCGAGTAATTTGTTTTTTGAGTTATGCATACACTGACCTTTTTCTAAAAAGCGCACGTTCTCCTGGTACCTTCGTGGTATTGATGTTTTTTTCTCTTTGGTACGTATCTTCCCCGCTTCGGCGGTAGTTTCGGTATGGGTTCGGTTCCCCACTGCCCAACTTTTGTGCGCTGGGATCTCTGGACTTGTCTTATTGGACGGCTGCTCCGGACCGGGGAAATTAGTAGGTGTTTGGCTCCGTTCTCTTAAATAATTTTTCAAGTTTCTCGGTTACGCTTTTTTGTAATTTTTTTTTAATTCCAGGCTTTATGAACCGAACTATGAACCGGAGCAGTTTGACGGAAGCACTTTATCCGATAGTTCCAAACATACGTAGTTTGGTTTCCCGTGAGTCAAATTGGAGAGGTAATTAGAGTTTTGCATCATTCTCACAATGTCCTCAATCAACGCAACGAACCGAGTTAGAACTAGGGCAAAACACAAATAAATTTATTCCTGAAGGAAATCGAAAGAACACGAAAAATTCACAAATAAACAAGGAGATGCTATGAAACAAAGAAGTAATTATTTACTTCAACTTAATCAGTATAAAGCGAACAAGAAAGTGATATTTTAGCTATTTTGGTAAAACATGATGTGTTTATTAATTTTCGGTGCAAAGCAGACATCCTCAAAATACTTTTTTCTTACGGCGCATGAAAAACATGTTTTGGACGCCGTTTATAAACGTTCAGTTTTTTTGCTATTTTTTGGAATTTCCAACATTTTACGCAATGCATTTCTAATATACCTTATGTAAATGTCTCAATGAAAGAAAATACACCTTCTAAATGCATATTTATTGACTTCCATATAAGAGAACAGATCCAAATTGTAATTTTAGTAACAAACTCTATAGTTCAACAATACATTTTATTTTTGTGAAAGAGTGTACAACACAAGTTAATAAAATCGTGCCGATACACAACAAAATTATGGGTATGAAAATATGTGATACGAACACTTGCATGGGTCACTCGCTAACCGCCATTATTGGTATGCAATTGTTTTGAATATTATGTGAATGCCAAACCCGTCTACATACAATACTTTTGTTACAAACCACATTAATTCCTAACATAGCTCTTTTCCCTATTTTAGCGTTGCAATGTTTCTAAGACTAGGCGTTTTTATGTTATTATTTAAACTACTAACAGAATACACGAGTTATTCCTTCATTTTGTTTCATAATCTCATACTGTTCTGTGGTGAAGCAGCCCAAGAGGGGCAATGTCTATCACATGGTTGTATCCTTTGCTGCTGTTCCATCAAATACGAGGGTCGTCCAATAAGTAAGTTTCCCTATTTTACAAAAAAGAACATTAAACACAATTGATCATGTTGAATTAATTTTATTTATATTGTACAATCCTTCTGTTACTCTTCGCTTCTGATTGATTTTCGTCACGATGTTTAAAATGCTTACCGACATGATGACCTTTGAGTCAGGGGAACATGTGAAAATCACTTGGGAAAAGATCTGGTGAATATGGAGGATGCGAGAAAATTTCCCAGTTGAATCTTCTGAGCTCCGCCTGAGTCAAGATTCAACTTGGAAGTTTTCTCGTATCCTCCGTATTCACCGGAGCTTGCCCCAAGTGATTTTTACGTGTTCCTCCAACTCAAAGATAAGCACTTTTAACGCCGATAATGAAGTCAAATCTGTGAACAGCTGGTTGCGAGCACAGGATCCGACCTGGTACAACACTGGCTTGGAAAAACATGTTGCCTATGTCGAAAAGTAACAAAAGGGATGCACAATATAAATAAAATTAATTCAACATGATCAATTGTGTGTAATGTTTTTAATAAAGTGGGAAACTTACTTATTGGACGCCGCTCGCATATCCTTAATCGTTTCCCAAGCTTCCACCTCATGTGTACCTCTACAGGTCTCATAGTAGTAGAAAAATTACAATGCACCGGATCCCCTCGCACCACAGGCCGGCATGCTCCCCAAAATCCATGTGGAAGGAGCCGTGAATTCAGCTTTTTGTGTGAGGGGGTGAAAGCTGCAACCATAACAACCACGTGTTAGTTTGTTGCTATCTTAAATTTGAGGAGAGTCAATAATGTATAATATTCAGCAATTCATAGTTATGCTCTTACAATTCGCTATTGTATGTATTTAAAGTTTTCAAATATTTAGTATTTATTTCTTTATTTTGAATTGAATTTTACTATATAATTTTGTAAATATTGAAATTAATTTTATATAACCGTAAAATGGTTTCTTTCGGTTCAGCTAATTTAGTTGAAATTCTATTTACAGAGCTTTTCAGCATAATAATAATAATATAAACTAGTTTTCATGGTACTATGTACTTACCTATCTTTCCAATAAACAGTTCTCAAAGCATGAACATGCATTCATATATACAATTATCTTAAGTTAAAGATTTTGAAAATTTTAAATTATACAGAGATATTTCTTGAAAATACTACTTTAGAATTAATTCTTTAAAATTTAATTATGCATTCAAACGTAAACACCATAATCATTTCCTTATACTATAAAAGACTCATTATCTCTCTTTATCCGCATTCCAAGAATATATAACGAAATATGAAAGAAACTGAACAAAAGTTTCATTATGAGACACGTTTTAATATGGCAAAATAATAATAAAACAAAATTGAGAGAAATTCAAGTTTTAAAAGTCATATACCATGTGCACATACCTGCTAAAGTCTATATAAACATTCATCAAAAAGACAAAACCCCAATTGGAGGTTTTTCTAGGATATTTGGAACATTTTTATTAAACGTGTATAAAAGTTGCTTTATTTTAGATACCTGATAAAACATTCAGTATCGACTGTCTTTTAAAGCTTATTATGGTCATGATAAAAAGTTATTTTCTATGGATAATATTAGAAATTTTTAAAATGTCTTAGTACAAAAGTACTAGTGCTGCAATTTTTTTTCAAATGTTTATAAATTTTATACTTATTATATTATGTTGGTCTAAGAGACTAACCTCAAAAAAGTTCTACACAAACCGGTTATAGAGCACTAGCATTGTTTGTATAATCTCTTCCATAACAATTAAGCTTTAATCTGTAGCATATACATTATTCATTTTAAAATCAAAACAATGAATAACCCAGATTTAAATTTTGAATGAATGTACCTTTTCCGCAGTAGTGTAAAAGCAACATTTTATTTTTGTACTGTCTATGTGGAAAAACTGCAGTTAGTGATGTTTGCAATATACCTAAAATAAGCTTTTAAGTTGTGATGGATGCGCCTGTCATGAAATTAACCAACAGTGATTCTGCTGGCCGTGTGTGTGTGTGTGTGCGCGCGCGTGAGCATGTGTATATGTGAGAAAGAGAAAAATGAAGAGAGTTCATGCATATAAATACATAACCTACCACTCGCGGCAATATTGCCAACTTTTTCCCTTTTTTTCACGTTACGAATCGATTCGCCTGTTTGTTCAACATTGCTGTCCTATCTAGTGTTCCGTTTTCACAATAGAACGGGTGCAGATTGATATAGTACAACGGTAAACATGTTGTCGAAACCTTTTAGTCCACTGCAGAAGTTCTGGTTGAAGTCCTGAGATGGTATGCTTTGCAGAACAGGTAAATTAAAAAATATATTTGCTTAACAAGCTCTTCCACAATGGAAATTCATACCAAATTGCCTCTTAAAATTTTGAGGCTATGTATGATAGCTGTTTCCTCAGTTCTCTGTATAGACATCAGATAGTTGACCTGGATGGCCTTCCTGAGCCATCTCTTGAGTTACTCGTAAATAATCTCAGTTCGTAGTGGTCTTTTTGTGTCATTTAGTTAGTTGCTATGAAATGTTGACTTTGTAATTGCTCTTCTTTATACAGTTTGGGTCTAGCCCGACACATGTTCCTATACCGTCTATTTTATTTCTATCTCCTTTTTCCTGTTGACGCAACTTTTGAAACTTGCTGTTCAGTTCTCAATCCGATATTTATTCAATGATTTGAGAGAAACTACGAAAAAAGTACGCTCAGATACCTGGAGTCCGCTCTTTATTATTCCCCGCAAGTAGCATTTCTGTCGTGTACTCTCCTCTCCTCAATTCTCTACCAGTAGCTTGCTAACGCGTCGAACTCGGGATTCTGCACTCATGTAAACAACTTCTACTCGCACACACAAAGAACTCGCTGATGAAACAGTGATGCAGAACAGAATCGAACAACGCAAGGCAAGCGATCAGCCTTCTTTGTTACCCTTTTCGAGGATTCTGCCAGGCCAGGAGAGGATATACTGGAGCTTTGTTCCTGCGTCCCGATAAGAGTTCCGGATAGTTCTAAAACCGAGCACTTCACCCCTGTCTCTCCCTCTCCCTTCTCTCTCTTTCCCCCAAAGAACCATACTGTGGCGCCGGTGCCGAAATCACGTCCTGAAAATATTGCTTAAGGACATTCATACTTTGTTTTTGTATTATTGTCTTTTGTAATAAGGAGAATGAAGTATTTGATAATTATCGTAATGAGAGCTAAAGTAGTATACCATACAACTAATACTATATTTCCTTCACAGGCAAAGTGTTTTGCTTTAAACTTTTGCGTCAAATTCCGTACATTTGATTGTTTTTCAACCCCAATAACCATTACTAACATCAAAGAATGAAGGGAGGAAAATTTATTTTTTTATTAGCGAGAAAACAGGCCAAATTTGTGTTGAATATCCTCAACTCCCCCTTGCCTGATTTTCAATCCAGTCTCCCGCTGGGGATGTTTTTGTTAGACACCCCTGAAAGAATGAAGAAAGCATTATTTTTATTTCACAAAGGTAATGACAAAATCGGTCCATTCATGATGAAAAACAGAAAATCTGCTTCCCACCGAACACTTAGGGCTCCCTCTTCCGTTAGGAATAGCACCCCATTGTGATAGCAGCCGTACAGTCCTTTTATTTCTGTCCTAAAGAATGTATGTTTTAAATTTCCTGTTCGTGCTAAAAATGCTCCAAACTGCCTACTAACGAAGAATTTTCAACTCCATCTCCATTCCTCCACTGGAAATACGTTGTTTGCATCACGGCTCCAAAAAGAATGAAAATAGCAACGGTTACAATTTTTATTTAGTGAAAGTATTAATAAATCACATACGTGATAAGAATCCTCAAAATTTGCTTCCACGGAGCATTTTCAACTCCTCTTCTGCAGGGGTTGGGTTTTCGTGATACCAACCACACGATGTTTTGACTCGTGCCCTAAAAAAGTTTGCCAAATTTGGTACAAAAAGGTTCATAGATGTAGTAGCCTATAAGGAACACGTATACATAACACAATTATATTGACGAGAGAGAGGGAGAGAGAAAGATAGGGCGAAAGAGTCAGTGAAAATGTAGTTCCATTACAGGTTTTGACCGTATCGCATAAAGCATATGTTGTGGAAACGCCGAGAGAGAGAGAGAGAGAGAGAGAGAGAAAGAGACTTCGAAAATTCTTAGTAACGCGAGTGCGAGTTGGGCTCTGCTAATATATAAACATTTTGCTCTCTTTCCTTATAGTTTTTCTACCACTAAACAATAGGGATAGAGAAAGTACTGTATAGATATGAATATAGATATTTATTCGCAATGAATTTGACATCCTTGAACCCAGAAATCATTATTTCAAAAAAGGTCCCTCTTATGGTCGGTGAACAGCTAACTCACATATAAAAATTCGAATGAATACCAAATTGAACTGTAACATATTTTCAAGATGTAACACACAACACTTCAGGAAATTCCACCACATAATAGCATCCTTTATATGGAAAATTTATCTCAAAAGCCATCGTAAGGATTTTGATTAAAATATAATGTTTTGAGATACATAAAAATATAACATTGTGAAGTATTTTTCATTCTGGTTGAATTCTGCATGACTGGAAAGATATAAGAAACAGGTAAAGCTTACTGCAGAAAAATATAGAGCTCATTAAGACAGCTTCTGTCAAATAATTTCTTTTTTCATGACCTTAGAGGTTTTCTAAATATGCCATGGTGTATATTTACATTTAAGCAAATGTATTGCGTCATCTGACAAAACACGTTTGAAATTTTGAGATTCTGCTTTTTTCTATTTCAGAAGAGCTTGTTACTTTAAAAAATCCGATTTTTTATATAAAGGGGTGAATGCTGTTTCACAATGTTGCATCTAAAACATTGTTCAGTATTAATTAAAGGCGTGAGAAAGTCATACCTCAAATTTTCAATAAAATTGGAAGCAATCTGGTGTACTTCTTATTCCAAATACCTCAAGTTCTCTTGTCCGTGATAAAATAACCAGCATAGAATATGTGGAAAATTCCATAATATTTTGACCATGGCTGTTAAAGGAAATAGTCAAACAACTACTAAGTAATCTGAATTCTGTAATCGGAACAGAGCTTTTATGCCCGGCCAAGTTCAATTAAGAGTAACTCTCTTTAATGTGAACGAACTTCAATTAGTCCACTCCACTTTAATAGACGAAGCCGTTCAATTAACGGAAGAAGGTGCAAATTTAATTGCAACCGAACCTATAACTGAAATGTTTCATTTCAATTACGGCGTTGGTTCGTTTAAATTAACGAACTTTTGCTTGCTTTACATTTTATTTTATGGATACCTATAGTTCAGTGATACAATAGAACTTGGTTAGTAAGATAATTACAGCGATGAAATGCGTACGAAAGCATTCGCTAACATGCACCATGTACGGTATATCTTTTAGATATTCCTTCCTGTGAGAATATAAGCTTGGAAATTTGTCGAAGCTGTCGTAAAGAATATTTCGTAAGTGGCTGTCAGTAATCTTAGGAGGAAAGGCTTAAATTGAAATAGTAAAAAATCAACGTCGTTGGACATAGGTAATGCTAAGTTGTTTCATGCTTTGGTAGTTCGTTATTTTTTTATTCTTTAGATACGAAATAGGCTACAAAGTCACTAAAATCGTCGCGATAGTTCAGTACTTATGACGCTAAACCAATTAAAAAAGCTACGGTTCAAACCAGTGAACTGTACATCCACTTACGGTGTTTTTGTACTGAATTTGAAGGATGTGTTCTCTGCCAGTGGTGCAATATACGTCATGTTAGTATCGGATTTTTTTAACCGCGACCGAAAGACTCTTGAGTGCAGTTCACTTATTGTGGCTGATTTATTTTGTCCTGTAGTCAATATGACTCAATATGCTTTTTACTTCATAGTGTATATTTATGTAGGATTTGTATTTGCATTAGTCGACCATGACATGAATTGGGAAGAGAAACTAAACAGTTACGAAAAAAGTGGGCGGGACACCTTGAGATGGTCCATATGGCCTAAACGCTATCTATCAAACATATATATATATTGTCGTATGCCTCACTTATATTAACTTAGAAATTCAGATGGGAGCAACTCGCTTATGAGAGGGATCGTTAAATTAACAAAGAACTTTACATTACGAGGCAACGACGAAGGACGTAGCTTAAGTTAAATCAAAGGATAATTATTACTACACCAACATAATTTCTGGCTGAAGGGAGAGGCAACGAACTCTACACTATCATAATTAAAAATGCAAGAGAATGGATAGCTGGTAGATTTATTATAAAAGTTTTTTACCCCATGTGTCTGCCGGGCGAGGACGCCATGTCTTAGGCAGTTGTCCGTCTGATTTACCCGAAGCCTACTCACAGAATGATGCTACGCCAAGTTGGCGTCAGTAACGCCATATCCCTTCCTATAACACACTGTTTCCCCTGAATCGCCCCTACTCAGACAATCTGCCCTCTCTGACCTTGGCAACCAGAGAGCGACTTAACAAGACTATCTGTGCACATGCCACATCTCCCCCTGGCCACCGAAGTCGATGCCCTCGTCGACATAAGGAAAATAAATATAATAAACATGAAAAGAACAAAACAAAATGACATACAAAAATGACATACACATGTGTGATGAACCAAAATATAACAATAATATACATGTGTGGTAAGCACCCAGCCGACGACAATGTTGCTTTTCTTTCTTTTTGCTTTTGTTTTTAGATGGCTGGCTCGAGAATCTAAAGTGCTGTCGACCAACAAGGTAGGTAACAGGAGTGATCTGTCGGATAATTTCAAAAGGGCCAAAATATCTATGTAGCAACTTTGTACATTTACCTTCTTCCTAATGGGAGTGAAAACTTTAACTAATTGACCTACATTATAAACCACATCCCTGTGTTTAGCATCAAATGCTTCTTTTCGCTTCACCTGCTGCTTTGTAATGTTAGCAGCAGCAACCGCCCGTGCCTTCTGAATCTCTTGCAATGTCTGTCTCACGAAAAGGTCATTAGACGTAGCTTGTAGCTGAACCTGGTTAGGTAAAGAAGGTTCTCGACCATATATCAAGAAAAAGGGTGAAAATTTAGTAGACTCTTGAACACTTGAGTTATACGAAAAGATAACATAGGGCAATATTGAGTCCCAATTCTTCTGATTATTATCCACAAAATGGCTGAGCATATTTAAGAGGGTTTGGTTAAATCTTTCAGTAAGTCCGTTGCAAGCTGGATGATAAGCACTGGTGAAATTGGAAGACACTGATAAAGATCTCAACAATTCTTGTGTCACCTCACTTAAGAAAACTGAGCCACGATCAGATAACAAGGCAGCAGGGGCTCCATGCTTACAGATGATGTTATGCAAAATAAATTTAGCAACTTGAGGGATTGTTGCTGAAGAAAGCGACGCAGACTCGACCCAGCGAGAAGCATACTCGGTCGCAACGACAACATACTTGTGTCCAGAATTTGAGCGTGGGAGAGGCCCAAGCAAATCAATACCCCACCGCTCGCCTACAGATGTAACCGGAATTGGTTGTAATAAGCCTGCTGGTGTCTGATTCTTCGGTCCCTTTCTTGTTTGACAGCTGGGACAGGTTCGGACAAAATGTTCAATATCTTTCTTCATACCAACCCAGTAATACCTGGAGTGAATTTTGGCAAATGTTTTCGAGAATCTTAAGTGGCCTGAAAGAGGATCATCATGACATGAAGAAAGAATTTCATGCTTTAGAGCTTCTGGAATAACCAGCAGATGGAGAGGGCCAGTGGAGCCAGCATTTTTACGATAAAGAACACCTGATTTGAGTGTGTAGTTGGAACCTTGTCTCTGAAGCTTAGCAGGGGCCGACGGAGGATCATGGAGAGCATTAATAAGCTCAAGTAACCCAGGATCTTTCTTCTGGTGGTCAGCAACTTCAACTGATGACAGCAAACATGTGGGGAGTTCTTCAAGCTGTTCAAGATCACTTTCTGTAGGTTGTAACACAGGGAATCTCGATAGAGTATCAGCATCATGATGTTTCTTGCAAGATTTATAAGAAATGGTATAATCAAACTCTTGCAATTTCAAACTCCATCGTGTCAAACGCCCAGTCAAATCTTTCAAATTATTTAAATAACAAAGGGAGTGATGATCAGATACAATATGAACCTTGTAGCCATAAACAAAACTGCGGAAGTGGGTAAGTCCAAACAGGATGGCCAACAATTCCAACTCAGGAACACTGTAATTACGTTCACATTTAGATAGTGTCCTCGAAGCATAGCCCACTGGTTTCAACACATTATCAATCTTCTGATACAACACTGAGGCAACTCCTAATCCACTGGCATCAGAGTGTAGTTCGGTATAAGCACCAGGAGTATAGTGAGCTAAGACAGGGGCCGAAACTAATAAGTCCTTCAAATTTTGAAATGCAGTTTGCTGATCAGATCCCCAAATAAAACTTTGATTCTTCCTAGTCAACTGAATTAGAGGTTGAGCAATATTAGCATAGTCCTTGATGAATTTCCTGTAAAAATTAAACAATCCCAAAACTTTCTCACATCTCGAACATTTTTAGGACGAGGCAAATTTTGAATGGAAACAACTTTGTTAGAATCAGGTGAAATGCCATCTTTAGAAACTTCAAAGCCTAAGAGTTTGATCTTTTGCATGGCGAAGAAACATTTTTCTGGTTTAAGTTTAAACCTGTGGTGATCCAGACGTTGAAAAACAGCCTCAAGATTTTGTAGCAACTCCTCAAAGGTTTTAGCAAAAACAACAATGTCATCCAGATATGCAATAGCCTTTTTAAAATTCAAATCGCCTAACAACTTGTCTGCGATGTAACTGAAAAACCTAGGGGCATTGGCCAACCCAAAACTCAAGCGTGTAAATTGATATTGACCCTGAAAAGTAACAAAAGAGATATATTTTTGGCTATCCTCTGCAATAGGTACCTGAAAGTATGCTGACAGTAAATCTAATGAGACAAACCATTTAGCCTCCCCCAAATAACTTAACAAATCATCTATCAATGGTAAAGGGAAAGAGGTGGTCTCTGTAACAGCATTCAATTTTCTATAGTCGACACAAAATCTCATGGAGCCATCTTTCTTTTTGACAAGTACTACAGGAGAAGCCCAGGAGGACTGTGATTCCTTGATAATGCCAGCATCTTGCATCTCTTTAACTTGCTCAGCAATAATTTCCTTTTGTTTATGAGGAACTCTATATGGTCTTTGCTTAATTGGCTTAGGGTCATTTACTTTGATATCAAATTCTGCAACATCCGTAGTACCAAGTTCTTGTAATGTTGTGGCAAAAAGATCACTATTTCAATAATAAAGCATGTAAGTCAGCCTTTTGGATTTCCAAGAGTTTACCATTAACATTAAAATTACAATTAGGAGCTGGCAGAGGAGTAACATCGGATGACAACACAGAATTACTCTGAACGAGTGCAACATCATAAGCTTTAGCTAAGACTGTATTTGCAAACAATGTTTGTGGAACTGAAGTATTATTATGCACTGGAACAGTAAGTTCAGAGGCAGAATGACACAATAACGGTGGAATGGAAAGATTCTTCTTTTGCATTATGTTAAGAGCAGGTTCACACATAACCTCATTGCTAATAGCTGACAAAGGCTTAGCTGATATATAGCATGTAGATAGAGGTGGAATGTTAACATCATTCATAACTGCCATTTTAACACCAGAATCAGTAAAATCATTATCTTGGAGAGGGTTTACTGCCATATCAACAAAAGGTCCTTGTGTTAGGGTTATTGGTATACTGAACGCATCATTCTTAGAAGATTTCAGGGTTATCAGATTATGTGCATAGTCAATTATAACATCATGGGTCTGCAAAAAGTCATTGCCTAAAATCAAATCATGGGACAACTCTTTCATAACTAGTACATCCTCCTGAAAAAGAACATCATTAATATGGAAATCTAACACAGTGTGGTAAGGCGCATCAAGTAACCTGTTTCCTGCAGTGCGGAGCATCATCTCTATAGGTTTTAATGTAGAATGATCAAGAACATGTGCAGCATTCACAATACTCACTGCGCTTCCTGTATCGAGCAAGATGGAGAGCTCTGTCTGGGCAATACGACCAGGAACTTGCAATATCTGACCTGATAATGCAGACACATCCCGTTGAGGTGCAGCCATGCTGGTGGGCGGTGGTGGTGCTGCTACGTCTCGTCGCCAGTCGTTTTTTGACTGCGGGAGGCGGCTCCGGCAAAAGCGAGCCAGGTGGCCCTGCCTGTTGCATCTATAGCAGGTAACGGGTGGATCCCTCCGGTTGAAGTCAGCTGACCGTGGAAGCTGTGAATGCTGGGAAGTTCTCTCCGGAGGTGGTAACTGAAACTGGTTAACTCTGTTACATAACTGTTCCACACGATCAATCAGCTGATGCATAGGAGCGATAGGTACGCCCACAAGAGAAGAAGCCTGAGAAGGCTGAGGAGAGGCTGGTAAAGTAACAGCAGGAACAGATGCATTATTAAATATAACAGAGGGTGGCGTAACCACTGCAGCCTGAGATTGAGCAGACACTAGATGTTCACGGTTCTGCATGTAAAACTGTGCTTTGTCCACTCGTCGAATGATTTGTATTACATCATCAACAGTTTGAGGATTTAATGGCAATAAAGATTGTACATACAGAGGTCTAAGACCTTTAAGCAAGTGTTTAATTTGTTCCAACTGCAACATAGCAGGGTTGACTTGGTCACATAAAGATAGCACGTCATAGATGTAACTAATAACAGGTTCATCATCCAACTGTACCCGCTGTCTGAGTTTCATTTCCAGAATATCACTCTGGTTTGTTATCTGAAATGCATTTAAAAATTGTGTAGACAAGAAAACCCAATCATGGTGAGGGTGCCGATGGCGAAAAGTTTGAAACCATGATGCAGCAGTATCTCGTAAATAGCATGGAAAGCATTTCAATTTCATTTCTTCTGACCAGCCATTAGCAGCAGCGACCATTTCAAAATTCTGCAAAAATTCATGCGCCGACAACCTACTGGAATTTTCAAAGTAAGAGGGGTCAATGACCGGGCGGCAGACAGCTGATTGCGTTGCATTGGCCACGACAGGCGGATTAGACATCGCTAGTAACTGAGTAACAACAGGCGTACTAACACTGGACATAGATTCTACTTCACTGTGCTCGCTAACTGGAGCAATTGCTATATCAGATTTCTGTGCAGTACGTCGCTTAGGCATGATTGCAGCACAAAAGATAACGCAACCACTAAACAAGCAGTATGACCAAGCAATACAGATTACACCAAACTAAACACTTATAGCATCACATGAATGTAAGTAGTAAGATCAGAACATAGCCAAATAAAACAGTTCCAGAAAGAATACAATTAAGCGCCCGCGGCGAAATATCAGAAAATTATACTAACACACGTCTACACAAGCCACTTGGACACAATACCAAGATTTTTAATCAGAATGAACACATGGAAGAAAATAAAATGATAGCTTCAGTGAGAAACATCGAACTGGAAGTTAAAAAAAACCACGTCACACCTACTGTGACCACCGCTAAGATTATTTCAAAAGGAGCAGAATACAGACTTGTAATTTCTACTAGCACACAAAACTTCTCTTTTTTCTTTCTTAAAACAAAAGTATCTGATCTGATATACACACGCAAATAAACGCGCCAAAACACGTGCTGATGAAGACTGGTTTCACAAGCTAAAATTATTGCTGAAATGCATGACCACGCGGGAATTACATAACACACGTGCGTACATAAAAGTTACACGATAAAAATGTCCCAGAAAAGTATAGTAAACAGCTAGAAATCACAATCACTGGAATATAAAGTTATACGTTTCCAAACCACTGCTAATAAGCACAGAAAACAAGATTTTCAAAAGCTACAAATATCTCGCTCGTTATCTCACTCGTTTCACAACTCAACTTGCACAAAAACATTTTTTGAAAATAACCAGCACGAACCACTTAGCACAGCAATACAATTTAAAGAAAATGAAGCCAAAACAAGGGGAAAATGGAGTCAGAAGTTTTAGCGTCACGCCGGCAGACAATGGAAAAAATGCAAAAATGAGCTCAAAATTAAAATTTCGAAACCAGACTTTCAGATATGATAGAAACAAAATTTAGAAGAGGAGAATCACAAATTAAAGTATAAAAATCCTTACCCTTAAGCCAGAAAAAACTTTACATTTTTCGCGACCACGTGGAGAAGCACAAACCGTTACATTTGGAGGGGAAAAAAATTTTGCACTTAAAATCTCAAAACAATCAAACCAATTACTCGGCACCACCGCCAATTGTCGTATGCCTCACTTATATTAACTTAGAAATTCAGATGGGAGCAACTCGCTTATGAGAGGGATCGTTAAATTAACAAAGAACTTTACATTACGAGGCAACGACGAAGGACGTAGCTTAAGTTAAATCAAAGGATAATTATTACTACACCAACATAATTTCTGGCTGAAGGGAGAGGCAACGAACTCTACACTATCATAATTAAAACTGCAAGAGAATGGATAGCTGGTAGATTTATTATAAAAGTTTTCTTACCCCATGTGTCTGCCGGGCGAGGACGCCATGTCTTAGGCAGTTGTCCGTCTGACTTACCCGAACCCTACTCACAGAATGATGCTACGCCAAGTTGGCGTCAGTAACGCCATATCCCTTCCAATAACACACTGTTTCCCCTGAATCGCCCCTACTCAGATAATCTGCCCTCTCTGACCTTGGCAACCAGAGAGCGTCTTAACAAGACTATCTGTGCACATGCCACAATATATTGAGTATTAAATAAAAGAGTAAAATCATTTTAAGGTTAAGACAAGCCCGGCAAGGTACCTGTTGCCACACAGCTACGATACACTTGTGCAAGAAATGGCCATTTGCCAGAAAGTTTAGAGAAGCCTACATAATTAACTGTCTAGAATAATGAGGGTACCGCGTCGGCGGCCACAGAAGGTCGCTATGTTAACGCATTGTTCGAACATGAAAAATACCCATTGAATCCATGCTGTTTACACAGATATGTCTGTTATTCTCGTATTATTGAGAAACTAAAGGGACTTTGTAAGAAAAGTGACCAATGCGGGTAGAATACAGCATTTTTGACAGACAACAAAAGTATACACAACTCTTTGATGAGTATTGTCAACGGCCGGACTTGTAACGTGTAACACGTAATTGACTTCTTCGTAATAAATGAATAAGGTGAACATTGTGGCCGTCGATTGCTGTGACAGAACGCTCCTTGCAACTAAACCTTTTTCACTATGACCTGAAAGGAGAAGTAAACAAAACCACGTGACAAGACAACACCTCATTGACTGGTGGGCAAACTAAACCTTTCCCGCTTACTATGTCGTCTCTTCCTCTACTAAATACAGTTCGGTTCAGATCGTAACATTTTGTGGTTATTCTCGTGCAGAGAAATTTAAAACAACTCATTATTGTAACAGTTAAATTTATGAAACTAAATGTGTTTGTTCAGATTCACCTATAACTAAATAAACCGTTACAGCAGAGGGTTTAAGAGGCTATGCGCAAGCGCTGCAGTTCGTTTCCGGTTTCCGGCTGAGAATCATCTGCCACTATGGAAAACATAAACGGGAAAAATGGAAAGAAGATAATTGTGTTAAATGTCTTTAACAAATTCTGTGAAAAATATCCATCTTTAATCGACAATGAATTTGGCTGGACATTTAGCAATAATTGAACTTCTTTGTTAGTGATGCAGAATTGTTGCTCGGATAGCTTGGGTCGCGTTTGTTTTCTGTTGTGTTTTAACCTATAGTGCTAATCGTTATTTAACTTCGTGACTCATAAAAGCTTAAAGCAAAGGTAGTATGCTGACTTTAGTCATTAAATGGATGATTTCTAAAACCTGAAGTTAAGAAAGGTTTAATCCAATACCTTTAATTACAGATGCAAAACTGTTCAGTATAACTTTTATTTTTCTTAGTATTATGCGTTGCAATGACCTCTCACGGGTACTTAGTTCCCGTCATCCTCCACGTGTGCTGCCATGTGCTCGGCGGAGTGATACATTTAAGTTTTGTTTACTTCTCCTTTCAACTTTTAGTGAAAAAGTTATAGGAACATATGATGAGGTTAGCTATTTTTATTTTGACGAGTGGGGGTGAAGCACTGAAAGAAGAATAATTGTAATAAAGTGTATCAAACCACAGACATGGTACCGTTCATCCATCACAAATAATCCACGGTCAAGAAGCACCCACGCCCTGTAGAAATCAAAGTAGAGTCTCCTAAAATGCTCCAACAATGACATCTTGCATATCCTTTCACCCTCTCCATTGTTCAACACTGACACAGCCTCAACCTGAAGGACATTCAGGTAAAGAAAATATGTGCCGTTCTGAGTTGCAGATGATACTAGCGAGGCTGAGGTCTGAAAAATGTAGTACTTGTTTTCATTGTGCAACTGTAGATTCCCCTAACGCCTTGCCTACAACTCTCCACTGATCCCTAGTCTTGATGACATCAAGTAGTATCAACAATAACACTGGCGCCCTGCTCCAAGCGCAATCATAACGTGGCCGACTAGTAAATCCGTACCATCCAGCTACCCATAATATTTATAATAAATTGCAAGCCACAGGTTGCGTTCAGTCTAGGAAATGTAACAGCACAGGGTTCTTGCCGACGAAATATTACATTACAATGTCCATCGTTTGGAGAATACACCCTCCACAGAATACAATAGCTTGAAAGGAACTAGTTACTAAATTGTTGAAGTTAATGTGCTCAACCTATGAAATTTGTACAACCTAAAAAATGCATAAGTTATAGGTAATCAATTTCAATATTTCTAGAGGGTGGAGATGCTATAATGAGTGGCAGCCAATACAGGAGTGTAGTTTTGAAGTATAAAACATCTGCCCATCCTTAAAAGGAATTTCCCTTTGCAGTGCGCACTTTTGCTAATTGCTTTGTAAATTTCACCAAGGATGCTTAAGGTAAAAATTTATAAATGTCATCTCTGCAAATTTTCAGCATAGTTATAATGAATAAATATTAATATGCCTTTTGAAATAATTCTTATTCATTAAAAACCATAAGGAAGAGATGTATGTTTTAATGCTCCTTTATTTGCAAATCATATGACAGCTTTTAAAATAGATGTTTAGAATACAAGCCTGAAATTTGGTTTCACAATTTTGAAAACTGTACCGCTAGGAGATATTCCTGTAAAATCACTAAAACTGCAATTTTTCCAGGTGTAAATTTGGGAGTTTATTATTACAGTATATCACAAATATATGGTAAAATAATCAAGTTCATTGCTTAAGAAATAGAGAATTTCTAAATTTCATAGGTTGCTACATTAAGATGTGAAAAACAACTAGTAAATTCCCTACACATTATGTAGGTAGATGCACATTTTGTAAGTGGAGTCTAAATAGTGTTCACAACGGCAAAATGGGGGCACGTTTTGTACTTTTCTTGGTGAGGGTTCAACCTTAACGCTTACGTGTACACAAAACAATCGGTAATGATGCTATGAGAAGCTGTTATCGTTCATTAAGTACAGACGAGTGCACGGAATCGTGCCAGTATAATGTTCAGTGCTTTATTGGTAAGGAAATACTAAACCGGTTCTACCACGCCCAGCCTCCACCCCTTACCTAGCACTTCACTTAATGTTTGTCTTATTCCCCCTGTTTCCTTCTCTCTGAGCCCGAAACTGACCTGTCTTCATAGGTTAATGTTTAAGTGCCAGTGTTGACATTAAACCAATACACGGCGGATCCTTCTAGGGCTTGATGTGGACTGTAGGTACATAGTATGCCTTCCATCCACTCAGTTGAAATATTCAGCACTCTTCCCTTTAGCCGCTCACCTAGGCAAAAGGTTTGTTTTCATAGGCTTGTGTGCTGGGCTTGAATTCAAACCAATAAGAGATTGACTCTTCCAGGGCTGATGTGGAAAATGAATAGGGAGTTTCTGCCAACATTAAATAAACGAAAACAAAAGCATCGCCACGTTTCCGTGCACTTGACTGAGAATAGTTTAGGGTGCGCCAAGGGGTAATAAATAATTGTAGGTCCAATTTTTTCTAGTCTACAATTGACAACACCCCCTCATACACAATATAATATGAACCACCTTATACAGAATTAACGACGTTGAAGTGGTTTAGTAGAGGTTGGTTGGTGACGTCAATCTTGAATTGGAATTTGGGTTGGAGTGGGATGACGTCTCCGCTGTGTTCTGACGTATGCTCTGGATTCTGGTGGAAGTTCTCGAATATCTTGTAGACGCGGATGCTGTAAACTTTGAATTGTCGATTTAAATTTACCGCGACTCTCACGCAGATGGTAATACAATTTTATGCCTAGCGTGGCGGAAGTGATTTTCTTGGCGGATATTTATTATTCAGTAATTGTTTATATGCAGCGTGTGTTTGGCGTAGTTACTTTCCACTGTATTTTAAGACTTTTAAAATATTATTAGTTGAATTCGTAACAATGATGATTCTAATCTCGGTTTCTATTCCTGTTTAGAAGATAAGATAGTATTTAAATAACAAATCCAATAAATTAACTTGTACTATAATGTGTTTTGTTTTAGTTCTGGGTGTGTTTTTTTAACGCCGGACAAAATATACCTACATGTGAGTCAAATATTTGCCTACATATTTGCTCAGAATACTTAACATTATTTGTCATACAATACTTAATTCTTTATTACTCCTCTTTTAAGACACTTAGCAAAGCGAATTGATGCAAGCCTTTCGCTTCCTTGTAAGCGACTCCTCGATGAAAATATTTCTAACAATTTCAAAAAGTTGTTTACACACGCTTTTGCCTGCTAACAATCGTGAAACAAATACATTCAGTTTATCAATTCTTGCATTAAATAAATCGTATATTAATAAGAATGACATATTTACGATCATAATACATAGAAAATGTGTTTTCTCTGTATTATGAATGATTTGCTTGAATTTTCTCTTTTAGTTATATAATTTGTTTACACAATACTTATTTTTCTACGAATTTAATCCGTTTTGTTCATTCTCTTTAACGTATTTTTAACTTATTCAACTTTTCTTTGTCTTCCACAGTAGCCATAATGATTTCATTAATGATTTAAAACATACAAATGTTGTAGGCAAATGTTATGACATAAGTAGTTTTTTAAATAAATAACAACTATGATACACAATGCATTCGTAATGTATAATATATGAAATTGTTATCTCCTCCATTGGATTTCGGTTTTCTCCTTGCTTAGCAAGTTTAGAAGTTACTTCCAATTGTTTTATTAATACCTGCTTCAAGGTGAAGTGTTATACTACCTTTTTTAAACAAGACTCTGCTACAGCTTATACAGGGAATAGTTGTTTGATAACAATTGAAAAGATGTTTACGGAGAACAGTTATTATTATTAGAATTTTGTGGACCACCTGACTTTTATTTCTGCCATAAATTAAAAAGAATAATGAATACAGGCCAAACCCACACACTGGATGATTTTAAACACATTGACAATATTACTTAACATAATGAGTGATGGGCAGTTTCTTAAAGAGACACCAAAAATCAATGGGCAATAATGGTAGTCAGTTTTAGCACCTTCTTTTGTTTAAATTGGTAAACGATGCCTTTTAAAGCAGTTAAAGAAATTGTTGTATTGTTACATAAACACCACATTACGATTGCGCAGACGGAAATGAGCGCCATCATCGCGCAAAGGCGGAATGCCACGTGCTGGTTCACAGTTCACTGGGTCGCTCTGTATTTGTAACTACCAGAAGCTGAAGCTCTGCTAGCTTTATTGCGTTATTACCAAGATACTTCTTCTCACTCTCTCTTTCTCATTTCTTTTTTGCTTTCATTAACGTGGCTAGCAACTGTCAGGGATATTCCTTTGTATGCCAGTAAATCTACTGATATGAGACATACTTAAAGGCTTTCATCTTGCACACAAAGAGTTAGCACTCAACATACTGCGACAACCAAGGCACTCCAAATCCCTCACTTCTCTCTCATTTTCTCACTCTCATTCTCACTCTCACTCTCACTCCCACTCTCTCTCTCTCTCTCTAGCTAGCTTTAACTGTCTTGCCAAATCTAAGAGTTTGATTACCAATCATATATAATGCACTAGCTTAGACAATTTTTAGCGTCTCTGTGCTAGTTTCGCAGTTTTGCAAGCAATGTCGACATGTAATTTCGGGAGTTACCATGTCTGGATGCAATAAAATGTTCCCATTTTCAGCACCCGAATATTTATGACCCTTAACTCAACTATGGAAATACCATGACAGGCTGCATTTGTCCTAGTTTAACAGACAAAATGTTAGCATATCTACAAGGTATGTCATCGTTTAGGACAAGAAAATAATCGTTGTGTGCTGCCGTAGTAGTTTTGCCATTTTTCAGAAATAGCGGCGTTTAGATATCTATACTAATCTGCCTTTGAAATAGTTTACTATAAATTTCGTTCAACGTGTATTTCAAAAGAAACGCATAGAAGATTAACATAATATTAAGTTAATTTAGCATAATTATTAGATGTTAATTTTCACATTCCTGAAGATCAGAAGCGTAAGAGATGCATAGCAAACAGTCAATAAATAAATAAATAAATAAATCACTTTTATAAAAGCCATTTAAATAGCTCGTTAGTTACTTCTGAAATTGAAGTCTTAGTTGGAAATCTATGACCGCAATGTCATGCACATCTTCTGTAGGTGTAAATAATTATAGGGGTCAAACTAATTACAAATGTGTGCAACGTTAAAAAATAAAGTACGTTTATAATATATGTAAGATTCACCAGACTAGGACAGAAACACAAAGAAAGTGCATACGTTTTGCATATTCCACAATATTTATTTTGTTTTAATTTAATTTAATTTCGCATCAGAGATTAGTATCCAGTTAAATTAATGCTATAACTATACCCACTCAATATTTTACTTTTCTGTCATTTACCTAAAGAAGTGGAAATACTTCATTTAAAAAGTTAGTAACGAGATTTAGTTAAAAATGTTTAGAGAAATCGAAAACACAAAATATATACTTTTAGGAACATAAACTTGCGTGTTTGCGAGTAAATTATTTTCGTTGTAGGGTTTAAGTTTATGTTGCGGTGAGAATTGAAGATTGAAGACAGGCGTGAAATGTATTCTATAGAGGACTGTTTATAGTGGAGTTACAAGTGTACCGTTCCGTAAAAAGCGATATATACCGTGGATTATACCGCGATGCTGCGCATGATCGCAGCCACGTGGCACTATCCTTTTGTTCAAAAAAGAAGAAGGGTCCTCAGTTCACTATAAATATCGCTTAGAAAGTGCACTAACACACGAACTTCAAAACCCTGGACAGTCCTTGTCCAGTTCTACACGTTTCTGGCTGCATATGGGGTAGTTAAATATTCTACCTTCATATCCCATCTCGGATTCAAACTTTTCATACTATCATAAATATTCACGGTTTCATCTGAAAGTTAAACTGTACTTTGCATTATGCAAGTGTAGGAAAATTGATTCAGGGATTTTTCATTTAATTTTTCAATGTTGAGGCAGTATTATTAACACTTAAATGATTTCAGTCAAATTATATAATATGTAAATTCAATAACAACCCACCTTGAAGCAATATGTGTATGTAATAATTTGTAAAATGTATGTAACAGTCATTGCATATGCTTATATTATTGCATACATGTTCAATAATGTTATATGAATGTATTACGTAATTTAATAAAGTAGGAGCTGTGAGAAATAGGTCAAAAGTTGCTAACAATGAGGTAAACTTGAGTCAATAATGAGTAAGAAAGTTTAACAGTACTACTTGTGATTCTTGGAGCAACAATAATGTTATTATAGTGACAGTTTAAACACAGCCAACAACAACCAGAAAAAGCTTTAGTTAAATGCAGGTATTGGAGTAGGATTAGCCAATCAGAAACTGAAATGTAGCAAAATTTACAAATCTAAAAGCCAGTTGCCTCCAAACAGTGCTCATAACCAGACGAGTTGCTTCTTGATGCAGTAATTTGTATCACAAATTACTTAAATGTAAAGAATGATTGTAATATGAATATGTATTTTTATGTGACATTGATTTGAGAAGTATATTGATTGTAATTATTGTTGAGAAGTACGTTTATACTGCCTTACTGAAACTGACAATAATAGCGTGCAATAATGCAGCGAGGGGGTGGGCTGTTTATCATTATTAGAGACGAGGAAGTTACGTAATGTTGGCGCGTTTTTCTTAGAATTTGCTGTAATATTCTTCCTAGAGCATATGTATTCATAATTTTCATTGGATATAAAAATAGACGCTAATGTTGGCGCGTTTTATTAACCAATTGCAGCTCAGTTATAATCTTTAGGCATATCGGGGTGTATGAGTATAAAAGGGCTAGGTTAGAGATAGACCCCATCAGTTCGTCGAAAATATTTGTATGATACACGTCGCCTTCAGTCCAGCAGAAATATTACTCGTCGGCTATCGATTCACAAGTTACGCGTAGCAGAGTTATGAAAAATCTAAAGTGTTGTAAGGTTAATTATACAAAAGGTTGAAGTACGCGAATTAAGAATGATCAGTAAATAAGTTGTTATAACAGTTTCAGTTTGGCGAGTGTCAAGATCAATGTGTAAATGTGATAGTGACTGTGTTCGACAATAAAAGTGTAAAACAAATTCCTTCATCAGTGTTATCTTTGGATAAAAGATTCCTTTCCGTTTACACAACCTGTATAAAGAGATGTGCTCGACCAAAAAGATCATAGCTAGCCGGAGGACAGTTAAACAAAATTAAATAAAATAACAGTAGCATTCTTTCAAACAAAAACTAATACTGCCGCAAATTGCTAACACCAGATGGAGCTAACAAACATTATAAAGAATCACGTCACAAAATGGCTTCACCACGTGAAGTAAACACAAATACACAAACATTATAAATTTACCATCGCAAATTGGCTCCCAAACGTGGGGCTCAATAAATAAATAAATATAACATAAATACGGCCGCAAATTGGCTACCACAACGTGGGGCTACAAAAATGTTAAATACAAACAATAAGTAATACCGCCGCAAATTGGCTACCACAACGTGGGGCTACAATAATGTTAAATATAAATAACATTAAACCACCTCAAATTGGCCCCCAACGTGGGGCTCAACAAATTAAATAAATATTATAATAAGCATACCGCTTCATTCTAGACAGCGCTTATAACCAGACGCAATGTGTGTCCTCGAGAAATATAATACGTATTCGTGTGAGACGAAAATAGTATACGTGTTAAAAAGTGCAAGTATTAAATAAAAGAATCTCACAGCTCTCGATATCAGTGAAGTGCTATTTAATTTCTGTCAAGGATTAATAAAAAGGATTGAATTAAAACTTAAAATCTGTGTAAACCTACATTCTTGTCGTACCAAAACCCTGCCAAGACTTCCATGTCTGTAACAATAATACTGGCGCAGCCGAGGCAAACATAAATATTTAATCCTTAAAGAAACAGTGAAATTAATTTGGGGCGAAGGCTACAGGAAACTGTTTAACATACGTGAGGTTGCAGCTACTTCAAGTGTTCGGCTCCCCAACAGTTGAAATATAATACAACTCCTTCAATACAACCTTTCTCAAATTGGCGCCCAAGCATGGGGCTAATAAAATACCTTTCTCAATGTTTCAAAACTACTAACTTTTGCAATGATCACAGTTTTAGAAATGAAACCACAATACATTGAAGTATATTTTCTCTTCACAATACCCCTATATGTAAATAAAACATGTTGGTACTAACATTAAGATACTACATTTTAATTAAGAGCACAGAATATAAATCACTTGAAGTAAAACAAATCATTATTGTCATTATTTGTTATTACAGCCAAATACTGAGTATTTTCTGCGGATAGGTTGTCATACCTTCATTAGATCTATCGCATCATCCGCTGCACGCACGGAGTTACCAGATTGGACTTTAAGCTTTGAGATTTAAAGCGGTAAAATGCAGAAGTAGTGTTTCTTCTTGTTTCATCACAAGGCCTTCTTTGTGTTGTTCGGTAGTTCGGTGGGATACGTGGTAAATTCTCATACGTTATCCGCAGCATTAACAGGCACTAGGCTACAATTAAAAGTTTTGGTTCTAAGGTTAGTCAAGCATTGTTTTAATCTGCAGTGCTTCATACTGGTTTAATATAGGTGCTCGTTAATTTATCTACGATAATTTTAAGTGTATGAATTATTTTCTTGTTATGATTTTGTTAGCTATTGTATATTAATAGGAAGTCGAACATGGCATTTCCTCTTCGGTATTGCGACGGACCTCCTCGTGGCGTCGCCTTCCTTCCTTCTTGGAGCTGTTGATGGCTGGTTCCTGTAATTGAAGCCTAGCACACTTGTGTGTTGCCCTATTTCTAGACTCTTTTCAGGGTGTGGTGACGGTAGACAAATGAAACTCCATATGACTCGAACTTTAATTTATTGCATTGTAATGATACTGTTTTGTGTCGCCGCTAGCCGTGTTTTAAAACCTGTAAGTACTGCAAAGGGGCCTATCTTCAACAATTTACCTCCCCAAGCTAGCTATGTCTCCTATATCTAACTTCACACGCATCGCCACAAATATGGCGTGAAACGTTATCTCTTCAGATGCAAAACGAATAGACGCGTGGACTCTGCACGTGTGTGCTTTTATACTCGCTTGGGAGGACGCTAAGTTCGCCTAGCTCTTTTCTAATCTATTCTGTTATTGGTTCTCCCCTAAGCGTGCTATGAGAACATTTGCCTCCAAATCTGCAGTCTTGACAAGTTTGGGATTTCCAGGGTGTCAACATCTCTCTCCCTCTCTTTCCATCTTATTGCTATCTCCCTCTGTGCCTGTGACTGTTTAGCTGTGTTGCCAGCTCTAAACTCTTTTGTACCTGCCTGTTTCTCTTCTCACGGCTAGCTAGCTGCACATTTTACATATATGTTACAATCTTAACTTATTCCTATTACATTTGTGTTCCCTCTATATCATAGTTCCCGCTATAAATGCCCCTCATTGTCATTCTAAAAATTTTTGGTTCTGTTGGCGGAGAAAGTTTTTCGAATGGCAATGACATGACCCAAAGAAGAATACAAAAGAGAATGAAAGAGCCCTAAAATACACATAGCAATGCATAACACACCAATTATCTCAAAAAGAACACCATAGTACTCTACAATACAAATGTACCTAACGTCTATCCTACACAACAATGTAACTCTCAAATAACATACATTATATATTTACAAATGTTTACATAAATTTTCTTTTTACGTCACATTGACATTGAGTGACATTTTGCTGATAATTACTGAGTAATCACACGCTTGTGGGCTAGGCAACATTTATTTCACATAATGACTTTCACTGGTTTTCCCTTTAGCACATCACTGTAGTTTGTTTATAAACACTTCTGGGAACCTTTTCACTGCCCTATGCAAGAACACTTAAGTTGTCGTATGTCGGCCCATTTGACCTTGCACTGTTTAAACTAGTTTTCTTTACAACAGCATAGAAGTGCCTGTAATTGCGGCACGTTGGCTACCTGCTCAGAGTGGTCATTAGGTGTCTGGCCAGAAGCCCTTAACTGAAATAATTTTGACGCTGTTTTCTATATACATTATATTACTGAAGATAAAACACTTACATAGTACAATTACATGACTCATCAACCCCGCGCAACAAGCAATCGTAAAATCATACAGGTGCAAATGTTAACCTATGTCTTGAAAGGTTTCAGCAATTGTTTGTGATATTTGCCCCAGTTCTTGTTAGTAGCAACTTCCCTAACCTCAAAAGTGTGTGCCCCAAATTGAGCTACAATTACCGCCGGACCTTTATATAGTAAGCACATTCTGTGATAGGTGTTGCTCCATCGGGCTGATTTATTCCTATTCTTCACGAGAACGAGATCACCTATCTTGGGTGTCCATTTTGCCTTATGCCGTTTGGCCTTTCTCTTCCTTGCTTCCGCTTTTTGTCTTATGCGCAGTAACGCTTTCCTGCATTTTTCCGCCGTAGTGTCTTGATTGCCTTGATCTATCGTGGTGGGTATGTTCGGCAATATCAGTTCCGGCTGCTTGCCCAAGTGCATTAATATCGGCGCATAACCTGTGGATGCATTCACTGAATTGTTTATGACAAATTCAATCTTAGCACAATGTTGGTACCACCCCGTATGGTTTTTGTGGGTTAAAATTCGGAAATAGCCCGAAATATCTCGGGGCACTCTCTCTGTCATATTTCCTTGCGGATAATAGTTAGAGCTGTGGTATAGTTTCACTCCATTGTCTGCGAGTGTCTTTTGAAAAATTCCGCTCCTGTGCATAGAGGCATTGTCACACAGCAGGGATAAATCTGCCATGTTTAGGTACATAATCTTTAAATATTTTCCTCAGGCATGTCCTAGCTGTTATATCTTTCACTGGGTAAATCTTTGTGAATTTTGTGAAGACATCAAGTAACACAATTATAAACTTAGTCCCGAAAGTGCTCTGGGGTAACGGGCCGTGCGCGTCCATGCATATTAGAGCGTTGGGTGCATCTCTAATAACACTCTGCATGTCAATATCATAAGCTACATTCAGTGGTTTGGCTAATTGACACAACTTACATCTTGCTATAAATTTTCTAACCTTCTGATGGAGCTTCTTAACATAAAAGTGTTCTGCAATGTTGATGGCCGTCCTTTCTGATCCAGAGTGTACCAAGGAGTTGTGGAAGGCTGCAATCAATGTGTTCTCTAACATTTTAGGCACATATGTTTTCCATCGCTTTTCATTAACATTGAGTTTGTAAAGAATGCCATTCCTTTTCCCTAATGTTCCTGAGGTGTTGTCATCTATCTCCGGCGCGTTGTTTAACAGTTCCCGGATTTCCTCATCTTCTTCCTGGCATTTTGCCAAGTTTCTTAACGCTTTAACCAGTTGTTTCTGACCGGTAGCTTCAATGTGCATTACTGTCACTTGGTGAAAAGGCCTGTCTTTGTTTTCTGGCATGGACTTTGCTCTCGGTAATCTCGACAAAACATCACTGAATGTGTTTTCAGCTCCTGGAATATGCTTGATTTCCACGTCGAAATTCAAAATCTCATAAATATAGCGGGAGATTTTACTGCTGGTCAGCTTGCATTGTTTTATGAATTCCAGGCTCACGTGGTCAGTGTGGATGATTACTTTCCTATTATATATAAATTGTCTAAATTTGATCAATGAAAAGTACATGGCGGCAATCTCCAATTGTGTAATGCAGGAATTGCTTTCTGACTGTGTCAAACCCCTGGATGCTGTGGCTAAAACATGCATGCAGTCCTGCTCGTCCATTTGGCATAACACTCCTGCATAGCCTCCCACGCTGGCATCACAATAGATATGAAAAGGAAGGTCCTCTCTGGGCCGTTCTATTAGTACCGCCTGTGCAAAAAGTTCGCGAACGTTGTAGAATGCCGCTCGCTCCTCATCTCGCACACCCACTTAACACCCTTCTTTAACAATTTTCTCAGTGGTGCTGTTTCCTTGGCAAAATTAACTAGGAATTTACCTTCATATCTGCATATGCCGAACCATTTTCTTAATTGTTTTAAGTTTCTGGGTTCCGGAATATTTCTAATGCTCTCTATCCTGTCCGGGTTAGGTCGAATGCCGTCTTTTGAGATCACATACCCTAAAAACTGGGCCTCTTTCAGAAAGAAATTGCATTTTTCTAACTTAAGTGTCATGCCATGCTGGCTAAACATGCTTAAAACATAATCTATGTGTTTTAGGTGCGTGTCAACGTCGTCCCCTACTATCATGAAGTCATCCACGTATTGAAGGACGAATTCTGCTGTTGAGCCCCCAAATATGGCATGAATTGCTCTGAGTAGTGCGCTCGTGCTTGTGCATAAGCCAAAAGGAACCCTTTTAAAGACCATAGTGCAACCTTTATGCAAGAACCCAGTGTACTGTCTTAACTCTTCTGCTAAGGGTATCTGCCAGAAAGACTGAACAAGATCCAAGCTAGAGAAGCACTTGCCCCGGTTTACCCTAACCAGCAGTTGATCAATGCCTTCCGTCCTGAAGTGATCGGGTACTGTGAATGAGTTTAATTTGCGTGCATCTAACGTCATTCGCAAGTCTCCTGATTTCTTCTTAACCCACACTAAAGGATTAATATAAGGCGAGTTTGACACTTCTATAATGTCATCATCTAGCATCTGTTTGATAACTTGCTCTGCTTGCTCTCTCAAGGCGAACGGTAAATTCCTGCATTTGTGGGAGTATGGAGACAGGGGTTTAACTTTAAATCTATGAACATAGGAGTTGCATTTGCCTGGTTGTGACGAAAAAACTGCCCTGTTCTTCCATAAAATGTCCTGCAATCGGATCTTTTCTGATGCCTCTAAATCACACGCGGCGTTTACTTTCTTTTGTATTAAGGCGGCAATTTCTGTGTTGTTTGCGAGAACCGGTTCGGCTACCTGCCTCTCTGTGTGTAGTGTCGCTGACAGTTCGCTAATGGCTTCGAGCACGTGTAGCTGCACGCGACCTGCGCCTATGAACTCATAATTGTTTATATATCGTGTGTCAGCCTCATCCTCTGACAATTCCTCCATCTGATCCCCGTGTCTCCCAACAGTATTTATAGCTACGATTTCTGTGTCTTTTTGTGCTTTAATTATTTCTACCCAAAATGACTCCTCTAAAATTTGTTGTTCTTCCGCCGTCGGTTCATTGTCTACTGTATTGGTTTCAACAAAAGGCATGCACACACCATCTTTTACTAAATTCAGGCATTTATTATCAAAGTTCACTATTGCTTCCCATTTATGTAAGCAATCCGAACCAATAATCACTGGCTGTTGTAACCTCGGGATTACAAAAAAGATAACATTGAATGCTTTATTATTCATTCTTATCGTTAGCATTGCTTGTTGCCTAACCTTTTCTTTGCTCTTGGAAATCGCTACCGTGCAATACACATTCGAAATTGGCAGCGACATAATTTTGATTTTCTTTTCCTGCAACATCTTAAAAAATTCTTCCGAGCACGCCGATATATTTGCCCCAGTATCAATTAAAATGTCCGTGTTTACTCCCATGATTTCAGCTTTGATTCTGGGCGAGTCACGCATGTCTACATTTCTGCTCTTATTTTGGTGCTGCATGCTGCTCGGTGTGTTATCCCCCTGTACGTGCGTATTTATTAAAGCAATGGGCCCTGGTTGGGAAACTTGTAATCCACTGTTCCCCTCTGAGATGGATACTCGGCCGCAGTAGTCATCTACGCTTGGTTTCCCGATTGTTGCGAGTCTTGAGGTCTGTCCTGTCTGCTAGGTCCCGGGTTCGAATCCCATCTACTGCTGCTACTGTTTACAATTGTTTGTGTGTTCACTGGGCTGCTTCTACCCGAAAAATTCCCTTGTCTGTTGTTTGTATTTTCTTGTGCCCTAGCATAATTCCTGTTAAATTCTCTGACAAATTCAAACCGGTTTTGTCGTGTGTTTGAAGCCTGGATGTGGTTGACATTAAAATTCCTTTGTTGGTCCCTATGTTGATGTTCCCTGGGGTAGTTTCTTACTCTGTCAGGCCGTGGCGTTGGTTGTGTGTATCTGTCTCTAGGGTTTTCTGCGAATTGCCTGTAGTGCGGGTTTCTCTGCCTGTATGCCCCTGACCCAAAAGAATGTGACCTATTTTCCGGCTGAAGTGATTCTCTCCGGTCTCTGAAAAGATTACCCTGTGTTGGTCTCTGGTCAAATGCTGTGATTAACTCAATCATTTTCGCAATGTTGGGTGGCTCAGCTACTATCAGTCCGTTCCTGATATGAGGTTCAAAGTGATTGGTGAGCAGTGCTATCACCTCCTTGTCTGATAATGGTGGTTCAATTTGTTTGCTTCGCTGTGCCAGATTTAGGACATAATCAATTAATGTGCCATGTATATGCGGGTTGTATCTGCCTTGGTTTAGCTCAAGTCGGATTTTGTTGACTTCTTGTGGTCCCCAATATCTTAATAGGAATGCCTGTTTAAATTCCTCATATGTCAGAGAATTACCCTGCGTTAATTTAAGCCAAGATAGAGCACGACCTTTGAGGCATTTTCTAACTATAATGGGCTTGATGACCTCAGGGGTTGATTTTAACATAAAATATTGCTCTAACTCTTTTATAAACTCTTTTGCCTGATCTTTCGATTCCTCGAACACCGGAGGTGTGAGTTCATGCAAGAGGTGTGAATTAAAACTATTGTCTCCACTGTGGGAGCAAGGAGCCAACTGCGCTACATCACAAGCATGCACATTGTTTCTACAAGTGTTGGTCTCAAGGTTTCTGGCCTCACCGGGGAGTGAATGGTCACTACCGGAGTTGGCTGTACTTCCTTGAGTGATACTGGGAGTACTATTGGTGTTGTGCTGATCTAATTCTAACACATTCATATTGCGTTTTAAATCTCCAATTTCCCTATCATACACAGTGCTAATGGCCTGGATTGATGTTTTCAGTGTTTCAATCTCCTGACTAGTTTCTACTGAGATAACCTGTTTTACAGCCTGAATGGATGACTTTAATGACTCTATCTCGTGGGTTGTTGCTACCTGGCTTGCGGTAATTACCTGCTTAAAAGCCTGAAGTTCCTTATCTACATTAACCTGTACATGTGCTTGCATTGTAACACTGTCCTGTTTTAAGGACTCTACAGCTGAGTTTACAAATTCTGTGAGACAAGCAATTTCACCCTTATTTACATTTATTTCCTGTCTAACATTAATTAATTCTGTTTGAATTTCTTCTTGCCCTGTCCTAATCTGCTCTATCTGCCTGCTGCTAGCTGCTAAGCTTTCTTCTATTTTCTTGCTGGTGGTCTCTAACCTAGCACTAGTTTCTGCTAAACTACCTTCAAGTCTGTGAGTATTTTCTGCTAAACTGTTTTCTATTTTCTTGTTTAGGCTATTTTCAAGTCTTTGGTTATTTTCTGCTAATAGCGTTCGCATCATTCTAATGAGCAAGGGTGCGTCATCCTGAGACGCCTCCTGCTGCATACACGTGGCAGCATCTACTGTGCTCTCGTTAGAAAGCTCCATGTTGCTATCTGCCATGATAAGCCGGTTACTCCTGAGTAACATAAAAACACATAAAGATGAGAAGATTTTGTCCTACTTTTAGTTGATTCTCTGCCTGCTGCGTTGCTCCTGCTGCTCCTACGCGTTGAAGTCCTGGGTTCGTCTCCTTATTCGTGCGTGAACACGTTGGGCGCCATATGCGACGGACCTCCTCGTGGCGTCGCCTTCCTTCCTTCTTGGAGCTGTTGATGGCTGGTTCCTGTAATTGAAGCCTAGCACACTTGTGTGTTGCCCTATTTCTAGACTCTTTTCAGGGTGTGGTGACGGTAGACAAATGAAACTCCATATGACTCGAACTTTAATTTATTGCATTGTAATGATACTGTTTTGTGTCGCCGCTAGCCGTGTTTTAAAACCTGTAAGTACTGCAAAGGGGCCTATCTTCAACAATTTACCTCCCCAAGCTAGCTATGTCTCCTATATCTAACTTCACACGCATCGCCACAAATATGGCGTGAAACGTTATCTCTTCAGATGCAAAACGAATAGACGCGTGGACTCTGTACGTGTGTGCTTTTATACTCGCTTGGGAGGACGCTAAGTTCGCCTAGCTCTTTTCTAATCTATTCTGTTATTGGTTCTCCCCTAAGCGTGCTATGAGAACATTTGCCTCCAAATCTGCAGTCTTGATAAGTTTGGGATTTCCAGGGTGTCAACATCTCTCTCCCTCTCTTTCCATCTTATTGCTATCTCCCTCTGTGCCTGTGACTGTTTAGCTGTGTTGCCAGCTCTAAACTCTTTTGTACCTGCCTGTTTCTCTTCTCACGGCTAGCTAGCTGCACATTTTACATATATGTTACAATCTTAACTTATTCCTATTACATTTGTGTTCCCTCTATATCATAGTTCCCGCTATAGTATGTAAGGTTAAATTATGGTTATTAGTTGATGTTCAGAAGTAGGATGTAATTCAGAGATTACTATACAAAAGACGGAGTTGTAATCTTAAGGGGACAAGGTAGTCTGAACACATGGAAATTACACCTTAAGTGTGTTAAATTACCACTGAGCTTAAAGTTCTCAATGGCTTTTCTTGAAAGTTATATTAATTATTCTATAAATTAGGAAAATTATTTCAAGTGGTTGTTTGCATTAATAGCTTATGTAGTAGAGTCCGTAAAAATTATTTCATCCAGCAGAAAAATAATAAAATTTAATCTTAAAACATGTGAATTCATGTACCTTTTTCTTTGATACTACTTGCAATACAGAATCACACTTTTGCATGCTTATTTTAAACATAATCAGCTATCTTCTGAACGTCAGTTATTAAGTTAAGTATGTCAGTTCACTATAAATTGAAAAAAAATTATTTGCAAAGTCAAAAAAGTAAAACTGTAGAAAAAAATTTGCAACGTTTTTGCTTTCTTAATATCACTACTATACGTTATAAAATTATGATTGTGGTTCAGAAAGTTTAACTATGTGTTGTATACATGTACTGAAACTTTCAGCTCTCTACCTCTCATACTTTTGGAGAAAAAGGTACATAAGTATCCAAAAATGTTGTTTTTTGAGAAACTGAATTTAAAGTTTTAACATTAAAATTCTGACACACTTCAGTACATTCTAGGGTCATAATCATCTGCACCTTCATTCCTGGATTGCTTCAGCTTTTCTGATTATGTTCTCTTGGTCGTGACCTCTTTTGTTAATTTCTGAACTGCTCGCTGGACATGATATAGTCGTTCGCTGTTGAAAGATACAAAAATGTTCTAAAAAAGGGCGCTGCATGACAGCTTTAAAGGAATGCAGACAGCATTTAAATGGTATTTACATGTCTTAAGAATCTCTTAACCCCCAAAAGGTATTTATTTTCTGAAACTGGAGATAATAGAGATTTATTGATACTTAAAATAAAAAATGTGATATTTGACCATTTCAGAGTACCTTGTCCCCTTAAATAACGCAAATCTAATGCCCTTATAATATTGAGTGTATATTTACAGTTTGAATATCAGGTTAGCTAATTATCTTGAGGCTAAAAGCGATCTTTGTCTCCCGCTTAAAAGATCCACGTTTGTCCTAGTAGAGTTTCTCTACTAGTTTCCAGCTAGTTGTTTATTAACCACTGGGGTATCTGATGGAAGAAATTATATCGTGGTTAATATAATACTATGGCAGACACAAAGTATAATGGCGGGTGGTGGAAGGAGCTGGTTATCACGAAATCCAATGACAGGCTTGCCCCGCTTTGCAGCGTTGTATAGTTAAGACGCTGTGAATTCACGTTATAATTTGCGCCGACAACATTTACTTGCGCTCTAGGAAAGAGAATAACCTCTTGATGAAGAGGATATTATTATTAAGCTTACAGTCTAAAAACCAGCTTTCTACGTTAACTGGCTGCAGAGATATAGATGTGCACTGAACTCGTCTTTTAACAATGGATTCTGAAAAGAAGCTTTAAAGTTTTCTGGCCAACTCCCTTCGTGCCTCTTTTGTTTATTTTGTCAGCATGTGATTCAAAACAGATACCAGAGCAGCATGAGATAAGCGATAAGGAAGGAAAAGGCCTCTAAGATGCTAATGTTGCAGCTTCAATAGAAACTTTTACGTCGCGCTAGCGATGGTAAATTCAGTTCAACTATATTGATTGTTTTGTGTTATTTTATTGGTAATTAGTCAAAACGTCACTTAAAGAACAAAGTAAGAGTAGTGAAAGTCAACCAATAACACATAAACGGAAAGTGCTGCGTCATCAAAACAGGAATAGTTACAATGTATATTCTTTCATATTTACTTCCTCTACTACTTATAGTAAGTAGGAGAAGTATTGTATTGTATTCCACCCAAAAATTCGATACCGAGATTTCACCGGAAATATATGTTTTGAGACCTCCTGAATCAAAAAAAAGCATTTTTGAAAACATGTCCGTGTGTGTGTGTGTCTGTGTGTCTGTGAACAGCATAACTCAGAAACGAACAGTCGGATAAACACCAATCTTGGTATTTAGGTTCAGTATCTTCCAGAGATGCGACAAGAAGGTTTTCAAGAAAATCCCCTACCCCAGATTACCCTTTACTTGGAAAACTTTTCGAAAATTTTAATTTTCTCAAAAATGTCTCTAACGATTTTGATTAAAATATATATTTCCATGACAAATAAAATATATATCTTGAATTTTCTGAGAATGTCTTCAAAAGTATTCTTCATTGTGAACGATTTTTGCATAACTGGTAAACCATAAGAGATAGACAAAATTTTACTACACAAAACCTGTAGATCGCCTTAAATACACAATTTATGTCATATGCATTTTTTGTTGTTGAGTGAACCATTTTCGAGATATTGCTTGTTATTCACCTTAAAATTTTCAATACTTATTTTCTCAAACGAGAATTCCTTATTCATTTGTTTTGTCTTGGATATGCAAAGATATGGAAAAGAGAATGGTGCTGCACAGAGCAACCAGCTATTAAGAGATATGTTTATGCTTAAAGCCTACTGTGTTTCTATATTGCCCTTGCAAATACAAAACAAGGGGAACATAGTACGCCTTAAGCGAAAGTCTCATATTTTTAGAACTGGTCACTATGTGTAAAATGTAATTCACTTTGCATGTCAAAAGATCGTTTCTGCAAATGTTTATCTCAATTAACATGAAGTAGGTGGAGAGCAACAGTTTGTAAAAATAGTTTTTACAAGAGTAAAGAAAGTCGTTTGAGTGTAACACATCAGATTTTTTACTTGGTCTGCACAAGATTTTTATTACTGTTATTAAGGTATGAATTTCAGATTATTTTACTTGTTAACTTAGCAATGTGCCCAATGCTTGAGTACAACAGTAATGCTCTATAAATTGTTTTCATTTCGTCTTATTACTTCGTTTACGATCCGCCCTTTAACGTGTGGCAACGTCGCGCTTCTTCCATAGTGGTCAGCTGCCAGCTGCCTTTAATTTTGTGTATGTCATAGTGAAATTAAAAAAAATAAATAAAATAAGGATCCGCATTGCTGAATCACCTTTGCGCACACTCTCATTTAGTTCATTGCTTATAAACCCTTTGAGAAATATTTGGATGCTTTCCCATATTTTAAGAACTCAATGGCGTATCATAATGCCTAGTTGATACTTCAATCGTAAGCCAAAAAAATCTGCTATGCAGGAAAATATATCCTACTAGGGAATACGGCCCACTATAAAAAACTTCGAATTAAACAGAGCGTGTAAGGAATTATTATGCTTTGCTTCATAACTTCTGAAACACATGAAAATTGTAGCTAAATAGCGCAAAAAGCTATTTCTTGCCTAAGTCCAAATGTGCGCAACACACATTGAATTCCTGCCAGGATAGGAAATCATTTTGCTACATTACTTGGTGCAATAAAACGCTCAAGAACTTCCTCTCCAAAGACAGGATTTTCCCTTTTCGTGTTTCCCTTGCCAAACAACTTTCTTGTAATGCATCAAAACAAATTTGAGGTTAAAATGCCGATACACATACGTGTTACTCTTTTTATTCTATTTCCTGCTGTCTGTTGGGCGAGTATTCTAATCGATATCAACCACTACTACACAACTGTGGCTCATCATTGAATACTTTAGGTCTTCCCAAGAGTTCTTTTCTATAAGCCTCTTTAAGTAAGCAGTTCTTTGACAAGATCCTTAATTACACCAACTCTGAGTCACCACTATTAGACTGCATTTCTTACAAAACAAATGTGGTTGAAACTTCAATCCTCTGCTCTATTTAAACTTCAATCATTAATATAGAGGTTGAATAAATATACATTCTTTCATACCATCTGCACATAGGATAAAGATTGAAACAATTCGGAACAGTTGAGCATATTGAAGTTTTAGTGTAACTCACGTTTATACCACTTTAGCGAAAAGAATTCATATAGCCATAATCTCAGACTGAATATCAAGATAAACGAATGGTGGCTTTCATAATATGATACAAACTCGCAAATGTAACAAGTAGCTAACAGGAAGAAATTGCATTCCACTTTTGAACCGAAAAGTATGCCACTGGCGGCCGCTGGGAAGGTATCACAGTGAAAGTTAACATTCATAAGGGGGGTAACAGCATTTATAGTTAAGTCTAGCGTTGTTTGTCATGGGAAATAACGGGAGTAACTTTAGGAAGCTGTCTGTTGATTGAGTTTTCTGTGAGTAATCAGGCCAGCGTGTGCTTGTGTTAATTTTTTCTCACAGTTACATGTGCCCAATCAGCTGGAATTTATACAAAATTACCTAGTGTCAACACAACTAACAAATTCAGAATTTATATATGTTAGAAAAATCTAAAATGACTGGGATCATGTTAAATGAAAAGTAATATAGGCTGCCAACAGTTCTAACCGATGAATAAATTAGTCCAGATTGGTACTGTTGGTCATCTGTAAGATCATCTGTTACACACGCTGAAGTAAAATTACGCTTTTTTTTAGTGTAATAGATGTTAAATTATTGAATTTTGTCCATCTTAAAGATTAAGTAATATTTCAATTATAAATCAAAGGCCATTAATTCTATTGTTTCCATCACGTATTTGGTCACCCAATATTCACTATGCCAATAGATTTATAAAGTAGTAGTCCTGGTTCCAATATACCAGGTCCTATGTATATTGATGTGGCATTTGTTATGTTTATTTAACACTTTCATCATCACAGAATGCTTTGTTTTACTCTCTTTTTATATCTTCGCTTATTATTGTGTCTCGTAGTATTAATCCTTGAAGGAATTTTAAAAATTTTGCTTCTGCATCCTTGATCCAACTTTTATCTTATTTTATTAATATTCAAGATACATTGTCGATAGAAGGCTGAGACACATCATTATCTAATGTCATATTAACTTCTTTTGTCAGTTTCCCAATATATCTGCTAATTTGACAAATTATTGTGTTATATTTGTGTGGTTTACCTTAAATATTATTACTATGACACAGCGTTTTCTAAATATTTAAAGGAATTCACATTTTCTATTCATAGAATGATTTATCAATAATTAAATCTTATACTTGGAGTGGTTGTAGTGAATGTGAAAAGCTCCTTTCACATGCAGTACTCTCTTGGAACAAATGTGAACTCTGGAACAGCAATAGCAATTAAATATTTATTTGATGCTCTTAATCCCAGAATTCGTTACCGCAGGCATTGGATTTTTACTCTGAAGTGCGAAGTGTGGTAACTAGTGATTACCTTACAACAATTTGACTGTGGTTGCTAAACTATTGTGGTAAAGTTAAAGACGAAGGAAGGGATACCCGCAACCGGGGCAGAGCACCGCAAGTAGGCCACAATGATCCTTTTTGCTTTTACCGTGATTACTGGGAGGGAAGGATGAGGGGAAAAACTTGAAGGACGACCAGATCTTGTTTGTTTTATACTATCATAATTAAATATTTCTTAATCCGGTATCAGCATAGGTCACGAATTTATATATACTACACGTCTTCACTGTTTATTTTTCTTCGTATTTTTTTTTTTTTTTTTACATTTCTAGATATGATACAAGCATCACATTGTTTTAGTTTTTTAATATTTACATTTAAACTTCTTTTGCTCCTTTTATAATCTCTAGAGAAACTGTACACAGTTTAATTCTCGCTACATACTGTAGAAGGAAAAATTAAACTCAGGTATTTTCATTATAATACTACAGCTTGTCTTTTCGAATTGGCCCTCTGCTAAACTTAAATTTCGCGTTGGCCTCTGGTATTTCAGAAGATACATTCATTATTTGTAATAACTGATTCTTAAATTAATAACAATATTAAGCCTAAGTTGATTGTAAGGGAATACGCAGATGGATGACAATATACGAGGATGTTAAAACAATAAAAATTTAACACCAGTATTTGGAATGGGCGCTGTTATCATTATTAAAATACTGTATTCATATTGTGTATGCACTCTATATCCACAATGTATATACAATAGAATCCGCAATCAAATATTTATTCAAATGGCGACTATTTCTGGCCAGATGTGCTCTTCTGGTGTACCCTGAATAGGATGAGCAGTATAAGGAGCTCACACATTTCACTACGATGCTTGTTTATAAAAAGTATTTATTGTAGCAACAGAAATTGAGACGTTTCTTTACGATTGAGATGTTTACCACCGAACTATTAGCGAAACTGCAACGTCGATATGAGCAAGAAAATTACATTTTTTTAGTATTTTTACTATATATTTTTCAGCAGTACCTAAAAATGCCCAGTAATTTGAATACATAAAAATGGAGAGATAAATTTCTCTTATTTTAAATTGCAGTTATACGGTTTTTTAAATCATTCAATACTATTTATGTCTAAGGCTGTCGTAAGAAAATTTAAATTATACTTTTTTCAGGTATCCAAAAAGTTAAACATGTAATACTTTTAACCAATTAGTCGTTTGAGAAAATAAAATAAATATTCTTTCCATACAAAAGGAGTTTGAGGTCACGTCTTAGCATATGCTGGGCCTGAATACCCAGTTTACTATTTATGCGACTATTCGTTTTTTCATTATTCTCTCCAAATACATACTTTTAACATGCTTTTTTTGGGAGGGGGCTCCAGAATATATCGGCACATGTATTTCCTGTGAAATCATAATACCAAATGTTTGGAATACAATAATTATTTTCCTTCATCTACTGATAAGTAAATGATGCAGTAAAATTGAAGATGTTTATTATATCCAATTCTAAACGGGGGAGGAGGGTAAATTAATTTTTTTCATAGAGTAATCTTTGACAATCAGAGAAAATTATTTCAGCCAAGAGTTAAGAATCATACTTTAAAATATTCCCAAAATAGCGTTATAAGGATCTACGGGCTAGTTCTAGTGTACCTGCAAGATATAGTCCAATGAGCTAATTTAGAGATTTCCATTGATATATGGACGAATTCCCTTGAGCTTTGGAATCTATAGATAGATGTATCATTACACAGCTGTATAAATCAGTGAATCCTGAAGAATTTGGTTTTCTCGGAATCGTGATTAGAAGGCTTTAGAAATTAGATTATTCTAAATGAAAATTCAATAACATTTCTTTGTTCTGTAATGAGAAAGAAAGTGTAAAATGCTTAAGTGTGGCGTAATATGAAAACGTTATTGTTATGCAGTTTAATGGTTCTGAAGTTTTATACTGTTTCATCTGAGATGTTTCTAAATGTATGCTGAAAAATTAAATTTAGTTTTATTTATGGACGCTCTTTAACTACCATGACTCTTAGCGTTTCATTTTATTTTGGATGTGAAACACAATAAATTTTCTCAGTGATCTCCTTATCAGGATTGAAGTTCTTTTACGTGCCGTAAATCTGCGACATGTGACCCCTGGCTTTATTTCCCTTCCGAAGGAAGCCATGCTAAGGATTTTTACGCCCAAAAAAATCCATCGCCCTCCACCGGGTTTGAAACCGCAATCTTGGAAAATAGAGGCTAGCATAGTAACCCTAGACCACGGAGGACGGCTAATATTAATGCATGCTGTCAAACATACAATAGCTTGGAGAATAGCTACATTCATATTCCAACTGAGTAATCTAACTTAAATATGCCATCACTTGGCATATAAATTTCCAAGCATTAAAACCCGGACGAAAGGAAATTGGGTTAAAATATTATTAACTTTGAGCAGTAATTTCGCAGATATCAAATCATCCCCCATTCCTCGTGCGGTCTGTTGGCGTTTTCAGATACCACTCACCAGGCCGTGTTTCACCTGCCGTCAGTGATCCTTGCCCGCTCGTGTTATGTACTGATAATGTTTGAGTTTAACTAACTTGAAGTCAACTGCTTAAGAATCTCTGCCTGGTGATCACTTTCAAAGGTTTAGTGGTAATGTTCTGTAACTCACAGCTTGGCCACACCTCCAGCCACACTTACCTCAGTCAAACCGCTGACAAGGGTTCTCAGCTGTAATGCAAATGTAAAAATCGCGCTTGTGTACTGCATAGATTCAATTTGGAAACAAATGAGTTTCAGTACTTCCTGTGGAAACACACTACTTTCTCGGATTTCTGCAACCATTTCCACCATGATCTTCACAAATTTCAGCAATTCTCTTATGGCATGGTGGAACTATCGCCCTCCTTCTCAGATTGGGTCACTATAAAGCGTAACTATCCGCACAGCAAAGATGAAGGTTACACGGGTATATCTATTGGGGGCTTGAAATATAAAGCCACCTGACCTAAACAACTCTCTATGGCTAGGTCCGAGAATCGGGCTCTGAAACCCCGGAAAGATTGTGACATGCTTTGGCTACTAAGCTACAGGGTAGCTAATTACATAAATGTGTTAATAGTTTTCATAACTAATCAATATAAGTAATGTAATAACTTCAAACATGCTCTTATTATTTACTTACACGCGGCAAATCTATTTACTTATTCTATATTAAAAATCTGACAACTGATAAAAATTTCATCATATGTAAAAACCGGAATGCAAGGTAATGCTGGTAAACTTAAAAATTAACATAAGACTTTTAACAGAAAATATTTTCCATTTGCAAAAAAGCATAGCTACCTAGCGGGAAGGCTCAGACGGCATCCTCCGTGATCCGCATTGGGAGGTGTCAGGTTCAAACCCCCGGGGCCGACGACAATGTTACGGAAGAATTTCTCGGTCTATAGGCGAATACTGGGTTGGATAATTTGATCCGCGAATTTTTCATCACTACATTTAATTTACTTCTTTACCGTCGTGCAGGCGTTGGGCTGATTACCCATCCTGAATGGTTTTTTTTGAAAGGAGAGACAAAAGAAGAGTTGGACAGGAGAAGGGGGTGACTTATTCCGCCAAGGAGAATGTTGGAGAAGATGAGGAAAGTAGTTTCTGGTGATGTTGAAAAAGGAATTCGGAAAGATGATTTTGGTAGATTCCTGCTAAAATCACTTGTGCAAGTGCAAGAAGGGAGAATGTGGATGTTATCGCCTTATGCGGGAGTGGTGATCTAGGGTACGGCCATGGCAAAAACCCTGACCATAGAACGTAGGAAATAGGAGGGGTAATGGGAAGGAGTTGAGGGTGTATTTACTTTATTAATTAAGGCCGATGTTGAAGTTTCAGAGATGGTAAGTTCTCTTGAAGTTAATCATGTTTTATAAGGAGCGCCGTGGTCCTTAAATTAAGTAGAAATAGACGAGGATTATGCTGGATTTGGTGACTGGTCATGGAAATTTTAAAAAATACATGCAGATAACGGGGCTTTCAGAAGACCCAAGATGCAAGATGTGTGGCGTAGAGTAGGAAACGGCCTCGTTGTTAATATTCCAGTGTAAAGCATGATATTTAAAATTAAGAAATGTAATACTTGTTTACAGTGCTACTTTTCATATACAGTTAGTTTCTCCTCGTAAAGTTGTGAAGCTTACTAACAACATAAATACCATAAGACACCTTGAACTGTTGACTGAGAAAATTTCGATTTTACACTGTGAATGCGATCTTATCTAATAAAGGCCTAACCAATGGACTCTTGAGAGATTAGGCAGGTGATGATTAGAAAACACGAAGAAAAACGTACAATAAGCCTATAGTTTCAGTGCGGCTGGTAGGTGGATGTCCCTTCTGTTCATCCCCCTGTCATATATCTAATCGTTCTAATCTACGCTATCTATATAGTCTAGACTATCTGGATAGTTATTTTGTTTTCTGTATTGTGCATCTAACCAAATTTATGTTGCTTAATTTTGAAATATTTCTAGTGACAAGTTTATCTTACGTAGAGTACAAAGTAATACCTTTGTATGAATAGTATAACACACAAGGGATTGATTGACGTTGTATATGTAAATAGTCATGTGAGAGAGATATCGAAATTATTTTATAAAACTTCCCTATTTATGTAGCATATTAAGTGAACAAATTGCGGATTTAGTCTTTCATGTAAAAAAGTTTTGATGAAACCTCACCTGCACCTTAAATTCATCTAAAATTCTATTAGAAGCATAAAATAAAGCGGTATCAAGCCCCAGACTATCTCCATTTGGGATTTGCCACACGTTACCGTAGAATCTGGGGTCAAGGAAGATGCAAACATAGATATCATATATCTGGTAGCACGTTCGGATGACTTTACCGTCATTTTTAATGAGCCCGGGTCTCTTTTACAAGTCGAGGAAGAGGGTGCAGCCATTCAGCCGCCAGCCACATTTATCTCTCCCTATCCCTTCTTTTTCTTAACGTCAGATCCTGCTGACTAAACAAACCGGTAATCGTCTTTCAGCCACCCTTAATGCCTTCAATCTTTCGATTCGTGGGCCTCCCCTTACACTTAGTCCCTCCCTACATTTATAACTCCATTACGCCTATAATTTATCGCCATAGAAACTAGCTAATTTCGCTAACTACCCATCCCTTCGCCCCGCAGCACTAATAAGTGCTCTTTGCTGATCAAGATATACAGAGAGAGTTGGACTAGGCGGACGTTTTAGCTTTCTGAGTGATGTTGCATAAGTGTGCTTGTGACTCGTGACGTGAACACCGTCTGAATATCCCTGACCCTAAGTGAAAATGTTCGTGAGTTATTACGCTGAAAACGTTAACCCTCGACGTCTTACTTATTTGTATCTGGACATTATGAGTGTCACACAAATTACTTTTACAATATATTACTGTTAAGTACAAAAACAATGCTTGTCGTTTAAGTGAACATAGCTTCTTTCACGTCCTTTCTCCGTCTTTTACTCTCCAAAAAACTAAAACAATTTAACGTTAACATTTACAGGAAATAAAGTCCCGTAATTAATATTATGCATTTATTTGAAGAATCTACTTGCACTCACAAACCTGCATTAAATGCGAATATTCTTTCCGGAGTAGTGATTGTTATTTATAATTCCCCATGCTCTGAATTTATTTCTAAGAACTCTTTTGGAAACTATGTTTTTAATTTAAAGCGAGCAGCAGCAAACGCTGCACGGAATTATAAATAATAATCACAATTTTAAAATTGGCGCCCATGTTGGGCACCATTTTAATGTACTTTATATTAGTTAATTTAATTGTTTGTTTGCTTCTTAACGAGTAAATATCATAACATCATTTTAAACGCATTATAAAAATAGCGTCTGCCATGAAGAAAACAGAACATCAAATAAATTATATAAGAACTATTCCCTCTCTTATTTGCGCTTACTACCTCCCTTCTAGCAGTAAGTCCTAATTCACTCTCCTCTATACCTCTCAATGTCTCCCGTCTTAGTCTTCTTTCAAATTTCACTTCTGGCCCTCTTTTATTCTTCCTCTCTAACCATCTTGTACTTCTTCCTTTCTCACTCTTTTGTCTCCTGCTCGATCGCCCTCTCCCGCATTATCTCATCTCAACTCTCTCTTCCTCTCTCTCTGTATAACGGTTTTAAATTTATTATTTTTCAGAATCAGTAATGGTAATAATATAATAATCATAATAATAAACAGTTTTCCTAGTTAAAAATCAAAATTAAGAGTATACTTCTAGAAAGCATTTGGATTCTCAAGCTCACTTAATTAAAAATTTGAGCTTATAGCAATCAAAAGCTCGCTATACTCTGATATACACCGGGGTGAGGCCAAAAGGTTTTCAGCAAAAATATTAAATTTAGTTACCGCGGCATAAATATTAGGGGGTCGTAACTACAGAGCCATACGAGAGATACCAGGAACTTGCTGCACAAAGCTAAAGCGGGTGTGGGATATTTATAAATAATACATATAAATTCACATTTAACTCTGGTTTATTATAAAGTTACCTTAGTGCTGCTACATAATTTTCAAAAGGTTACAGACAAACATTGGAGGGAGATGCCCCACACTCACACGGACCATGCACGCTACATACAACCACACACTCTGAGGAGATACACCAGACTGACTCTACTGGTGACGCCACACTCTCAGACAAAGAGACTCGTCCCTCAACTTGCCTTCACCCCCCTTGACTAGGAATTGTAGGGAAATATGCCACGCCGGACAAGGATTCAACTCACAAGCGAAATAATTAGTTCAACAATATCATTAAATACAGCAATAATGTGTCCGACGCGACAATGTACACACATGCGCTTTAATTAAAAGTTTGGGCTTACAGCAATCAAAAGCTCGCTATACATACTCCGAACTCATTTTGCTATACATACTCCGAACTCATTTTGCATAATATCGTCTATGTATGATACAATCACAAACAACTCATTATGCGGCACATTTTCCCTGTATGTTAATATACGTATTTTAGTTTACTTGTTGGTATCTTCCTGTTTATATCAAGTAAAATCTGGAATTTTTTTAAAGCTCATTATGTGAGAAACTGATCTGTGCAACACATGAACATGATTAAAGTATAATGTTTAAATAACATAATGGAAACAAGAACATGAATATTCAGAATAAGATTTCTGTTACTGTGCATGTACATTCTCACATTTAAAAAAATCAATTACCTTAACTGGAAAACCTGATTTAAATAGGTAAACACAGCTTCCTCCAGAAAATGTTTGTCATACATCAAAACGCTATTCTTTGCTGTAAAAGAAATGTATCACAAAACCATTACTCACTTACCAATTGGAGCTTAAAGATTTGTGTAACAGCCCAACTTGGTAGGTAGTAAATTATTGCTCCCTATGCAGTACAATTACGATATGTGGACACACGTTAAATAGTGCTAAAAAGCGTGATAGAGGTGAAAAGGATTAGTAAGATTACCTTAGAATTGTATTTTGGAGCAGATATTGGCACATCCAGAGCCTGTAAGCCACACACCCTCCCTTCCACCCATTCTTTTAAGGGTCCTTTGTCATATTGTAGCTAGTGCCATCCTATCGTAATTAGCCAAATCCGCGACCTTTTAACGCGTGTTTGTTATTCTTTGTGCAAGGAATAATAATATTATTAAGGCCGCAACGGCTTCACTGTCTACGAAACAATAGAAGTTAAAGTTGTCATATATATATAATATATATATATATATATATATATTGTGTGTGTGTTACTGAAAATAAAGGAGTGCAAGGCATAGTACTATTAAGGCCGAAACTGCTTCACTCCTCTGCTTATAAAGAAATAAAATAAAGTTAGGGTTGCGTATATTACTGCGAGTAAAGAGGTTCAAGGAGTAGTAATATTAAGGCCGCTACCCGTTCATTATTTGCCAAAGGATGGCGCTGTTGTTTGTCATATGTGGGCAGCTCTGCAGTTGTGAAGGCAAGAGGAAGCAAGCTCAGCGAGATGGAGCAAGTGGCGGCTGTGGGGAAACTCCGCATACTATAGTTTAAGGCTTTTAAAGAATAAAAAAGGATCAAAGTAAAAATGTGTGTTTTCCTGTTTTCGGCCAAATTTTAGCACAAGTTTGCCTTGAAACAGTATAATACAAATCCAGTGCCTTTTAATCGTGACTGAAAATGCTCCATATTTTAAACATTGGCCAAGTTTTCTTGTGTTTTTTTTACTGTTTTTGTGCTTTTCTCCAATATTTATTTCTATGCCACCACAGAAAATAAAATTGATGATTAATGATGGTATAGATGATGATGTAGGTGAAAAATTACCTGTCCTTATCTTTTCAGGAAGGAAGAAATTATCCAAAGATATCTAATTCAGAAAATGCGCCTCTAGCGTGAACTGAATCCATCCCTGCAGGGAGGTAAGTACGTTGTCCTATATCACTAAAGTGGTATTTCTAAGCGGTAGAGCAGAGTTTGCTTATAATTTATTCCTCTACACTTTATTACTTACTTTATCCGTATTTGTTAAGTCTATTAACAATAAACACTCTCTTTAAAACATTCTGATGTAAAGTTATCTCCGAAATGCAATGACTTTTTTCTAAAGCTTAGAAGGATATGATGTGTCATTTTTACGTAATTTTATACATTTGCAATACTGGATGACTAAGTCTCCATGAGCATCTTTCTGGGGGTATTTCTTATATTAAATTTTGGTTTCCTAAGTCTTAGGACATTTGTAGACGATTATATAGGAGGCTACAAGTTATTCCTTTGACTAATATCTAACAGTCTCAACTATTAATATTACATTAAATTTAAAATTTATGGAAATATTGTTACTAACCAACAAATTATTCGGAAAAGGCCTATTTAAATGCGTTTTAAATAATTGCACATTAATACTGAATAATTCGTGATATATTTGGAGGGAAAGGTATATGGTTATACTGAATATAAATAGTGACATAACCTTAATACACTGTTAAAGTTTCACAATAGTTTCTTAAAAGAATCTAAATTGTAAATATTGACTGACCAACAATTGAATCCATCATAGAATGCTTTTTTCATAGTTGAATTATTTTGTTCAAAACATAAGCTACAAGTAGCAATCTTAGGATTCCCACAGATCATATTTTCGCAAGAACTGATGGAAGGGAATAACGAGAGGAAATAAACCTTGAGTGTAAGAAAACAACGAGAAACTTGTACCGGCAATCCATCTCACTCATAACATAGCTGTTTTCGGAATCTTAATTTAATGGCTTTTCAATTGTGAAGCGATTTACTTTTTGGTTGGATTGAAAAAAGTTAGTGGTACAAAATTTTTCATCACTGAACTTAATGTGAACTTAAATGCCAACATTTTTAAATGCCTAGTTGAAAGAAATGCTTGATATTCTATCAGTTCTTTGGCCAATTGTAGAAGAGGTAGTGGAGTGAATTTATTACATCGTTAACACCAATAAATTCAGAGTGTCTCCTGGAATCTAATGGTTGTTGTATTTATTAAATTTAAAGGTAAGAGAAAAGGAATAAGTGATTTAACTACGTTTGCGGTTTCAAGTTTATTTGATTGGTCTATGTTAAAATTCCCCTTTTACATTCTAAAAAGTGTATTTATTTTTGCCAGATTTCAATCCGAAATTCTTATGCTTTTATTTGTGTTCGCACCTCTTAATTCCAATTCCTTCTCCCTTTGCATCATTATATTTTAATTTCATCTGCGTCTCTTGTTTTTAATTGCTAGTTTACATCTTAAAGGTTCCCTAGTACTATAATTGATTAATTTGTTTTCCTTTGATATTTTTATACAAAATGCTTGGCTTGTAACTTCAAACTTATTTGTGTAATGGATTGTAGAGCATTCCATTTGTATGAAAAAACTGCCTACTATTGATTTGAAAGTTTTTATTCTTCGAGATATGTATTGTGCCTTCATATTTTATTTTATTATTTACACATCTAAAACACTAAAGAATATGAGTTCAGAGGTTATGTTTCTAATCTATTATGAAAATCGTAAGTATGTTTGCTCTGGCAATATCAGTATATTAAAAGAATTAGAAGTCCGCAGAATTGATACCGCCTTAAAATGCTGTATTGCTACAGCACAGCTGCGTTGGAGAAGTTGCCGATTTATAAGGGATAGCTTACGGACACCCAGGGCAAATACTACAGCATTCTAGCTAATCTGAGTACTGTTCATTGATTTGCTGAAATTAAAGACATGTTATCAGGCTTGTATTATATCGTTACATACAGTGACTCCAAAACGTCACTGAGTTGCTTCTTCTCCACATTATAAGATTTCGGCAGCCATATTAGCAGTACAATTATATTTTTAATATGCAGATACAAGATATACAATCTTCAAGATTTTTCATATTTTATAAATATTTGCACATTGTTTTTAAATTTTTCGTGTATGAATTATTTTGCATACATATAGTAGGGACAATTTTGTGGTACAATTTCTGAAACTGTGTAAAAATGAGTTTCATGCTATCAGAAGAATAAAAGTCAAAATTAGAAATTTTCTATGCTTTTACTGAACTTCTTCAATAATGCCTAAGTTTTCAAGACTTAGGACATTTAATTTTCCGTCAATTTAAATTATATTGGTGGCATTGTCAGGTACTGTATAAAAATTGTTCTGCTAGAAGCATATAACATAGTTTTGTGAACACCACAACATTGAAAGTTTGAAACATCGGAACAGTTTTCACGTTTTTAAAGTAATAAAATAAAAAAATCCTCAAACAAGCTAGAATAAATAAAATTTAGTATTGTTTGTTTTTTCTGCAAATAATGCAAATTTTCTGAGGTAATATGCGGTTAAAATCTTTCAAAATCAAAAATCTTTCGGAAATCATTTTATGCACAGCATATTTACCATGATTATGGAGTAGTTTCGATTTTAGCCTCAAGATAAATTTTAACAACTTAAAAAAGTATGCGCTATAGGTTAATTCATAACCAGGTTATCTCGATTTTCTCATAAATACGATAATGTAGCGCTATAAGGTAATTTATTACAGTGGAGTTTTAGGTTATGAATTTCATATATTACATTAAAGTATTTAAATTTAACTTTAGAGTTGTTGGTAACCAAGGCATAATTACTCAGAAGTTTTCAATAGAGTAAGTTAATCAATTTCCAATAAATGACTGGAATTAGGTACAATTTCCGAAAACGTGCAGGCAAAATTGCTTGCTCACTGTCAGAATGACAAAGGGTATTAAATATTACTTTAGATAGCTACATTACTCAAAACACAGTTTTTAATGGAATAAAACATACTATTTAAAGGTTTTTAAATTTTTAATATCACAAATAAATGATGTCCTTAGAAACAACATAATAACATGCTCTGTTGAAATTTTATTCAGTTTGAGAAAATTTATTAACTATAATATCCAGTTACTAGCCATACGTACTTAATTTTCGTAAATTTAATTTAGTAAAGGTTTTCTCAAGCTTTGCGGTACATTACGACTTTTTGTACAATAGTGTTGAGTTTTTAGATAAGTGGGCTTTAAGTGCTATCTATTGATAGTAACGATTTCATTGACAGTTGTTAAACAGGATAATTTGTGGTAAGCGATGGGGTGGGCCCACATAAACTAACCGGTGATTGGCGTGCATGAAACGTGAAGCAACTTCTACTAGTTTTGCAATTAAACTAAAAAGTTTCAGGGAAGCTCTATTTATTCATTTATTTATTTACTGTTGTACATAGCAGAGCTAATATACATCAATTAAGTCAGAGTATCGAAATATGAAGCAGTAGAATAGAGAATTTCCAAATTTAAAAGCTAATTGCAGGTGTACTTAAGTTTCACAATAACTGGGAGTGTACTTGTATGTAGATAAAAAGGATAAACTTCATTTGTAGACACTTTCTATCTCTTTTCCGCTAGATTTTACTCTACTGCAGACTGTATTCTCTCTATGCTCACTGGGCTTGCGGCAGCGTTCAATTTAGAGCTCGCGGGTAGCCAGCGAGCATACATTCTTTTGCCTCACGGCAATTTACCGACAGTTAAATGGACCGCTATAATGTTCGTGGTTTGGTTTCCTAGTTTGGACGGCTTTGTATTCGGCTCCGTGCTCGGTCTGCGGCTTGAAACATCTAAAACCTCTCTGTTTTACCATGGCTTATTGTCACATAAAATTTTACGTATGAAAACTGGTTTAGCTATTTTCCACGATACTTATCACCTTTAATGAATCTAAATGTGCAACGCTTTCCTGATTAATGTTCTTTCGTAAAAAGTTCTAGTGGCAGATTTTGTGTTTGTTCCTACTTTTTATGATAATCAGAGGCTGTTACCAGGAAAACATTTCCTCTTTCATCCTAATCTAATAAAAAAATGAAAACAGCGTTTGTGGCAATTATAGCAAAATCATTAATAATTATGAACTCCATTGCAGTAAAGGACTGCAACAATGGATTATTGTTCTGCTGTAAAAAAATTAAAATTGTTAGGGATTTTCGTCATTAGTGGTCACCGTTAAACCCTTCTGCACCAGAATAAAACTCGCTTCTAACACAAAGGGCACAATAATATTATTCCCTGTTTCCTAAGGCAATGTTGTTTCTAATTTTAAATACGTTTGTATTCCGTATTGTACATCTCGTGATCGTATTAGTTTTAAATACAGAACATCAACATTGCTTGGGCCTGTGGTTTTTAGAATACCAGCCTTTACTTTTCCTCATTATTGAAATATAATTTTCCGGAGGTGAAAACAGGATACAATAAAACACGCGTTAAAAATACTAGTGTTTTTAATTTATTAAATAACACACGTAATTGTTTTGTGTCCCCGGGCATAACGTTTTAAAGCTGAACAAGCATATCGGCAAATATACAAATAAAATAATTGAGACCTCAATGTATATTTTAATTCAGATCTAATATTAGAACTCGGTTACTTCTGTGTTTAAGTTGCTGTGTTTAAGTTTATTAAATATCTAAGTATTTTGCAACTTTTGACCTCATTAATTATTACGCTAACGATTTGTTTGGTTAACATTATTTTTGTATACCTAATAAACAATTAAATGAATTTGAGTTAAGTATTCAATAAGTTAGCTCTGTGAGCTAGGATTTTTATCTACCATTCCACTCGATACTGCCCTAATATCAGAAACTTAAAGCAAAAGCATATTTAATTTAGTATTAACCTCCATGTACATTACAATCGATATTCATATATAAGATTTTTTTAGCAAAGCAAAACCTTTTATCTGTGAAAAATGGTTTCTTCTTACTGCTATATTTTTCAAATGTTTGTGTGTTTATAATAATTATAATGTTCTTTTTTCAATGTAAAAATCTAAAGTTTATGTTTTAATGCATATCTCCATCATGTTATAATAAAGTGGAAAAAGCAGATGACTTCCTATGGGGCTTAAAATTTATCGACACTTCTATTTGCAGACGATCAAGTCATATTGGCTACATCAGAAAATTCTTTACAATACTTTATATATGAACTAAACAAGATAACCTCTGCTAATATTATATATATAGTTTCTAAAAAATAATTTTAGCTTTTAAAAGAAAACTCCCTTGAGAGCATAGATAATAATAAACGACAACATAATTGATAAAGTACAAAATTGTAGTCGCCAAGGAAACTGGCGGTTATTCGTTTCTATTCTCACATCGCATTTGTATATTAATTGTGCTGATCAATCGTGTCTTCATTGTCGAAGAAACCATCTCCAACTATTTAGACTGTAAAATAGGTAATTTCAAACAGAATGACATTTAAAAGTAGGATACAAAGATTTAATTATTATATTTGACACAATCAAAGGAACACTATTAAAACAAAACAAGAACAAACACTATACTAAAATATTATAAAGTCTTAGTAGTATCATCTATTTAAAATGGATGTAAATTTTGGACGCTAACAAGAAAAGAAGCCAGATAGACAGAAGTTGCAGAGATGAGATTTCTAACAAAGGTGGTGCGGTATAAAACAATAGATAAAAAGAAAAATGAAGACATCAGAAAAGAAGTAGATATGTACAATTACAATGAAAGAACATTAAACAAACTATTTCCAGCATATAAAACGGATGGTAGACCACCGTATCGCAAAACAGCTACTGAAGTGTAGAGCAACAGGAAAAAGAACTCGAGGACGACCAATGATGAAATGAAATTCGGAACAGGCCAATGGACCTAAACTATGAAGAAGAGTAAAAATAAGAAGACATAAAATTCGGTAGTATTTTAACTCGAATGCAAAGTTAGTATTTCACCAAAGTCCATGCAGCATCCATATAGCCGCTGACCGTTTATTTTGTGTAGATCCAACCCGTCCCTTATTACAGCCAGGATTCAAATGAATATCAACTGTAACCTGAAGTCCTGATTAATGAAATTCAGTAATATAAATTTTAGGATATTCAGTAGTATTTGGATGCGGCGTCAGGTTAAAAAGGTAAAAAAATAAAAAAGAAACCCTGGAGACAAATCAATGCTGTAAAGGTTAAGAAAAGAATGCATGTACTTGATTCAAACTTTCCGATATTCTCACAAAATTTTGGCTAGTCAAATTTTTACTTTCAACCCATTTATCACAAATATAAAATTCAGATAAGTTACTGATCCAAACCAGTCTTTTATTTTTACCACATCCTATTATTTCCAACAACGGCTGTGTCTGTGCATGTATGGGAAACCTTAGATAAACGCCTTAAATGCAGCAAAATATGAAATAATTACATTTTAAACTGTGTTTATTATCGTTGAGAATAGAATGTTGAAGAAAGTAAGTACTGCCTCTATCATGCATATCTCTACAGGTTTGCAGAATAGTACTTAGATATTTTGTAATAAGAGTAAACTATAAAAATAATCCACCTTATCCACAGTAACGTATCGAAAAATATATATTCAGTGTATATACTATAGCTTTATGCTCACTTGCATAGAAGGTTGCAAACAATGGAACGTAGCTGTTGAAGCTGGTTATCGAGACCCAGGAGTAATAATAACAATAATAATAATAATAATAATAATAATAATAATATACGATCGAACATAACGACAAAAATGTGCTGAATTCATATTAGGAATGGGTTTTGTAGGAAGGACAGGAAACAAGGTTTGTTGTCCTCCAAGGATGTATCTACCTGCGGTGGACGACAACAAGCCTACCGGAAGTTTCGCTTTGTATTCTGGCTCGGACGGGCGGTTTACAACGGTTTCAAAGCTTAGAAGGGTCAGGAAATATACGTGCCTTATCTACGATCTAAGAATATTCGTGGGAAGATTTTAAAACTCAAAATAAACTGTAAGAAGCAGAAGTGAAGGTTGTCAAGTGGGGGTAGCCAATAATAAAATCATGGAACAAAAATGATAGCCAATCAAAAGATCACTTATGCATCACATGATACGTTTGAACTTAAAACGGAACGAAACATAAGAAAGGTGGGGGAAAATTCTAAGTTTGGCGAAAGGCGGGAAAGAGGAAGAGAAACGCCGACACATTCCGGTACAAACTAACCACGAGGACGGTCGACGAAACAAATTAGAAGAAAATAATCAGGAAATTTATAGTGTAAAAATGAAGTTATGAAATCTAGGCAATTCGAGGGCTAGTCGGAGAAACACATAAGTAGCGACTTCGAAAGTGATAAGAATAACAGTGGTTTCGACGACGAAGGTGGCGGGTTGACCAGTTAGGAATCTTCGTAACCAAAATAAAGAAATAACTCAAACTTCGCCGGCAGTATTATTATTATCATCAAGGCAGTGTCACCACCCCTGAAAACAAGAACCTCAGCTCTACCAAAAACAAATTCCAAATCCCTGCCATCCAACCATCGAACCCGGGACTCTGAGTCCACTGAAGCAACTGCCAGGAACAACACAGATGTGTCAGAGGTCAGCGTCACTGTTTATGTTGATACTGACAAATCTAGCCGCACCTTCTGACAACAAGCTCTCCTCCAGCTTTACCTCTTCCAAAACATGGCCGATCTGCCCAAGGGTAACATTACAAATGCCCATGTTCTCGTTTAAGACAATGCTTCATTGAATTTTGTTGAAAAAATAAAATATAATGAAAACGTAACAAAAAAGACGAAAGTTAAGAACTTTTTGTTTATTGTCCGTTTAACACACTAAAAGCCTGTATTTTCAATTTGCGCTACTGTCAGGTTTCTTATTGTCGTTCGATGGCGGCAATAACTTTTACCTTCGTCTCCAAGTTGCTGATGAAAGCCTTCGTGTAAATAATATAGCTGTCGTTTAACGACACTCGTGAGTATATGTTTAGAAGGTGGTATTATGGTGTATTGGCTTAGCCTTTCCGTGTACCAATTATAGTGAAACTCTTTCTTAGAGGCCGTATCCGACCTCGAGCTAGACGTTCATTTCACATCTATTATAACATTGCTCATGGTTCGTTTTTATACCGTGACTTTCTTTAGACCAGTCACATAGACAACTTAAACAGGCTGGGTGGAGCCAAAGGTTTATTAACTGAAGGTGAACAGCTTGCAAAGGGAAAGACACTATTGCGATCTAGGAGAAGCCTTTCTGTATATGTCAGTGTACAATGAGTTGCTTTCTTGCTTCCTAAGACCAAGCCCAAAGTAATTCAGTTTCCTGCGCTCGCTGGAACACAGCAAACTGTAAAGCAAAGGAAAGGCAACCGATGGCCAACATATTCATTGAGACCTTTTACTTAAGTACGTATAAGGATGGAGGTACTGATACACACACTGTTTTTTTTTCTTTTTTTCTTTTTTTTTTCTTTCTTGTTTTTTTTTTTTTTTTTTAAATCTTTTTAAAAAGTTCCCTTGTCGTTCCCAGATTATACTACTGTGTTTTTCTGTTTTATAGCGCTTATTTCCGCAACACACATACACACACACACACACAAACACCCATGCCCGAGGCGGGACTCGAACCCGCGACCCTCAGCTTGGCGGAGCGCCGGAGCGACCACTCCAGCGACCACGGCTACGAGGGCCGGCACTGTCATATTTTTCACACTGTTTACGCTTTTTTTACCAAGCAGAATGGATTTAATCAGCATGAAGGAACTGTAATTGTGAAGACCTTATTTTAAGTCATTCATTCAGGGTGTCACATTTTTACTTTCTCTACTACGTATAGTAAGCATAGTACGGAAGTATTGCATTTCATCCGAAAATTACATATCGAGATTCCTCCGGAAGTATATGTTTTTGAGGTCCCCTGGAAGCCCCCCAAAAAGCATGTTTAGAAAAAGGCCCAGGTGTGTATGTGTCAGTGTGTCAGCGTATCTTTCTTTCTGTGTATGTGTCTGTGAACAGAATAACTCAAACACGAAAAATCCGATAAATATCAAACTTTGTATTTAGATTCAGACATGAAGGTTTTCAAGAAAATTCCCCACCGCAAACTACCGGTTCTTTGGAAGATTTTTTGAAAGTTTTAATTTTCTAAAACATGGTTTTAACGATTTTGATTAAAATAAAAATGCATTAAATATATTTACTTGTCAATAAAATGTATATCTTGAATTTTCTCTTCATTCAGAAGAGTTTTGTATAAGCTTGTATAACTGGTAATGGTTAAGTGATAGACGAAAATGTACCACGTAAATGCACACAATTTATTTCAAACAAGATTTCTTTTGCATAAGCTGTTTCTGAGATATCCGTTATTAAAAGTTCGAATTGTCACTTGTGATTCTTTTGAAGACCCATCAAATTTCAGTTGTTTCTCGCTGATACATGGAAACAGTATGGAATTTTAAGACCACCATATAGCGTCCGGTTCTTAAACATTTGATTATCGCCTTTCCCTTTGTATCCTAACGAAATGTGTAATGTATCTACTTCTGCAAAGGTTCATTTGGATAAAAACGAAGTAGATATAAAAATAAGCTTTAGTAAGAACATGTTATATACCTACCAATAAAGATAGAGGGTAGAGAATGTCATATAAATGTATTACATAAGATTTTTTTTGGAACTTACTTTGTAGCGTTTATTCTTCTAAGGAAGTGGGGTGGCTGTTGGTTGAGGATGGTACTGATATTACCGGTCTAGAAGAGCTGTCGTCGCTGATGTAATGTCCAGGTTGAATTTCAGGGTCGATCCTTATTTCCTCAGAATCACAATGCCATTTACATGTTTATTTTGCCGCACTAAAATATTCCCTTTGATAATCTCCCGTTCTTTTGTTTTTACTTCCCGACACGTTCGCGTACTTGGTTCTCGCGCGGCGATTTATGGTCTATCGTTTAACTTCTTTTCAATGCCGGAATTAATCTTACACTTAGCACTTCCTTGTTTAACTGGTTATAGATTACATTACTTTAATATGTGTCGCTGTTTTCCATCTCTGATATACACTCCTAGGAATTTAAATATCATATCACTATTACATATTTCTGAGCGCCACGGGACTTAGCTTGGTACACGTAGACTTAGGCGTCGAACTAAACTGAAGAACTAACTTCTACATCTCCCCTAAGCCATATATATAATGATTTCTGCATGTAGTCGATTCTCATAACATTTCCATTGGCTAGTTTTCTTTTTAATAACTTCTATCGGTTCCTCATTGACGAACTTTCAAACAGTTTAAATCTCAACTGTTGCTTGAGGAGCGTTAGACCCAACGATCCCGAGGTCGCGGGTTCAAACCGGAGGGTGATTTGTCTTTTCGGGTGTAAAAATCCTTTGCATGGCTTCCTTCGGAAGGGAAGTAAAGCCGGTGGTCCCTTGTCGTAGATTTACGTCACGTAAAAGAACCTCAAGCCTAATAAAGAGGCCTCTGAGCAAAATTGCTGGTCTTTCACGCCCAATATAAAATGGGTCCCTAAGGACCACAGCAGTTAAAGAGCGTCCATAAATAAAATACAATTTAATTCTTCCAAGCAACTTTCCCCAGGAATCCGGTGAATTTTCTTTAGAAACACAAGAGACCCTCAAGCGCCACCCACGCTGACATAACAAGATACGTGAAACCTTAACTTTATTTCGTCGAAGATTTTGCAAGTAACACTATGTGATTACGGGCCCATTTATTAACTAATATTTACAAAGATAATAACACTGCACTAATTTTAGATGGGGTTTCCAATGACACTAATTCGACTAAGAACAAACATGTGGAATTTTTATCAATTTCGATTTCGATTAATGGCTAATAACTTCTTGAATAGCCATGTTTAACTAATTCTCTTTTAACCATCAGAATTATCGCGATAAATTTAATTTTAAGAGCTCCCACCCCAGATTACCATTTACATGGAACATTTTTCGAAAATTTTAATTTTCTCAAAAATGTCGCTAAAGGTTTTGATTAAAATATCATTTATTTAAGATATTTTCATGACAAATCTTGAATTTTATGGGAATGTCTCCAAAAGTATTCTTCATTGTGAACGACTTTTGCATAACCGGTAAACCATAAGAGATAGACAAAATTTTACTACACAAAAAATGTAGATCGCGTTAAAATACACAATTTATGTCATATACATTTTTACTTATACTTTTTCTCAAATGGGAATTCGTTATTCATTTTTTTATGTACTGGACATGCAAAAGAATGAATGCGCCACATACCAACCAGCTCTTAAAAGATTTGATTATCGCTTCAAGCCTACCATACTCACCTTGCACCTACAAGAAAATTAGCAATAAGATTAACATCTCGATTAACATGAAGCATATGGAGAATAAGCGTTTGTAAAAATAGTTTGTACAAGAGTAGAGAAAGTCATGTGAGTGTAACACATCAGATTTTTTTATTTCTTACGTTGTTTATGCACTTGTGAAGAGTAATCTCATAAACATATACCAGACAACCATCTGTTACACACATTGGCAACTTCGCACCGTGGTTTTACACACTAATCCGCCACACACAAACTCTCAACTCTCAAAATCAACACACTAATACATACTAGCAGGTTATAATGTTGTCATTTTCAGGAAAGGCTCTACCATTACCTCATGATTTCTCGATCGTAGATTTGTATTACTTCAACCCCACGCGTAGTTACATCCAATCAGCCATGTCTAACGTATTGTGACTTTGTCCAGTTTTTCAACTGTCACTTTTTACTCAATTCTTACTGTCACTGTTTTGTTTTTCAATGTCACTGTTTCGTTTTATGTAGTTCACTTTCACTGGGAGTTAACTTCACCATGTCACTTCACTAACGTGAACTAGTTCAATTCTTCGTCACTTCATTTCCTTCGTGACCCAGGCTCTTCAAGCCAGACTCGGGAGTCGAACAAAGACCTTCGCAACCGTGGCTCGCTGCACGTCAGAATAGCCGTCACCAACTTGTTTGGAGAATCGCTCTTGACGTTGCACGGGAAACTCACCAGCCAACTGACTGTTGCAATTCCGCTCTGTCGCCACTCGACTCGCAACTGTCTTCTGACTTACTCCGCACTGTCGTACTCGACTCGCTTTCAACTCGCGACTGTCTGTCACCTTTTGGGGGGGGGTCAGGAAATAAAGGTATAAGGGAAAAACAAGAATATCTGGGCAGGAAGAAGGAAGAGCAGCGAAAGGATTTTATTCTGTTGTGGCGCTTTTATTAGGGACATTAGGCATCGTGATGTCCAGTTCCGCCGAAGCAATCCAGGGGATCAAGGGTGATCATTATGTGTGGCGGAATCTCCGTTGTAGTGAAAAGGTAACTGCCATGGCATTCCTTAACAGTGACCTTGGAACTGTGGTATCTTCTATTCGTTAAGCATAACAATAGCTCCGCACCCAGGCCTGTTATCTCCGGGCGCTGGTTCGATGATGAGGAGGATGTACCGGATGAGGAGGCTGGTGAAATCTGTCGAACTATGCAGCGGTTTCAAGCCAGGTTTTGTTGACGTGTATGATGTGCTCGTTGAAGCGTAGAGTGCTTTTACTAATGCTGTTGATAATGTGGAGACGCAGGTGTATCTTCGTGTCTTTGAGCTTCGTCTACCCTGTTGGTTATGTCAGTAGCATGTGTGTTGAGATGCTCTTTAATCTCGTTGAGGGCCTCTTTGTGCTGCTGTGCAGCTTGTTTGGTAATTTCAGTGTAGCGTCTGTCCAGGCTGTCCATGGACACTGTGTGGTCGTTCAAGTGCCTGTTGATGTTGTTGAGGAGGCGCTTCTTGGTGACGTCGTGTGCCGTCGATGATGTTGGTGGCTTTAGCAAACTGCGCGCTGAGATGTTCCTCTAGCGTGTTGAGTCTGCTGGCTAGGTATAGCAATTGGGCGCGGAGATCCCGGATGGCATGGTGTGTTGTTGTAGGAGTTGGTTCGTGTCTGATAGCTGTTGCTGAATCTGCGGAGAATCGTTGTGGGCTGGTGTGAAGTTCTGCGTGGATGTAATGGGCAGACGACCTGACCAGTGAAGTGCCCCTTGCCCCCGCAAGAGGCGCAGAAGCAGCGGCGGTGGGTTAGGTCGTGTGCCCTGCAGTCAGCGGTGAGTGCCCTAATGCCACAGAAATGTCAGCGGAGAGCGGCGTCACATGATGAATCGGTGTGTCCGTAAAGGTAGCAGCGGCGGCATGGTGTTGGGCGTACACTGCGGCTAGCCTCGAGCAACAGGTTTTGCCCTAACAAGGGCAGTCGTGCGCTCAGGACTGCCGATTAGTCGTCCTCATCCAGGAAAATGAACCTGACCAGCGGTATTGGACCTTTGAGTTACTGATTCTGGTCGCTTTGGTCGCAGACGGCCAAAAGCGCTGCGCGACGTTGAGTAGAGTGTGTCGAGGAGTTGACGATGCGGTGATAACTACCTCACGAGGAGGAAGCTTGGTGGCTGCGCCTGTCTTCTTCTTCCCCATGTTGCCTGTAGGAGAGCTCAAAGCGAAATCCGCCGCCCGCGAGAGTGCTCGCTTATATAGGCAGTGGAATCTTCCACAGAAGGTTCTTGAACATTCTAAAAATAGTTCGACACATTTTCTGGAGAGGGGGAGATAAAGCTTACAGAATGTTGCAGTTATCTCCCAATAGCGCCCGGTATTTACGCTGACAAGCGGCCTTATCGTTGTTTACTTGGACCGCTCGGCGCCGAACCTTGTGACATAGCCGCTGCATTACAGTATCCATTGCTAATAATACTAGATAGCAATACTAGACTTTCATATACTCGTATAAATGCCCAAGTACTTTCTGATTAATTTTATTGCATCCTTGACAATTATCAAGAGCAAGGACGTAAGAAAATAAATAAGAAAACTTAAGATTGGTGAATTCATTTCCCAATATCCCTCCCTTACTACATGAGAGAAGCGTTTGCTTCTGTTAGAAAGACTAATGAGGAAATGGATAGAATGCTCAAGATGCACGGTAGCGAGGATGTTACGAGTAGTAGGAATAAAGGTATTTCTTGAAGACATTGTGTGAAGTAGTCGTTTAATGCATTATAACCTCAGTTCGTAAAAAACCTGTGTCATATATAAAACACGTTTTATTTCACAATTCACCATACATAGGAAGGACTTCATTTAACAGCCAAGAATGACAGTAGTACACCCATAGCCATTTAAGTCTCACAACCTGTTTCACAGACAGTTAACAGTCTGGTACTAGACTCCCGAGAGAAATGGATCTATCTTTTTACTGCTCTCGCAAATGCAGTTTCGATTTTAACCTCTCAGAGGGGCGATTTTACAATGCACACACCGTGAAGTGGGGCATGGATCGCTTGATCAGGAGAGTGTAACGAGAAACTCTATTTGGTTTCCGAGGGGATTTGTGTTCAGCAATGCTTCAGTACCTGTTACTGCGATGAACACTTTTGAACGATCGCTAGTATAGTATCTAGTACAAGGTATGTGTTAAATAGGTTTCCGATTTGCTATTAGCACAAAAAAACAATAGGCCTCTTAAATCTTCAGTCCCAGACAAAACGTACTCGCCTATGCAGCCAAGGTCTCCGATGATGGCTCGATGAAAACAAAACGAGATCGGTTTGTTCTTATAATAATTTCCTCATTGTTGCACTATATTTGTAGCGTGGATTGGAGTGCCTTTCCTTACTGAGGCAATGGCAATTTGTGATAACACCCGAACACTTTATGTGCAGTACAACTTTAGGTTAACATAATGAGGAAGAGGAAGAAGAGTATTTTCTATTACTGTTAAATATGAATGCGATATGTGTAATTTGAATGTTATCAATATATTTAGCCAGCTCGAGTAGGCCCTTTGCACAATTTGTTTCTTGGGAGCAGAAAAAAACACTTCTTTGAAATACTCTCCACTCCAGAGGTTTCCAATTCTGTGCAGCAGTAAAACAGGAGGGCGCTCACTAAGTAACCCCTACTTCCATTCGATTAAACCCCAATGTAGGATGGTCCCACAATATTAACTGGCTATCCAAGTCCAAGGAAGTTCCCCTCAAATCTAAAATAATTTATAAATTGCTTTTTGAGCAACATGGACAGATTTATGAAAGGAGAAATTGAGAATATTGAAAAAACAGGAAATATGGGATTGTCTCTTCGTAAAAAATCTATGGGTTTATATAAATCACTGATAAACGTTTGGGGAAGAGAAAAACACATTGATAAATTTGATAAAGCAAGAAGGAAAGGACTGGCATGGTTCAAAATAGGAGTAATATTTTATAAGAGGATTAAAATAGATCTAATAAGGAAAACTTCTTATATTTACAGAATCAGACAGTACTTGGCATTGTATTTTGGAATGTGAACAAACGAAGTTTTGGGAAGAGCAGTTACCTCTGCAAAAGTGGGAAAACCTGCCAAATGAAATAAAAGGTAGAAGAATTTGAATTTAAGATCAGAAGAAAACAAAATAACTTGGCAAACACATTGGGAAGGTTAGGCAAAAATGGTTATTGAAGGTGTATAATATTAATGGGCTTAACAATGAGTATAAGGATGGTTATCCCATTATACACACAACGTGGTATAGATATAATGGGGTACGGAGAGAAACTACCTCTAATTGTTGTTATGCTTTTCTGTATTTTAAATAATAAATATTCGTTATTCAAGTTCGTTTCGTCAAGTTTGCACTATACAACTACAGACAACATTACAATCACATTAGTCGAACAAGTGGAAATTATAGGGTGAAGCCGGAATTATAAAGGCAATCATTATCAAAATATTCTGAGAAGGATAGTGATATAAAATAAATAATAAAATATTTAATTTCAGTGTATGTATAAAAAAGAGAAGCATTGTAAAAATTGTTGACTGTAAAAGCGACAGAAAGACCAGACAGCCACAGTTTTGTTAATTAGGGACCAGCCTCAGATAGAAAGGGTAAATACCATTGAAGTAAGTTTTTCCTGGTAACAGCCGAGTACAGCTACACTTAGCTTGGTGAAGGTCATTCTAGAAGCTTCATGACGCTAAGTTTGACGAGCGTTTGAGGGACGAGAGGGGAAGTTTAAGCGTTGGTTTTCCTTGTAGTAGCGTGGGTAGATCAGTCTGTCCTGAGTGCTTGGTGAGAGCAGGATGACATTCTCGTTGTGTGGAGAAGAAGAGTGGCAAACATGCTATAGGGTAGAACGGTTAGCTGTAGTTAATATTCTTCGGTCTTGATAAAGACAAAGTATCATCGTATGCATTTACAAGTGATCGGCAAACCGCAGTAGCATTTTAAATAGTGAATAAATGTGTTCATGTTTCTCTGTACACACCCACGCATACCCCGAGGTTAAGGTTTTATGCTGGAGCAGCCGTGGCAAAAGAACCAACTGGGAGGAGACAAGTAGCAACCGTGAGGCAAATGTAGTGCTTCATTGTTGGAGGATGAAGCGTGGCTGCGTCAAGGGGAATACCTAAACAAGATCGATAACGTAAGGACAGGTATATAATCAAGATTATAGATATAATTATAAATAGCATATATTATAAGATAACAGATTTCATGTACAAAATATTGTAAAAACCGTTAACCAGGGAAAGGTGACATAGAAATTTGGGGACCATTAGAAAATAAACTTTGTAACATATGGAGTTGGAAAATAACAGCAACAACGAGGGAGAGGACCAAGGATAGAAAGAGATGGAAATAGAGTTAAATTCGTAGAAGTGTCAGTCGCAAAACTGGGAGTTGGGTAAAATAAGAGACACTGTCATAGGTAAAGCCGTTGTGTGAAAGAGATGGAGATAGAGGTAAATTACATAACGGTAATGTGAAGTCTGAGTCCTACAGTTTGGAGAATTTCTCATATCACGTTAAGCAGCTGCCAATCCAAAGATACGTTACAAATATTGGTGCGAATGTTAATGTCAGACATTGCTATATAAAAGTCAGAAATTCGCTCAGGCTGACACTCTTATTTGATATCGCTGGTGTGATCAGACGCTGCATCTGTTACACGTTTTGAAGGGAGGGGGAAGATGACGTGTGACGATGAGAGTTAGCTTCTCCTAAACTTAAGATACCGGGTATAGAAAACAATTTATATATGCAAATAAGGGAATAATGTTGATAGTCGTCTTCATGTCTTGTTCAACACTGATTTCTGTCATTGCTCCGGACGCACTTCATCCTAGGGCTTATTGTGCTACCTGTATCGTTTTAATGCAAATTCATTATGCCTGCACCCTTTACCAAGGAATACAGTCTCATAACAGATATACTTCAAATGATTCTAGTTCTAAAAACATTTTCCCAAAAGCAATATATCTCCTGTGAGACTTTGGCTAACAGGAACATATAATATGCTGGGCTATTTCACTCTATTTCTTACACAATCTGCAATCTAAGTTATCCTGAAACACCCCTAATGAGCATGTCCTGTGAGAAGTGCAATAATTATTCCTAGCTGAAGTCTGTTACATTTAAGTAAGCTTTCAACTCTTTTCTTACATGGTTTTCTAATAAATAGTTTACCATGTTTGTTTCTGAAGTTTTGAGCCAGATTTTATTATCTACTTTGGGCCAGTTCGTAATAGATGCTCTTTACTATTTCTCTATTTCTGTAATAAAAGTTCAGTTTCAAAGCAAACACGTGGTCATGACTTGCCTTCACATACATCTATAGATCACAAACATAAGGCTAGGGTTTTAACATCTCTGAGAACGAGAGGTCGAACTGCCAGAAAAAATCGAACCCAGGGCGACCAGATGGTCAGAGGAGGACTTGCGCTTAAGATAGCATGACACAACGACACCCGCCACAAAGTTCTATAGTAGAAATCATTGAAAACTCATGTTCAGTATTGGAGACCTCAGCCGTGATTGCGGAGTCATCGCCGTAGATTTTGCTACCGTATAATATAGCCGTAGATCAGAGACTCCGAAAAGGCGCTGTCAGAGATAATTATGAATCAATGCATCATATCAATTATTAATCAGACAAAACCAGCCGTCGACAGAACAGAGGAAGTGGCCAGGTGTCCTGTCATCAGATTTACCACTATTAACGGGTTGACTTGCCCCTGTACGCAGGATAAACAGGCCTTATTCTACTACTCCAAGAGCAGTAGTCGTTAGGTAATTTAGAAGTTTTGGTCATCAAATAAACGACGCATATGATTCGTTTAACGCAATCGCCCACCTTTCTGTGATCCGTCTCCTCCCTTAAAATAGGGAAATTTAAAAAATCTAAAACGAGCAAATCTACAAGATTAAGATATTTAACACTTACTTTACTCAGTATGTAATATATCACGGAACTTTCGCTGAAACTCACAGCATTAAACTGGTTACAGTATTTGAAATTCAAATTGAGTTGTATTTAAGGAGGCTCTTTAACTACTGTGGTTCTTAGCGTCCCATTCTACATTGGGTGTGAAGGATCGGTAATTCTGCTCAGAGGCCACTTTATCAGGTTTGAGGTTCTTTTACGTGCCGTAAATCTACGACACGGGACCACCGGCTTTACTTCCCTTCCGAAGGAAGCCATGTTAAGGAGTTGTACGCTTAAAAAAAATCATCGCCCTGCGCCAGGTTTGAACCCGCGACCTCGGGAACTAGAGGCTACCATGGTAACCACTACAGGACGACTTTACAGTATTTGGGTAGGAATGATACTATGTCTTATGTGTAATACCAAATGAAAAGTACCTGATTTGCACCGTCCTGCAACTGATTGGGACCTTATTTGATGATTAAGATGTACAAAATAATGATTTGTTTATACTAAGACATTTTGGTGATAGGAGAAATCCTACACTAGATAAAATTCTTTATCAAATTCCACTGAGGTCTCTTGAATTAAAAAAAAATTCTTTAGAGAAATGTCCGCTTAAGGAGCAGTTTTTCGGGAAATTCTCTCTCCACACACAATCAATCATTTAATAACAAAGCTTTGCGGTTTTTTTTTGGTTTAAAATAACTACTTCAAACAGTTTAATGAAGAATTAAACAGTTAATATACCTAAAATGACGAGCTAAATACTTGCCTAAATTTTACATTCTCCCACGTACCTATTAGGTAGAGAAGGTATTGCATTCCACCCAAAAATTCGATACCGAGATTTCGCCGGAAACACATATTTTGAAACTGCCTGAATAAAAAAAAGGATTTTTAGAAAAAGATCTGTATGTGTGCGCGTGTGTGTATCTGAACAGTGTAACTCAAAAATAAAAAGTCGGATAAAAACCAAACTTGGTGTTTAGGTTCAGTATCGTCAATGGCTGAGATAAGAAGATTTTCAAGAAAGTTCCCCACCCCAACAACACTTTACGTGGAACTTTTTTGGAAAACTTTGATTTTCTAGAAACATCTAACGATTTTGATTAAAGTGCCATATATTAAAGATATTTACATGAAAAATAAAATGTATATTCTGAATTTTCTGGGAATAGTCTGTGAAGCTCTCTTCATTCGGAAAGAATTTTGTATAATCTTGTATAACTGGTAAACGTTATAGGATAGACGAAAACGTACGACACAAAAAATGAAGATCTCTTTAAAACCCTTATTTCAAATAAGTTTTGAGGCTTAAGTCGATTTGAGATATCCATCATTAATCGATCGAATTCATTATTGGCCATTGCTTTGAAGTCTTGTCAACATTGAGCTGTTTCTCGCGATTGCTGGAAATAGCAAGAATTTTAAGGCCGCGTATAGCATGCAATTCCTTTAACTATCGCTGTTCTGTTTGTATCAATAACGAAATGTGTAATGTAGCTATTTCTGCGAAGGTTTATTTTTATTAAAATGTAGTAGACAGAAAAATAAGCTTTAGTAGAATAGTTTGTATACCTACTGATAAAAAGAGGATAGGGAAAATCGTGTCAGTGCACCACACCAAATTTTTAATCAAATGACTCATCCTAGGAATTGCTAGATATTATTATATTACAGTTAATGATATGAATTTGGAAAGCAATTTCATGTTTAGTTTATGATATATTGGTCTTGGAGTCTCTTGAGACTGGAACGCTTTGTGACCGACCTTGCCTGCCTGCGGTCTGCTGGGTAATCCTTTTATGTATAATTATTTTAGTACGGGATTAGCTTAACAGCTTAGCTGATATTGACCATGAAGCGAGTACTATCATAAACAGAGTCTCGAACATTATGTCTTTATAGGACCAGTGTGTAATATAGCACTTAATGCACTGGGATTCTCTGGTTTAGTGGTAAGCCAGGAAATGTGCACTGTGGAATTTCTGGCTTAGGAATCACCTCAAAGCATATGCTCGTCCTCCTCAAAGCATATCCTCGTCCTTTGCTTGGAAACAAAATAATTACTTTGAGCATTGTGTGTGCTTGCGGTGTATTTTCTTAGCAATGAGAATGTCATATTCAGAAGTGTACTAAGCAGTATTTCCTTTCGGATTATCGCAAATACTTATCCAAATACTTCGGGTAAACCACATTGTAGAATTTTATGTAATTATTAAACCATAGGAAACCAAAATTTACTGCATGAAAAATATAGATATTGTTAAAACATACAATTTGTATGTCAATTTTATGTATTGCCTTAATTTGGTTAGATACCCTAAGAGGTGTTGAGACATGACTGGTATTTGGGGGGAATACTGTTGAGATGTTTTAAAAAGACTTAATTTTTGAAAACCAATTTAAAATTGAAAGCATATTTATGTTCGTTTCTGTTGTAGATAATTAAAAATACGTTTAACCTTTTATGCTTGTTTTTTACAAAGGTGTGGAAATTTATAGTGAGAAACTCAGGCAGGATTTAACTTTTACTTTATAAAATGCAATATGAATACTGGCCTCGAAAACCTTAGAAACATCCCTTCGCCATTGCAATCCTCACGTATGGTAACAACATATTGTGACGTCTATGTGTGTGTATTGTCACGCCAGATACATTATTGCGTCGTTGGCGATAGTGTTGTTGGGGTAATTCTTCGGCTGCGGTTTTGAAGTTTCGTCTGGCGTGGCGACTCGCCACCTTCTAACTGGTAAACCTAGCTAGCGGTGGAGAGTGGGGGGAAGTGAGCGTTATTTCTTTGTGTTGTGTGTTGAGCGTCGTTTTGGTCTTAGTGTTGAGTCTGTAAGGTTATATGTGAAATCGTGTTAGTGTAGTCTCGTGTGTGTAGCATCTCCCTTCAATTTATTCCTTTTTATCTTTTGTGTGTGAAGTAGGGCCACCGTGTTTATACTGAATAAACCACAGGTATTGTTATAATTGTGAAATTCTGTGTATTTTGTTATAACTATCCCACGCCTTCTCTGGAATGTGTAGTTTAAGATTCTGGTTCTCTTGCTACCTCTGCAGTATGCTGGGGTAGCTAAAATTTATTATCTAGTTGCAAACATTTTGGCCTCATCCCGGTATATAACAATATTACATCCCCTCGTATACCTTCTCCGTGTTCCAGTATCTCTTATCGTATTTGCAAGTGTATATGAATTACGTGTAAGAAGAAATCAGTATTAGCTGTCTATGGTGCCATGTGTGCAAGAACGGACGTTAAACATACTAAAAGAATCTGATGTGATACATTCATGTGACCTTCTCTACCCTTTATCTTTTATTAGCGAGAATATACATTATTCTTACTAAAGCTTGTTTTCTATCTACTACATTTTAACCGAGATAAACCTTTGCATAAATTGTTATAGGACACATTCGTTATAGATACAAGAGAGAGTCATATATTTATGAACTGGACACTATATGCTGGCCTTAAAAGTCCATTCTTTTTTCATGCAATCGCTAGAAACAACTGAATATTGACAGGACTTTAAGAGAATAAACAAGTAATGAACAATTCGAACCATTAATAATGAATATCTTAGAAATGGCTTATGCCAAAAAAGTGTTTGAAATAACACTGTGTTTTAAAGAAATCTACATTTCTTGTGTAGGGAGTTTTCGTCTATGGCTTAACGTTTAACAGTTATGCAAGATTATACAAAATTCCTTCCGAATGAACAGAACTTCACAGATTATTCCCAGAAAATCCAAAGATATAAATTTTATTTGTCATCAAATGTTTTCAATATATGATATTTTAATAAAAATCGTTGGAGCCATTTTTTAGAAAATAAAAAATTTCGAAAACATTTGGCATGTAAAGGGTAGTCGGAATGGGGAAATTTTCTTGAAAATCTGTGTCGTACTTTGGAAGGTACTGAACCTAAATACCAAGTGTGGTATAAATCCGACTTTTCGTTTTTGAGTTATGTTCTTACAAACAAACACGCGCAGAGAGAGACATACACAATGACACACACGGACCTTTTTCTAAAAATGCTTTTCTTGGATTTGGGAGACTCAAAACATGTATTTGCGGTGAAATGTCACTATGAATTTTTTGATGGAATGCAATACCCTATCTACCTATTATATACGTGGTAAAGAAAGTAAAAATTAAGAAGAAACATCTGATGTGCTACATGCACATGACTCTCTACCTATTATTGTTCATTTTTACACCTACACTGCAATCTATTGTTACAAAAATATTATTTTAAATCCAACTCTCGGTAAATCGAGATAAAAGTTTGCAAAAACAGTTTCATTACACATTTCGTTGTAGGCACAGAAAGGATGTAGCAGGCACGATAGTTCGAATGTTTAAAAGGGTTGCCTTATGCTGGCCTTGAAATTCCGTACTTTTTCACGACATTGCCAGAAACAAATAAATACGACAGCACTTGAAAAGATAATATTGAAAAGTTCAAACAAAAAACACTGTTATCTCCGGAATGGTGGATGCCACAAAAATAATTATTTGAAATCAAGTGCCTGTTTTAAAGAGTTCTACATTCTGTAAACGTGTCTGTCTTTTATGGTTTACCGCTTATAGACAATTCTACATATTTGCTTCCGAATGAAGAAGACTTCAGTGTCTATTTACAAAATATTGCAGATATATATTATATTTGTGATTCAAATGCTTTAAATATTTAACTACAACGCTTAAGGAATTTTTGAGAAAAACTTTCATTGTAAAGAATAGTTCGGATTGGCGGATTTTAATGAAAATTTTCGTTTCCCATCCCTGAAAGATACTGAAATTAAATGCCGAGTTTGGTGTTTACCGAGCATTTTCATTTAGCGTTATGCTATTCACAGACACGCACCAAGACACAGATAGACAGTTGAACCATTTTCTGAAAATATGATGTGTTACATTCACGTGTCATTCTCTACACTCTATATCTTATTAGTGGGTATACAAATTATTCTTACAAAAGTTTATCTTTCCATCTACGTCATTTTTATCCACGTAAACGTTACCAGGAATAGATACATAGATACAAAGATTATAGATATAAAGGAAATAGCGAATCAAATGTTTTAGAAGTGGATAAGAACTCTTCCCAAACATTGCAAGATACAACTGAAAATCGACAGCACTTGAAAAGAACGCTAAATATTGAAAATTGGAATCACTAATAATGGATATCTCAGAAATTGCTAATGGCACAAAAAATTAATTTCAAATAAATTGTGTCTTTAAGTGATCTACATTTATTGTGTAGTATATTTTCGTCTATCGCTTAAGGCTTACCAGTTATCTAAGATTCTACAAAATTTCTTCCGAATGAAGAAAGGCTATTCCCAGAAAATTCAAGAAATACATTTTATTTGTTGTGTAAATGTTATGACTCAGCGCTATGCTCCAAGGTTATCAGGAGGTTGGCTCCGAACGATCCGAGTAAACAACGATAACGCCGCATGCCAGAAGTGTGTCGAAATAGTTCTAGAATGTTCAAGACCCTTGTGTGAAGGATTCCAATGTCTATATAAGCGAGCGCTCTTGTGGGCGTTTAGTCAATGCGAAGTGAGGGGCAGTCACGAATTGAAAGCGAGTCGAATGCGACAGAGTGCGAGTTCAGTTGCGAGTCGAGTGGCAACAGAAGAATGAGTCGCATCGTTCAGTCGGTGAACGTGCGAGTTGGCGGGTGAGTTTCTCTTGCGAATCGAGAGCGATTCGGTGAGCGAGATGGTGACATCTTTTGTGACACGCAGCGAGTACTATCGCGGAGAGACGGTTGTGGAGGCTTGTGTTCGACTCCCGAGTGTAGTGAACCGTCCGGCGTGAAGAGGCTGCATCACAAGGAAGTGAAGCGACGGGAAATTGAACGAGCTCACTTAGTGAAGTGATAGTGTGAGCGGATTGAATACCACAGTGACGCGAGTGAAGTGAACTAGATAAAAGTGAGCGACAGTAGAAAAACTGGACAGAGTCACACTGTTGTCTGGAGTGGGATTAAGAAGCTAAAATGGAGGAAGTGTTAAAACAATTATTGCCGAAACGGAGGAGAGAATAGTTTCCAAGATGGGACGATAATGAAGCGCGATGGAGAAATCTCGTTAGTGACAACAATGCTGTAAGATAAAGCAATGGTAAAAACTCTGAAGGACGACATTGCAAATGTGTTAAACTCACTAAATCAGACATAAAAGATGACATTAATGCGGTGGACAAGCATCTGGACCAGCAGATAAAGGAGAGTGCTGCAACCCTACACCCAGTCAAGGTGCAAAATGCACTTGGGACGAGGAAATATTAAGGTAGCAGCTGGAGGATCGAGACATGGGGCCGATTCTAAATGATAAAAATCTGCTGCACGACCTTCGTAGGTGGATGTTTCTTCCAGAGGACCGAGCTATGAGAGCTGGTGGTCAGGAACGTATATTCCAGAAAGTTTGAGCGTCTATAGGCGAAGGAATAGGGTGGATCAGCTAGTACTTCCGAAGAAAACGACCTAAAGTCCTTGAGGAAAACCATGCCAGCACTACCGTAGGGACTGGGTGTAAATAAGACCTTGGAGAAGCTCCGTCGCCGATACTATTAGCTGCATCTTCGATGCGGCGTGAAAAGGTGGTGTCCACCAGGCGACATCCGTGCCACAGGTCCTGGGCCTCATCCTGCACCCGAGAGGGGTTTAGTGGTAGTTCATTGCGATCACCCTGCTACGATGTAGTGAATTAGATAAAACAAAACAGTGACAGATAAGAACTGAGAGAAGTGATATTGAAAACCGAATGAGAGTAGAAAAAATGGACAAAGTCACAATATCTTTAATATATGGCACTTTAGTTCAACACCGCTACAACCATTTTTTAGAGAACAAAAGATTTTGAAACATCCTACTTCTAAAGTTTAGTTTGTTATAGGGAGATTTCTTGAAAATCTTCGTGTCGCATCTTTGGAAGGTACTGAACCTAAATACCAGGTTCTTTTTTTTGAGTTATGCTGTTCACAGACACACTCACAGACACACTCAAATGGAGGTTTTTCCTTTTTTAATTCAGGGGCCTCAAAACATGTATTTACGGTGTAATCTCGGAATGCATTTTTGGGTGGAATACAATGCCTTCTATACCTATTATATATGTGGTAGAGAAGGTAAAAATGCCGTTTCGGATTTAGAGGACCCCGTAATATGTACTTCCGGTGAAATCTCGATACCGAATTTTTGGGATAGAATATTTTATTTATCTACTATAGAGATATCTACTATATTTAACACTTTATCTACTATCTTCAGATACCTGAAGAGAAGGTAAAAAGTTGTTTGACCTGGCTAATGATGCCAGTGCATCGCAGTAGCTTTCTGTGCCCAATTGGCAGGTACACAGAGGCTATTATGTCGGTTTAAACAGTCGCCCCAAGTAGTTGCTTTATTGCTGTTTTGTGGGATAACATCAACGTTTACTTTCAAAAGCTGTAATTCCTACCACTGACAGTAGTATATTTCATGTAAATGAGTACCATTCAGCTTCAGGAAGAACACTACAAATTTCAAACCAACTTTTTGCTGCTGTAAGGAAGAGAAACGCATGTTTTTAGGGCCATATCGCGTGTACGGCTAGATACCTGGACTTCCAGTGTAGTTTACGAGACTTCAACCTGTAATTCGAAGCAGTTTTATTATATACACAGCGGATCGATTGTGGCAATGGCAGATACAAGATATCACTAAGAAAGGTGTGCCGGTATCTCCAAAAGACACTCTTCACCATTGTAGCGGAGAATTACTGGAACTATACTTAAAATAATATATATCATACCTGCGTGTAAATGTGCTCAAAATATACATGCCGTTCGGAGAGAAGAAATAAAATGGTGTGAACTTGAGAGGTTTTACCGAATGGAGCAACATTTCAGAAAAAAAGGGCGAAGAAAGGTCATGTAAAGCCCTTCTTTAACTATGTTATAACTTTTATAAAAAGTTGAGTCTAGAATTTTGGAAACTTAAACCTTATAGAATTTATAATATAACTCAACAGATTGTTGAAAATCGATTATCCAAGAAAGCGCTTAATATAAACCACGAGGAAAACGAAATATAGGCCGTCAAAAATTAAGATGGAGCGAAGAATTCTAGTAGGGACGGAACCGGTCTGAGGTTCAAACCGTGAGGATGATGATGATCGTTACCACATACTCCTCACTATTTTATACCTAACTTTTTGTAGTCGGGCTAGTTGTACACAGACGGAGGGGGCTTAGATAACTGGAGCACAGCACAGCAAGTAATCCATTATTGGCCCTTTTTGCTTCTAACGTGACCCCTCGGAGGGAAACATAAGATGAGGGAGACCCAGAGGGTACCAGATCCGGAGGATGATGTGCGCTAACAATGACGGGTCTCCAACGGTTCCAGATAGAGCACATCCATAAGCGGACTAGACACGCCTAAGGCCAAGGATCCTTGTAATCCGAGACAAGCTCCCAGAAAGGGGACCCCAGCAGACCTCCCGTAGTGATGATGAACCCTGAGTGACCCTCTAAGAAGCCTGCACGCAGGCTCTTGGAGCCCTTTGTACCTCTTATCCTCGGCATTACTAAGTCCAATGGTTGGAATAAAACGGACCACGTCCTTGATACTGCACTTATCTCCTCGGGTTCCAAACAAAAGGTCTCTAAGGGTGCATATCTATGCATAGTGAAACCTTCCCATTCACGTATGCTGTGAGGTCTCAAAATCCTTCACACATTTTCAAAATAAAGGGTTTTGTGTAGACCACATTATGTATAAATGTCTGCGCAAAGTATTATGGCCCGTAAGATAGCCCTCAACCCGTGAGAAACTCGCCCACTTTCCTATCTGGCCCCAATTTAAAAGCATCGCCATGCCTAGCGATAGTTCGCTTACTCCAGATTCTAAAATGAACTCTCGCCGTAAGCTGAGTTATCTCTTACTTGACAATTCTAGAAGTACGCCATAGAAGGGTTCAGGCACAATAAAATAAGGATCCGTTTCCTTTTCTACACCTATCGACTCGGTGAAACCACGAAAGAATCAATGGTCAATGTGTTCAATCCGAGGCGAATCGTACCCGGAATCTCCTGAATGCTAGCCTCACATATTTACATTGAGTCATCTCATTCGGTAACTTTCGTAGACTTTTGTTTCTTTGCATTCCGTTCAAAAAATATTTAATAAAAGTAAGTTTCCAACACAATACTACAGTTGAAAAATGTCAGCACTGTTAGTTTTACTATCTGGCAAGTATGTAACATCTTAATTTTTTCGTCGCTTTCGTTCTCATTTTGCTAAATATAATACTTTAAACTTCTCTCCGTGAGGATATCAACGCCCACCAAACAAATGTTTTGTTTACTGAAATTACATAGTAACTCAACCTCAGAATACCTCGATGCAGTTTATAATGTTAAAATACTTAGTAGCGGAAAAAGATTAGGTGTTCAATACGTTTAAGTAGCGGTGTCGTCTGACGTTCATTATTCTATAGTTGACCTAATTAGAGGCTTCAATTATAACGGTCTTTACTCTGCTAACACTTTTTGTTGCTATCCGAAGAAACATAAAAAAATACTGTGAACTATTAAGTTGGGTACATTACTACCATCATATTCAGATAATAGGCAGTGTATCCGCACCTCCGCGCGTTTCTGCAACAGTGATTTCCTTAAAACTCTATTCTGATAGAGCCTTTTATATATTCTTTTATGCCTTTGCTCTCCGTAACCCTAGATAACGTTGATTTTCAAAAGATTTGTAGATTGGGGTATGTAACCTGCTGTTTTAGACAATGCTTCTTGCTAGGTCCTGCTTTTAAAAGGAATTTTGTTTGCTGCGCCCTCATAGTTTAAAATACTGTTTTTCATCACTTTACTGATACAACAAAATATCTATCCTCTGATGCGAAAAGTATCCTATACACTGCTTCTGAATTTCGTTATTTTACATCTAAACTCTACTTTTAATAAAGCTACATTTCATAAGTTCAGCATAAATGTAGAGATAGCTTCTTTTTGTGCACTTTGCGAGATTTTAGAGCTCTTGTTCTAAAAATTTCTCAACGCGTGCAATAAAATGCACTTTGAACTTGCTGCATAGTTAACAGCTGCTAAAACAATTAAAACGCCAATTCAGTATTTAACATTTTTACTTTGTCTACTACGTATTGCATAGGGGAAGTATTGCATTCCATCCCGAGATTTCGCCGGTAACACGTGCCCTGAATCCAAATGAAGCAATTTTGGAAGCATGTCGTGTTTCTGTGAACTCAAAAACGAAAATTCGGATAGATACCAAACTTGGTTTGAGTTTAGTATCTTGCAGGATGTGACACAGAATTTTCAAGAAAATTCTCCCCACCCCAACTACACTTTACATGGAAGATTTTTCAAAAACTTCGATTTTATAAAAAAATGACTAACGATTTTGATTAAAATATCATATATGAAAGATATTTACGTGAAAAATAAAATGTATATCTTGAATTTTCTCAGAATAACCAGAAAGTTCTATTCATTTGTTAGGAATGTTGTATAACTTGTAAACGTTAAGCGATAGACGTAAACGTAACAAACAGAAAATGTAGATCTCCTAAAGCACACAATTTTATTACAGTAAACTTTTTTGTGGTATAAGCCGTTTCTGAGATATCCGTTACTAAAGGTTCGTATTGTTAAATATTTGTTATTCTTTTCAAGTCACACCGATTTTCAGTTGTTTCTTCCATACTGGAAACAGTATGGAATTTTAAGACCACCATATAGCGTACAGTTCTTAAACATTTGACTATCACTATTCTCTTTGTGTTTATAATGAAATGTGTAATTAATTTAGCTATTTTGCAAACATTTGTTTGGATTAAACGTAGTAGATAGAAGAATAAGCTTTATTAAGAAAAGTTTGCAGACCCACTAACAAAGATAGAGGGTAGAGAAAGCCATTTGAATTATCACATCAGATTTTGTGGATCTGCAGCACACATAACACAGTATTTGTGAACTGTATCGCTTAAAACCTGAAATAAATTGTTTTAGAGACGTAATACAAATAATACAACCTGTATAGCTTACTCTTGGATGACGACAATGAGATGCGACATAACAAACCGGAAGCAGAATACTTCGTTTTGAAATACAGGACAGAGGAAAATACATACTAAAGCAAACTGTGAATGATTAATGCAGGAAGTGTAACAGTGCATGAGAGAATACAGAAATAATTGGATGGCAACATACCGTTCGTCAATAGAGACTGTGTTATCAGATAAACAATATGGCCAAAATTATCATTAAATATGGCCTACAAATTAAACTCAATCCACACGACAAATATGGGCGTGTTCCGTTCCAAAGCATTACATATGCAAATTATTATTCTGCTGGAACCATAAAATCCGCTAGGTCAGACATCGGTGTGTGATTTGGAATCACTGCAGGCTCCCTACGTAACTAGCTCACTAACTTCGAAAGGAAACTAAGCCATTAATAATAATAATAATAATAATAATAATAATAATATAATAATAATAAAAGTATTTATGAAATGTTCTGTTTTTGGTAAGGAATTAACATCAATTTCCGGATCTACCATCACGATACAACAATATTCTATAAACTGCCATTGTTTTGGAGTGGTCAGTGTTCTAGCTTCTCAACCCGCTGATGCGAGAAATTGTTTTTTATTCAGAATAGTTTCCTATCTTCCGTAGAGACTGGTAGTATGAATCTAGGAGCGAGTGTGGGTTCAGTGTAAAAGTTAATGAAGAAACCATAGCTAAAAATCCTATGTATTGCACCTACAAGACTTTCCCTACTCACTCTTCTACAATATACTCTCCTTCTACATATTTTTTTGTTAATCCAGGTAAACTTTTAATTCTCATTTACACATTTAGTTGAACAATACAGTAAGTAAAGCGATAGTCAGATTTTTAAAGAGCGTGACGCTATGTGATGGCTTAAAAATCTCTTGCCACTAAGAGAGTAAAACAAACAAAAACAAAAACGAAAACGAATGGCTCCCCATTTGAGAAAAGTATAAGTATTTGAAAATTCAGACCCTTAACAAGAAATATCTTGGAAATGGTGTACTCGACAAGGGGAAAAACATAAATCGTGTGCTCTAACGAGATCTATATTTTTTGTAGTAAGGTGTTGTCTATCTCCTACGGTTTAGCAGTTATGCAAAAGTACTTCAGAAAGAAGAGGGCTTCACAGGATATTCCCAGAAAATTAAAAGTATACATTTCACTTTCCATAAAAATATCTTAATCATATGGTATTTTGATAAAAAAAAATTAATATTGTTTTTGATAAAATCAAAATGTTCGAAACATTTTTCATGTAAAGGGAGGTTTGGTATGAGGGATTTTCTTGAAAACCTTAGAAGATACTGAACTTAAATACCAAGTCCTTTTTAAATTATTTTGTTCACATATATCTAAGTATACGGAATCTTTTCTAAACTTGATTTTTGAGTCATGGGGACATTAAAATATATATATATTTCCGGTGAAATCTCGTTATAGAATTTTTGGGTGGAATATATTACTTCCTCTACGGATTGTAAGTGCATAGTAGGGAAAAATCTGATGTGTTACACTCACATGACTTTCTGTACTCTTGTAAAAACTATTTTTACAAACGTTTATTCTCCATCTACTTCATGTTATTCCAGATAAACATTTGCAGACTCTATCTTATTGCTAATATTCTTGTAGATGTAAGAGTAATATATATTTACAAGGGTAATATAGAAATACAGTAGCCTTTAAGCACATACATATCTCTTAATAGCTGGTTGCTAGGTGCAGCACCATTCCCTTTGCCACAGATTAACACTCTTTGCATATCCAAGACAAAAAAATGAATAACGAATTCCCATTTGAGAAAATAAGTATTGATAAATTTAAGGGAATAACAAGCAATATCTCGAAAACGGTTCACTCAACAAAAAAATGTATATGACATAAATTTGTGTATTTTAACGCGATCTACATTTTTTGTGGAGTAAACTTTTGCCTATCTCTTATGGTTTACCAGTTATGCAAAAGTCGTTCACAATCAAGAATACTTTTGGAGACATTCCCAAGAAATTCAAGATATACATTTTATTTGTCATAAAAATATCTTAAACATGTTATATTTTAATCAGAATGGATAGAGCCATTTTTGAGAAAATTAAAATTTTCGAAAAATCTTCCATGTAAAGGGTAATCTACGGTGGGGGGATTTTCTTGAAAACCTTCGTGTCGCATCTCTGGAAGATACTGAACCTAAATACCAATTTTGGTGTTTATCCGACTGTTCGTTTCTGAGTTATGCTGTTCACAGACAGACACATAGACAGACACACAGACACACAGACAGACGCACAGACACACACATGGACATGTTTCCAAAAATGTTTTTTTTGGATTCAGGAGATCTCAAAACATGTATTTCCGGTGAAATCTCGGTATCGAATTTTTGGGTGGAATACAATACTTCCCCTACTTACTATACGTAGTAGAGAAAGTAGTAAAAAGGATCCGACATGTAAACCTAGCACATCACCAATGTTTGAATAAGAAAATGTGTGTTCTTCTGTTTAGCCGTTGCTTTATTATTGCCCTCTCCTTCACAACAGATCCTGCTGTTTATGGTACAAGTATCCTATTCGTTTCTTTCTATAACTATTCTCATATTTTCTTTCTATTTGTCTTCAACCCATTGTTCTCGCCATTGTCACTTAGCTCCAGTATGTTTCTTACATCCTGTCGTTTTCTCTTTGCAGCAGGACGCTACTCTTGAGTTCAGAATTTTGAAAATCTCGTAAAAATCATTTTCTCTTTGACGCTTCTTTACTCAAAGGTATTAAATGTGTTAAAAGTTCATGCTAGAGCTTATGGTAACCTTGAATTTGAATAAAAGGACGACTCCAATAGGAGGAGATGAAATTTCAAGCTGTGGATCTGAGAATATCACCCTTAGTTAGGCGACCAAGAAACGGTGGGTGATTCTACTCGACAAATTGTTAAATCTGTTTCCTTCCCTTTGAGCACCAGTATCACTCCTCCCACAGCATCAGAACTCTCCTCGCCTTTGGCAGATCGAAGCCCTTCGAACGGATATTAGGGCTCGGGTTTACGCCCACTTCAGCGATGACACACTATACACGCTTCCTGCGATGCGCGATGTGTATACCGAGGGAGAATAAATCCCTTAAGGATGACGGGATGTATACGTGGTGGCTTCTCCCCACTAAAGCCACTGAATTATACCGGGATTACTTGGCATATCCTTCCTTAGTCCCTCCAAGATTAATGGCGTGGTCGAAAAAAAGAATGGAAAAGATGTTGAGGAGAGGTTTTCCGCCCCAAACATGCCTTGTTCTCCTAGATAAAATGGGTTCGAATGGGGACAGTCACATATGTCAAGCTGAAGTGTCCCACAACTTCTACATGGACCATTTCATATGTGGAGACGAGGAGCGCATTTTTATTCTAAGCGCGAACTCTTCCCCACACATAGTAACAGAGTGTAATAGAAACTCGGCAATAAAGAGGCTCTTTTTAACATTGCACTTTTATAGCCTACCCTCTACTCCTAACGGGCTCCGAAGTGCAGCTTCTTGCAGTTAGTGCTCTTTAGCGTAATGCGCAATATGTATGCGCGATGTGAACGATGTAACCGTTAATAGCTTATTTATGAGGAGAGTGTCAGGAGAGACATTTAGTGGATTTCCTCTTTTCCATTAAATTTAGTAGGGATGTTTTCATTTTCTCTACTGCGTATACTAAGTAGGGGCATTATTTCATTCTACCCAAAATTTTGATACCGAGATTTCACCGAAAATACATGTTTTGAACCGCTCTGAATTCAAATGAAGCATTTTTGGAAACATGTTGGTGTGTGAGAGTGTGTGTTTGTCTGTTTCTGTCTCTGTGAACACTAGAACTCAAAAACCAAAAGTCGGATAAACACCAAACTTGGTATTTAGGTTTAATATCTTACAAAAATGCGACACGAAGATTTTCAACAAAATACCGCCACCCTAAACTAACCTTTACATGGAACATTTTTCGAAATGTTTGATTTTCTAAAAATTGGCTCTTAACGATCTTGTTGAAAAAGCATATATTAAAGATATTTACATGACAAATAAAATGCATATTTTGAACTTTGGGGAATAGCCTATAAAGACCTCTTTATTCGGAGGGAATTTTATAAAATCTTCATAAGGTAAACGTTAAGCGATAAACGAAAACGTACTACACATAAAATGCAGGTTTATTTAAAACACTCAATTTATTTCAAATAATTTCTTTGTGGCAAAAGCTATTTTCGAGATATTCTTTATTAATAGCTCGAATGTTCATTACTTGGTTATTCTTTGAAGTCCTTTCAACATTCAGTTGTCTCTTGCGGTTTCATGGAAACAGTATGGAATTTTACAGCAGCATATAGCGTTCAGTTTCTAAACATTTGACTGTTGCTGTTCTCTTTGTATCTATAACGAAATGTGTAATGTAGCTGTTTCTGGAAATGTTTATTTGGATTAAAATGTAGTAGATATAAAAATAAGTTTCAGTAAGAATAATTTGTCTACCCACTAATAAACCTTAGAGGGTAGAGAAAGTTATGTGAATGTATCACATCATATTTTTAAAGCCAGCTTCGTTTTCCAATAAAGTAAGAACTGCTGAATACTTTTCAATAATTTATCTTTTATCGAATTCTTCAAACTTTAAACTATTTTTACTTTCTCTACCACTACATAATAGTATAGAGGGAATTGCATTCCACCCAAATATTCACTGCCGAATTTTTACCGGAAATACATGTTTTGAGGCCCCCGAATCGTAAAAGACAGCATTTTTACCTTATCTACTATGTATACTAAGTAGGGGAAGTATTGCATTACACCCAAGAATTCGATACCGAGATTTCACTGGAAATATATATTTTGAGGCACCCTGAAACCAAAAGAAGCATTTTTAGAAGAAGGTCCGTGTGTGTGTATGTCTGTGTGTATGAACAGCATTATTCAAAAACGTAAGACAAATTTGGTTCAGTATTTTTCACAGATGTGACAGGAAGATATTCAAGAAAATCCCCTCACCCTAAACTTCTTTACATGGAACGTTTTTTAAAAATTTTGAGTTTCTCAAAAATGGCTGTAACAATTTTGATTAAAATAATGGCAAATGAAATGCATATCTTGATATGCATATATCATAATGAATTTTCTGGGAATATCACCCAAAGTCACCTTCATTCCGAATGACTTTCACATAACTTTTAAACCATAAGAGATAGACGAAATTGTGTTGTACAAAAATGTAGATCTCGTTAAAGCACACAATTTATGTTTGCGTACATTTCTTTTGTGGAGTGAACCACTTCAGAGATATTCCTTGCTATTTGTTTGCATTTTCCAATACTTACCCTTTTTCTCAAATGAGTATTCGTTACTTTTAAATCGAAAGACACAGTGAAAAGATGAAATATAATATATAGAAGTGGTTGCAAATATACAATTTCACTAAAATAGGTTAAGTATCTCATTTGAGGTATTTAACCTATTTTAGTGAAATTGTATACTTGCAACCACTTCTATATATATGAGAATTCGTTATTCGTTTTGTTTTTTATTTGTTTATTTTTTTATCTCCTGGACATGCGAAGAGAATGAAATGCCCCACATAGCAATCAGCTCTTAAAATATTTGACTATCCTTTAAAGCCTACATATTCCCTTTGTTCCTACAAGAAAATTAGCAATAAGATTAGTTGCGAAATTCTTATCTCGATTAACATAAAGTAGATGGAGAATAAGCGTTTAAGAACTGGACGCTATACGCTGGCCTCTAAATTCCATAATGTTTCCATGCCATCGCGAGAAACAACTGCATGTTGAAAGGACTATAGAATGACCAAGAAATTAACAATTCAAACCATTAATAACGGATATCACAGAAATGGATTATGCCACACAAAAAAAGGTATTTGAAATAAACTGTGTGTTTTAAAGAGTCTACATTTTTTGTATACTACATTTTCGTCTATCGCTCTACGTTTACCAGTTACACAAGATTATACAACATTCCTTCGGAATGAACAGGATTTCAAAGGCTACTCCCACATGCGTGTCGTGTAAATGTCTTTAATATATACTATTTTAATCAAAATCATTAGTGCCATTTTTTCAGAAAATCAAAGTTCGCGAAAAATATTCCATGTAAAGGGTATTTGGGGATGGGAGAATTCTCTTTAAAATCTTCATGTAGTATTTTCGGAATTTATTGAATCTAAATACCAAGTTTGGTATTTATCCGACTTTTCGTTTTGAGCTATGTTGTTCACAGGCACACACGCACACACAGACTTACACACGTATCTTTTTCTAAATATTTTCAGGGGCCTCAAAACGTGTATTTCCGGTGAAACAACGACATAGAATTTTTTGGTGCAATACAGTACTTCCCCTACTTACTATACATAAAAGAGAAAGTAAGAATGCACGTCGAAAGAGCGCATGATGGTTATATGGACTGGCGAAGTTCTATGGAAAGCCACTGAAATTTACTCTACGAGGATTAAAATTTCATGATTTTGAAAACTGCGTAGAAAGAAAGGTTAAGATATTTTAAAATGGAATAAAAACGTAATTAGCCAAAATGCTTGATAATACTTATCTTATAATACCTCGTAATTGAGCGTTAGTATTAAAATGTATATTATATACCTCTAAATCTTTAACCGTTACTAGTAATTCATAAACCTCTATTCCATTCTAAGAGCAACGTTAATTTTATTTAATTTTATTAAATACTGTTTATTAAGATTTTCTCAATTTCTAAAGTTACATGAATGGTTTACCACGACAGAGTAAAGAAAAATAAAATCTGATGTGTTACGCTCACATGATTTTCTCTACTCTTGTACAAACTATTTTTACAAACGCTTATTCTCTATATACTTCATGTTAATCGAGATATCTAAATGTTAATCTTATTGCTAATTTTCTTGTAGATGCAAGGGGAATTGGTAGGCCTTAAGCTATAGTCAAATATTTTAAGAGCTGGTTGCTATGTGGAGTATTCCATTCTCTTTGCATTACCAGGACAAAAAAATGAATAACGAATTTGAAAAAAGTGTAAGTATTGGAAAATTTAAGGGCATAACAAGCAACATTTCTAAAATGGTTCACTCAACAAAAAAAATGTATATGATATAAATTGTGTATTTTAACGCGATCTAAATTTTTTGTGCAGTAAAATTTTGTCTATATCTTATGGTTTACCAGTTATGCAAAAGTCGTTCACAATGAAGAATACTTTTGGAGACATTCCCAGAAAATTCGAGATATACATTTCATTTGTCATGAAAATATCTTAAACATATGATATTTTAATCAAAATCGTTAGAGCCATTTTGGAGAAAATTAAAAATTTCGAAAAATGTTCCATGTAAAGGGTAATCTGGGGGGATTTTCTTGAAAACCTTCGTGTCGCATCTTTGGAGGATACTGAACCTAAATAGCAAGTTTGATGTTTATCCGACTGTTCGTTTCTGAGTTATGCTGTTCACAGACACACACACGGACATATTTCCAAAAATGTATTTTTTTGATTCAGGGTGTCTCAAAACATGTATTTCCGGTGAAATCCCGGTATCAAATTTTTGGGTGGAATACAATACTTACCCTACTTACTTTACGTAGTAGAAAAGTAATAACAGGGTACCTTTAATCCAAGATGTAGCGGTAGCGTCTATGACCTTCTGTCTGGAGCTCACGGATTCGATCCCCGGCGACCGCCCGCTCTGACTCATGACCCATGGGGGTCTGATTCGGGGGTTTTCCGGGTCATCAGGCTGATTCTGGAGTTATTTCTTTCATCCCCCGAATTTCCTGTCCCTCCATTTTGTTCCATTTCATTCATCCTTCAACCCGTTTGATCTGTTTCAGGTTTGGAAGTATCAGCGATTGTGTTTCGGTACAGTGTGGCAGGGAAAAGATACTCTGCATGAACTTTCTCCGTCCTTCCGCCGGTTGCTGAGGTATAGGGACCGCCCCTTGGGGGAAGATGTTGGATCCCGTGTGGGGAAGTCTCAATTTGGTAACTTCAGGGACGCTGTTATTACTGTTCCGGCCGCCCGGTGTCTCCCTTCACCTCATCCCTCCCGTGGCGCCCCCTCGTGGGGCATCGGTGCAATATCCTCATTCCTGGATCGGTGCCGAATCCTCTCCGCTTCTCAATCCAATCCAACATTAACTGCGCCATAGACGCTTTGAATGTAAATTTGTTTGTAAATGACATAACCAATGTTAATTGTATTATAATTCTATAAATCCAAGTTCAGTGTCAACTCGCACATACACGCGTATAAGTTATTAAATTGTTATTCATAGCCAATGAGAACAAGGCTAAACAAAGACTCATCATCGTCATCATCATTTTCAAGATTTGATCCTTTTTCAAAATCCGTTCCGTCCCCATTAATCAATCTCGTACCCTTGGGTCTTCCTACATTCTGTTTCTCTAATGGTCTGTATTGTTAATGTTTTTGGTATCTTACCTTATTCATCTTTTTAACACAGTGTCTACAATTTTTCTTATTTTGGTTAATAAGTGTGCATTAATTCATGGAAATCCTGAAACCAAGGAATAAAATTTCGCATAATACATTAGTTGTTAGATCATAGAATATACCAATATTGCAAAGGAAAGAAGTACGGTTTGTTTTTTTACTGGCCAAAGTCATCAGAAAGGTACGCAAACTTTAAAACAAAAAATAAACGGCTTGTTAAAGACGACGATTGCAACTTGCGTGTCTGATTAAAGTTCCGTGGAGAAATTGACAGATACTAGCGCGCGAATTTATCTTCGAGTCGCGCACTACATTGCACTGGAATGATGATGGTAATGGGACATTTGTCGAAATGAGTGGCGGGGGAAACCTCATTACTTCAAGAAAACTCGCCCAGATGCCACTCTTCAGCCCGCAAATTGCACTTTCCTTCTTGCCAATCGATTTCTCTTTACTCAGAAACCATCGTAAAGGTTAAAGAAACTCTATAATAGTTGTATATAGATTTAAAAATGTTTACTTACTATATTGTATCTATAAATTCACTAGATTCTACTTATTTACCAGAAATAAAAACAAATTTTACATCGTCTACCGCCTAAGCATCCAAAGTCAAAATTTATAGCAAACATTTTTTCAGGTTTCCCGAATAAGAAAAAGAAGGCGTTTTATAATTATGAGTTTAAGGATTTAAGAAATTCTTTCCTAAAACAAGGACACTATTTTATTAATTCTTCGGATTCTTGAAAATGTCTCAAATGATGTAAAGCATAATATGATAAAACATACTATATTTGAGATATGGTTACGAAGAATAAAATGTATGTCTTTAGTTTTCGAGAATTGCTTGTGTATTAATTTTTCTCGCGTTTTAATTTGAAATATCTAACTGGCTATCATAGGTAGACAAAATAATACCAAGAAATTAATATCTTTAAAATAAACATTTATATCCAATGCAACCCTTCAGAAATATTACTGTTCTTTTGAATACATTTTCCAGCAATGTACTTTGAAATGTTAAGACTGCATCGCTGTAATACAGAACAATGTTGAAATTGTTGTTAATTCCTTTTTAATGCTTATTCCTTGTGCTCCCATGCGACACTGTTATTTGCCCAATACGGCCATTTCTTTATAGCTAGGTAGTAAACTTTAAGAATGCAGTTCCTTTTATAGCACTTTATTTTCCATGAAATTCTCAATTGTTTTCTACAAAACTTCTTCCCGTCACTAATACAAACTTTGGTTGACACTGCACTTATTGTTTATCGAAAATGTAATATGTTAGCTAATCTTCTCATTGATGTGTTGTGCACTCAGTAAAGCACAGATTGGCCAAAAAATGCTTAGAGCTGCCACTTTGCCTAGCTTCTCCAATTTGTGAAATGCAGTGTACTTTTTGATTCTGCTACCTCCATCACTGGTTCTATTTAGTTCTTCTATCTGCTAATATATCGTTTAATTCAGGCTTCATTTCTTTCTGATAGCATCTTTTGTTCCAGGAATTGGATTAAGATGTTCGTGCAATGGAGTTAACAGTCCCTTTTACGAAGGGAAGGTGAGACCTTGTGTGGGTTTTGACTTGAAAGCTTTAAAGCGCGGGTGCCCCCTTCCCCATTACAAATCTTCGAAAGCTTTCACTTAATTCAATACGGAGCATTAGAGGAGTTACTACATCCCCTCCCCTTACCAGCCCATTTGCCACCATTCTCTCAGCAAGGCGACTTTCGCACTAACTTAATTCTTTTCACCAGTCATGACCGAAATTTTAAGTGCACACAAATGGGTGACATTAACCTTGTTTCAAGCGGGAACGATCTCGTTATAAAACCCGGAATTTCCCGAGAGACGCCCGCCTCTGCTTGATGAACGAAATACAGCTGTGTTTCCATTCGTTACGGCAACACATTTACTGCACCAAAGGTAGTTCCTGATTTAGTTTCCTAAAAGGAATGGAAATCCTCTCTAACGCAAATGAATATATATGGCACTGCTGCATCACACGTTTGCTCCTGCACGGGATAAAATGTCTGAGCAAAGCTTTACTACAAATGTTACAAAATGAAAACAGCCATACCCCAGGTGTATCAGCTGTCGTTCGTATCTAAGTAACCCATAGATCACAGTGTGGTTTAAAAACATTGCGTTCTTTCTAACTAATAACCATTTACTTAAGTGTCAAAGGACAAGGTTATGGAATCAGCACTTTGTGGGACTTAAGAACATATTTTTTCGACGATAGGGCTTTCTGTTTTTACCAGTACATAGTAGGCAGAGAAGATATTGTATTCCACCCAAAATTCTAGCTCGAGATTTCACCGAAAATGCAGGTTTTAAGCCCCATGAATCCAAAAAATTATTTTTAGAAACAGATCCGTCTACCTGTGTACGCATTTTGTATGTATCTGTGAACAACATAACTCAAAAACAAAAACTCGGATAAATACCAATCATGGTAATTAAGTAGATATTCCAAAGATACGACACGAACATTGCAAATAAAATCCCCACTCCAAACAACTCTATATGCAAAATGTTTTGAAATTTTTCTCAAAAATAATTCTACCGAATTTTATTAAAATACCATATATTTAATACCATTACATGATAAATAAAACGGATAGCTTGAAATCTCCAGGATTAGTCTGAAGTAATATTAAATCAGAAAGAATTCTGTATAGATATTTTGTATATCTGGTAAGCTTTAAGGGATAGACAAAAAAACTACGTAAAAAATGCAGGTGCCTTTAAAACGTACAATTTATTAGCAATGACTGTTTTGTAGCATCAGTCATTTCCAACATATTATCAGTTATTAAGTAACTACACAGCGAAAACAGTTTAACTCCCGAACCGAGGATTCATAGTGCCCAGGACGCATGTGTACCCTAGGACAGAACCTGAAGGGGGACATAGGATCTATGGATCAGAGTGAAAGACTAGGATGGGTAAACAGCCACACGCCCGGGATGAGAGCGAGGAAGTGGATGAGAGATGAATGATAGGAAAGGAGATGATGGAGACGTGGAAGGAAACATGGCGGGGGAAACCGGAGAACCCGTAGAAAACCTCCGAGACGCCGCAGGGACTGAACCCGGATCGCTTTGGTGAGAGGCGAGTGGTCTAACCACTAACTCATGGCGTTGCCAGATCAGCTATTACGGTTTTAAATTTTCAATACTTTGTCGTTTTTAAAGTGTTGTTGCTACTCAATTTTTTCTGGTAATATCATGGAAAGAGTATGGAATTTTAAGGTCAGTACATAGTACGATTCGGTTCCCTCTACCCCCCTTGTACCTGCAACGAAATTTGTAATTAAACTATTTCTGTGAAGGCTTGTCTCGGTTAAATAGATAGAAAATACCCTTTCGTAAAATAGTTAGCAGAAGTTATATAAAAATCAACGATAAAGAGTAGAAAAAGTCATGTGAATGTAAAACACTATATGTTTTTTACACACTTTCCGTTCAAACTGTCATGGTGGAAACCTGAATTTAGTGCATTCGGTGGTTGTAATCTCTCTACCTGTGTGTTTCGTCTATTTTACTGCATGCATGTGCATGAATTGTATTAACCTCTAACCTTTAATATATTTATTATGGCAGACAGGAATATAATCAAATGTTATACCTTAATCTTGCAATTTAAATCTTACATGTAACTATTTCCTTTTTATTTGTTAATATTTACTTGCGAATTAATTCATGAAATTATAAGTTGTAAGCTATACAACTTTTTAAGGTCAATAACCAGACTTGGATAATCGATTCCCAGCTAATGTTGTTGAGCGCTGGAACCAATGTTCGACAGCTGATAGAAATAGTACTTAGGGGAAAATAAATAAATTACTATTACTATCGTAGAAAAAATAGGATGCAACGCTTACTAAGTCGGCTTATCCTCCTCTTATGTAGACTTTACAACCGCACCGAAGGCCAAAGGCCTGTATAGCAACAGACGACATTGAATCAGAGAATGGAGAACCCGGAACGTGCCAGGTATGAGAGTGTGGAAGAAGATGATATGAAATAAGGCAAAATGAAAGGTGATGATGGAGCAATTGTTGGAATGAATGGCGGGAGAAACGGAGAAAACCCGCCTAGACATTCCCCAAAAATCCCACATGCGGGGCCCTGGGATCGAACCAGGTGGTATGCGGGCGGCCTTACTACTCGCCCATTGAGCCGCCAGTATGAAATCACATGCGTTAAATGCATTAGAGAAACTCGGAAGTAGAAAGCACTAGACTCCGTGTCGTATTATCAAACTTTTGCTCTTACTCCAATGATACACTTATTGTACCTGTATCGCAATATACTATTGCCATTGAACATTTATTGATTAGATACTATATATGTTATAGAATTGCTAAACTCTACCTGCCTTTAGGACTTTTATGTCCCCGCGGGCGTAAATGATTTACCATGGTAGCACTATTTTTAATATATTCGGCTTAAGAATTTCACGAAAGTATTACAATACAAAACATAAATATTTACTTTGTCTTAAAGCTTATTAAAGTTGTAAACAGGAAATTTTAAATTCACCTGTATAACTCTATGTGATATTGTAGCCAAAGCTTACACTTTAATCTTTCCGTAATAACATGTCGGACCACCTCTTATTTTTCAAAAGTAGCTGATACTTTTTGCTTCTTCTAAATTATATTAATCATATCAAAGCAAGATGTATTTTATAACTACAAAAAGCCGAGGCTCTATTTTAAGTTGTTTATATGAGGGCACCTACCTAATAAATCTTATAAAACAAGCGTTGAAGCCAAGACAAGAAAAACTTTACCTAGAAAAACGAGAAGTCATAAAATTGCAAGATTCCTTGCTTTGGAGCAAAAAACATATACAGAAGAAACATATACAGAAGGGGATCTAAGGCTTCTACTAAGTTCTTGATATCCTTTGGGTAAAAAGTGATACTCTCTTCTTTAGATTATTGCCAGAGGAAATAATTTAACAGAAAGTTAAGTTACAGCAACATTAAGGTCTGCTCAACCATTGCCACTAGCTGAACATTTAAATTTAATAGCGGAAACAATAGCCTAAAGGTTAATAAAAATCAGAAGAAGCTGAAATTTAAGAGCAAAAATAATACAAAAAAAATCTCATGCATTACATTCACATGACCTTCTCCACCCTCTATCGCTTACAAGTGGGCATATAAATTATTCTTACGAAAGTTTATTTTCTTATTTACCTCGTTATAATCCAAATAAACCTTTACATAAATAGTTACATTACACATTTCGTTATAGATACAAAGGGAACAGCGATAGTCAAATGTTTAAGAACTGGACGCTATATGCTGGTCTTAAAATTCCATATTCTTTCCACAACTTTACAAGAAACAACTGAAAATCGAAGGACTTTAAAAGAATGGCTAAGTATTGAACAATTTGGACGATTGGTAACGGATATTTCTGAAATGGCCAATGCCACAGTAAAAGTAATTTGAAATAAATTTTGTGCTTTAAACAGATCTATATTTTTTGTGTAGTACTTTATCTCTAGCGCTTAACGGTTACCAGTTATACATGATTATACAAAATTCCTTCCGAATAAAGTGGACTTCACAGGATGTTTGAAGTGAGTCGTTACATTTTAATTCACATAACAGTAGCGCTCGATGTTAACTGAGAAGCGCTTTCGAGAGACAAGTTTCTCTCATCAGCTCCGGCCGATATGTCTCTCGAAAGTGTCATGTAAATATGTTTAATATATAGTATCTTAATGAAACCCGTTAGAGCCAGTTTTTAGAGAATCAAAAAATTCGAAAACTGTGCCTTGTAAAGGGTATTTTGAGGTGGGGGATTTCCTTTAAAATCTATGTGTCGCATCTTTGGAGACTAGTGAACCTAAATACCAATTTTGATAACTATCCGACTTTTCGTTTTTAAGTTATATGTTCACAGACCTGGACCTTTTTGACAAATGCCTTTTTTTGGAATTTGGGGACCTCAAAACATGTATTTCCTGTGTAATCTTGGCATTGAACTTTTAAGAATGCAATACCTTCTCTACCAACTATGTACACGGTAAGAGAAAGAGAAAGTAAAAAGTACATACACATTGGTCATGGGTAGTATAAGCTGTAGGACGAAAAATTCAGATGAAAATTGTTTTCTCCCGTTTGCGAAATTCTCTAATTTGTATTATTTTTTTTCATTAATTGATTGCAAAGTATATCATATTTTAAACAATACGCATTATGTATATTAGTTCCAATTACATAACTATGTTCCAATTACATAGTGCGTGAGATCTACAATGAACAAGTGTATGCAGAAAGCGTACTTAACATTCATTCATAAAGTTTTAGGAAAAAGGCTGTCAGAAGGGGAAGTTGAGAGCGTTACAAGTAAACTTCATTTTGGTAGTAAATTACTGAGTTTGAGATACCGAATCCTGTATTCAATTGAAGAAATGTTTGAAATACGTTAATGCAGAATATTTCATGGGTCGGATAAGAAAAACGGCAATTACATGAGGGTAACGATATTGTCGGTCTAAGTACCTTCTTTTTATAACTGCTTTAGTTCTTTGAGTTAATTTCCAAGCATTTTGCTTTCTTTCTTTCTTTCTTTATTTATTTATTTATTTATTTATTTTCTTGATGTTTGAACGATGGGATTCACGGAAAGACAGGTATAAATTTTAAAGTTCTTAACCACTGGTGTACACTATATTAAATTCTATCCGGTTTCTCTGACATACTGCCACAAATCCTTAAACTGCAAAGATTAATTGTACATACTTCTATTCTTTTTAAATTGGTAATAACCATACACTACAATCCATCTGTGTTTGTGTGTGTACGTGAGATAGATAGAGATTTTGTTGATTAGAAGTTTTGTTTTGAAGTGTTAAGTCCCCGGGATAATGCGACCCGCTTTTTAGAGGATTTACCTATCGCTTAAGCCGCCTTATTCCTGCTTTACTTACAACTAAATGTGTAATGAAACTTTTATCTTGATTAATATGAAATAGATAAAAAAAATTCTGATATGATACATTCATATGATTTTTTCTACCTTTATTAGTCTACCTCTATCTTTATTAGTCGGTGTATAAATTACTCTTACTAAAGCTTATTTTTCTATATTGTCGCAGTTCTCATGGCTCCTGTTATGTTATTTACTGGGCGCCTCTTGTTTTATTATTTTAAATTTGGGTTCATTGTCCTCCGGCTAGCTATTATAACTCAGTCGAGCAAGTATCTCTAAGCAGGGCGTGTAAACGGAAAGGAGTTGTTGCTAAAAGTTAACACTGATAAAAAATTTTGTTTCTACACCTTTGTTGCCGTCACACTTAATTAATAATACACATATTTAATCTTTATACACGCCTGACTGAAACTGCGATATTTCTGAATGTAACTACAGTCATTATAGTTGCCGCACACCAATTACTTCGCGTACTTCACATTTTTTGTAACTAACACTGCGACGTGCACCTCGTGAGAGATTTCTTAGAACTGCGTGACGTGCCCCTCGTGAAAGATTCTTCAGAACTGTGCGAAACTTGCTTATGGCTCGAGAATATATACTCCTTCACCTCGAATTGCCTAAACATTATAATAGAGCTGCTATTGGTTACCAAATCGCACCCACTTTAGCGTCTGTTTTGGTAAGCCAATCACTACTACTAACATATATACTCTAGGGAAGATATTCCCTCCATTTCTAAAAAAGGCACGCTACCATGACGTCATTTGTTAATCTATTCTTAGTGATAAACAACTCACCCCCTCGGTTTATTGTTACCCACTTCTATTGTCAGTTTCAGTGAGGCCGTGTAAACTTATTTCCTAACAATACTTATGGCTAACTAACATCTAAAATCCTGTACATACAATAATATTAATTTACACTACAATTACTTTGGCATTCACAGTATGTTATGATATAAAATACTGCCTCAATATAGGTACCACATTTTAATCCAAATAAACCTTTTCAGAAATAATTAAATTACACATTTCGTTATAGATACAAAGAGAACAGCGATAGTCAAATGTTTAAGAACTGGACGCTATACTCTGGCCTTAAAACTCCATACTATTTCCATGCAATCACGAGAAACAACTGAAAATCGATTGGAGTTGACAAGAATGACAATTATTGAACAATTCGAACCTTTAATAACGGATATCTCAGAAATAGTTTATGCCACATTAAACTTATTTGAAATGAATTGTGTGTTTTAAAGAGAGATAAATTTTTTGTGTAGTACGTTTTCGTCTATCATTTAACGTTTACCACTTATAAAAGATTATACAAAATTCCTTTCGAATGAAGAGGAGTTCAAAGGTTATTCCCAAAAAATTAAAAATATACATTTTATTTCCATATAAATATCTTTCGTATATGGTATTTTTAATCAAGATTATTAGAGCCATTTTTTTAGAAAACCAAAAGGTTCGAAAAATATTTATTGCAAAAGGTAGTTGGGGTGGGGGATTTTCTTAAAAATCTTCATGCCGTAACTTTTGAAGATACGGAGCTTAAATACCAAGTTTGGTATTATCCGAATTTTCGTTTTAAGCTATACTGTTCACAAACACACACACACACGCAAACATGTTTTAAAAAGGCTTATTTGGATTCAGAGGGTCTCAAAATGTGTGTTTCCAGTGAAATCTCGTATAGAATTTTTGATGGAATGCAATACCTTCTCTCTACCTATGTACGTGGTAGACAGAGTAATAAGATTTTGCAAAAATATTTGTGAAGGATAGGCACATGGTATATTTTTAATAATATTTTAACCACAACTCTGTAGACGAGGAAAAACTTTGAAATATTTTTCATTTAAATTTCGATATTTTTAATAATACTTTTCCTCTGATCATTTAAAATATTCTATATGATGGAGTCCAAATTCTTCTAATAATTTAAGTACATGTCGAAACGTTAAAACTAAGTTGACCTATCTAAGCATAGAATTTAGTTCTTTCTAGTTAAAAATTAACACAATAAGGCTTTTAATTGTACTTTTCGTGCTCTTCCATTTCTTTATGATTATTAACATTCGCTTGCTCATCATAGAGTGTTAAGTAATGTCCTATTTAAATTACGTAGCAGCTACTTAGTATAAATATTATGAACAAGAAGAAGAACAGTTTAATACAGTATAACGTATAATTTCATAAATTACTTGGAAAAAAAGAATGAATAAATTCTACGTAAAGTTTCAGCGTATCAACTGTATGGAATTAGCTGAAATGCTCTGACAACTTCATCATTCTTAAATTTAAAATATATTCAAAAAATAAATTCATCTATGTTCTTCATTAACGTAGCCACAACATTTCCTTTAGAGTGTATTCTTATAAAAGGTATCTCAGTCTATTTCTCATGCGATTGAAGTAAAATATCAACCTTTTAGTTTTTGCAGCTAGATTAATGTTGAACATTTTCTTATTTTGAAGCTGCTTATGGCGGTTAAATACAAACGTTTGACTTGAGCACTAACCAAAATCCACTAACACATGCAATGTATACAAAAATCATCTCCTATTTAAATGCAGTTATTTTATTTTTATTTAATTTTGTATTTATTTATTTTAATCTAGTTTTACTTGAGGGAATGAGAAGTTCAAATGCCTAGGAAAAACGTTATAAAAATTGCGCATGTAACCGATGTGTGGCGTTCCTATAAAGCTGTGTTCAAGATGCACATATAAATGTTATACACGATGTTAAAATATTTCCACCGTTAATCTTCTTACCATTATCTTGAATACGTTTCATATTGTTTATATTTTAGTTTTTTTAGTTTTTTTATTTAGCATTAGAAGCTCTGTAACTGAAATGACTAATCTATGTAATTTTGAAATTATTTTACTTAAATTTCTACATGTTTTTCTCATTAAAGCCTTAATTTCTTGTACAGAATTTGAGTGTATGACATGGAAATTTTTCAAAATATTAAATACCTTATTAAATGTTGGTACAAAGGATGTATATAAATTTAAAGACGCCCTGCAACATATAATAATAATAATAATAATACACTATCACATGGTACTTTAAGTATTAAGTTAATTTATACGAATAATCTAGAATACGGTGAGGTAGTTTTACCACGCTCTCGTTACTAAGATGAGATAAGCTTTCAACTACTCCCAAAGAGAAAGAAGAAATTTTGGTCGTCTAGATTACGTTGGAACCAGCAATTCTGAGGGGAATGGAACGGCTCTTTAGGCCCAAACCGTGCTGCTGCTATGATGATGATAAAGTCGTAATAAAGCAGGTGAATCGTAAGGTGTATCTAGTTAAGTTGTCATTTGTTGACAAAATTTTAGTCCCCAATTTCCTTAACATATAACAAAATGTCTCGCTAGCAAATAGTTAAATAATATAGATGCTATTTCGGAAGAGACAATAAAGCCCACACATGTTTCCATTAAAATCAACACGATTGTAAACTCCAGATCACCCCAAAACATAGGCATATTTTACGCCTGAAACATATTAAGTGTAGTCATCAGTTTGTTTTCTAAGAGCATCATTAGGGAGCACTGAATGGCTAACAAACTTTTAAAAAGCCGTATTGTAGTTATGTCAGTGTGAATGAAACAAGGAAATGCTGAATAACTTCCAAACGTTTGTTAGTATTGTCCATAGATGTCGTTTGTGTTTATTAAATAAAGAATTTGTATGTTAGTCAAAGCCAAACATATTTCATTCCGTCAAATTTCCTGCCTGCAGATCAAGACCTATTTTGGATATTATCGTCTTCAAGTATGAGTATTTGGACAGAATATGTCATACATTTTGCTTTATGACTTTCATGGTATATTTATTAGTATTAGTCGCAGAATGGTGAAAGCTTGAAAGAAATGATTCATAGATGTCGCCTGTGTTTAGAGAAACTTGTTTGCAAGGAACAGGCAGGCACCACCCCCCCTCCTAGGAGGCGTTGAAAATACCCCCAATCCATGCAGAACTTGGCCAATCAGATACGAATACTGCCTTGACTGCTTATACAGCAATTTCCATTGCATTTGGTAAAATTACTGTTTTTCAACATATTTTAATAAACAATTTATCAAACTATAACATTTACTTAAATATTTAATGTTGTGAGGGATTTGGGGAATTATTTCTATAAATAGTTATTCACGATTTTAGAGCGCTGAGTGACTGAAGAAACAAAGTTACTCTAACTACTAAATTCTGTTCATAGATGTCGCTAGTGTGCAGAAATGGGTTTGTAAGTAAATGTCATTGTCCAGTGTGGCACATCTATCATGCATCAATTGGGAAATTATATTTAAATATCGCTTTGATAGCAAGTTTAGTACCTTTAGGAGTATTTTCTCTAGATATTTGGACAAAACGTCAAGCTATTAAACGATTACACATGTTTTGTTAACAGTTTCAAAAGTATATTCATAAATATCTCAGGAATTATTTTTAAGCCTATAGAGAATTGCATGGTTCAAGGAGTTTGTCCATAAATGCAAAGATGCTTAAAAACTCGACGAAAACCTCGTAAGGGCTTACCATCTTTGCAGTCATTAAAAATCTAATTAAATGTATATGAATTCCCTCAACTGCTTACAAAGCAACTTTCACTATTCTTTGAAATCATGTCCTTTAAGTATCTATATTACTTTGCTCAAAACAAAATCAATGCTAGTATGCCTTTTTAATTACATTACAATACCATTTTAATTTGTATTAATGTATTAAGTAGGTAACGGTTATGCTGATTCCAGTAGCTACCACTCGAAAGCGCTATGTGCATCAACGTGCTTAGGTCATGTCCTGGAATCATGCAAATTATCTGACGTCACTCTTCAGAAAAGACTTACCACCTGCACGTGGATGCAGCAACATGCAGCCAATCAGATTTGACATAGCTGTTACTAGGCGTAAATTCGTCCACTATTCTAACTTTTCCTGTCTATTTTCTTTTCTTTCTTCTTTTTGCTGATACTACCTTCAATTGAGAAAATATATCTCTCAAAGATGCCAAAGTAAGTGTTTCATTCTGAGCAAGCATGCTTGTAATATTCAGAAATAAAGAAGAAAAAGTAAGATACATATAAAAGCTTTCACAAACCAAATTTGTGTCTCGGTACGTATTAATTAATGGCCAAATAATTAATATTTAACATTTTATGTTCATTTAGAAAACCGCGTTTTCCCCACATTTTTGTTCCATTAAGAAATGTATCTAATAGCTCCTGAAATTTCGCAGTATTAATGTTTATCCTGCAAGGAGTGTTTTGACGCATTAAAAATGTTAGCACTATTCTTTACACCAGCCGGCAGAACATAAGTCGATCACAATGCCTTGAAAGTAGTCAATCAAAATTAACACCAACTTTTGTATATAGAGTAGGCAACCATTTAGCAGCCTATAAAATTCGACACCCTACACGAGAAAATTAAACAGACACCCTACTAAAGTGCCCTCCATTTCTCTAGTTAAGCCCTACAAAGGCAGTTAGTTACACAGCACACGCACCTAGCTCAGCACGAGCCTACCAGGCAGCTAACCAACATTGTAATCTTGTTGGGCCATAGCTGTATTCGCTACCTGTTGGTTTAGATGGGATGGGTCCGGGTAAAATAAGCGGCGACGCGCAAGCCTGAATGATGAAAAAATTAAATTGAGTTTTATTTATGGACGCTCTTTAACTGTTATGGTCCTTAGCGTTCCATTCTATGTTGGGCGTGAAAGACCTCAGAGGCCTCTTTATCAGGCTTGAGTTTATTTTACGTGCCGAAAATCTACGACACGGGACCACCGGCTTTAATTCCCTTTCAAAGAAGGCCATGCTAAGGATTTTATGCCCAAAAAAAATTCATCGCCCTCTGCTGGGTTTGAACGCGCGACCTCGGGAACTAGCATAGTAACTATTACACCACGGAGGACTCCCCCTGAATGATGATGTGACATAGGTACATCGTATGGTTATTATAAATTTTGGAAACACATTACTACATTTTTTTCAGAATTCATACTTTTTACACTTTGTTCCATAACGATGCAAGAAAAATTAATGAAACTTTGTATCTTTGAAACTAAAAGTGTACGTTTTAGTGCTATGCAAATAAAATAAATAAAATCTGCATGAAATAGAAATAAATAAAGCAAAATAATATAAAAGTTGACCAATAATCCCCAACTACTCCTACTGCTATTGGAAGCCACTAGCTAATCTTGCCAGTTAATTTCATCCTCTGCTTATCTACTTGTTACTGTTAAACTCACCACTGGTATCCAGCACCCCTGACCTTATTCTAACTATGCTTAGTTCCAAAACTATTATTGTACTTTTTTTACAACAGTTAACTTATATTTTTCCATAATATCTGTAAGTAACCTACATTTCTTCTGTATTTGCATATTTGTGTACTATTTAAGCTACTTTTAAAAAGAATGTTTCAATTTTACAGTTCTAATATTAATAGTTCTGAGATATTATAGTTAACTGTTAATTCTACCTATATACTTTCACTGATTGTATCACCATTTGAATTTTATTAGTTATCACTTAAAAGAGTAAGTACCTAAATGTATTTATCCGACATATGCAGCTAAATCATTGCATTTTTTATGCATACCAAGACTGATATCTGAAGTGCGGCCTTGAATTTATTTTATTTCCAAAAGCTGCCACTCGAGAGCGCTGCATGTATCATATTGCTTGCTCGTACATGTTCTAACTGTTAAGGACATGAATCCCCAAATATGGACATTAAGAATTGCCGCCAACTATGGTAATGTATATCTGACCAATGAGATATAACTACCCACCGCCAGTGGTGTTGCTATGCTCGAAATTCGTCCTCTATTCCAATGTTTCCTTTCTTGTTAACCTTAGCTTTGAACTTTTAAAAGCTTTCATTCGTTCAACTGTCTTTTCCATTGCAGGATCTCGTTATTTCATTTATTATTTTGGATAAAGCTTACCATGCTGATGCAGAAAATTAATTTAACATAAAAATATGTGTATATAAACGATGTGTAATAAGATATTTACCTTCAGATACATTGTTTAAAATATAGTGTTTAGAATTAGATTAGTTCTCAAAACAGTAACATTGTAGATGTTGCTTATTTGTTTCTGATATTAACCTCTGTATGCTATTTTTGCATGCTGTATATCACGTTTGAAATCATTTATAGGAAAAAGTAATAACACTGATAGAATGATCGCTTTATACATAAACACCGCAACGTGAACATGCAAATGAAAGGGAACTTCGTGTGAATAAATAAGTACATAAGACTTTGAAATATTTGGAACGATGCCCAAACGAACGCGGATCCGCAGAGCTGAGTTACGCAACATCTGCGTAAATACATAAGGGAAAGCTCCGGAAAAAGTCTCTTTGGGTGGGGCATTGATCTGGCATTTTGTGCCCAAAGTTACGGGTTCCATTCTGGCCAGGACGGTGGTACTAATTGCGGTTTAATGTGATAGTCTCACGTTAGTCCCCTTCGGGACAAAATTCCAATACACTGGCGTATCTGATAAGACCCTGTCAGTTAGTTGCCTATTTAAATTAACTTATCTTTATTATTGTTGTTATTATTGCCATTATTGTTATTAAAAATCTCATAGGGCACCTCATCCCAACGAGACACAGTTAGGACACAGAACTCCACACAAAAGTGGTGGGAGAGAAGTAAATAATAAATCAGTTGTTATAAAATTTGATGTGGTGCTATAAGGTGCAGTAGTGTGAGGAATATTCAAATATGTCAACAAATATTTGGAAAATTGTGACCAAATAAAATATATAGAGTAGTTAGCTATTATGAAACTTTCAAAATCTTCAACCTTTAGTCAAATCTTTTGGAACGGCAAAACATTACATTTGCATAACCCATGCTTATTGTAGAAAAGCACTGCCAAATAATATTCACTTATAAATTTACAGCTACTGCATGGTTTGACAAAATTTTGTATTCCCTTAACATTGCCAGGACGCCTTAGTATACAGAAATTGCGGAATATAGTACATACTATCGCACAGAAAATTCAAGATACGTTTTATTTCCCTGTCAGTATTTCAAGCATAACATTTTCATCAAAATCCTTTGAGTCGTTTTTGAGAAAATAAAAATAAAATAAAAGGTTTTCGTACATAGAGTACGATGGAGAAACTTTTATAAAAAATCTTCGTATTCTATCCTTGAAACATGCTGAACGTAAATACCAAATTTGGTATTCTTCCGAAATTTGATTTTCAAATTACGCTGTACAAACACAGAGAGAGAGGGGGGAGGGAGAGGGAGAGTAAGAGTAAATAATAGTTCAGTGTCTAACTGAATCAATAGCCCAATTTTTGCCAAAACTGCAGTACCGTCTTTTGAACCGTTGTCAAATTGTTTGTAAAGCCAGCCACTCGAGAGCGCTTCATGGAATCATGACGGCTTCACTCAGGGATGTCCTTGAAACCGTCGTACAGGAAATGGCTTCCAGCACTTTCTAGAACAGACTCGCAGCTGGCTGCAAGTTCTGACCAATCAGATTTACTAATGCGTCACCACAGTTGTTGCTAGGTGCGAAATTCGTCCTCTAATCTGACGTTTGTTTCCTTATTAATCGTGCAATCATGGAGTATCATGTGCGAAAGTGAATAATTCATTTTCCTTTCTGTTGAAGCTGAGGGTCTCAAGTTTACATGCATAGAAACCATCTGGAATATGACAAAATAAGCCGGGAAGATTACTATTTCTGTTAGTGTCTTTGTAAGAGTGTTTTTCACACTTGTTCCATGTTTCGTTGGAGCTTTTACGATTCTCTCAACACGCACAATAATGCTGGGAAGTTCTGTATTCAGTATTGTATAAATGAACTTTTCCAGAGAGAGAATTTATTAAAAAATTCAGCTTCCTCCAATTGGAAGCTGCCATAACAAAGCATATTAACCAACAAAACGATACGAATACATAATTGAAATTGTAAAGAATATAAATATTTATTAATAAAGTTACAACTAATAAAACATTATCTGAAAATAATTATAACCTACAAAAATGTATATAGAAATGTTCCTTATTTAAACCTCATATATATCATTAATTAATTTACATATAATACAAATGATTTTTCAATATAGCTAGTGATTCTTTAGGAATTCTATGGGCACTGTTTTAATAAATAGGTTCTTTAATTTATATTTTCTGCAAAACGTTACAAAAGTGCATGTGCTAGTATCTGTGGCTCAGTTAGTAATTCAACAACACCAATTGGAAAATATTATATTTATTACAGAAGTATGGCACTGTTACCTCATAAATGATACACTTTATTTTGTGAACTTCAGCTGGCTGTCTTCGCCTGTTTCCCATCTGACGGTAGGATTTATAATGGTTCCCGAACATGAGCCAGGTTGAATGGCTACATAATTCAGGTATGTTGAAAAGTGTTCATTAATGAACCAACTGAAGAAGTGAGTAAACCTTTTAGTTTATTTATTTATTATTTATTTGCCCTCAGTTGTAGGAAGTGTTTCTTAAGGTCACTGCTATCGTAATGAGAAGAGAGCGACAAACGAATTAGACAAATAAAATAATACAATTATATATTATATAATGCACTATAGGAATAAAAAAAATAAGAAAGAGTACAGGTGTTGGTTTCAAAGTTTAAAGCTTTATTAAATTTGTTCACATTTTTAACGCACCCAGCAAGGTTGATAATGATAATCCTTTGTTCATTTCGTTTACAGTCGTTTTCATAACATTATTTTTCCAAACACTGTTTAGTATGGTAGATTCTAATATTTTTACTTACCTTTCTGTATTTATATTAAGTACAAAACATGATATTGGAGGTCTTTCTAAAATTCTGAAATAATTCTTCTTGTAGAGTTAGTAATTACCTAGAATTCTTTGGATTAACTATACAAATGTGTTACCTATATTCTAATGACCTTCTCTAACCACTAGAATTTATTTTATATAGTTGCTACAAACTATTCTTGCGCAAGTTTATTGTTATATTTACTTCAAGTTAATTGGGATAAATGTTTGCATTAAATGTTTTGAGTTCGTTATAGGTACAAAGGGGAGAACAATAACAAAATCCTAAAATTTCACGCTCTTTTCATAACATCGTTGGAGTGAACTGGGGGTAGGCAGTACTTAAAAAAATTAAATATGCTGAAAAATTTCAGCTATTAATGGATATCTCTGAAGTGGCGGATACCTCAAAAAGTCTTCTTGAGATAAATTATGTTTTAAAAAGTTCCGATTTTTTGTATAGCAAGTTTTTATTTACCTCTTATGGTTTAGAAGCTATATAAAATTCCTTTAGATTGAAGTGTACTTTACAAGTTATTCGGAAAATTTCAGATACACATTTCATTAGTCACGCAATAATCTTATACATATGGTGTTTTAATCAAAATCCTCACCCATTTTTGAGAAAATAAAAGTACTTTGAAACAAATCCATATAAATTATATTTTGAGGGAAGATATTCAATTTATGTAGCAAGTTTGGTATTTATTGGTCATTTCGTTGTTTAGTATATCGTTTATACACAAACAAGGACCTTTTGCTAAAAACGCTTTTTGTATGATGGGACCCCAAAACATTTATTTGCGTGAAACCCCTGAATCATTCTATACAATCCACAGGCGTACATTGTTACAACATATGAGGCGTGTGTTTCGTTTTGCGTCACCAATTATTCTCGATGCGAAAAATATCTTAGAATTTATTCTAAAAACGAAGAAATGCTCACCGATGATGCAGGAAGTATTCCATCCCACCCATATCTCGAAACTTAACTGCAAATGCGTGTTTTAAAATAAAGAAAGAAAGAAAGAAAGAAAGAGAGAGAGAAAGAGAAAGAAAGAAAGAAAGAAAGAAAGAAAGAAAAAGAGAAACAGAGAAGGAGAGAGAGAAAGAAAGAAACAGAGAGAGAAAGAAAGAAACAGAGAGAGAAAGAAAGAGAGAGAAAAAAGAGAAAGAGAGAGAAAGAAAGAAAAAGATAGAGAGAGAGAAAGAGGAAGAGAGAAAGAAAGAGACAGAGAGAGAAAGAAAGAGAGAGAGAGAAATAAAGAAAAAATTGTGCTAGGGATAAATATTAAATACCATGCTTAATTTTAAAACATTTTAGGAATTAAAGGAGTGTTCAAGAAATTCTCCGCTTTACAACACACGTTTTGTTGAAAACTGTTATTTTGTGAAAAGTTGCTCCAACAATTTGGACCATATTATTTTACGTTTGAGATATTGTCGTGACAAATCTTTGGAAATTTTCTATAAATAGCTTATAAAAATACGGCTTTTGAAAACGTAACAAATAAAATGTCCTAATATGGGATACACTAAAGTAGATAATTTAGTGGAGAAATATTCTCGTGCGTTTAATTCTTCGCAAAATAGTTTCCAGTCTTTATAAACATTGACTATCATCGCACACTTCTATATGAACTTGCGTATGTACATACTGTAGCGGCGGTCCTGGAGTTCGATCCACGAACAGGGAGTTGCATCAGATTGCATTAAATTTCGAAAAGTGTGGTACTATAGAAAGAGCTGGCTTTGAAGGCATCAGGTTACTGACGTGCCTCTCGTTGAATATATTTATTGACCACGAAAGTGGGTACACTCGCAATTTGCTTCACGACTCGTGACGACGCAGAGATCACGTCTATTCAGGGCTATGAGCCCCACCCTAATAAGTTAATCCTTACCAGTGTGTTATTTTCAATATCTCCGAGAGCTCGACAGGTAAATCATTTGTGGGTACCATTAACTTCTCGCATGAGCACGTCCCCTCGTCCGAGGAGCTTCAACATTACTCCAATTTATTCGTGAATAGTAATTAGGTTTTTATACAGGGTGGAACATTTAAGTTGAGACTATACAATATCTTCAAAACTAAGCGTTGTAGAAAAAAATGTCTTTAATAAAAGTTGCTTGATATTATGGGAGAAAGTGTCAGTCGTTTTCTATTTGAAGGACGCTTGATGGTCATTTTAGGATCAAATTAAATTGACCCTAAAATGATTATTATAACGTCCTCAAACAAAAAAGAAAAAAGAAAACATTACTAACGGCATTTAATTTCTCCCATAATGTCAAGCAACTTTCATTAAATACATTTCTTTCTACAATACTTAGTTTTAGAGATATTGTGTAACCTCAACTTAAATGGTTCACCTGTATAATCTCCAGTACTCACTTAACACCCCCTTCCCTGAGCAACCTCGTGGAGCTCTGCACACCGGTCCCGATCAGCTCTACTATCTGAACCTGCTCCCCTACACCCGTTTTAAGCAATCTCTGGGGCTAACGGCCCTAAGAGTCGCTATAACACGCAATAAGTACGCAATAAATCAGTACTTATGATTAGATTAACAAGAATGGAATGCTTTTGAATGAATAATTTGTAATATAGGTATGAATCGAAAGCGAAGATGTGTGACAAGCACTATTTTTCTTTATTTTTTCTGTTTCTATTTCTTTTTCCTCCCTCTAATTTATCACACAGACACAGAATACTTTTTTATATTAAAGAGGCCATCCATAATAACGTAAATATGGAAATACAGGATATAAATGTGAGCTTATACACTGAAACATCATACTTAAAGCTTTTCACTTACGTATATGTAATAAGCGGAGGAAGTGTTGCATTCACCCCAAAATTCGACACTAGCAATACACGTTTTGAGATCCCTGAATCCATATAAAGCACTTTTATAAAAAGTACGTGTGTTTGTGTGTGAATAGCATAATCCTAAATCGAAACTTTAGTTAAATACTACACTCGATATTTAAGTTCAGCATCTTCTAAAGATGGACACGAAGGTTTTCGAGAAAATCCTCTCGCCCCAAACTACATCCTTTGCATTGAAAAATTTCGTTATCTTTTATTTTTTCAAAATTAGTTAACGATTTTGATTAAAGTACCCTAGGTTTTTAAGAAATTTCTTTGAATAATTATATGTATATGTTAAATATTCTGGTCTTCTTCATTCTGAATTAATTTTGTTTAACTTGTAAACCTTAAGAGATAGATAAAAACTTACTACACATAAAAAATTTTATCTTTAAAACACACAATCTAGGCCAAACATAATTGTTTGTGGCATTAACCATTCGCGAGATATTCTTTATTATTTGTTTCATTTGGTAAATACTTTATATTTTTTCAGATGCTCAGTCGCTATACGATTGTTTTTCTGGTTATGCAAAGCAAAGCTGTCATATAGCGACCCGCTCTTAAAAGATTTGACTACTGCTTAAACTGTTGCATTCATCTGGCAACGACGCCTGTTATAAAATAGTTCTTAAAAATTTGTATCCCTAACGTGAAGTAGATGGCAGAACAAGCTTTTGTAAGAATAGTTTGTAGAAAAATGGGTATATAAAGTCATGGAAATGTTACATAAGATTTTCCTCACTTTGCAACGTGTGTTACAGATCATCTGAGATAAAAAGATATCTGCTCTTCCAAATTGTATCGGAGCGTGTTTTCCTTATTGAAATGTACAAGGCAGGAAAATATTATTTATTATATATTGCCTGTCTATTTATTTTATTATATTCAACGCGAAAATTGCAATAGACACCTGCGTATATTATGTGGGAACGTGCTGCATCTGGCAATTTTCATATTAAAGCGAGAAGTCATAAATCTATATACGTTCCAGTTAAGACAATGGAATACGATATCAAGCGTTGCATTAAGCATGGTGGAAAACAAGACTTCAATTTCTTCAGCTTCTTAGGAAAAGGTTTCTAATACTACTTTATTTTCCATAAAGTGTTCATAATGGTTTTGATTAGATTGTTTTAAGTTTGAAATAATTACATAATAATAGAAATGTACATAAATAGTGTTCCAAACTGTGGGGGGCGTGAGCTTCACGGAAGGGGGATTGGCAATTGGCCTCAAAATCTCTGATATGATACATTTACAAGACTTTCTCTACCCTCTATCGTTTATTAATGGATAAAGAATATACAAATTATTCTTACTCAAGATTATTTTTCCTACTACATTTTAATCCAAATTAACATTTGCAGAAATAGGTACATTATAAAGTTCGTTGTAAGTACAAAGGGAACAGCGATAGTCAACTGTTATAAGAACAGGGCTCTATATACTGGCCTTAAAACTCCATAACGTTACCATGAAATCTAAATGTTGAAAGGACTTTAAGAGAATGACCAAGAAATTAACAATTCGAAGCTTTAATAACGGATGTCTCAGAAACGGCTTATGCCAGATAAAAATCAATTTTGTGTTTTGAGGTCTACATTTCTTGTGTAGTACGTTTTCGTCAATCGCTTAACGTTTACCGGTTAGTTATACAAGGTTGTACAAAATTCCTTTCAAATGAAGAGGACTTCAGAGGCTATTCTCAGAAAATTCAATATATACATTTTATTTATCATGTAAATATCTTCATCAAAATCGTTAGAGCAATTTTTTAGAAAATCAAAAATTTCCAAAAAATTTCTATGTAAAGGTAGTTTGAGGTGGAGAGTTTTTTGAAAATCCTCGTGTCTCATGTTTGGAAGATATTGAATCTAAATACCAAGTTTTGTATTACGTTTTTGAGTTATGGTGTTCACAGACACACAGACATACACACACGATCATGTTTCCAAAAATCCTTTTTTGGATCCAGGGGACCTCAAAAACTGTTTTTCGGTGAAATCTCGGTATCGAGTTTTTGGGTGGAATGCAATACTTCCCCTACTTACTATACTTAGTAGCGAAAGTAAAAATAATACTTTTATTGAACTTTTAGTAATCATAGCTTTAATGCAAGTATTTTTTGACGTTGTCAGTGTATAAACAACTTTTAAATACAACTGCTTCACTGTCGTCCGCGACTTGGGGATAGCGTGTCTGTATTAAAGTTAAGAGCTCCCGAGTTTCTATGTAGTATGAAATGTACTGCTTGGAAGGTAGTAGAATGAGTTATCTTCATACCGATTTTTTCCTGGGTTATCCCTTATACTGAGATTACGAAATGTCGGATTAAGGCTGGTTCACAACCAACGAGAACGGTAACCAGAACGAGAACGAGAAAGTTGAAATACGTGTATTCAAATGGGAATGTTCACAATCGACCGGAAGCCTTCGGGGCCCCGGGAACGGGAAAGAAGAGTTGCCCAACTTTTAACTTTCTCGTTCTCGTTCCCGGGCAGGGCATATTAGATCCCTATTGTGCATATTAGACTCTTCACTCTAGAGGTTGTTTTAGGCGGCCGTGGCATGAAACAGCCACTAGTGCTTTCTATAGTCGCAAGCTGGAAACATGAAAGTGGAAGGAATTAGTAGTAAATTAGTATCATTCCGACGCCCGCAAATCTAAACAGCGTTGGTTCCTCTGGTGAAAGGGTCATTTGTAGTTTGTTCATATGCAACTCAAAACTGGCTATTACCTAAAAAAACAATGGCAAAAGCTACAAAGAACAGTTAAAACTGGTGGAAATGAAAAAAGAACAATAAACAATTTTAATGTATGCCATTAAATAAAGGAATGAAAGATTGGCATAAGTAGAGGGATCGGAAATGTAATGGATATACATTTAGATAATGTTTACTTCATCGAATTTTGACGTTGGTTTGGCTAATTTCGAAGTAGGTGAATAAATGTTATTGGTCAGTTAAAAACAAATGAAATCCCAATGCGCAAAATCGACTTTCACTTTGTGATCGATATGCATTCCCATTCTCGTTACCGGGTTGTTCTGAATCAATATCTTGTATGTGCATTGCTTCGCGTTCTCGTTTTCGTTCTGGTTACCGTTCTCGGGCGGTTGTGAACCAGCCTTAACTCTATAAGCTCCAGGGACCCCGGGTCCATTTGACCATCATTTCATCTAGCTCATTCATTAACTCTTTGTTATGATCATTAATGTTCAAGGAATGAAATACGATTTATACTTTCTCTGCTACTTACCTATATTTAAGTAGGGGAAGTATTGCATTCCACTGAAAAAAATCTATTTTTCACCTTTTTGAGGCTTCCTCAATTCATAAAAAGCATTTTTAGAAAAATTGTGTGTGTGTGTATGAACTCCATAACTCGAAAACGAAAAGTCAGTTGAAACCGACCTTATTTTTAAGTTTAGGCTTTTTCAAGAATACAACAAGATTTTCAAGAAAATTAACCAACCCCAAACTACCCATTATATGGAGAAATTCTCATTATTTTTTTATTTTCTCCAAATTGACTCTTGAAGTGGTATACTTGTAATGTTATTTATTTTGTTTACTCCACGTGGTGAAGCCATTTTTGTGAAGTAATTCTTTGTTAGGTTTGTTAGCTCCATCTGGTGGTAGCAATTTGCGGCAGTATTAGTGTTTGTTTGAAAGAATGCTACTGTTATTTTATTTAATTTTGGTTCACTGTCCTCCGGCTAGCTATTATCCTTTTGGTCGAGCACTTCTCTTTATACAGTTTGTGTAAACGGAAAGGAGTCTTTTATCCAAAGATAACACTGATGAAAGAATTTGTTTTACACTTTTATTGTCGAACACATTCACTATCACATTTACACATTGATCTTGACACTCGCCAAACTGAAACTGTTATAATAACTTCATTACTGATCATTCTTAATTCGCGTACTTCAACTTTTTGTATTATTAACTTTACAACACTTTAGATTTTTCATAACTCTGCTACGCGTAACTTGCGAATCGATAGCCGATGTGTACTTTACAAATATTTCTGCTGGACTGATGACGACGTTTAACGTACAAATGTTTTCGACGAACTGACGTGAAGACGACGTGTAGTGTACAAAGATTTCCGATGAACTGACGGGGTCTATCTCTAACATAGCCCTTTTTATACTCCTACACCCCAATATGCCTAAAGATTATAACTGAGCTGCTATTGCCTAATAAAACGCGCCAACATCTATTTTTATATCCAATGAAAATTATGAATACATATGCTCTAGGGAGAATGTTCCAGAAAATTCTAAAGAAAAACGCGCCAACATTACGTAACTTCCTCGTCTCTAATAATGATAAACAGCTCACCCACTCGCTGCATTATTGCACGCTATTATTGTCAGTTTTAGTAAGGCAGTATAAACTTACTTCTCAACAATAATTACAATAAACAAATATCTCAAATTAATGTCACATAAAAATGCATATTCATACTATAATCATTCTTTACATTTAAATAATTTATGATACAAATTACTGCATCACTCTTTAACGATTTTTATTAAAATATCATATATTTAAGATATTTTCATGACAAGTGTAGTCTATATCTTGCCTGTGGTGTCCACTTCATTCTAAATTACTTTTGTTTAATTGATAAACCCAAGAGATAGACAAAATCGTACTGGATGAAGAAAAATCTAACATCGTTAAATCACACAATTTGTCTAGTATTATCAAATAAAAAACATGTTTGTGGAGTTAGCCATTTCCCAGGTATTCCTTGTTACTGGTTTGAATTTTCAAATACTTATGCTTCCCTCAACTGGTACACTTTTTCCCGTAGTCATGCAAAGATCACGGAAATTCAGGGCCATCTTATAGCGATACGTTCTTTTAAAATTGGAACTATCACTTTAACTCTATATCCTACAACATAATGTGTAAATTAAATTGAAAGCTTACCTGCGTTAGAGTAATACGGTTTCATAAGAATAGTTTGTCGAAGAGTGAACAGAGAAAGGCATGTGATTGCATTACATGTTTTATTAACTTTTTAAAGATATTACAGACGTACCAAATTCATTCATTTGAGGCAAATATATAAATGGAATGTTGTTCTTACGTATTATAATGCTCACTTTCCACTTGGTAACATCCTATAGAACCAAGGAGAAAAATCCACACCATTTTGGGAGAAAAAGTTTCAAAATCTGCAGTAACAAACAAAAGCATGCTCTACCTTCAACCACTGGATGCAAACTGATACGTAGGCAGCTTGGATTTGTGGGTCCCACATTCGGTGGCAGATAACAAACAGCTGTGACCAATGTTCTGACGTTACCTATCGGCCGTGCTTGGGCAACTCTTAACAGTTTATCTGACTTCAGAATAACCATCTACTGCGTTTGATAGATAGAAGGTGATGATTCCATACCTCACCTTACAGCATCGTGTAAGGATTCTTCTCAAAATCAGCTTCAGGCATGTTTACTATGCGTGATACTGTGGCCAGCCCTATACTAATATTATCAACAGTGTATGTATTCATGTAGGATAATCTTCAAAAAAAAAACATATGCCTTGTAGCTATAATATTGTCGTATACCTCACATATTTAATTATTATTTAACTTCAGAGGAGGGCAACTCGCTTATGAGAGGGATCGTTGAACAAACAAAGAACTTTAAACTCGAGGTATCGACAAGGGACGCAGCTAAGTTATATCACAAAATATTCTTACACCAACATAATTCCTGGCTGAAGGGAGAGGCAAGGATTCTATTCTACCATAATAAAAGTTGAAAAGAAAGGATAACTGGTAGATTTATTATAATAAGTTCTTACCCCATGTGTCTGCCGGGCGAGGACGCCATGTCGCAGTTATCCGGCTAACCCACGCGAAGCCTAGTCATGGAATGCTAAGAGAACCCACGCTAAGCTTAGCGTCAGTAACGCCATATCGTCACCAATGACACACTGCTTCCCCTGAATCGCCCCTACTCTCAGATAAACTGCCACCGCCGACCCGGTAACCAGAGGACGTATTACCATTAATATAATCTGTGCACATGCCACATCTCCCCCTGGCCACCGAAGTCGACGTCCTCGTCGACAGAAGGAAAATAAATACAATAAACATGAAAAAACAAAACAAAGACATACCAAAAATGACATAAAAATGTGTGATGAAGTAAAATATATCAATAGACATGTGTGTTGTAAGCACCCAGCAGACGATACAATGGTGCTGGGTGATGTGGAGAGACGAGAGACGTAAGTGCTGTTGACTAGTATTGTTAATGCACTTATCTTTAGCATCCCGCACACGCACACACCACGCTGCCTTAGTTCACAGGCACACTACACTGCGCAAAATGGTGATGGTCTGCCGTAACTGTTTGTGGGTGGGTTTAGACAGTGCCCACAACGACGATTTGTCCTGGTGTAGAATTAGCACCGCAGGTCTCCGGTGGTGACAACAGGGTGGGCAGTCGCTGGCTTGGACTGCCCCCCCGACATGGTGGCTCCTTATGCCACGGCAGTGTAGTGGCTGCCCGACAGCTTCTCTGTGGTGTTTCTTGACTTCTGGTGTACCCTGGGGATGCTCTTGAATTGTCTCGCTCTCCGCCACAGCGAAATACTAAAACAAAACCACCACACAATAAACAGGGTGCTCCCACAAACAATCACACATAAAAGAATGGTATGTCATATACAATTAAAGACTCTAAAGGTTAAAAAGTTTACACTAAAAATTCTTATGACATGGGGCAAAGAAAGAGAAAAAAAAAAGATTAGTACAAATTTGCATAAGAACGAAATTTTACAGAGTTGCCATCCAAAGTGTAACGTACAATGCTTCACAATCCAAATAACAGTAAAACAGACTCAAAATACATGAACATGACAGAAATGAAACATAACCCTATTTTGGGATCCCAATATTACATCTCAATAACCAGCTGGTATCACTAACAAAAGAACATAAGTGCACTTACAAGACAATCACACATGACAATGAAATGAACTCATTCACACTGACCATGGCCCAAATTACACACAACACTGACTTAACTATCTACTCAAACTAGTGTATGCATCACTACAAACTACATCCACAATACATCTCTAAACTACGCCACGTGACATGCTTTCAACTACTATTGTCCTACTCTTGTCACCAATACAACTTCTCGTCCATAGTACTATCTTCTTCATCTCATTATGATCATCATCTCAATCATAATCATCATCAACATCATCAGCAGTAATAGTGCAATCTCGATCATTACTTCAAGCATCATCATCTTTCAATTTTCTCTTCAAAACAAAACATCTGCACTTACGTGTCTCATTTAGCATGCCGCAAATTCAAAACATCTAACATAGACATAACCTTCAAGAAATCACATTAACAATTCAGGAACGACACAAATAACAGGACACTATAATATTGCATCGACATCCTCCAAATCAAGAAATAAGGTGGAAAACAGGTGGTATTAAAATTTGCTATCTAAGATGGTAATAAACTTGTTGCATAAACAGAGAAAAAAAATGTATTTTCATTACATTCACTTCCATCCATTTAATCTCTCGTGTGAATTCATCACACACGCTATACTGGGCACGTTACAGCAACACCAATAAGCAAAATCTCTGAAATGATACAGCAACTGTCGGGGTTACACTGTGGCACTTCCACCGAAGCTGACATCATCTCGTCTCTTCTCATCTCTCCTCATCTCATTAACACCGTCGGGGTTACTCTTTGGCACTTCCACCGAGGCAAATCTCAACTCTTATTTCTTACATAACCTCACACTACGCCATCGGGGTTACACTTTGTCATTCCCACCGAGGCAAATCTCACATATATCACATACATACAAACACTATTCATGCAACAATTTTCTGCAAATAAAGATCACAGCATCATTATGGAACCCAAAATCAAATCGAGTCAAAATCAAATCATATCATATCAAATCAAATCGAATGCAACAAAACATCACATCATTACTCAAAACAATATTGTCACATAACATTCCTGAAAATGAAAGCTCAATTAAGCACATAGTACACCTGAAACACATTCCTGCAGCATAATACAACAAACAAAACAAATGATTTGCAGTTCCCAAAACATAATTGAAAATTTAAATTACACCCACAATAATAATAATACACTTGTAATTTAGCAGAGACATTCATATCACATTATTCCTGAAAAACAAAGCTTAATTAAGCATCAGTCAGTGAAACAATAAATTTAGCATACCTGTGTGAGTCGTAAAACTGTTTCGTTCGTCCAAACTGTAGTACTCACAATGTTTACATACTTACAGGTTATTTTTCTTTCTTTTCTCTTACTCGTTTTACCACAAAATTCCCGTGCAATTTTCCAAAACCTGGTAACACACGTACAGCTGGTTCATCAACATCCACATCGTACTGGTCCATATTAGAAGCACATCAAACCTAATTAGGTACAGATACTGGCAAGGTTGGTAGCTCCTGAAACTTTTACTTACATGAGTAACTGCGAAAGATTTTCCCCTAAAAATATGCATTGCGGAATTAAATAAACCAAACTTGGTAACGGTGAAGCAAAATTATCAGTTTCTCAGAGCGGCCATTAGCAGTAGTAGCGAACATTTCAAAATTCTAAAGTAACTCATACGCCGACAACTCGCTGGAATTCTTCACGTGAGAGGGGTCAATGACCGGGCGGCAGACAGCTGATTGTTTTGCACCGGCCATGCCGGGCGGATTAGACATCGCCGATAACTGAGCAACAACAGGCGTACCAACACTGGACATAGATTCTACTTCACTGTGCTCGCTAACTGGAGCAACTGCTATATCAGATTTCTGTGCAGTACGTCGCTTAGGCATGATTGCAGCACAAAAGATAACGCAACAAACAGTAGGACCAAGCAATACAGATTACACCAAACTAAACACTTATAGCATCACATGAATGTAAGTAGCAAGATCAGAACATAGCCAAATAAAACAGTTGCAGAAAGATCACAATTAAGCGCCCGCGGCGAAATATCAGAAAATTATACTAACACACGGCTACACAAGCCGCTTGGACACAATACCAAGATTTTTAAGTAGAATGAACACATGGAAGAAAACAAAATTATAGCTTCAGTGAGAAACCTCGAACTGGAAGTTAAAAAAAACCACGTCACACCTACTGTGACCACCGTTAAGATTCTCAAAAGGAGCAGAATACAGACTTGTAATTTATACTAGCACACCAAACTTCTCTTTTGTCTTTTTTTTTCTTAAATCAAATGTATATAAGCTATTATGCACACGCAAATAAACGCGCCAAAACACGTGCTGAGGAAGACTGGTTTCACAAGCTAAAATTATTGCTGAAATGCACGACCACGCGGGAATTACATAACACACGTGCGTACACAAAAGTTACACGAAAAATGACCCAGAAAAGTGCAGTAAATAGCTAGAAATCACAATCACTGGAATATAAAGTTATACGTTTCCAAACCACTGCTAATAAGCACAGAAAACAAGATTTGCAAACAGATAGCCAACACGTGACGAGCACATTTTGAAACTACAACTATCTCGCTCGTTTCACAACTCAACTTTCACAAAAACATTTTTTTGAAAATAACCAGCACGAAGAACGGAACACAGTGATATAATTTAAAGGAAATGAAGCCAAAACAAGGGGAAAATGGAGTAGAAGTTTTAGCGTCACGCCGGCAGACAATGGAAAAAAAATGCAAAAATGAGCTCAAAATTGAAATTTTGAAACCAGACTTTCAGAAATGATGGAAACAAAATTTAGAAGAAGAGAATCACAAATTAAAGTATAAAAATCCTTACCCTTTAGCCAGAAAGAACTTTACATTTTTCACGACCACGTGGAGCACAAACCGTTAAATTTGGAGGGAAAAAAAATGTTGCACTTAAAATCTCAAAACAAATCAAACCAATTACTCGGCGCCTCACACCAATTACCCGCGACTCCACCAATTTGTCGTATACCTCACATATTTAATTATTATTTAACTTCAGAGGAGGGCAACTCGCTTATGAGAGGGATCGTTGAACAAACAAAGAACTTTAAACTCGAGGTATCGACAAGGGACGCAGCTAAGTTATATCACAAAATATTCTTACACCAACATAATTCCTGGCTGAAGGGAGAGGCAAGGATTCTATTCTACCATAATAAAAGTTGAAAAGAAAGGATAACTGGTAGATTTATTATAATAAGTTCTTACCCCATGTGTCTGCCGGGCGAGGACGCCATGTCGCAGTTATCCGTCTAACTCACGCGAAGCCTAGTCACAGAATGCTAAGAAAACCCACGCTAAGCTTAGCGTCAGTAACGCCATATCGTCACCAATGACACACTGCTTCCCCTGAATCGCCCCTACTCTCAGATAAACTGCCACCGCCGACCCGGTAACCAGAGGACGTATTACCATTAATATAATCTGTGCACATGCCACAATATTATTTGTGACATAAGAGTTAAAAGCTAAATTTCATCCTGCGAGTAGAATAGGATTGCTTTGAACATGCTTGGCATACGCTATTTTTTACAGCCGTCAACATTTATAGACAAATTATATATTAAGAATCAGATTCTTTTTAACTATTTCGTCACTTATTTCCTTTTAGCATCAGTGCTGACAACATGATGAGTTAGAAGAAAAAAAACAGTATATATAAAGAAGGTAATAAAGAGAATTCGGCCTCTAACTTCAGACATCCGTTTCAAGAATGCTATTAGCTTGTAGTATGTACTAACGTGTTTGTTGTCCTTGACATTGAGGTACGGTTTGATCACAGAGTAATTTGCCCACAATGTTGAAGATATCCGTGTTTTTAAACTACATCTTCAATATATGCTAACAGAACACTTTTCACTATAATTAGTTCGTGTGTTTATTACCGTGCACCATTGACGAAAACTGTTTATATGCCATTTCGTACCGTTTCCTTGACTTTTTAGTAGCAATTCTAATATTACTGGTCCCCTCTGGTTGTAAAATTACTTCAGGGCTCGTTTCCTAGCTCAGACGTTAGAGTACCTGCCTGCTCTACTGGTGTCCCGGGTTCCATTCCCTGCTGGGGGAGGAAATTTTTCTCTAGATAAGATTATTCTCTGACCTCCCCAGAATCTGAAAGTATGAATATGAGTGTGAATGTGTGTGTGTGTGTGTTTGTGTGTGTGTGTGTGTGTGTGTGATCTAGTGCTTTAAACGCAAAGTTAAATGCGGGATTAAATGGAACTTAAAAAAAATAATTACTGCAATAACATTATCCGCCATTTAATCAACAATACAAGCCTTTTGGATAATAAAAATCAAAGTTGGAAACTCTGGAGTGTTATAATTTTATACTACTCTGTAACATAATTTTTTCCTGTAATTAATATTTTCCTTTATTTCCTGTATTTACTTCGTGGTTATATTGCGACCACATTAAGCACAGAGTCTACAATACAGAGAACCAAACAATATTTCATCTTAACATTTTAGGATACACTGGTTGAGTGTTGTAACATTATACACACTGCTACTACAGTAATTAGAAGCTATACAATTGGGAATTAAAACAAATCGTATACAGAAATATTTGTAATATAGTTCTTCACTGTTGAAATATAATGTTTTTCATTTAATGCTGTGGATAGGTCATATGATATGCAATTATTCTTTCTAACTGAATTATATTGTGGACAGTCGATGATTATGTGTTTCACTGTTAGAATACATCACATGTAGGAGTTTTCTACATAATATTTTCTACCGTTTAAAGCGCTTATTTTGTTTTAGACTGTCTAAAAAAGAACACGCTTGCAACGAAGGCTTTGATTTCCGTTGAGATTGTCGTTGAGTAGAAAATAATTGCTGTTACTTCACAGAAACTGCATGCAAAATAAGACAAATGCCGCCGATATTTCATTCCTTTGGGTAAAAGTGAAAATTGTAGCCTACTCCGATGTTAAAAAACAACCCCATCCGTATTTCCAAACCCTCGCTTACAAAATACACTTGTGCAATGTCATATAAGACTGTTGTTTTTATTACTAATTTTGAATTGCTACAGGATATTTGTATTTAAAATGGAGGGATTTAAGGGGAGTCCAAAATGCCCTATCACGCAAATGATAAATTTAACCAATTGTTGATTCGTTATCTAAAAATCTATTTAAGATAACTATCTGAATTTTTCCGGGCATGTTCTACAATAGCTTTAGTGCTGATGGATGAAAATAGTAAACCTTTGTTTGCCAGAAGGAAAGCTAGTATGATCTTTTTATATAATACCTCATTTTTACTGAAAAATAATGGGTTTTAAAATTAAAAATAATGCATTATACATAAATACTTTATGTACATTACACATGAAAGTATTTTTCATTAAAACAAGGCTTATTTTGCAAACAAAGGATTGCAAACTTTCAGCACTTCATATCATTTAGTTTCTACGGTAATGGGGTGTTTGTGTAGAACATGTAGTTGTTTGGGAAATTGCTGTTAAGTGCAAAATTTAAGGAAAGCTTGGTTAAGTTGTACAGAATGTCTCATGAGTTCCAGGCTCAAAGTCATTTGTGTCATATGCTTGCTCCTGCCAATAAATACAGTGATCATAACAATATTTGTTAAGTAATTGATGCTTTAACAATATGAATGAGCCTTCAAATTCTTTTAATAAAAGATGTGCAGCGTTTTTTTCAACTATATTTTTAAAATACTTGGAATTAGGGAAACGCTATAAAAGTTACATAAAAATGAGCTGAATACTCGAAATATTCACATGAAATCAAAACTTGAAAATGGAAAAAAGGTGATGAAAATCGCCATTCAGATTTCTAAACCAGTGGCTGCTGGTGGGATAAATTTATAAACACAGCATTGCATATCATCCACAAATACAAGTATCACATTGTATTGCAAATCTAGGCCAAGACGAAAAAAACATACCCATTTTTCTTAAACATATATATCGGCATCAATTGTTATTTCACGTAAAGTATTCACTACTAATAAAATAAATCACTAAGTTTAACATGTATTTAAAATCATTGTTTATATTCGCTGCGTATTCTAGTTCAGAAAGTACATGCTTCAGCAATAAATATTAACAATTAGGGTGAAACAGCATATATAAACAACAATATTGTCCGCAACATCATTTTAAAGTGTATTAAAAGAAATAGTAAAATGTAACGTTAAAGGATGCAATAAATACCAACTTTTCCTTTTATAGATGAGTCCAGTCTGGGACCCTCCTCTCACTAACTATTCAAGTTTACTCGTATGATATTGCTGGTCCTTTTTAAAAGTCATACTATTTAAGGATACGCTAGTTAAGTTGCCTTTGTAGTGAAAGAGCTAATAGTTCAGATTGCTCATAAGTCATAGGGTAGATAGCTGTTGGGAAGTAGTAACTTTGATCTCACGACAAATAGCGTAGGGAAGCTCCTCCTACAGGTACAGTAAAGTTCGATAATTCGAGCTAATTTGAGCTGAGGCTACCTCGAATTACAGAAAAACTCAGATTATACGAAAATATCACTAAATCAATGGGTAATCAGAATAAATGCTTAATGGGCACAATAATGGTTAAAAAAATCTGATGTGTTACACTCACATAAGTCTCTCTACTCTTGTACAAACTATTTTTACAAACGCTTATTCTCCATATGCTTCATATTAATCGAGATATCCAGATGTTAATCTTATTGCTAATTTTCTTGTAGATGCAAGGGCAATTGGTAGGGCGATAGTCAAATATTTTAAGAGCTGGTTGCAATGTGGAGTATTCCATTCTCTTTGCATTACCAGGACAAAAAAAATGAATAACGAATTTGAGAAAAAGTATAAGTATTGGAAAATTTAAGGAAATAACAAGCAATATCTCGAAAATGGTTCACTCAGCAACAACAAAATATATATGACATAAATTGTGTATTTTAACGCGATCTACATTTTTTGTGCAGAAAAATTTTGTCTATCGCTTATGGTTTACCAGTTATGCAAAAGTCGTTCACAATGAAGAATACTTTTAGAGACATTCCCAGAAAATTCGAGATATACATTTTGTTTGTCATGAAAATATCCTAAACATATGATATTTTAATCAAAATCGTTAGAGCCATTTTTGAAAAAATTAAAATGCTCCATATAAAGGTTAATCTGGGGTCGGGGGATTCTTTGAATACCTTCATGTCCCATCTCTGGAAGATACTGAACCTAAATACCAAGTTTGGTGTTTATCCAACTGTTCGTTTCTGAGTTATGCTGTTCACAGACACCCAGACACACAGACCATACACGGACATGTTTCCAAAAATACTTTTTTGGATTCGGGGGACCTCAAAACATATATTTCCGGTGAAATCTTGGTATCGAATGTTTTGGTGGAATGCAATACTTCCCCTACTTTGTATATGTAGTAGAGAAAGTAATAAATAAATAAAACAATTTAGTACATACCCGTGTCATATATACATATATGGGCACACATTTCCGAGTTGCAAAAATATAAGTTACATTTTAAAGAAATTGTCCAAAATCCTTGGTTTAAAAAATAGTCTCGTTTTTAGCAGCAATGTCGCGGTGGTGTCAGAGTAGCTTCCGATTGCTGCTCGATATAATGCAATGCTGCCAAACCCTCGGCGTGAGTTATCAGTGGTATAATTTCTTCAGCCAATTCCTCGTCGCCAGTATCTTTAGCGGGCTCAGTAACCATTTCAACAATTGCAAGATCGTTAAAATGTAACACATTCGGAAGTGCGTAAAACGTACATGCGGATCAAGTAAAAAGGGGGATTTTCTCTAGTTTTATGTAAAATTTTAATTTTCTTAAGATCAGCTCGAATTACACCGGGGCCCTACTGTACTCTGATTGGAAGGAAGGCTCATTTGCGGGGAAGGTCCACAGATTATGAGTGGTGTTCCTTAAGCCTCGCTGTGACGCGACACTACCATCATGCCCTTGAGTACCCTAACTAAGCATGGACATAAGGAGAATGTGCCCTGTCCTGATGTTTTTACACAGACGTACCAAGCTGTCTGTATTTGCCTGAGAAGGCGTTTAAACTCCGCGCTTCTCCTGTATATACAATGCAGGTGCTGAAACATTCAGGCTTTCGTCTAGGATTCTATAGTCTTAAAATAAGAGCTGAAGCTTTCCTGCGGCATAATCACCGATGATTTGAAGGTTTTCGTCACCTTGTCTTCAGGATCAACTGATAAGCGTTGGTTTCAAGCCCAGCTTTTACCTGGTTGGAAGGCTGAGAAAATTTAGAGTTTCTACAACCTTATTACGAATTAAGAATTAGCCCATATAATCCCTGAAGGCCAAGAGCCTCTTGGCTGGCAAGGCGGCTGTTCCAGCAATCCCGTTTGGACAGTGTGGAAAATATCCTCATTTCTTCATTACCGCTTCTACCTTAGCCCTTGTAGTTCATTTGGTGGTCCCAAAGTGGAGTTTTAGGTCGTTTGCTCTTCTTCGCTTCTGTCGTCCTACTTTTCTGTGGCCGGTCCCAAGCTATTGTTTTGTGTGTCCATCTGGTGTAGTCCATCCTCAAGAAGAAGCCTGCCCATTTCCATTTGATGCGAATGGCTGATGCTGTTACGGCTTTGATACCTGTCATTTTCCTCGGCTCTTCATTGCGGAGTCTATTCCGAAGACAGACGCCAAGAACCTTTATCTCCATTTTCCTTTGACATGTTTCTAACATTTTTATCTCTCTGCATAACCTCTCTTATAATCTTATTATGGGTTGACAATTTAGGCATAAATTCTTTAAAGGCATTAATAGTTCAACATTAAAGGAAGGACGTATGCCTTTGTGCCCTTAGCGCGGATCGCCATTATCCTTAACGTAATTGCGGCTTCTGGTACAAATAAATGATGTGGAAAACAATACCTTTTCTAGAAATTTAAAAATGGTTGCAATCTTTAATGGGTATTCAATATATTTAACATTATGTATGTAACATTGGCTAATTAAATCTCGCTGCTTTTTATTTTCTTATACGAATTTAAATATTACGACTTGAGCACTTAAAGCATAGATGAAAGAAAGCAAAAAACAAGTTAATTTATTCTCAGTGTTTTGCAGCTGTCTATGTTTTGTCTAAAACCTAGACCCTTGGAATCACAGAATATGTTTACACAGGTGGTCTACGGAAAATTGGATCAGTCACGTACTTCACTCGGTGTTACATTTTCCATCACAGAACCTGACATTGTTTTGTCTAACACTTTAGAAATACTTCTTTTTTTTAAAGCCAAACGACGACCATTATTGCTGCACATTGCAAAAGTTATTTTGTTTTATATTTTTACTTTCTTTTCCTGTGAGCGATTTATCCAAAGGCACACCTTGGCAAGTTTTTTATTGTGTTGCTGGTCCAGATGGTGCTGCAGAATTCTCAAGTTTTTATAGCTTTTGAAACGCTTTAACCGCAAGCCTCTGAGCGTGACAACCGACGCAGAAAGAAAGCGAACATGTGGGGGATAAAGGCAGACATGACATTTATTGCACTTCGCTGCTGTATCGGACGATTGACTTTCTTTTCGGAGAAAAAGTTTCTTTCATTTCTTTAAAGCCGATCGCACGCTACGGAGGTCTCCCTGTTTTGATGTTTCTATATAGACCCGACTTCCATCGACGCTACTATATTAAATTGCTTCAAGGCATAAAAAAGAGGAAACACAACTCTATCTTGATGTCTGGTAAGCTTCAGCAACCTCCTTTGAAAGCTAGAGGATTTTTCTAGTTTTATTTTGTAGCAAGTGAAGCTAGCAAAACTGCTGAATTAGGCTAGACAGCCTTTACAGAAGTAAAGCCTTCATAAAGGTAAAAAGATAACTACTGATGTGCAAGTCACATAGCTTTCTCTACACATTCACACACTTGGCCGACACAGGTAGTCGGGATCGTTAAGGCACCGACTCGTGAACGGGAGATCTGCGGTTCAAATTTCGCTGGGATCGTCCTCCTAACTGAGGTTTTTACCAGGTTTTCCTCAGTCGTCATCTGATATGTAGATAAACTCGAATTATTTGTTAATTATGGTTATTATTTTTTTATATTTTGATGTAAATTTGGGTTACGTCATTTGTTACCCAAGAGCTGAATTCTAAAATCAAAACTTAAATGACTCTGAAGCAGTACGTTCTGCGTAGCTAAATATAAAATTATGACCATAGGGAAAATAAATATTAATAACAGTAGGATTAGTGTTATTAAATAAGACGGGGAAGTGAGTTTTACTGTAAATGTGAATGTGTGTTGAAAAGACAGTGCCAGCAGCAGGCCGGAAGCGGATTTGGTTTTTAACCCTCAATTGTTGTTAGTGCACCGTTAGGTCGCCTGAAAAGCAGAGTAAGGAAAAAGGTCAGTGTTCTGAAAGCCCCAGGCATCCAATAAGAAGGAGGGTAGAAATCAAGTAATAGTGAAATGGGGAGATAGGAAATTTGAAAGAAAGAAACAGGAGAGTTTAGTAGACACTTCTTCTTCGTAGTATTTCCTTGGAGGTTATTCTAAAAACAAATGTGTCGACGGATAGGCGATGGTATGAAGCACAACAGTAAAAACATTCCAAGGTCCATGTAAATCCCTGAGCTAGCATCGAACCCGGGAGCAAATCCCGTGCCGCAAATTGGCGCACAGCATCCCAGAGTAGCATCTGGAGAAACTGTGTTCCCAGAGGTAGCTGAGGGGAGAATGCACTCTGAGCAATAGGCCATCTCATCGTGGTGGGTCGGGCTAATTTAAGCTTAGGTGCTCACTTGGCCCTCCGCTGGTGTCTGGTTCGAAGTCCGCCGGCTGCTCTCTTGTGCTGGAAGATGCTCTTCATTAAGCCTACCCTATCGATTTCTCAAGAGTGAGTGAAGGCAATAATATAACCACGTTTGGTTATTAGCTGGACTTTATTCCAGATGTAAAAGGTAAAAAGCGGCTAGCAAAGGTATCTCCGCTTTTTCCATATTCTTACTTATTTTCCCCGATACCCGCTATTTGCAATAATATATGGGAGTCTATCTCATTGTCATCACACGAAATCTCCTTCCAGCCTCCACACAACGATCAGCGTCTCGTTGCCTCAGAAGAATCACAACGTGAACTGCTTGAACAAAGTTCCCCTTTTTATATGAAAATGATCTGACGCACACATTCGCGCCAGTAATAGAACATATTTTTTTCCACCACGTACACAGTAAGTAGAGGTAATGCATTCCACCCAAAAATTCGATGTCAAGATTTCACAAGAATTACACGTTTTGAGGCCCCAAAATAAAAAAAGCATTTATAGAAAAAGGTTCTTGTGTGCATGGGAGTGTATCTGTGAACAGCATAGCTCAAAAACTAAAATCGGATAAATACCAAACTTGGTAATTAGTTTCAGTGCTTCCCAAAGATGCTACACGAAGATTTTAAAAAAAAGTCCCTTTACCTAAAAGTACCCTTCACATAGAATATTTTTTCCAAATATTTTATTTTCTAAAATATTGTTTTAACAATTTCGATTAAAACACCACATATTAAAGACATTTACATGACAAATAAAAATGTATACCCTGAATTTTCTGGGAATAGTCTGTACATTCCTCTTCATTTGTAAGGGATTTTGTAGAATCTTGTATAAATGTAAACATTAAGCGAAGCCGTACCACACAAAAAATGTAGATCTCTTTAAAACACACAATTTATTTTAATCTCTTACTGAGTAACTAAGAATAATTGGAATACACGTACATATGTATTTATTATTAAGACCCTTTTAATTTTTCCCCTTTAGGCTATTATACCCTATATAAACTTTCTTTAATATCAGCCATTTCCAAGAAATACGCCATTAGTGCTTCAATTTGTTCAATACTTTATCATACTTTTTCAGTCCCATCGATTTTCGGTTGTTTCTCCAATTGCGAGAAATCACGATTGAAATTTTAAGATCAGCATATAGCGTCCAGTTCTTAAACATTTGATTATCGCTGTTCACTTTGTATCCTAACGAAATGTGTAAAGTAGCTATTCTGCAAAGGTTTATTTGATAAAAGTGTAGCAGATGCAAATATAAGCTTTAAGAAGAATAGTTTGTATACCCACTAATAAACGATGGAGAATGTCATGTGAATGTATCACATCAGAATTTTTTACTGGTGCTTTACATAGCCTTGTATAAGAGTCCAATCGCTCGTTTCTCTGCTGTCACTCTTCTGGAGTCATTTTCCTCTTCCTTAAGTCGGCCCTCTCTCTCCTACAAACTCTCTTATTTTCCAACTCCTTGAGTTGCTATTGGCATGTTGGGGAATTCCAGTCTACCTCCGTCTCGTGGGTCTCTCTCTCTCTCTCTCAGGCAAACTATTAGTTTTATCAATTCCCTGTGCTCCGGATGTTAATTGTTATAACTTGCTAAGTGCCTTTCCTATCTAACTATTCTTCTACAATGTTCCATACATAAGATTATAATATTTTATACATTGGATTGGATTGAATTGTGAAGCGGAGGGGATTCGGCACCGATACAGTTAATCCGGATGTTGCACCGACGTCTCCGGGAGGGAGGGAGGGATAATTTAAAGGGAGACGCGGGCAGCCGGAACCAGGAGTGTCGGCACAGCAATGACATGGTTCTTACATTTTCCAGATATAGGCTCCCCAGCAGCCGGATAGATAGACCGAGAACACCGCCACACATAAATCCAACGCACCCAAGGGCAGTCCTTACATCCTGGCAACCAGCCGAATGCCGAGGGATTGAGAAAGTGCACAGAGAGCATCCGTTTTCCCTGCTACGCTGCACTGAAACATCATCGCCGACACTTTGAACCCTGAAATGATAAATGGAAAGAAATGGAGGGACAGGGAATTCGGGGGATGAAAAATTAAATTAAATTGAGTTTTATACATGGACGCTCTTTAACTAGCGTCCCATTCTGTATTAGGCGTGAAACACCGGTAATTTTGCTCAGAGGCCCCTTTATCAGGCTTGAGGTCGTTTTACGTGGCGTAAATCTACGACACGTGACCACGGGTTTTACTTCCTTTCCGAAGAAAGCCACGCTAAGGATTTTTACGCCTGAAAAAGTCCATCGCCATCCGCCGGGTTTGAATCCGCGACCTCGGGAACTAAAGGCTAGCATGGTACACCCAGACCACGGAGAACGACCGGGGAATGAAAGAAACCATTCCCGCATTCACCTAACGACCCGGGAAAACCTCCAAAAACAACCCATGGGTCAAAGTAAGCGATTGCCGGGGATCGAATCTGGCGTCACCCGAATGCGGATTACAGACATTACCGCCTGAGCCATACCGCTCGGTATATATATATATATATATATATATATATATATATATTATTTTCAATATTTCTGCTATTAACATCTGTTCTCCTTTCTTACTTATTTATTTTCCTTTTTACTGTAATATAAAAAGCAATATATTATACTATTTACTATAGTTTCCTTATTGTTTACTATCGTATCTGTGATTATAATTGATTATAATCACTTGAGCATATTGATTATGTGATGGGTTTTTCCTATATAATTTTTATGTAGGATGTCTGAATATGCAGTTGGCCTAAACAAGCCGTCCTTAGCAATTTTACGTTTCCCGTATACATAGGTGCAAAAAGTTGCCGCGCCACTGCTGTTCAAAGGGGCAGTGCAGGTACAAAGTGAAAGGTTACTGGTGTAGTGCTGCTGTCTGCATGTGTTTAAGTGGTAGTTTCGCAAAGATAAGCGTCGCGTGGTCGCCCGCACAGTTCGAGCGAGGTCATTCGGACAAACAGGCAACGTTCATCAATAACTAACACACACATATTGTTACGATCCTTACGGAGACGTGCCAAAATGCAGCTGAGGCTCGAGACTGTGTTCTGAACATTTTCAGACGCGGCATCTGTCTTCCGCGCACTTTTTTTTAACGTACAGAAATGATACTAAGAAATGATGGGTCATTCCAGGTAGAACGTAGGCCTGAGAGACCCTTACATTTCGTCCACCAAGCGGACATGTTTCTGTATATGCTTATTATGAACATTGAACTAATACAAAATCATTTAATAGGGGTAGAGGTAACGGTACGTAAATACATATAATAAAAATACAATTCTGTTTAATCTTGTTAACTTTGCGGCACCAATTGGTACCATATAGTTGCACTGATTGTAGTTCAACTGTCATGGAACATAAGGACTTAACACGTGTGCTCAGGTTTGCGTCAAGCGACAATTTTGAATTGTTGTTAATGACCGAATTGCTTATTAAATAACCGATAACATACCCACACACACACACATATGTATGTTGAAATATCAGAATCTGCTCATACCGTACAATGTTTTGTTTAAAGACAGCTTTATGGAGCCCAGCCGGGAATCCTATCCGGAACACCTCATATAGCAGGCAGCTTATTCTACCTAACTGGTAGAGCTCTGGTACCAGTAATAGCACTCAAGAGTTCGTTTACGAGCATTGGTCTTTCATTTAACGATCTCCTCTGACGGTATGTAGTTCCCTCTGCAGTTCTACTAAGGCAAACCTTTTGGCATGTTGTAGCGTATATGTGTTTATTGTCGCGTCGGACTCATTATTGCTGAGTATAATATTGTTGAGCTAATTGTTGTGTCTGTGTATTAAGTTATTGTCCGGCGTGGCGATTCCGTCTTCCTAGTTGGGGATGAAGGCAAGTCGAGGGAATAGCCTCTTTGTGTGTGGCTTGCCTTCACTTGTAGCCAAGAGTCTAATGTAGGTCTTCAAAGGGAATGGTTGCGTGTGTGTGAGGGACTGCATACGTGGGGCATCTCCCCCAGCGTTCTTCTGTAAACTTTTGTCTATAATGTAGGGCACCTTGTTAATTATAATAAATCAGAGGTAAATGTATATATTTTTTAATGCTCTAAATATCCCACGACCACTTAGTTTTTGTTGCAGCAGGTTTCTGGCATCTCTCGTGTGCCCCTGAGTTACGTTCCCCAAAGTTTATGCCGGTGTAACTTAATGTAATATTTTTAGCTCGAAACCTTTTGGCCTCACCCCGGTGGATAACAATATGCGCTATCCAGTATAAACTAAACTTCAACTAAAGACGGCTTGTGTGGGCCACCTGGTACATATCGATGTTAAAGATAAGCAGAGGAAGTCTTGCAGATTACTTGTAAGCCACCCTTAGTCTTAATATACACTTTCTTCACCAGGCTTTCAATTTACGCAAACACCTCTTAAGTTGCCTCTTCTTCCTTGAGTAGGGCTTAGCTCCTCCGTTTATATATCTGCTATCCCTCACTATAAGTACGCTTCTCATGTGTGTAACAGTTCCATCCATCGTTATTACTTGATGGCAGAAAAACAAGTGTAATAAAGCTGCAAGATAGACACGACTGTCGACGTCCAATCTATTCATTACACTCAAAATTGGCAAATGCCTGGAAGGTACCCTAAACTTAAGCGTAGAATGTGTTCTTCCCAAGTTTCCTTTAACAATTATCGTTTCATATATCATCAATCTCCGCCGCCTGACCGCATGCATTAAGAACGGGCATTAAACACAACCAAACACGCTACAGACACACACATATACACTCTTTCTCTATCAAATGCACATACGCACACACATTTACGCAGGCAGGCGGACAACCGGTTCACTCCAATACTGGAAAAGTACTTGGTTTTAGTCCTGAAGAAGGGCCATAGCTGGTCCAAAGTATTGTTTTATCATAATAACGTGTATTCTGAATTACACCAGAACCCTGGATCATTGATGATTGTTCTTTCACACTAGTAAGTTGGAGACCTGAATCGGACTTAGAATGTCTTAGATGACGTTCTGTTATTACACTGTTGGTCAACGAGACCCACATTTCGAGTGAAGTACAAATATATATATATATATATATATATATATATGTGTGTGTGTGTGTATGTGTGTTTGTGTGTGTGAACACTAACATGAGCGTAGAACATACTAAAATAAATGCATAAATAAAAGTAAATAAAACTGAATAAAAACATGCTGCGATATGTACGGTTACAGAAAACACCAAAATGTACAAAATAAATACAATTTTGCTAATGTATATAAAAATACTTATCTTTATTGTACCTTTATAAGATGTGTATTTCATAATAAATTCCGTGTTTTGTTTGCCGTGCTTATGATTGTAATTTTACTTATGTTTAACACCCCTACTACATAACATTTGGCAGTTTTTATTAACTCTATATCAGGGATCGTCACAATATTTTGTCTTTTAAAAACACGATGTTCTCATCAGGATAATTTTGTATTCGAATAATCTCCTAACGAATAACGTTACTTGTTAGGATAAAAGTCAATGCTATAGCTGAGAATCAAATACAAGTATTCGGCTTTTCTGCCTTTACTTACTCCTTTGAGCTACCAAGATGCCCATACGCACATTGAACCTTTAAGATATACTTCTCGCAAAACTCAGAAAGGGTACAAATAGTATACCACTTGAAAGAAGGAACAAGTGCATAAGTCTCCATTTTCTTCTCTAATGATTTGACAACTTGAGGGTTGCAGTTGTAAGGTGCCAATTACCTTGCAGCTTGGGTCGCTGGTCACATGCCGAAGTGCGGTTTACCGGAAACTGTATAAATAGACACCACAGCAACGAATATTAAAAAAGGCAAGGGAGAGAGCCAATGAGGCGCAGGAAGGTTTTGCGAAAAAAATTGGTCGCAATACCCTCAGTCTTATTTTGAGACAGTACGTTTTGCGTAGCTAAATATAAAATGATAACCAGTGGGAAAATAAATATTAATAACAATTGGAATGGTATTATTAAATAAGATGGGGAAGCGAATATGCCTTTAAAGGTGAATATGGGTTGAAAAGACAGTTCCAGCGGCAGGCAGGAATCCGGGTTGGTTTTTCCCTCATTGTAGCCAAGTGAGAAGAGAAGTTAGTGTACCATTAGGTCGCCTGAAAATCAGATGTGTAGAAAAGGGTCAGTGCTCTCATAGCCTCAGGCAACCAATAAGAAAGAAGGTAGAAATCATGTGATAGTGAAATTGGGAGACAAATAGAAATGGAAACAAATGTGTCGCCGGATAGGCGCGACTGTATAAAACACAGCAGTAAAGAAATGCGTGCGCGCGCGCGCGTGTGTGTGTGTGTGTGTGTGTGTGTGTGTGTGTGTGTGTGTGGCGAGGTAATATCAGGAGTCATATTTTTAAAACGGTGACGGGAAATAAACGGGCAAGATAATGAATCGGTCGTATTAAGCACCAACCCTAGATCCAAGATCCATGCAAGTCCAGATCCAAGAGCCAGCATCGAACCCGAGACCATTCCTGCAAATCCCGCCAAATTGACGCTCAGCATCTCCGATGGTACCGCCGCAGTTTTCACTGCGGGACACGCCCTTAATAAAAAAAATCGTGGTTTGTTGAACGTTTGCGTATATAGCCTCTTACAAAGAAGAGACATGTATTTTTTACCTTTCCTAGTAAATGTTGCACAAGTGTACGTCTTCCCTACTATCGACGTTGCTTTGAAGATGATAATAGCAACTACATCATCTGTGTGGTCTAGCTAGCTTCAAGATATTGCGATTGTTCTAGAGTTATATTTGGTGTTTTCCAGTCTTGGGTTTTTATTGCTTTATTCATATATGCCCACACCACCGTCCTCCGTGCCTAGTTTATCTACCCTGCAAGATGAAAGGAAACAAAATGGGAGGAAATTAATGTCAGAAAAGTTCGTGGTAGTGTATAATACAAGCCAATATTCGCCTACGACCTGTGAAAAAATCTCAAAAAAACTGGAAGTTTAGGTAGTCGGTCTAACGTGAACAGAACCGAAATACATAGTCTTGTTACTATCCTTTATAACTTAGAAAAGTCGCTCAATTTCATGTGAATACCATCTCATAAAAACTTACCCGGTAATGAAAGAGCCGATACTACAGCAAAAAAAGCTACAGATCTACCAACACAAGATACTGATATCAAAATACCTCTACTTTAAGAAGAAAATACACAACAAAATGGCTGACCAGCTGGATGAACAATTCTACAGGTAAACTTCATGATGTACGTGGAATTTCAACACAAGAATATCCAATAAGACGGCTACAGCGGCGAAACCAAATTGTAATACGACTACGAATTGGGAATACTAAACTGACACACTGTTATTTGTTAAATAGAAGCTCTACACCAATTTCTGAAACATGTAAAACAGCATTAACAGTAGTACATATTATACTAACATGTCCAAAATTTGAATCAACTTGGTCAGGTTGGTATGCACAGAAATATTTCTGCAGCACTCAATGATGCAAGTTTCATCCAGAAAGAAATTATTTTTCTTAAATTAATCAATATCTATCAATACATTTAACCAAATTCTAACTTGTATGTATACATAATGTGTAAGTATTATACTGTAGTCCAATAATGTAAACAACTGTACATGAAAGGTCGTGATAAAACCTAGGAAGGTTAAAACGGCCCTAAATAATCCTTTTTTTTAGAACCAAATGCTTCCCGAATGCTTGCTTCAGACGTTGGAATCTGAGCCATACCGCTCCATATAATTGTACTTACTTTTTGTTTTAAAATTTAAACCCTTCAACATGATTATTCACTTTGAATGATGGTCCTTATTTGTTTAAAAATGCAATGTAGGTAATACTTGAAGTAGCTATCTGATTCCTTTGGAAATAGAATAAGGGAAAAGCGAGTATTGAAGCATTTATTTGGAATTTAAAATAGTTATTAGGTAAATTTTTAAATTTAAGATATCCAGCGTTTGCTATGCAACTACATTCTTCATTTGCATATTTAGATTCATTAATTCCGAATATCGTCAAAAGCATCGCACCAACTGTCATTCTGTTTCCTCTTTACACTAACTGTAGAAGTCAGAAACTCAGTTGTGTTCTCCGTATGTTGGATGGAAGTCATGATAAGAAAAAAAGATCCTGTCTAACCTACTTTGAACAAGTTCATGGAACTCGGCCGTCTAAAGACACCTATTCGGAAAACAAAGAGGTGAGAGAAAAGAAGAGTCGGGAGGAGTTAGAAAGGCGCGCTAAGAAAAAGCCCTGCTTTGTAATTCTACAGGCAAAACGTTTACAAGTGGCCGTCCCCAAAGGAGGTGACAGCTGTACACACAGATGCTGGAACACTGTCGAGGGACCTCAGTGTGGACAGTCAGCTCAAAGTACAAGAAGACATATTGTTTCCCAAACAAAAACCTGGCCATAATTTGATAGTTTATAATTTCTTCCAAACTGCTGTGTACTCAATAAACAGCAAAATTTAAAAAAAATATCTAAACGAATGGATGCAAAAAGTCCAAAGCATAGCAGATTCAAGATTGCCTAAAGTTGCATTTCGGTATTTGCCTAAAGAATGGAGAGATGTCGGTGACCCAGAAAGAGGTGAAGGTAACAACTGTGAAACGGAACAGTCATTATGTCCATGCTCTGAAGTGTAGAAGAAGAGGACAATTGAAAGATTTGTGCGCGAAAAAACAACAGTTGATAATCAGCATTAAGACAGTCAGAGAGTCAAAATTAAAAAATCAATTTCAGGATTTTGGAGTATTTTGAATGAAAATTTAAAATTAAAATTTTAACTACAATGGTTTTTGGCGTCCCATTCCTATATTGGGCATGAAAGATTGAAAATTTTGCCCACAGGCCTATTTATCAGGCTGGGGTTCTTTTATGTGCCGTAAATCTACGAAACGGGACCACCAGCTTTACTTTCCTTCCGAAGGAAGCTATGCTAAGGATTTTTATGCCCGAAAAAATACATCGCCCTTCGCCGGGTTAAGTTTGAACCCACGACCTGTATTTTGAATATTTGACATGTATACAATAATATATGGACAAAATTCTAATGTTAGGCATGTAGAATATTTAATTTTCATCTTGATACGAGTCATATTATGTAGGACACTCCCCTTTTTATAGTTTTTCTTTAATGTGAAGGGGAACAAAAGGAGAGTCAAGAAGACGATGAGAGCCCTGGTTATGGTTCTGAATTCTTCTAAATTAATGAGTAGAAAATAATTTTAATGAAACCTTCAAACCTCTTCTTTCTCAGATATAAATGGTTACATTCAGGCTGCGGTAGGGTCGTTACTCGTGTGGGAAAGGAGAGGGAGAGATAAAGAGGCGCGTGGCTGGATTGATGCTTTAAGTATCTTGATCGTGGTGTTCCAGTGATAAATTAAGGTTCCGTTTATGCCTAAACTTTATTCATACGCACATTTTATGATTTTACTTCTCTCTCTGTCTCTTTCCTTCCTCCCCCTTGGTATGATCCAAACACACACATACACACAAAGTGTATATCGGCGTTCTAACTCGTGAGCTTTTCGTGGCAAGCTACCTTTATCGCTAAATACAATTTCATATGTCACGACTTGTACATCCGGCTTTGCGGAATTCCAGATCATGAGTGCTCCTACTTTGTATGTAAGATTTTGCCATATCATTTTTCGTTTCTCCCACTGAGTCACGTGACATGTTTCTTTAATGTTATTCTTTGAATATATTTATATATAGCAAATATAATTTTGCTGTTGGTCACGAAATATTACAGGAATTCCCCACTTAACTCTCATATGTGAATCTGTTATATACGTTTCCACGGAAACTGATATGATAATAAGATAATCCACGTTCTTCTGAAACCTTATTTCCGAACATAATCCTATATTGTATTGATACAAGCACGTCTATTTCACTTACAGTAGACTTTTCTACCAGCAATAAGTTGACGCCAAGCGCGGCTTTAGGGTAAGTCTTTTTTAAACTTATATTAAATAAATACGGAAATACACCTTATTGTTTATTTTAACTATTTGATTACGAAATTATGTAATGAATCAGGTCCACATTATTAGTGCACTAATGAAGTTATAGAGCTGAAATGTTTGCTGCTTATCACTAATACCCTACTAAGTGATGCTATGAATAGTGTTGGTTTATTATAAGTAGTGTATTTCTTTAAACATTTTAATCTCAAGTATATTTCTTTAAAAAATATATTTAAAAACTAAGAGCTTTTTAGAGAACAGATACATACGTGTATTATTATAAACAAAAGCTTGAAAAATAGTATTGCAAGCTTTAACAACATTGATATTATAGTTATTTAATAAAGGCTACCACAAATCTCCAAAACTAACATGGGTGACATAGGTAAGGAAGTCTTAACCTTAAGATAAATGTTCCATATGCGGAGACAAAGAGGAAGCGCAATAATGGAGGGAAACTTTCAGTGAAGGTACTGCCCTTATGCAGCAAATTATGATTAGTGTCTCCCCCTCCTTCTGCACAGTTGATGGGTTGTTGTTGTTGCATCATTATCTGCAGAGAGAAAGACAATGAGCGGATTAATTTTCAGAATATGCCGAAACGAGTTACATTTACGTTTACAAAGTTTTATTTGTGGCTTAATTACATACGTCACCAAAATACTTGCTAGGGGTAAGCACACACCCCTTGAATAGTAACTTTTGGACTCGTCCTATAATCTGTCTCGGCCAAGAATATTTCACTTGTAAACATATAGGAGGGAAGAAAGAGATGGAACGCTTTTAGGCCACTGATTGGTGGAGCGAGGTTCATGGGAGTTTTCTTTTATTTGTTTTCGCATCTAAGAAGTACAGCACTGTAAAAGTGTTCTAAACACTACTCTGCCCGAATTAGTAGTTTTGGGGGGAGAAAATTATACAAATGTTTCGATTGTTATAAAGGTAAATAACGTTACATTTTCCCCGTGTGTTCTGGACTCTAAATTTCGAAAGGAATGTTTACAACAGACGTATACATAGCATATACATTTGATTAAATAGAAGACAGCCGTAGCTATAACTATACACAATTCACTTGTTATTGTTAAATAATATGCAGCCTAACTTTATTACTAATGAAGGTGGTATAATAAGTTGCATTCCTCTACCAGACAGCTCTCTCGAAACGAAGCGGGTCTCAATTGAATGCTGATTCAGATGTTATTGTTTATAGTGCAGAGTCGCTTTTGATATTTAACATTGTGTTTTCTACACCTTATCTCGCATACCTCACAAGCCAGAGTAGTTGTTGCAATTTAAAAGCAGTAAGCTTTTCATCATTGAGAAGGTCATGATTCTGCCGAAATAAAACACAATCGAGGAAATCCGTTAAGAAGCGGTGAAAGGCAAATGACGTCCATTGTTTTGCGGTGCTTAAAGAAAGCAAGAAAGAAAGATGGAAGGAAGTGAGTGAGTGAGGGAACAAGTATGAGGATTTTGTGAAAAGTTAATAAAACCTTTTACAATAATGTTATAAAATCTTTAATTAGTAAAGTTGGCGCTGTTACTGCTAGTGTAGTAGCTCTGCCTAGTTGTTTACAGCAGGATCGTTCTTGTCTGAGGCAAGGTCTGGTAGTGACCGTAGGAGTGGCAACAATAGCGTGCATGTCGCCGTTTACCTAGGTGAACATGCGAGTCCAATACTTCACAAGGTACGACGAGCGGTGCATTAAAACTCACAGAAAATATATTTCCATTTTACCTCAAGTGGATTAGTCTGAATATTAGCTGAAAGTTTACTATTTTCCAAACAGTAAGTAAAAAAGCACATTTTCTAGTGTTTAAATGTTATCATTTTTACACGTCCTCCCCCCAAAACATGAAGTAGAAGATAAAACATGTGAAAATTGTGCAGATAAGACTTCTTCTAAAGACGTTAGCGAGAATACTATTGAAAAAAAATATGCAGATGATAAAATCTTCAAGGGAAGTAAGCTAACATTTCCAGTATCTTTAGATAATGATGAGGTTGTCGCAGAAACGGTAGATCTAATTCAACAAGGAGTATGTTTACTAGTGGTGAGATAAATAATTTATATAAAATATTACACCTTAACAACCTTTACTATAGGTATATAATAGTTTCTTTTGGATAAACTTAAGAAATTCGTTAATAATACGGTAAAATATCCCAAATACTCATTTCGTTTTGTGGTACTAGTATGATAGGGTACTGTTTTTAAGTCTAATACCTTACACTTGCATCCTTTCTCTATCTATAACCTGTATTCTTATACTTTCTACACACAGTTCTTACGAAAGCTTCTTTTTCTATCTACTTCATGTTAATAGGGATAAATTTTTGTAGAAATAGACTCATTACAATTACGTTATAGGTACAAGGAAGTAGTGAATATATCAGAAATGACCTATGCCACGAAAAAGTTATTTGAACTAAGTTGTGTGTACATTTTTGTGTAGTGCGTTTTTGTTTACTTCTTATGGATTACCAGTGAGAGAAAAGTATAATCAATTCCTTCCGGAAGAAGAGGACTTTCCAGGGTATTCTCAGAAAATTCAAGATATTATGACTTTGTCCACTCATTTAACTAAGGTGATCTAGTTCAATTTTTACAGTTACTTCACCTTTCCTCGTAACCATGAAACAGCCTCTTCTTCCCCCACTTCACTCGCTGGGACGTCGAACGCAAGACTTCTTTAATCGCAGCACTTGCTATACATCACAGCTATCTCGCAGCCTAACTCGGTTAACGCACTGAATAACCAGCACTTTATGGCGCATCAAGAAGTATCTCCTTACTAACTGATTAGCGAGAACACTCGCTTATATATAACCGCTGGAATTTTAGAGATAGTTCTGAATGTTCGCGGGGACAAGGGAAAAGAAGCTTCCAGAAGAATCTGAGTATCCCTCGATAACGCTTCTGGTGTTCACGCTGCGCGAGAGCGCTACTATGCCTACTTACCCCCCCCTTATCTCTTCAACCGGCCAGTTGGTCGGTCGCCTTTCTCCCGAAAAACTTGGATCATAACCACTACGTTACACTATTTGTCATGTAAACATTTTACATGTATGGTATTTTAAATAAAATCGTTTGAGGCATTTTTGAGAAAATCAGAAATATCGAAAGGTTTTTTTACCTAAAGGATAGTTTGAGACGGAAGAATTCCTTTTCAAAATCTTGGTATCGTATCTTTGGAGGATACCGAACTGAAATAGTAGTTATGGTAGGTATCCCTCTTCGTTTTGAGTTATGCTGCTCCGATACACATACACATGCGCACATACACACGCGTATCTTTTTTTAAGAATGCTTCTTTTTTAATTCAGATCTCAAAGCATGTATTTGCGTTTGAAATCTTGACATACAAGTCTCGTTCGAAATGTAGAATCAGACAAATTAATTACCGATATTTCCTGGTACCTACTATATGCAGGTGGCAGAGAAATAAAAATATTTGTCCTCCACAACCTTTAGGGAATCTGGATCCGCTCCTGTCGAGTCTGACTGCCAACGTCATTGAAGTTCATAATTACTACTACTGGAGGCAAAATCTGCAATAGCAGGACGATTTCCCAATATCCCACTTTCAAAGCATGGAAACTTGCAGCTGCATTCTCGTGTTGTTAGCGCTAATGTAATGGATTCGTACCAGTGTGAAGACCCAAACATAGCAGACTGGCTTGCGGTTACGTTATTTGGAAGTTCATCGATCACCAACCGCAATGGCTACGGCAGTAGGAAAAAGGAACGGAGTACAAGCTGCCCTGGATTCTTCTACCATTTCTTGCTGTTCGAGAACGCTTGAAAATAAACTCTTCCGTGATGGATTGAGAGGCAAGCTTTTCTCTTCCTCTTCCGAGTCCTCCTTTTTAAGTTTTAACAAGCTTTCCTGACCACTTCGCTTTATCACGCTCTTAATGGATGGACTTCTGAACCTAAGTGAGCATTCAGAATAAAAATTAGACGTAAGCATTTAAAAATTGAAGATAAATGCTGGTTCATCATTCACCCTAAAGGGTATGGTGAAAAGTAAGAGGAAAAATGCGGGAAACGAAATAAAAACGACGCACTTTACAAAACTTCCTCTTATTTTCAAAGTTAGTGCTTCTGGACTTTTACTAACGACCTTTTAGTATAAACTACCTGCCTTTTTGGATAGCTCAGACGTATTTTTGTATTTTAACTGTATGTCATACAGTTATAAATCTCCCTACAGAAGCTACTCCCAAATATTTTATTTACTTATTTATGCTAGAGAAGATCATTCCTCCAATTATAGAAGCTAAACGCAAATTAAACATCGAAAATTACATTTAATGCAATAGTATTCTCGCAAGAGATGAGACTACGATGACGTTACCTCTTTTTGACACGACGACGCCACCCGATGTCACGGATGCCATTGGCGGCTATACCAGATGTTGCCTAAAGGTTACTTTGCCCAAACCAGCGCCTTTTCCAGGGGTGACGAGGACGGAGACGTAGCACAGGCATGACATCAAGAGGGTTATAGGTTGTGGGTAGCTGGAAGGGTGGCACTATTAGTAGACGTGTAATTCTGCTTGCATACTTTAATCTTTCTAACAACTAGTCTAAACTACATTGCATTAGCGTGGGAATTTGACAGCTTGGTTTTTTACCTGGTAGGCGTGCTATATTCATCGTGCCTCAGGTGAAATTATAAGCTAGCGCAAATAAATTTTGAGAGCTGAACATCACAGATTCCTGCTAGGCAAGCAATCGACCGAGCGCGCACCGTCAAAATACATTTTAAGTTTAAATACCCGAGGAGAATGCTGACTAGTGCCTAACTAGTACAGACGTAACGCATGTCACCAAGAGATGCATAATTCACTCACATGTGGGACATGAGATGATCCTCTCCTTAAGAATCATACCACCGAACTCCTGCTTCTCGCAAGAATTCGCAACCCAGTTTCGTGGATTTACTTAAATAAATGTCTTGAATATCTCGAAATTTATAAAAACGTATTTATCCATTCTTTAAAAATAAAACTATAACCATCACAATATATTGTTATATAAGTAGGTTAAGTGCATTGGTGGAGAACGAGCAAGAGTTGAAAGATACGAAATCGAGAGTTTTCTACTTCCGAGATTCTCCAATGAACTTAACGCATACGTATTGCACACTGGTTTTTCTACCATAGTGAATATTGATATTTAGGCAAAAATAACACCTGTTGAACGTGGTGTGCCGTAGCAAGGTCACCAATATTAACATAGGCAAACTGATGCTCGATTGTCCACACCTGGTCGTTGACCTTGCAGAACTCAATAACTTGCGGATCGTGTACTTAGCTACCGCACTCATTAAATCGTAAATATATGTTAACAAATAAAAAGGAAGTAAAATTCCAGGTAAGATTTAAATAGTAAAATTCGAATGTCAAATATGATTAAATTTCATACCTGCAATAATAAATGTATTAAAAGTTAAGGGATTTAATATAGTTAATGCATATATGTGAATTCAAATTGGTCAAACACGGAGTTGGGCTAGGTTACCAGCACATTAATGCAGGAATTTCATTTCCCAACATGACAGGGTGACTGGAAGTTTATGAAGGATTACTATCGTCGAAAAAAATATAATTACAATCAGTTGCAAGGTGAGCCAGAGGTGAAGTTTTGATGAAAACTGAAGTGAAATTTCGATGAATAAGGAAAGAATGAAAATTTGCATTATTCCATATTTATATATTAGCATAGAATGTTTTAAATTTCTTCCCTTAAAATTGAAAATTGAGGCGATAATATCCTATTGTTTACCTTTGGAGCAAACTGTGTCGTCTGGATGGGCTGATTCAGCTCGTCGCAGTCTCAGGTTCGATGCCCGTCTGCCTCGAAGTTCCTCCGGTGTGATCGGCTTCTGCTTCAGCTGCTAATCTCCGTCAAATTATTTTTGCGTCCGTGATTTATAGGTTTGTCTGAGCTAGGTTATTCTTTCAAGGATCTATGCTAGCGATAACTAGTGGTAGCGCAGATCTAGAATCGTGGACAATATAACAGGATCACTGAATAAGTTTAGAACAGGAGCGCGTATAAATGTTGTAAGTCAACTGTAATTAATACATATTCAATGTTCGTGATATATATCACTGATTTACATTATCTAAATATAAAATGCCACTGCTATTGTTAAATGCCGCTGTTATAATAAATATTTCTGGCATTGTAAACTTTATCCTTTGTGTCTCGCGCCACTAACCATCACTTCAATGACGCACGCGCAATTGTCTAATTCAGCAAAACTTCACTTAATGACATTTAACGTGTGATGTATCTGAATACCTTCGCAGAAGTAACTTTAATTTAGCCGGAATATTAACATCGGCGTTTACTAAATACGCGTAAGCAATGCCCGCGAATTCTTCTCGCTGACAAACGTGGATTCTACGTGCTTCACATGACGAGACAGGCAAATTGATGAGTAATTCTGGCTTATTTAATAAACTCCCCCACGCTTGGAACAAACGTAAACTATTTTCCTATTGGTTACTGTTTCGCGCCGTTAGTAGTGTCTGTCTCCAATTACATCATTTTGTATACTTCCGATTGGCTTAGGGCTCAAACATGAATATCTGATGCAATCCAGTACTTGCCCTGTTTTTTGAAACTTTGCCTCCTTCGCCGCCTACTATACCTTCTCTAAGCATTACAATAGCACAAAAGACTTTTCCCCTAGACTTAAACACAATAGACATGCGAGTTGGATGCATCGAAAAAAAAAACACACTTCTGGTCTCCGAAGACAAGCTATTAAGGGACGAAGTGGACTGGAAAAACTACAAGAACATGCATCCATCTATAATCAACATGGTGTTGCAAGAGTAGCTATGCCTACAAAGGAGAAATCCATTGTACAATTTAAAAAATTTGAAAGGATGTTAATTTGTTGTTTTGGTGTTATTTATTATTTTATATTTTTATTTAATTATTATAAGAGGAGAATTATATATAACGATAATTTTTTATCATTTAAGACACCCTAACTTGGAAAACCATTACATTATAATATTGGCGATATTTATCATTACAAAAATTAACGATATTTCTGTTTCTATAACAATGACCTATGATATAAGTATATATATATAATCCTTATAATATACTATATTATAAAATAATTGTTTGAGGTAGCAAAATACGGCCTCAAAATTTATCACGTGACGATTTAAATGACCGTGTGGAAGTGGGCGTGACCTCTATTGATTCATCGAATGGTAAGCTATTTGCTTCGTTTCAAAATCTGTGTTTATAATTACCACGTTTGCTTCCAAGTGGAAGAATGTCAGTTGGCTATTCTGCAGCGAAGGTTGTACAGACTGTCATAGACATTGTCGTTTTATCGTGCTTAGCAAAGGGTGTTATTTTATGAGATGCACATGCTTTGTTTTGTGTAATATCGCCAGACTGCTAGCTTATTCTCTGCTTTATAGCGTAGTGTATGATAGATATTAGTGCCTTTATTACGTGTGTAGCAGGTATATAGCAGGTTTATTGTTAATTAACTGTTTACCTGCGTATAAAATAAAGTGTAAACATATCCTAATATAGCCTGATGTATATAGTTCAACAACCTTTACAATGGATAGAGAGTTGATCCAAGATAAGACTAATGAAAGTGAAAGAAACGTGCCTCTAAGGGAGTTAAAACATCTGGGAAAGCTATTAAATAGCCATAGAAATATAATACCTCTCATACATTGTGTAACAGTTCTTTAATTGCAGGTGAATCAACTTTAGATAAGACGTCATATGAACGTATCCTCACTTGAAGACAAATTATCACTATCATTACATTCTCAAGTACAAACTGAAGCGCAGCAGCATGGTACCAGTGAAGGAAAGCTTTCTGTATTTAGGCCTATAGGAGATGAAGAACCTTTAGGTAATGACATTCTAGGTACAGTGCTTTTCCTTCACACGTGGCCACCGCACTACGGCTTACCCTCCGGCCGCCGCAGCTCAGACTCCCGCTGAAACAGTTATAATATCCCCGTAATCGCGTCAAGTTCTCATAGTTAAAGTTACAATGATATTGAGCTCATACTTAATCATAAGACATGTTGGAAATGTTATCCTCTATCCGCTATTTCTGCCATCTTCTCGGTAAATTTTCATTCCCGCTCCAGATTTCAATATCGGAAATTCAGTGAATTTCTCGCCTGATGTATCTTTTTAGTTCTTACAAAGTATGGGGCTTGCTGTATAGGCCTTATTTTTCAGGTAGTCACCAGAGTCTGATATTCATTCATTCATTTACCCTCCTCTTATGTAGGACTTACACCCCCCAGGACTTACAAGCGGGTGCCTGGGGTCAGAGGCATGTCGAGGAGCAGACACTCATGGATCAGACAGAGCATCCAGGATGGATGATCAGCCCGATGCCTGGTATGGGATGAAAGAAGTGGATGAAACGAAATGTTGTTGAAATGAATGAAAGGAAAGGTGACGATGGAGCAGTTGGTGGAATGAATGGCGGGGGAAACCGGAGAACCCGGAGAAAACCCGCCCAGACGCCGCTTCGTCCACCACAAATCCCACATGCAGGTCCCTGGGATTGAACCCGGGCCGCCTCGGTGGGAGGCGAGCGGTCTAACCACTCGGCCACGGCGCCGCCCCAGAGTCTGATAAATTTCTGTTATTGGGTTTTGTAGAATGATAGAGTAATTCAAGCAGGTTTAATATTCTTCTCTGATGAAGCATGGTTGATTTGTATGGTTATATTTCGCCGCAAAATAATAGATTTTGCACACACATTCCTTGCGAAAATTGTTGTGCAGTAAATGCAAACAGAATTATAGTACCTATATTTTTTAATAAACAATAAATGCATAGAGGCTTATTGATGTTGAATGTCGTTCTGGATATTTCCAAACAAGACTGTGCTACCCTGCATACAGCTGATGAGTCATTAAGTTTAATACAATAAAATTGTTAAGATAGCGTAATTAATAAGGAATTACGCGCCCCACGATCGCCTGATTTAACTGTGTGTCATTTTAATCTATGGGAACACAAAATATAAGGTGTATGCAACTAGCCCCATATATTGGAAGAATTGAAAGTAAACACCAGGCGAGAAATTCACTCAATTTCGGATACTGAACTCTCGAGTGGAAGAAAATGTCCTAAGAAGATGCAAGCAATATGCAGATAGACAAGGACAACGTTTCCAACATCTTATGATAAGGTATACGGTTTTATAATTTGAACCGTGAGAACATGAGGATGCGGGGATGCGGGGATAGAACTTTTTTGACGAGAGTCCAAGCTGCGACGGACGGCTACCGTGCGGCGACCACAGTATGAAGGAAAAGCACTGCAATACTGGATTCCACATTTAGTGCACACAATTAAAACTACTTTGCCGAATGCAGTACAAATACTTTGGGGCAGAAACAATAGAGGGTAATATAAAAATATATTTTACATTCACATGACTTTCCCTGCCCTTACTTTCCTATGTTAATTGAGATGGACCATTGAAGAAATAGTTTCACTACACAATTCCTTGTAGGTACTGTTGTTAACAGCGGGACGGTATAACACGTTGGCCTTAAATTTGGGGGAGTGTACATTGCACTGAAGGCCTCTAAACTGCGATGTAAACTACAGTAAATTATTAAAGGTATAGCATGTAAATAGCACTTTTTTCTTTCTTTTATATTTATTAGAACACTTGGAGTCAGGGATGTAGATTGCATTGAAGGTTGTGGCGGGGCTGTATGGGTAATGGTGTTGGGTTGATTATTCGGAAGGATTGATGTTGCTGCCGGCTACTCAGGTAGAGGAATGTTGGTTGTGGGACTCTTACCTCAGGGAGTGTGGACGGGAGATGGATGAAGTTCACTGTTCTCCTCTCAGATGGCCCGTTTTATTGAAGATCCACAATGTTGTCCTCTCCGAATACCCATCATACAAGACGCGATTCCGCCTATAAGCCCCTGTTATTGTTTACGTGTTTTATCCTTTCTTAAGTACCTTTAGAAGTTGAAACATGTTACGAAGTTGACTTGACTTTTGTTATTTTCTAGCTACCCTTTACTCACTTTGACTTTACACTAATTTTCAATTACATAAAGACTTAATTTTAGACATCTACACTGTTTCCCTCTCTTATATAAAATGCTTTGACTTTGTACCTCTATCTTGCTACCATGAGCGACACGAAGTGATTTACGTTAACATCTCTACTGCTCCCTGGTCCTACTCTACCCAACGGCTCGACACTAAGTCATCTACTCTTCCTCAAATCACGACACGAAGTGAAGCATCTTACAGACGTCTGAAAATTCCTCTCCCTCATAGATAATTTTGTATTTCACGCCTCTTTTCTCGTTTCGATCTATCTTTTTACTATGCACGTGACTTTTGTCATTTCTTATTGGTCACCCATCTAAATTTTTCTTCGTTTTCCATTGGCTCGTAATATCGTCGCTCTGACCTCGGCCGCGTCTGCTATTAGCATCTTATGTTCGCTTGACTGAATTCTATTTCCGTTCCCTTGTCTTTGCTTCCTGTGAGTCCCAACAGTTTTCAATAGGACTTAGGCGTTTTCTAATGTGTCTTTTCCTGTACGTTCCTAAGCCTTCCATCCTCTTTACAGTTTTTGCCAAGTCTCTTCGTTCTAAAATACACGTTTTCTACATTTTATTTCACGTGCTGATTATTTATTCGTATCTGCTCTTTACTTTATTTCTCTCGTTATGATTTTATTCCCCCCTTGTCTAATCCTTAATATTCTCTTTTATTCTTCCATCTTATTGCTATTCCCCTCCTTACTATTTTGATTAGATGCTTATTAATATTCTTATTATGGTTATTATTAATATTATTCGGGCGGATCTTAGCACTTCAAGGTGCGTGTTGAATGTTGTTGTACAGACTGTACAAACCGCATTGCATCTGCAGTCTTCATTCGTAGTTCATTCCACCTCATTCTACAATATGTCATAAAATATCATAGAAATATTTAAAATCGTCCATAGATTTCATGTTTATTAATTAGTTTGTTATTTATTTTCACCTAGATGTCGATGTGATCAGACATCAACTCTTGTACAAAAGCACAAACGGACGGATGATAGGAATCAAAGCTTGCATTGAAATACGAAGGAAAAGATTCACGTGCATTCATTTTTCGCCTTGTATCTGCTGATGTGACTGCTCACATATGGGGAGAAATTGGCACTTTCCTTGTAAAATTTTCAGCCAAGCATGCGTTGAGTAACATGGTGCAACCTAGATATTGCTGTTCATTAAATGCCCGAAAATCGGGAGCACTGCTATTTACAATTTATAATTTTAGTTATACAGTTCAGTTTACATTGTAGATTTAGACGTCTTCGTTCCAGTTTAAACTTCTCTGGATTTCCAGTCCAATTTCTTTTTTTAACCAATATGTTATAATACATTAGTAGATTATTTAGAAGAGATCGAGCACAGTTTTTTGGGCATATATGGGAAAGGATAGGGAAAACGAGGCTAGATGGGGCGGTTCAAGGAGGAAAATGGGTTTATATGGGGGAGATAGGGAATACGACGTCCGATACTATGCTAGACAGGGTTGAAGGAGGGAAATACGTTTATATGGAAAAGATAGAGGAGAGGTGTTAGGCTAGACAGAGGCTGAGGAGTAGAGTATGGTTTATATGAAAGGTATAGGAAAACGAGGAGAGCTGTTAGGCTAGACAGAGTTGAAGGGTAGAGTATGTCTTTTATGTGAGAGAGGTAGGGAACAGGAGGAGAGTGTTAGGCTAGACAGAGTTGAAGGGTAGAGTCTGTCTTTTATATGAGAGAGGTAGGGAACAGGGGTAGGGGTGTTAGGCTAGACAGAGGTTCGAGGTGTAGAGTATGGTTTATATGAGAGATATAGGAAAACGAGGAGGGGTGTTAGGCTAGACAGAGTTGAAGGGTAGAGCATGTCTTGTATATGAGAGAGGTAGGGAACAGGAGCAGGGGTGTTAGGCTAGACAGAGGTCAAGAAGTAGAGTATGGTTTATATGAAAGGTATAGGAAAACGAGGAGGGGTGTTAGGCTAGACAGAGTTGAAGGGTAGAGCATGTCTTGTATATGAGAGAGGTAGGGGACAGGAGCAGTAGTGTTAGGCTAGGCAGAGGTCAAGAAGTAGAGTATGGTTTATATGAATGGTATAGGAAAACGAGGTGGACTGTTAGGCTAGACAGAGCTGAAGGGTAGAGTATGTCCTTTATATGAGAGAGGTTGGGAACAGGAGGAGGGGTGTTAGGTTAGGAGAATTGAGTATGTGTTTATAAGGAGAGACGAGAAAACGGAGAGAGATCCTATGCTAGGATAGACAAGTGTTAAAGTTAGGTTAGATAGGAAACCAAGGAGTGATACTCAGCTAGAGGGGGCAGGAGGAATGGGCTTTATGAGAGGTAGGGGATACGGGGAGTGGTGTTAGGCTAGACAGAGGTTGAGATTAGAGTAGGCGTTTATATGTATGAGAAGTATAGAACAGGAGGAGGGGTGTTAGGCTAGACAGAGGTTGAGGAGTAGAGTATAGTTTATAAAAGGGTACAAGAAAAACGCGGAGAGGTGTTAGGCTAGACAGAGGTCGAGGAGTAGAGTATGGTTTATATGAGAGGTACAGGGAAACGAGGAGAGTCGCTAGGCTAGACAGATAGTGAAGCAGTAGGAATAGGACTTATATACAGGAGAGATAGGGAATAGGAGGGGAGGTGCTAGACCTTGAAAGCGACTTTAGACGTGAACTTCGTGGAAAACTGTTTCATGTCAATGTTCTAGACATACCCATCACGTAACCCATTCAGGGAAAAGGTGACCAGAAAAGGGAAAAATGTTACCAGCAAAGGGAAAAACGTGAACAGCAAAGGGAAAAAGGTGACCAGCAAAGGGAAAAACGTGACCAGCAAAGGGAAAAAGGTGACCAGCAAAGGGAAAAAGGTGACCAGCAAAGGGAAAAAGGTGACCAGCAAAGGGAAAAAGGTGACCAGCAAAGGGAAAAAGGTGACCAGCAAAGGGAAAAACGTGACCAGCAAAGGGAAAAACGTGACCAGCAAAGGGAAAAAGGTGACCAGCAAAGGGAAAAAGGTGAACAGCAAAGGGAAAAAGGTGACCAGCAAAGGGAAAAATGTGACCAGCAAAGGGAAAAACGTGACCAGCAAAGGGAAAAAGGTGACCAGAAAAGGAAAAACGTGACCAGCAAAGGGAAAAAGGTGACCAGCAAAGGGAAAAAGGTGACCAGCAAAGGGAAAAAGGTGACCAGCAAAGGGAAAAAGGTGACCAGCAAAGGGAAAAACGTGACCAGCAAAGGGAAAAAGGTGACCAGCAAAGGGAAAAAGGTGACCAGCAAAGGGAAAAAGGTGACCAGCAAAGGGAAAAAGGTGGCTGCAAAGGGAAAAAGGTGACCAGTAAAGGGAAAAAGGTGACCAGCAAAGGGAAAAATGTGACCAGCAAAAGGAAAAACGTGACCAGCAAAGGGAAAAAGGTGACCAGCAAAGGGAAAAAGGTGACCAGCAAAGGGAAAAGCTAACCCACTCACACTAGCAGGTAAGTAATTCAGTTAGTATCATAGGGTAGGACAGATCCTGGGAAGCGGATATAGCATAGATCCGTATGATGTTACAGGTAATTCAGAGAGTGTCGTAGGTATTTAGGATAATGCAAGTAACATAGGTGTTTAGAGTCACTCAGCTAGTATCACAAGAGGCTAGTTTCCAGGGGCAGAACGTATCATAGATGCATATTTTTCACAGGCAATTCAGCTAGTATCGGAGGGTATTTAAGCTAATTCAGCTGGTATTACAAGAGGCGGACTGCATCATAGCAGTGTATGATTTCACAGGTAATTCAGTTAGTATCGTAGGTATTTAGGCTAATTCATCTAGTATCACAGGAGGATAGATTCCAGGGGTAGGGTATAGCATTGTAACTCAGCTAGTATCGTAGGTATTTAGCATAATTCAAGTGTCATAGGTGTTTAGAGTAGTTAAGCTAGCATTACAGGAGGGTGGGTTCCAGGGTCGGTTATAACGTAGTTTCGTATTTTACAGATAGTTCAGGTAATATCGTAAGTATTCGGGTAATCAGCATAGTTTCACAGATACTCGTGATAATTTCGATCAGAGATTTGTATCACAGCTATTTAAGGTAAATGCAGGTGATTCAGGTTGTATCAATGGTATTTGAGTCATTTTAACAGGTAATTCATCTAGTATCATTGATATTTGGGGCAAACCAGATAGTATCACAGGTGATCGTGCTAATTTAGAACAGCAATTCGTATCAGAGCTAGTTAAGGTAATTTCACATGATTCGGCTAGTATGACAGGTATTTAAGTCATTTTAGCAGGTAATTCAACTATTATCACAGGTACTCATGGTAATATAGAGAGTAATTAGATCATAAACATTTCTCATCCAACGTTACAACAATTTATATACTTTTTTCTAAATCTTACAAACTTATTATATGTTAAACTGTTATAAACTGCAGAGATAAACTGCATATGGTTCACAAATTAAAAAGCTTTGCGTCAACATACCTTTATTTAAGTTCGTTGTAGGTGCCTCTCCCATTTATCTAGGCTTCAGACTAACACTAGTATTTGCTCCTAATGGTAGGGGTAGCGCCTCCCCCTTCCATCTTCCCCTTTCTTCACCATTTGTCTGCTATGTGCATACACAGCACATGAGTAAACTTTAATTATTTAAATTGTAGACTCGCTGAGAAAATCTTCATCTTCGGGTTACATTCTCTTAAGTACTGTTTGTAATACTGTAATGTTCATACGCATAGGTAGTTATTCCATCCTCAGCAATATATCTTTTATCATCAAAGGGATTCAATGTAATTTTATTCACTTGCACTGTGGTAACAGCATGCTTTAGTGATAGGATTAGATTCATGGGCGTTCTGATGATTTCACAGGTTTTAAGACAGTCTGTATAGCTGTCAAACGAAATGTACTGCTTAATAGCGCTACGTTTTATACCTTTAATCTTTTTATCATTGATCCTTGAATATCTAAGGCATACATCTTAGGACGTAGTCCAACAAAGCGCAGGATGATTTTGCTATTAGCCTCATCTTTAAATTTTCCCAATACCTTCTTGTTCTGAGTAGAGTAACATATGGTTGGCAGGGTAATCAGCTGTATCGAGATGCTCAAGAAAACGTAGCTTGTCCTGGTACACATCTTCAGTTGTTACACGATGAATGAATGAATCAGTGTCCATATACATAAGCTTCAGGTTTTCAGCTCCATAATAAGGCAACAACACGTCGTAATGATAGTGATACATTAATGTCTTGGAGATGTCCAACACACTCATACCAATGTATATAGAACTTGTTGAATACAATCTGACGAGAGGCCATATGTACAGCAGCTACAATGATAGCAGCAATAGATCCTGCAGCTACAGAAACATCACCCGCAGCCTGGACAATAGCTGTAACAGAAGCAAATACAATAGCTACCGTAGCAGATACAGCATCTGTACGACAATAGATGTAACAGATCTTACAGCTGTAGCAACATCTGCTACAATAACAGCAGCGACAAACACCAGTTACATAACAGCTGTAGGAGCAGCAGCTAATCCAGCAGCAGGAAAGATTTAGCACTCTTAGTAATAGCAAGCATCACAGCAAAGATATTCCAGCTGTAGCTTCACCCACCACAGCAACAGCAGTCATCACTCCAGCTGTAACATCAAATACGAGAGTTGAAGTAGTAGATATAACACTGTAACATCAGCTACAGCAATAACAGTATCAGATCAGGTAGCTGTAACAGCATTAGACATAGTCAGCACAATACCTATAGCAGAAGCAAATACAGCAGCTATCGTAGCAGATACAGAGACTGTACAACAATAGCTGTAACAGACCCCACAGCTGTAGCAGCATCTGCTATAACAATAGCAGTAGCCGTCGCATTACATAACAACTGCAGCAGCAGCTAGAGATTTAGCAGTGTTAGCAATAGCAAGCATCACAGCAATGATATTCCAGCTGTAGATTCCCCTACCACAGCAACAGCAGTCATCACAACAACATCAACAGTAAATACGACAGATGTAGTAGCAGATACAGCATCTATAGCAACAGCAGCTACAACGATAGCAGCAATAGATCCTGCAGCTGTAGCAGCATTAGACACAATCAGCACAATAGCTGTAGCAAAAGCAAATACAATTACTATCGTAGCAGATACAGCAGCTGTACAACAATAGATGTAACAGATCCTACAGCTGTAGCAACATCTGATACAATAATAGCAGCGACAACAACCGGTTACATTACAGCTGTAGCAGCAGCAGCTAATCCGTTTTTTGTTCAAATGTAGCAGCTTTATCAGTTAAATCAATGCTTCATTAAACAAGGATTGTAAGGGTAGACGTCTCTTCCCTTTATATAGGCCTGAGACTAACACTAGTATTTGCTCCTAATGACAATGGTTACCGCCTCCCCTTCCATCTTCTCCTTTCTTCACCATTTGTCTGCTATGTGAATACACAGCACATGAGTAAACTTTAATTTTTTAACATTGTAGACTCGCGGAGATCATCAAAGGGATTCAATGTAGTTTTATTCACTTGCACAGTAGTAGCAGCGTGCTTTCATGATAAGATTAGATTCATAGGCGTTCTGAGGATTTCACAGGTTTTAAGACAATCAGTATAACTCTCAAATGTAAAGTACTGCTTAATAGCACTACGTTTATACCCTTAATCTTTTTTATCATTGAGCCGTGGATATCTAAGGCATACATCTTAGCTCGTGGCCCGACAAAGCTACCATTTTACCATTAGCCTCATCTTTAGATTTCCCAAGCACTTTGTTTAGAGCTGAATAGCATATATAGTTGACAGGGTAATCAGCTGTATCCAGATGCTCAAGTAAACGTAACTTGTCCTGGTACACATCTTCAGTCATCACACGATGAATGAACGAATCAGTGTCCATATACATGAGCTTCAGGTTTTCAGATCCATAATATGGCAGCAACACATCATAATGATAGTGGTACATTAATGTCTTGGAGATATCCAACACACTCATACCGATGTATATAGGCTTGTTGAACACGATCTGACGAGAGACCATATGCTTATCTCTCCTGAATGAAAAGAGATAGAACAATGGGATAAAAAGTAATCAATTCTTTTGGAATGCGCCGCGTCCTTGAGATATTAATCCGAGTTGGCCGGGATGCCTGGGTTCGAATCCTAGGAGGGAATACAAATTCATCTTCTAATAACTCAGAGACTAATTAAGGTAAAGACGTCAAGTAAACTTTATTACATTTAAGTCATTAGGTAATTTCTTCGAAATGTATATTTGGGTACTTGGTGTCCTGGGTTCGATCTTTACTTTTTAAATCGCCATTATCTCGGAAACTAAGAAAGTTAGAGGGATGGACCAAAGCATGTTTGATAGCTGTTATAATGTGTAATTAATACTGTATATAATTTTCAAACAGTTGTCCCTAGTTCGAATCCCGATTTTTTAATGACTTAATTTTTCTCTATACTCTAGAATATATCACTTAGATTGATGCTGTAACTGCATACATCTCTTTTTAACATATCAAACTAATATTGTAAATAATTTTGTTTCTGGTGTTCTGGGTTCGAATACTGATAAAATGTAATTTAATTATAAATTTAATAACTCCTAAACCAATTAAGATGAAGACACCAAATAAACTTTATTGCATTTATGTTATTAGGTAGTATCTTGTGGATGTATAGCTAGATACATGACGTCCTGGGTTCGATCCTAATTTTTAAATTTTCATTATCTCGGGAACTAAGTGAGGTAGAGGAGTGGACCAAAGCATGATTGATAGCTTCTATGATGGGTAATTAATACTGTATATAATTGCCAGTCAGTTTTGCTTGGTTCGATTCCCCATCTTTTAATGACTTCCTTAATTTTCCTCTGTACACTGGAATATATCACTTAGATCGATGATGTAACTGCATACAGCTTTGTTTAACATGTCAGACTAATATTATAAATTATCTTGTTCCTGGTGTTCTGGGTTCGAATACCGATTCAATGAAATTTACTTGCAAAAATTTAATAACTCGTAATCTAATTTATATAGACACGTCAAGTAAACCGTAAACAGAGTACCTAGTCCCTAAATATCGTTATCATGACAAAAAGTACTTTAAAGTACTTAGATCGAATCCCTAAGTGGTGATTTCATATATCTTCAAGCCTATGAATCATATCAGGTTCGAGTAAAGATTAAATGGTAGATGCTGATGCATGGGAGCTAAATTACTAAAATACATTTATTTAAAGTATTACCGGGTTCGATTCTAGAAGCTTAGAATCTCTGAAACTCTGGAAAAATTGCTTTTCTCGTGATTGTAGTGAAATGTAGTGATCTTTCTGTGGGAAGATGGAAAGGAAGAATTGAAAAGGGAATGAAAACGTGAAATAATGTAGTATATACATACATTTAAGTAAACAAGGGAGAAAATCTTCTACGTTACCTTTTAAGCCTTTACTTTTAAGTACTGTTATAATAGAGATTGTGCTAGCTTTGGTATAATGGTGGTGGTAGCGGTGGTGGCGGCGGTGGTGGTGGTGGTTGTGGTAGGCTTTGAATGGAACATTTGACTGAATGAGCGTGTGGGAATACTTCTCTTGTTGGTGTGACAGCACATACAGGTAGTTACAAGACGAGTTTAAACGTGTTTGATACTGCCAGACATCCTGTCTCTGGGTGTGACGTCATAGACATCGAGCATCCTATAAAACTTAACGATCTACCTTTCCTGCCTGAGTGTACGAAACCATTGAAATCATATACAAAGAAACTGATACCTCGTCTTGGACCTCGAAAGAAGTATGTAGTACATTACATGGCTTTGAAGCAAGCTTTTAATCATGGGTTACGACTAAAAAAATCCATCGTGTGCTGCAATTCCAACAGTCACGGCGGTTAAAACCTTATGTGGAAGTTAACAACAGGCTACTACAATAAGCTACAAATGATTTCGAGAAGGACGTCTACAGCTCTTTAACAACGTCATGTTTGGAAAAACTATGGAGAATCTGCCTCATCGTATGGATATACGACTGGTGATAAATTAGAAGACTAGAGAAGCTGATCGTCAAGCCTACGTTTATCGATCGAACAATATATGCCGTCAATCTAGCTGCTGTGCATATGGCCTCTCGTCAGATTGTGTTCAACAAGCCTATATACATCGGTATGAGTGTGTTGGATATCTCCAAGACATTAATGTACCACTATCATTATGTGTTGCTGCCATATTATGGATCTGAAAACCTGAAGCTCATGTATATGGACACTGATTCGTTCATTCATCGTGTGATGACTGAAGATGTGTACCAGGACAAGTTACGTTTACTTGAGCATCTGGATACAGCTGATTACCCTGTCAACTATATATGCTATTCAGCTCTAAACAAAGTGCTTGGGAAATCTAAAGATGAGGCTAATGGTAAAATGGTAGCTTTGTCGGGCCACGAGCTAAGATGTATGCCTTAGATATCCACGGCTCAATGATAAAAAAGATTAAGGGTATAAACGTAGTGCTATTAAGCAGTACTTTACATTTGAGAGTTATACTGATTGTCTTAAAACCTGTGAAATCCTCAGAACGCCTATGAATCTAATCTTATCATGAAAGCACGCTGCTACTACTGTGCAAGTGAATAAAACTACATTGAATCCCTTTGATGATCTCCGCGAGTCTACAATGTTAAAAAATTAAAGTTTACTCATGTGCTGTGTATTCACATAGCAGACAAATGGTGAAGAAAGGAGAAGATGGAAGGGGAGGCGGTAACCATTGTCATTAGGAGCAAATACTAGTGTTAGTCTCAGGCCTATATAAAGGGAAGAGACGTCTACCCTTACAATCCTTGTTTAATGAAGCATTGATTTAACTGATAAAGCTGCTACATTTGAACAAAAAACGGATTAGCTGCTGCTGCTACAGCTGTAATGTAACCGGTTGTTGTCGCTGCTATTATTGTATCAGATGTTGCTACAGCTGTAGGATCTGTTACATCTATTGTTGTACAGCTGCTGTATCTGCTACGATAGTAATTGTATTTGCTTTTGCTACAGCTATTGTGCTGATTGTGTCTAATGCTGCTACAGCTGCAGGATCTATTGCTGCTATCGTTGTAGCTGCTGTTGCTATAGATGCTGTATCTGCTACTACATCTGTCGTATTTACTGTTGATGTTGTTGTGATGACTGCTGTTGCTGTGGTAGGGGAATCTACAGCTGGAATATCATTGCTGTGATGCTTGCTATTGCTAACACTGCTAAATCTCTAGCTGCTGCTGCAGTTGTTATGTAATGCGACGGCTACTGCTATTGTTATAGCAGATGCTGCTACAGCTGTGGGGTCTGTTACAGCTATTGTTGTACAGTCTCTGTATCTGCTACGATAGCTGTTGTATTTGCTTCTGCTATAGGTATTGTGCTGACTATGTCTAATGCTGTTACAGCTACCTGATCTGATACTGTTATTGCTGTAGCTGATGTTACAGTGTTATATCTACTACTTCAACTCTCGTATTTGATGTTACAGCTGGAGTGATGACTGCTGTTGCTGTGGTGGGTGAAGCTACAGCTGGAATATCTTTGCTGTGATGCTTGCTATTGCTAAGAGTGCTAAATCTTTCCTGCTGCTGGATTAGCTGCTGCTCCTACAGCTGTTATGTAACTGGTGTTTGTCGCTGCTGTTATTGTAACAGATGTTGCTACAGCTGTAAGATCTGTTACATCTATTGTCGTACAGCTGCTGTATCTGCTACGGTAGCTATTGTATTTGCTTCTGTTACAGCTATTGTCCAGGCTGCGGGTGATGTTTCTGTAGCTGCAGGATCTATTGCTGCTATCATTGTAGCTGCTGTACATATGGCCTCTCGTCAGATTGTATTCAACAAGTCTATATACATTGGTATGAGTGTGTTGGACATCTCCAAGACATTAATGTATCACTATCATTACGACGTGTTGTTGCCTTATTATGGAGCTGAAAACCTGAAGCTTATGTATATGGACACTGATTCATTCATTCATCGTGTAACAACTGAAGATGTGTACCAGGACAAGCTACGTTTTCTTGAGCATCTCGATACAGCTGATTACCCTGCCAACCATATGTTACTCTACTCAGAACAAGAAGGTATTGGGAAAATTTAAAGATGAGGCTAATAGCAAAATCATCCTGCGCTTTGTTGGACTACGTCCTAAGATGTATGCCTTAGATATTCAAGGATCAATGATAAAATGATTAAAGGTATAAAACGTAGCGCTATTAAGCAGTACATTTCGTTTGACAGCTATACAGACTGTCTTAAAACCTGTGAAATCATCAGAACGCCCATGAATCTAATCCTATCACTAAAGCATGCTGTTACCACAGTGCAAGTGAATAAAATTACATTGAATCCCTTTGATGATAAAAGATATATTGCTGAGGATGGAATAACTACCTATGCGTATGGACATTACAGTATTACAAACAGTACTTAAGAGAATGTAACCCGAAGATGAAGATTTTCTCAGCGAGTCTACAATTTAAATAATTAAAGTTTACTCATGTGCTGTGTATGCACATAGCAGACAAATGGTGAAGAAAGGGGAAGATGGAAGGGGGAGGCGGTACCCCAACCATCAGGAGCAAATACTAGTGTTAGTCTGAAGCCTAGATAAAGGGGAGAGGTACCTACAACGAACTTAAATAAAGGTATGTTGACGCAAAGCTTTTTAATTTTTGAACCATATGCAGTTTATCTCTGCAGTTTATAACTGTTTAACATATATTAAGTTTGTAAGATTTAGAAAAAAGTATATAAATTGATGTAACGTTGGATGAGAAATGTTTATGATCTAATTGCTCTCTATATTTCCATGAGTACCTGTGATACTAGTTGAATTACCTGTTAAAATGACATAAATACCTGTCATACTAGCCGAATCATTTGAAATTACCTTAACTAGCTCTGATACGAATTGCTGTTCTAAATTAGCACGATCACCTGTGATACTATCTGGTTTGCCCCAAATATCAATGATACTAGATGAATTACCTGTTAAAATGACTCAAATACCATTGATACAACCTGAATCACCTGCATTTACCTTAAATAGCTGTGATACAAATCTCTGATCGAAATTATCACGAGTATCTGTGAAACTAAGCTGATTACCCAAATACTTACGATATTACCTGAACTATCTGTAAAATACGAAACTACGTTATAACCGACCCTGGAACCCACCCTCCTGTAATGCTAGCTTAACTACTCTAAACACCTATGACACTTGAATTATGCTAAATACCTACGATACTAGCTGAGTTACAATGCTATACCCAACCCCTGGAATCTATCCTCCTGTGATACTAGATGAATTAGCCTAAATACCTACGATACTAACTGAATTACCTGTGAAATCATACACTGCTATGATGCAGTCCGCCTCTTGTAATACCAGCTGAATTAGCTTAAATACCCTCCGATACTAGCTGAATTGCCTGTGAAAAATATGCATCTATGATACGTTCTGCCCCTGGAAACTAGCCTCTTGTGATACTAGCTGAGTGACTCTAAATACCTATGTTACTTGCATTATCCTAAATACCTACGACACTCTCTGAATTACCTGTAACATCATACGGAACTATGCTATATCCGCTTCCCAGGATCTGTCCTACCCTATGATACTAACTGAATTACTTACCTGCTAGTGTGAATGGGTTAGCTTTTCCCTTTGCTGGTCACCTTTTTCCCTTTGCTGGTCACCTTTTTCCCTTTGCTGGTCACGTTTTTCCCTTTGCTGGTCACATTTTTCCCTTTGCTGGTCACCTTTTTCCCTTTACTGGTCACCTTTTTCCCTTTGCAGCCACCTTTTTCCCTTTGCTGGTCACCTTTTTCCCTTTGCTGGTCACGTTTTTCCCCTTCCTGGTCACCTTTTTCCCTTTGCTGGTCACGTTTTTCCCTTTGCTGGTCACCTTTTTCCCTTTGCTGGTCACGTTTTTCCCTTTGCTGGTCACATTTTTCCCTTTGCTGGTCACATTTTTCCCTTTGCTGGTCACCTTTTCCCTTTGCTGGTCACCTTTTTCCCTTTGCTGGTCACCTTTTTCCCTTTGCTGGTCACCTTTTTCCCTTTGCTGGTCACCTTTTTCCCTTTGCTGGTCACCTTTTTCCCCTTGCTGGTCACCTTTTTCCCCTTGCTGGTCACGTTTTTCTCTTTGCTGGTAACATTTTTCCCTTTTCTGGTCACCTTTTCCCTGAATGGGTTACGTAATGTGCATGTCTAGCACATTAACATGAAACAGTTTTCCACGAAGTTCACGTCTAAAGTCGCTTTCAAGGTCTAGCACCTCCCCTCCTATTCCCTATCTCTCCTGTATATAAGTCCATATTCCTACTGCTTCACTATCTGTCTAGCCTAGCGACTCTCCTCGTTTCCCTGTACCTCTCATATAAACCATACTCTACTTCTCGACCTCTGTCTAGCCTAACACCTCTCCGCGTTTTTCCTGTACCCTTTTATAAACTATACTCTACTCCTCAACCTCTGTCTAGCCTAACACCCCTCCTCCTGTTCTATACTTCTCATACATATAAACGCCTACTCTACTCTCAACCTCTGTCTAGCCTAACACCACTCCCCGTATCCCCTACCTCTCATAAAGCCCATTCCTCCTGCCCCCTCTAGCTGAGTATCACTCCTTGGTTTCCTATCTAACCTAACTTTAACACTTGTCTATCCTAGCATAGGATCTCTCTCCGTTTTCTCGTCTCTCCTTATAAACACATACTCAATTCTCCTAACCTAACACCCCTCCTCCTGTTCCCAACCTCTCTCATATAAAGGACATACTCTACCCTTCAGCTCTGTCTAGCCTAACAGTCCACCTCGTTTTCCTATACCATTCATATAAACCATACTCTACTTCTTGACCTCTGCCTAGCCTAACACCCCTGCTCCTGTCCCCTACCTCTCTCATATACAAGACATGTTCTACCCTTCAACTCTGTCTAGCCTAACACCCCTCCTCGTTTTCCTATACCTTTCATATAAACCATACTCTACTTCTTGACCTCTGTCTAGCCTAACACCCCTGCTCCTGTTCCCTACCTCTCTCATATACAAGACATGCTCTACCCTTCAACTCTGTCTAGCCTAACACCCCTCCTCGTTTTCCTATATCTCTCATATAAACCATACTCTACACCTCGAACCTCTGTCTAGCCTAACACCCCTACCCCTGTTCCCTACCTCTCTCATATAAAAGACAGACTCTACCCTTCAACTCTGTCTAGCCTAACACTCTCCTCCTGTTCCCTACCTCTCTCACATAAAAGACATACTCTACCCTTCAACTCTGTCTAGCCTAACAGCTCTCCTCGTTTTCCTATACCTTTCATATAAACCATACTCTACTCCTCAGCCTCTGTCTAGCCTAACACCTCTCCTCTATCTCTTCCATATAAACGTATTTCCCTCCTTCAACCCTGTCTAGCATAGTATCGGACGTCGTATTCCCTATCTCCCCCATATAAACCCATTTTCCTCCTTGAACCGCCCCATCTAGCCTCGTTTTCCCTATCCTTTCCCATATATGCCCAAAAAACTGTGCTCGATCTCTTCTAAATAACCTACTTACATTGATTAATAGAAAACAATTAAAGCCAAATATCAATAATGAACATTTAATTTCTTAAGACTGTTGTAGTTTAGATAACTGTAAATTACTGGTTTTCAAATTTTCTTACAAATAAAGCTATGATCAAACCAATTTTTTTTAAAATTATTGTACTTGGAACAGATTTTCAGAAAAGTGAAGTGTTAAATAATTAAGGGGACTAACGTGCGAACTTTGGAAATTCGTATTTGATAAATAATTACTTTCATTTATAAAGATTTTGTATGATGCGTTTCCTCAAATTTTCAGATCACTACGATGAGCAATTCCCGAGAGGAAAAATATACGTCATTTTATGCACTGCAAGAAAATCTTCCTGCGGCGCAATGTTCAGGTTTTTGTAATAAAATTTCAAATTTTGGTTACAGCATATTTTGATTATAAACATAACATGAATTTCAGATAAATCGTGATCAATACCGCGCTAGGCTGGCATTCGGAAGGTCCTGAATTCTATTTCTGGGACAGGTCAGTCTGATCGTGGGTTCTCTGGCTCTCTGGTTGGCGAGGTTAATGCTGTGGTGGTTTCTATTCTCATTTCCTATTATTTGACTTCCCCTTTCATGTTTTCGATAGGCTTAGGAGCTGTGTTGGTCCGATGATGCAGATGCTTGCTCGTTAAAGGTTCTTCCCGCCAGAGGGAAGCCTTCTCTGAGCACTCCGCCATTGTGACCGGGTCATCAAGCTTGGAGTCGTTAGGGACCTCTGCCAGTCTGCCTGCGACCTATAGCCTTCTGCAGTTCATTCACCTCATCCCGTTCCTCCTAAGGGTAGTGAGCACAGAAGATCCGCTTTGGGTAGAGATGCGAGGTGTCACCCTTCGTTCCCTGGTCATACTCATTCAACATTAAAATCCACACAAATAATTAACAAACATAATTTCTTAAGTCATGTAGTTCATTTTATTTTCATGAAAATTTCGAGCAATAACTTGTATTTTTCATTTCTTCTTCCTGGTGAGAATTTTAAAGTAATTGGTAAACATTCAAACCCCGAGGAGCAATTTGAATGATGATCACGACTGAAAAATCTGTAAGAAAAGAAGTGCTGATGTTTATTAACACACAAACCATGTGTTTCTGAATTTTCACAGGTTTGTCCCCTTAAGTTTTAATTGTACTGAATTGGAATAATTGATTTTTTACTGAAATAGAGGTATATTTTCTTGAATAATTCTTCACTCTTTAGTAGACCTTATAAGTTCGCAAAGGAACATTTGCTCAGTAACTAGTCCAAAATTAAATTTAAGGATGTGAAGTACGAGAGATGAAAATGTTTGTATTTGTTTATATTGAAAATTAATTCTACAAAGGTAGACACACATTACTTGCAAAATGGTGATATCGTGATACAGTATGTGGACGAAGGACAATCAGAAATCCTTAGGAAAATGCATCAAAGGTCATGTGCAGTATTGTGGTACGTTTTATCTCCTTTATGCGATATATTAACGCAGTCACTGCCCTTTTATCGCATTTTTATAGGTTATGACTCTGTTAAATATAAGATGATAGTGGCCTTATCTTTACAGTGAGGAGATTGACTTCGAGAATAATTAACAATGAGTGAAGAAGAAAAAGAAGGTACTAAAATAACATTAAGAAACTCAAGAAAATCAAAGGCACAACTAGACTGTATAACAATCAGAGTTGGGTAAAATACATCTTGATTGTATTTTAGATCAAAGTACTTTTGTAATATGTATTTCGAGTACAAAATACAAAATAGTATTCTAAAACCCGATTAAAAATAAAGGATATGTTTCTTCTGTTAATTACAGCAAGCAATGAAATTTAATAGTAAAAAGTGTATATACCTTGTTAGATTCATGGCCAGTTTCGCCAGTCATAATTATTGTCAAGTTAAGTAAATAATGTTTTACCAACGGAAGTTATCATTAACTGATGCTTAAACTCGACAAGTTGTTTAAACATGCATTATCTTAGAAAGTAGCATTGCGCTTCATTCCATATAGAAGTATATTTAGAACACATTGAAGCAGAGCACGTTATAATAGTAAGTAGTCATACTTACCTAAATGAGATTCTAAAGACTCCCATGGCTGTAACCGCTTCCAAAGTGAAGGGCAAATCACAAAGTTATATCAATAATTTTAAAAATAATAAAAAGGCTGTGATTATTCACAAAGACATGATGCTATGTAGTAGCAGCAGCAGCAGCAGCAGCTTAATTGGCTACTCGCAGTAAGTGAACTGGTAGTGTAGTTTACTGTTTATATTAGTTACGTCCATTCTAGGCGTTCTATACCTTTTAATCTACTATTACTCCGAAAACATTCAGAAAAAATATTCTGTTAGTTTAGTGTGCTAATATCACATGAACGGCATGAGATTAAAAACGACAAATGATATTTTCAAACTACTGCCAGCTTTGAATAGAGTAATACAATCCACTTTTAAATGCTAATAAGCTAAGCATTTGAAATGCAATTTAAAGGAGATCAACCTGTGTAATTAAATTTTCAGATGAATTAACAGAACACTTTTTAAATTATAATTCATTGTATCACTCTTTTAAGCCATTATTCTTATTTCCACCCTAAACACACATTTATGCTCTTTATGTTTACCATATCATATAGGAAAAACCGCATCGTTCTTACATGTTGAAATTTTAAAAGATTTTCAACTTCCCGTTTAGGATTTACACCCACAACATACTGCTCAGTACGTATGGTTTTAAGGACAATGCCGTAAAAGGGTTTGTGTAACAGTACTGTGTTTTCTGGTGTTACATCAGAAGAAGCTTATGGTGGCCATTGTGGCAGTCACCTCCTCCTGTCCGATGCTGTTGGCTTACCTTGATGCATCTTCCATGTTGGTTCCAGAAGTTCGCAGTGTGCTGGTTCTCTGCAATTTTATCCTCGGCTAGCTGCAGTAATTTTCTTTAAACTATATGGGAGCATGGACTTATCCTTTGTAAAGGAAGCGTCGATCTCGGGTGGTGATATAAGAAGACATAGACGTGCTTTGGTTATGAAAAGATGACACTGCCGTTTCTTTTTTTTATTTAACTAACCCACGTAGTACACAACACTGATATTGCCGCCGTTAAAATACTGTCCGCCGCTGTTGAAACACGACGCGGATAGGACGCGAAGTTTAGATATGCTCCTTATCTCTTTACTAGTAGCGATTCTAATGTCTGTTTCGAAAACTGTTTCTATTCCCTTTTGGCGCGATATCTCTTAAACATTCTGCAGCATCTCTCCCTGACCACACATGACAAAATGCCAAACTGAAATGCGCCCGATTTGTTCCTAGCAGATCCATTTATAGTCGCAGGCTTCTGGGGCTGCTTCCTTTCCTATTGGTCCATTTTTTTAGCGCCACTCGACGCGTCTCACTATTTCGTATAAACTTCCAGGGATCTCATTGGTCCAAGTTTAATACAAATCGCGGCTTTTCCTAAATTTCTGTCTCTCTCACTTGGTCACGGCGAATTATCAAATAAAGGGACAAAAGCGCTACACCCTCGCTGTAGGAATAATGCCCCTGCGACCAGAGAGACGTCGTAGAACTAGATTTCCTGCCTTCGATGACTCTATTCCTGTAGCTAAAACATTTCGTCGTGGACAGTATTTTAACATAGCGCTTAAATTATTTACATTAAACCATTTATAACTCCTCTAATATCAGAAACCTAGATACATACATAACGTTAAATCACCCTTCTTAAACTGTACAAGCAGTATAAGAAAAAGATATGTACATAGTATGATTTAACATCAATAAAAATTAATTAATAAATTATCTATAATTACAGTTCTCGGGCTCGGCCTAGAGTTGCCGTTTCACCATGGTTATGGATGGATCATCTTTTTTATTTTCTTAAATGCTTGCTAAGTTCGCTAAGAATTGCAGCTTAGTTTGCTGTATATGAATTATTTTCTCGTGTTGTTGTGTTTTATTTAAATCCTTTGTATTGACTATCGCTAACATAATGACTAGCCAGTAAGGCTTCAGTTTCCACTTAGGTTACGAAAATTTTTGGATTTAAGCAATCTCAAGAAAGATGTTGAGATTAGATATTGTCTTTACGTTGTTTATTTATTTATTTCCACACTTGGGAAACCAATTTGAGAAAGTGTTTGGTTGTTGAATGTTTGCACCACGCTTTGGGCGTCAATTTGAAGTAGTTGTTCTTGGAGTTTATTTATTTAGGTAATTTATTGTTACATAAGTTATTAGCCTAACGCTTGGGAAGCCAACTTGAAGTGGTTATTGTTTTTACGTTGGAGTTGTTTATTTAGCTCCACGTATGGACGCAAATTTGAAGAAGATTGTTTGTTACGTAATATGCTGCTACGTATTTAAAGCCGATTTGAAGATGTATTTTTGTTGTTACGCTGCAAGTTTAAAAACAATTAACCTTGTTATTAAACTGCTTCTTTAACTATTTATGTTTATGTTTGCCTCGGCTGCTTCATTATTACTTTAGGGACACCGTTTCTCTTAATCAGGGTGTGGTGCGACCAGAATGTAGGCTTACACAGATTTTAAGTTTAAACTCACTTCTTTTTATTAATCCTTGACACAAATTAAATAACACTACACTGATATCAATTGCTGTGAGATTCTTTTATTTAATACTTGCACTTTGTTAACGCGTATACATAATTTTCGTTTCACACGAATACGTAATATTTCTTTAGAGAACACATCTTCCATCCGGTCTCTACCAAGCAACTGAACATATTTCAACTGTATAAACCTTTAACTTTTTGTATTTCAAGTCTCTGATTGGCTAATCCCAGTCCAATAGAATACCTATTAGGATTAATTAAAGCTTTTTCTGGGTGTTGATTGGCTATTTTTAAACTGTCACAAAATTTACATTATCGTTGCTCTAATCCTGACTGGTAACATTTAATCTCTCAAACTCATTATTGCCTCAAGGTTACCTCATTGTTACCTACTTTAAACTTATTATTCTCACAGCTCTTACACTATTACACTGCGTAATGCATTCACACAACATTATTGAACATGTTTACAATAATATAAGCATATGCAATGACTTTACATACATTTTAAAAATTATTACATACATATTGCTTCAAGGCGGGCTGTTATTGAATTTACATATTATATAATTTAATTGAAATTACTCAAGTGCTAAAAATACTGCCTCAATGTATTGTTTTGAATTGAAACTTAACTAAGTGAAAAATGTGCTGGTGAAACGCGAGAGATTTTATACCGCTTTTAATCCAACTTAGCTTACATATAAGTAGATAGCGGAACCTACCAAAACACTTAATAATAGGTATCATGACATGCTACGGTAATTTAAACTGATAGACTCTTCATGCATTGTTACCGAGCATGCGATTATCTCCGCTACCCGGAATTTCCTTTGAGGAAAACCAATTTCTCAGACAGTTCATCACTTCTGGGACTGTGAATAAACCCTGCAAAAGAAAACAACCTTTTCACAGGGCCATTGGAAGTTATGCTCGTGTTGTTCCCTAAGAACAACTGCTGCGCAGCTAGCTGGACATGCCAGCATCATTCCTAAATGCTTCGATTTATTTGAAAAAAGTGCATAACCTCCAACTCTAGCCTGCCGGACTGGTCGCAATCAGGTATTTTTTTGAATCGAACGAAAACCATTCATCATCCGTGGATTCATTGCCATTCGCAGAATGTGTACAATTAAATTGCTTTGCAGCACGATGTCCTGCATCACCTTCTTGGTATCTTCATTGTTGTCTACAGACAGCCATCTCGGTTTGAAGAAGGGATGTGTTGAAGCAGCTATTATGGCCTCATTCACTTCAAAACTTAGGGTAAAGTGATTTGAAAACCTCGACTGAAGACTATTCTTAATACCTCGGAGGAGAGGTTAACAATACCTAAATTTGACAATTAAAAATCTCCTAACTTCCTTTTTAGTGTAATCAAGGTAACTGGCCATAATAAATACAGGTGGTCTAGTGTCACAGCTAAGGCGTTGAAAATAACTACATATTCCTTAGATACACAATGTCTACGTACTTAAACATTTTTAAATTAGGCCTCTAATAACATCAGGCAGCTTATGTTCAAGCCCCAAAAACTGTACTATTGAATCATATAAGGAATTCCATCTTATGCCGCAAGGATATATAAGTTTGCGCCCCATGATTGCCAAAGACTTTGGCCTCCCTGCAACATTTCATAGTACACAGCATTTAGCCATTGCACGGTAATGAATCAGGTGTACTATACTCGCTGCCAAAGAAGAAAGGGATTGACATTTCGCGTGGAGAGAGAGAGAGAGAGGCGACGTTGCCACTTAACGCGACCACGTGGAGAGCGCGTTAGAGTTGTATACGAAGGCGTCTGGGTTGCATCTGCATTGTAGGACATTCATTCGTATATGAAGACAGTCATAAAATAATGAATCTGCATGCAAAGGACAGAACATGCAAGAATATATCAGTGTACAGATCTGCGTTAACAAGAGAGTCATACCTGTGCAATATTGACTTACTCTAATGGGAAAATGCCGCTGATTCTGTCACAGAGCATATTATTTCCCGCGCTGTCCGTTAATTGGGATACGTTTACCATATACATTTTAATCGGTTACCAAGTACGCTCAGTTTTTCGTTTCGCTTGCTGTCTTTGTCGCTATTTTTGGATATTGTTAAATATCCATTAAAAGTGTTAAATCAATTGCAAATGCTCACAACACACGCACAGATACACGGACTCAAACACACTTAAACACAAAGCAAATAATCGTACAAATAGGATAATGCAAAATAACTTGTCAGTACACATGCAATCTCTAAACTGATGTAAATACATTGCAAGCTGTGGCTAAAGGAAGGCATTGTTTATAACTGCAGCGACAGCAGAATATAAGATCTGCAGTTCATGTTACTGCAACGGTCGCTCGCCAGATGCGTCATGTTAATCGCGTGTTAGAGTATCAGCAACAAGGTTTTTGCGTCTATCGTTGCTATGGAAACGTCTTAGTTCTAATTGGTGTTTCTAATCGTTGTTATGACGATCGCTATGACGTATCCATTCCCTCCCATTCATTTAAAGCTTTCCGCCACGTGGTTATTAACTGTCAACCACCTTCTTGATTGGCGCCGACTATAGATATTCCTTTGTTAGTATCTGCAGTTGCAATCAAGTAAGGGTATGCGATGTGCAATGTGGTGTGGCAAGTTCGGCAGTGGAGAGTCACTGCATCAGCAAGTCACATACTAAACATCAGCGTTTGCTGCGCCTCTCTCATTTAAAAACACATAGTTTCAGTTTTAAATGGTAAATTTAACTATAAAACAGTGAGTTGAACCAGTATATGAACAAAGCCACAATCTAAAGCCTCATTAAATTACTTGAGTGTTAACAATTTCAATTTTATTGATTTCATTGAGTTGTTTCTGTTTCCTTTTAATTCATTTGTATATTATTTGTTTAATGATTTTAGTGCTGTATTTAATTCATATTTATACTATTTGCATCGTACACCAGCATTTGCCAAGGAAAGCATGGCCATAACCAACAGCCGTAAGTGTGACTGAAGCCAACTGGATATTATCACCATTTACTACCCAATTAGCCCAAGTCTGGGCCACATTTGTCAATGAATGAGTGAAGTGGTTCTAATCTTCGCTTTTACAAACCCCTAGCTTTTTCACTACTGTTAAGTTCCTACAAATCATAAGAAATATATTTATATAGGAACTTATATGAGGAGTCAAAGTATAAGTGCATACGCGTCTTATAAACATTTCAATGCCAATAATAATAATGACATGCGAAAAATTGGTCTCTGATTTGTGTCACATCTTAATTGTTATAAGCGTTTGTGAACTTAAATCCAATGTCTGACCTATATAAGCAAAATGGCCAGAATATCCTGCATGGAAGCACATACATGAACCATTAAAAGTGAAAGATAGGAAAATGTGTTAAATTAATGTGATAAGCCAATCAGATGAAGCTCATTATATTGAATCTTGGAACGTTGCGGCATTAAAGAAATTAATTTGAGTTTTATTTATGGATGCTGTTTAACTATCTCGGTTCTTAGCGTCCCATTCTATATAGCGTAAAAGACCGGAAATTTTGTCAGAGATCTGTTTATCAGGCTTGAGGTACTTTTACGTGCCATAAATCTACGACACGGGACTACCGGCTTTACTGCGCTTCCGAAGGAAGCAATGCTAATGGCTTTTATGTCCGAAAAAAATCCATCGCCCTCCGCCGAGTTTAACCCCGCGACCTCAGGAACTACTAGCAGCATTGGGTGTTTGCCCGGCACATAGCAGTGTATAATTTAATTATTTATATAGCTTTAGAAAGTGTGACTTTATAATAGAGCGAGCGATATATTTATTCGATTCACAAAGCAATAGTAATTATAATTGTGATCATTTCACTGTGTGTAAAGTTTCTTTTCAGTTTAATTTTACCATATCCATTCATAATTTAAATACATATTTTAAAATACTGCATTATTTATGTATGAATGTTATAGTAACTAATAAAATTACCACTTAAACTTACCTGTAACTGTAAATTCCTCCATGGAAACACCAAATACTTTAATAGTTTCCAGAAGTTTGAGCCATTACCTGTAACTTTGTAAGCCAGTTTTTCATGTGTGAGCCCAAAATAGCTGTTCATATCATCTAACATTTCTGCAATTTTGTTAAGGGTGTGTGCTTCACGAAACCGCTTACTGGCTAATAGCAGAACTAATTGCATATGTTTCTTCATTAATTTATACAAATAGTATTAAAATATTATAGGCATATAAAGTTGAGATTGCTTTTGAGTAACTGCCAATTTTGTTAAAAAGTGAGCTTTTTTTCTCCAGAAAACGGTGTTATTTTAAAACTTCTTGTGGGTACAGTGATATGGCTTTCTCTACTCATTTTATTTCATAGCTGTTCTATAAAATGCATTAAATGCCTGTTAATTCGAGTACTTCAGTTAAACAGATAACAATTTGGGCCCACATAATTATGAACACATTTTATGACATAGGTTCATATGGCAGTATTCTACTCTTGTTCTAATTATTCGGTACCACAGCCTAATATTAAATTTGAGTTTGGTGTTTTATAAGATAAAATTGGCTTTCTTTGGTTCCCCAATGCTATTTACAGGCTATCATGGCCAGTTTTGCGTATATTGCGAGAATGTGTCAATCGTCAGTTGTTAATACACAATCACAAATTGGAAGTTACAAAGTCTGAGATTAGAGTCCGTCTAAAGCACTACGGGAAACAACATTATAAAGCTGCTGCCGCGGCTCGAAAAATATGTGAGATGGAAGGAGAAGCTGTTGTTAGTGAGCGTGTGGCACAACGATGGTTCCAACGTTTCAACACTGCAGAAGAAAACACTAAAGATTTACCAGGTTCTGGAAGACCTAAATTATGGGATATTGAGAATACACGCTGAGTTTTAGTGGAAAATCCACAAAAAAGTACTCGTAGGCTATCAGAAGAACTTGGTCTATCAAAAGATGCCATACGTCGCCAGATTAAGAAACTTGGAAAATCAAACAGATGAACTGACACTTCAATAGACACAACGTAGAGTGGATATCTGTCATCAGCTTACCAGTAATCCCATGGAGGATAGATTTACCAGGAGAATTGTCACATGTATGTCTATTACGCAACCCTGACGCCTCGAAACAGTGACAGGTCCCTGTCAACCTGCCAAAGTTATCGTTAAAACAAAATCAGTTCGGCCCCAAAGTAATGTGTGTCTGATGGAATTTTGAAGGAGTGATTCACTAGGAGTTTGTTCCAAACGTACCTGTAGTCAATGCGAATCTTTATTCTCAACAACTGGAACGAGTTCATGAAATTTTTAAACGGAGATACCCAACACTAGTTAACCGAAATAGCGTTCTCTTGCATCAGGACAATGCAACACCCCCATACTGCACGAACAACCATGACAAAATTTAGGAATTAGAAGAAGGTGAACTACTACCACACCCAGCATACAGCCCTGATCTTGCGCCTTCAGATTGCCGTCTGTTTCAATCCACGCTTCTTGCGTAGAAGAAATTTCGAAAACATTGAAGCTGTTAAAGCGGGTCTCACCCAATTCTTCGCATCAAAAACCAGAGATAGGTACCGTCGCGGGATAATAAATCTCGCTGAAATATGACTAAAGACCCTAGAATATGATGGTATCTACTATGAAAAGTAGTTTAATTTCTTGTCAGAAAACGTTCCAAATAAAGTTGTAATTAAAAACCAACATGACTTATGAAACACCATCTATACACAATTCTGATTTGAGTGTTTTCAATTTTGCGTCATAAGTTTGGCGGGTCATCATGTTAACTCCATATACCATTCTGTAATTAACAAAATTATTTAATTGCCTGTAAAAGGCATTTTCTTACTTTCTACTAATTGTATCAACTCAAAATGCATATTAAAAGTTATATTTATCACAGCAAAATTGCAATTGAAGCCTCTTACTATAATAATAATAATAATAATAATAATAATAATAATAATAATAATAATAATAATAATAATAATAGAAAAGTTGCTCTCAAGTTGAGCATTTACGTGCAATTTAAATTGCAGCCTATTAATCCCTAAGTAATCATATATTAAGCAACTTATCCCAATAATACTCCACTGCAGTGGAACCTTACTCAGGTTATTATACTAAACAGAATCACAGTAACCTAATCTTACGTAACCTATAAAAATATGCAACAGCCATACCTTCAAATAAATTCACAAAATCCGGATCCTCCACAGCAGATAATGGTCGCATACCATTTACGACAAACCTCACGACTAAATCATCAATTTGGTCTGCCCGTACTCACACACTTACCTTCTAGTATTTTCATTAGATTTGTTTGCTTGAATTTTGGTCCTTGCTCTTTTTCCTCATTTCTGTTTCTTTTTCGCCAAGTTACCGAACGTGGCCATTCGATTTTATATTTTTCAAATGCTTTCAATTCCCTAGGATGAACACGCTGTAAACGTGAATTAAATTAATACCAACAAACCAATATCAATAATAACTAACAGTATTGTTAGTGATGTTTTGCATTTATTTTACACGCACTGCTTACCTTTAAATGTGTCTTAAAGTTCGTCGTTGCACTACAGAGTAAGAACTACTCACTAACTTTTTCTGGGTAACAAAGTTCACTTCTTCCGCTCATTTTTCCATAATTTTCATCCATTATGGAAAAGCATTTTCTATCTAGTGTCGCAAATTTCCCTTGTTTTATCGCTCTCGTGGTTATTAAGGAAATTAAACCGAAAAATCTTCACTTTAACCTCTTGTCTACCTTACATGATCCCAAGCCAAAGAAGAATGACGCCAAGCCAATTCCGAAACCGGAACTAATGAGCCTATATGCAAACAGGAAGTCGAAATTTAAAGCACATGCATCAAACATGCTGCCAACATAATTTGCGACTGAAAAATCAGCGACCTTGTATTTTCGATACAAAACACAAAATGTATCAAAAATAAGTATTTAAAATGCATTTATTTTCAATACTGCTCACCTCTGGTAATAATATACACTTATATTAAAAATGATACTTATTTATTATGATTAATGACAAAGATGTATAGCTGACCTTGAGGAAAACCATAATTTATAAAAACTGACGTCTCCATCATATAAAATTTATTTTTAATTGCATACTTCAGGAGCTCACAGTATTGATTTGGGATAAAATCAAATTGTGTAGAGTGGCGCATATAAATTAGGTTTTATAGGCATAGAGCACAATTTTTTATTGTAACATTTGACTATCTCCTGTAAAACTGTCTTATTCTCAGAGGTCACCCTTTTCCATCTTCCTATTCAATTGGAAAATAACTTTAATTTGAATTTATTTGAAAGTTGACTAAATTGAATACTCCATGGTATGAGTGTGTGTGTGTGTGTGTGTGTGAGAGAGAGAGAGAGAGTGAGAGAGAGAGAGAAAGAAGTTAAATTACACGTTCAAATGGATCTCACAAAACATATTTTTAAGCACGTATTATCTTTAGAGCAGTACTCTGGAAGAAGCATATTTCCTAGGTAAAGTGAACGAAAACATTTGAGTTAAGAGTAGGAATACGTAGGACGTCAGACAACGCCATTTTAAACTTGTTGAGCATTTGAATTTCTATGTATTCAAATGGATGTGGTCTGCCCTGGTAATGTCCCCTGAAGTACTTGATAGAGGGAGGAGAGATCGGGCAATCCTCTTAACATGATGACAAACTTGAGTGCGCAATCTAGAATTGATGCGGAGAGCCGTAAGGGAAAAAAGTCATCATGAGTTGCACATTACCGTGATCGATACCAGGTCAGGCGTAGCTATCGAATCGAACGATCGGAAAACACAGGGTATTTCCACTCTCCCAAAATATGTGCTTGCGACAACTCCGAATTTATTCCTTTTTCCATTTGCGGCTTCTCTCTCTCTCTCTCTCTCTCTCTCTCTCTCTCTCTCTCTCTAAACTCTACAATTTGTTTATGTTTCAAATGTATCAGTAAATTACTAACGTTTTCTTAAATATTTATGATTTGAAGACCTCACAGTTTCATCTTTAATTTCAAGTTCGTATTCTTCAAATTCAAGCAGACTTCAAATCCTTAAAACTACCATTTTGTAAACCAATTTTTATTTAAGTTTTAACGAAAATGATATGGTATATCTACTTCAATTAATTTAAAACGGAGGTGAGGCAAGAGTGAGCGGAAGCGGGCTCTAATACAGTGAATATTTTTTATCTGTTCCCGTTCTGGGACGTAAAGTGGAAGCGATAATACATAGCGTACTGCACACAACTCGGCATCTCGCGCGACCGGTGAACTACAAAATACGCACTTACATTTCTCAGAGACAGTATTGAAATTGCCCCCTTTTTACTAGCAAGCAGGTCCAAGCACATGTTAGTTCACACGCTGCACTTGACTGCCGAAATACTAGCTATTTCTTATCGCAGTTCATCATACAATATTCATGGATTTGATTTATAGAGTCGTTAGTTAATTCGTGAAGTTTCTTAAATTATCACCGGCACTGAGCAGGCAAAAGTGTTTGAAAATGTTATAGCAAATGAACTATTTTTGTTTTGCAATAAACATCTTACAGGAGAAGGAAGATCAACACTGCCCACACTTGCTGACTGAAACTCAACACATTAATCTCTCAAACATGTTACCGTCGTCTATGCGTGTACTTGAATGGCGCTAAACGAACTATGCTTTGAGGGACAGAGATCTAGTAACATACAGTGGAAGATAAAAAGTATCAATCGCATTAGCTTTTCAGAGCATAAAAATTGTATGTGTATTTATGCTGTATAGTTATGCTATGTGCCAAGGTATTTATTATCGTATACACTATTCTAAGGTGTCCTGCATTCATCGTTTAAATATTATTTAAAACTCTTAATTTTTTAATCCCCATAACTTTTCAAGGAAAGAATCGGCTGGTTTGATACTAATCCACCCATTCAAAATATGTGCTTTATCTTAGTACCGGATTTGGAAGGTAAATAAAGTTCTTATACTTGAACATTGTTGAACTATTGATCTTAGTTTTGTTATTAAGGAACATCCAGTGTTATCAGGATATCGCAATTTTGGGAGGAATAGAATGTTTCCCGTATCTTAGTTTAAGGTTAGAGGAAATAAAACAAAATATTAAAATGATATACATTGAATCATTCTGCCAAAAACAATATTAAAATCTTCCGATACCAAAGAACACCTTCCCATTTCCTTTCCGTTTTCTTTCATGGAAAAAGAATTAAAATGCAATACAATAAACATAATAAAGAAGCCGGTCTACACTTGAAGATACGCCTTTTTGATTAATTAATGCTTCATTCTATCAAAGATATAGTAATAAAGGTAGAATCAGACGACTGAAAAATTCAATGCCATAGCCGGAATTTGAACCACGGATCTCCCGGTCTCTGTCCGGTTGCTCTAACCACTGAGCTACCATGGCAACATGCCGATAGGACATTAAATACCCCAACTGATTCGCATGTTTCCTGGTAAACCACAAGGAGATCTCAAATTGTATTGAGATGACATATCCCAATGGCGACCTACAATGTTGTAAGTACTTTAAGTCCCGGGCTTCATAGTTTCAACCACTATTAGGTCATTTAATGGAATTCATTGTTCTTCCACACAAGCCGTGTGTTGGACAAGGTTGGAAAGGTAGAATCAGACGACTGAAAAATTCAATTCCATTGCCGGGATTTGAACCACGTATCTCCCGGTGTCCGTCCGGTTGCTCTAAACACTGAGCTACGATGGCAACATGCCGGTAGGACATTAAATTTCCCAACTGACTCGCATGTTTCCCGTTAAACAACAAGGAGATCTCAAATTGTTGTTGTAAGTCGCCATTGGGGTATGTCATCTCAATACAATTTGAGAGCTCCTTAGGTGCATTGTGCTACCACCTACTGCCTGGAACTCATTATCCGCGACCTCAGTAGTCATTAGACATCGCGAAACAACAGAATGGGACGCTCCGTGGAACTCACAGAGTTCGAACGTGGTCAGGTGATTGGGTGTCACTTGTGTCAGAAGTCTGTATGCGAGATTTCCACACTCCTAAACAGCCCTAGGTCCACTGTTTCTGATCTGATAATGAAGTGAAAACGTGAAGGGACATGTACAGCACAAAAGCGTACAGGCCGACCTCGTCTGTTGACTGACAGAGACCGCCGATATTTGAAGAGGGTCGTAAAGAGTAATAGGCAGGCATCTATCCAGACCATCACCAGGAATTCCAAACTGCATCAGGATCCACCCCAAGAACTATGACAGGCGTGAGGTGAGAAACCTTGGATTCCATGGTCAAGCGGCTGCTCATAAGCCACACATCACGCAGGAAAATGCCAAACGACGCCTCGCTTGGTGTAAGGAGCGCCAGCATCACCCGATTGAACAGTGGCAAAACGTGTGGAGTGTTGAATCATGGTACACAATGTGGCGATTCAATGGCAGGGTGTGGGTATGGCGAATGTCTGGTGAATGTCATCTGCCAGCGTGTGTAGTGCCAATAGTGAAATTCAGAGGTGGTGGTGTTATGGTGTGGTCGTGTTTTTCCTGGAGGAGGCTTGCACCCCTTGTTGTTTTGCGTGGCACGATCACAGCGCAGACCTACATTGATCTATTAAGCACCTTCTTGCTTCCCACTGTTGAAGAGCAATTCTGGGATGGCGATTGCATCAACACAATCGAGCACCTGTTCATACTGCACGGGCTGTGGCGGAGTGGTTACACGACAATAACATCCCTGTAATGGACTGGCCTGCACAGGGTCCTGACTTGAATCCTATAGAACACCTTTGGGATGTTTGCCGACTTCGTGCCAGGCCTCACCAACCTACATCGATACCTCTCCTCAGCTCCGCACTCCGTGAAGAATGGGCTGCCATTCCCCAAGAAACACTCCAGAACCTGATTGAAAGTATGCCTGCGAGAGTGAACGCTGTCATCAAGGCTAAGGGTGGGCCAACACCATATTGGCTTCCAGCATTACCGATGGAGGGCGCCACGAACTTGTACGTCATTTTCAACCAGGTGTCCGGATATTTTTGATCATGTAGTGTATGTAAAGAGTTCTTCAGCAGATTATTATACACTTCCTCAAGAAATCATTCTCTGCACTTTAAAAAATTCTAGCAGCCAAAGTTCTAGCAGCAGATTTTTTGCTCCATTAATTTGGATGCTAGAATTTTTTTTAAGTGCAGACGAATACTTTCCTGAGGGGGTGTAGGGTTACGAATTATTTGATGAAACTCGTAACGTCGAATGAGATTTATTAGACTATATCATGACTCTAATCTGACAGATTATATCGATAATAACTAATTACTTTATATTTATGTTGCTTAAAGTCAAATCAATATTGTGTTCTATGTCAATGACAGAACACCAAATTAATGAACAATTGAGTGTGTTATAGAAAACTACCGATCCTAGCAATAGTGTTAGGAAAATATTTAACTTCAAAAATGAGTTAAGGTAAAATGAAAGAATTTTACTTTTTATTCAAATGTGTATCTATTGAGGTCTGATTTTATTATTTTCTAAATTTATTTAGAAATTTACACTTTTTGAGTGTGCACTGATTAAAAACATAATTTTTAAAATTGAAAGCTGAAGGAATCTGCTAGTATTCTGTGGTGGAAGCTGAAGCGGATATTAAGGTAGTAGGATTTCGTAATTTCTCCTTAGCACCTACAATCGACATGCTTATTAATTACAGCATATTGATACTTTTATTATGGTTCGGTAACAAGCTGACATTTTGTCTTTCTTGAAGATATATTGTGACATTGCTTCTATTTGACACCAGTTACGCCACCAACATTGAGTTGATAGCTCAGTTTTCATGGTAAAAGAGTTAAGCTTGGCAGAAATTGCAGGGAAGGAGGTTGGTGGAGGGATGCAAGAACTACTTGAACCTTGGTTCCAAATCTAATTTAACTATCTGTGCACTATTGTAGATTACAAAGACATGTTATCAAAATGTAAGTCTGCGTCGGATAATTGGAGTTACCTGAATGGCTGAGAAGGAGAGCCGGAGTTCCATTTTTCGGCGTGCCTGGTGATACCGTAATTATTGACAGGAAGATATAAAGAATTAATAAAGAAATGATAGTAAGTTAAATAAATAATTCCAATAAATAATTTCTGTATATTAAAACAATGTATAATGCAATAAGCCTCTGAGTTGAAAAATTTGTCCGGAAAAAAAGGTCGTTAGCGAGTTATGTTAAGGAAAGTCATTAGTAATAGCCGAGTAGCGAGTACATAAGCATAAAAATTCGTAGAATGCAGTTAAGTAAGTTCACGAGCGTCGTAGGGAGGAATTCTGTAAATTAGAAAGGGGAATGAAATTCTGCGATTTGAGCGAGGTACCGCATAGTAACAGTGTCAGACACGAATACGTAATTTTAAAATTGAACCGCGTGAGTGGGAACGTCGGTAGGGGTAGCGATGGTAGGCGGAGCTTAAGTTAAAAAAGAGCGTGCATTCTAAATCAGACTTACTTAATCTTACTTGCTTACTTAATTTTTTTGACTTACTCGTGTGACCATCCTTGTGAATCCTAGTTTCATTTTTAAGTTGTGCAGCGCCCGGTGGCGCGCTTGAGTTAGAAAAATTTAGCGGCTATTGTGAGGGATCTTTCCAAGTATAATTTCTGCCACTTCCGGTAACCGACGTTTCACATAATTCATTCTAGAAATATTCTTTAATTCGCCAATCAGCTACTCTTTTCAAACAATATTCGAATCAACATTAAAATTCATCTAATTAAACTGGTGTTATTCTTTCCCACTACACTCACGCATACTCTGAGACAAAGAACTCATAGCTATACCACTGCAGCAGCTGACAGAATAGATAACATAGAACCAGCTGGGAGATGACATTGTAGAACTCGTCAACACGTCAGGTAACATTAAACGTTATCTAAATGGATGCTGGTTCGAGATAAGAGCATCAAAATTTTAAGCAAAGGCTGCGATTTCAGTGGTTGTAGCTGCATATTAAATAAAACATTAAAGGACCGGGTGTCACAGAGTCCTGCTTAGCATGTGTCTGGCAGAGAGACAAACATCAAAATAATCTCACTCTATATACAGCTGTGTTAACCCTTCGTTCAGTGCTGACGTAAGCATAACTAGCATATTTACAGAACATGTCAGAATCCTCCAGAACATTCGAGAGTCGTACCGCTGTTGACATAGGCATCCAGGATATAGAATTTCTACAGCCAATTTAATTGTTCCTATTAAACAATTTTGTTCTAAATATCCGCAGCCTTATAACATTATATCTGTCACAGTCTTATAAAAATATGACTAGCACAAGATAATTGAATGTAATTATTCGATATCTGAGGCACTGTTAAACGTTTTTTTTTCAATATCATTGTGCAGCACATGCATAGAATAGCTTTTAAAATGCTAGCAAGTATGCAAAAATAAATCTGATAGATAACATGAAAAGTTAATGATGTATGAAAAATATGAGTCACTAATTTTCATTTGTGATTAATTGGCACCGATATACTAATGAATACTGTCCTTTATATTAAAAAGATTATTCTAACTCTTTAGTTTTTTTTATTTTGAACTTAAACTAATATAAACAGATTGCTGTGCGGGGAATGATTAACTTTAGTTATCGTGCTAGAAAAAAATGAGCTCCTTTCGACTGAGGGAAAAAAAACTCCAGTCGAGATTATAATCCGCGACCTCTCAAATGTTACAGACCCTTCTGTCTGAGCCATTTCGTTCAACCACACAGTCGCTTCTCGAAACCTCCAGAATGAAGGGGTGAAGCGAAGGACACAAAGGACAGCCAGATCCAGGGCATCAAGCTCGAACACAGACGGTGTCCCTAACGTCTCCATATACTACGTCCTGATACCGCCAGGACCCCAACCCCACACGCCTTCCTCTTCCCACAGAGAGATCTCTCTTAGGTACCGTCCCACTCCGTACGCCACAACCGACAATCCCACAAAACCAACTTCACCGTATACGCCTAGTCCGCCGTATACTCGCCTGATCCTTCGACACACGTGATAAGAAAATGCGAGGCAGGAATATTGGGGCATAATAATTTCATTATCATTACCTGATGTAATGTTGTGCTGTATTGTTGCTACCGGACATAGCATTATTGGGTCTTGGCTTAACGGTCTCTCTTTTCGATGCGGAAAGGGTGAGATCTGTTTGAAACTATCTGGTGTGACGTCAGACCTATCTGGCTTTGTCTAGACATGGGTGGTGGGGGTGGGAGATGTCGCCACTCGTGTAGAAGTGGTCGTTGGACCAGACGCGTGTGCGGCAGGTCTACGGTCTGTGGCATCTTCCGCCATCCTTTTTCCTTTGGTAACTATGTAGAGAAGCCAAAAAGTTTTTTTGAATAAGTCCCAGGTAACGTGTGTTATGTAATCCTTTAATGTAATATAAAACCCACGCCTTCCCCTTAAATGTAAACACCAATGTCCCAGACTTTTTGTTGCCAGCGAGCGGCTCCCAATGTGCGTGTTGGGGTGATCTAAATTAATAATTTTCTGGTAATATTTTTGGCCTTCACCCCCAACAATGTAACAATATTCGTGGCATTATATAATCCACCACAGCGTTTGCCTATGAACCAAGGAAAACCGAAAAAAAACAAGTTAAGTGGCCGGCTCTACCGGGACCGAACCAAAGACCTCCCAAACGCGAGCCTCACAAGTTACAGCAGAGCCATCTGGCAAGGTGTGTACTGAGTTTATTTAACTATTAAATAACTATAAACGTTACCTGGGTTTAATGGTTAAGCTTAAAAGAGACAACGACAAAGGGAGGAACAACAAATCTGTAGCTATTATGTAAACCAATTTTACCTCACAATTGGTTTCTTTCATTGAAGGTTAGGTGTGAAGTAAAGCAGGCAGCCAGAGGGGATGCTAAACCCTCTTAATTTGTAACAAACCGTCTCTATTGCTGTGAGGGAAGCTTGAAAAACACACGGCACGCGTTTTAATCTTTCTCTTCCCTCCCAGTGCATGTAATAGTATTATCCCCAGAGGGTAGAGCTTCCGCCGCTGGCCCAGCCCGTTACAACAGCTGTTTAAAGGGCAGGAGGGAGATCCTTTGACGCCGCCCGTTCCCGCGGAAATGTAAGGGATTTGGTTCTACAGTCCCTACCTACGTTTTTATTTATTATTCCGTTAGCCTAGTGACAGCAAAATGATTACCTTTTTAATGCATAACCTGGCAACTAAATCAACTAAATGTTGTAGCAGAATGAGATCTTTTATGGTTTAATTAATGCAGCTCTTCGAAATTGTAAGTATTCAACTTAAATAAAACGAATGTAAGACATGGCTATCCCATGTCACCTGTATTTTAATACGTATATTGACGAGTTGTGAGAAAATGGGAAGAACAACTGAATGCTAATTTAATTGGGAAAACACATTTAAATGTTGTAGTTTCGTGCTGCTTTACAAATATCAGTTTTTTGTTTCTGAAAGAGAACGATGTTTAAGAAGCAGACAAAAATTATGGGATTCTTAGGATCTAAATACAAAAGAGCTAAAATTACAATTCGGTAATGTTAATTAAGGGTAAATTTTTAAATTTAATTAAGGCACAACATTACATCTGATTAATAAAGGGACCAAGAATCCAAACTATCGAGATTTCTGCGACTCTTAAGAACAATGAAATGGCTAAGAAAAAAATCTCCAGAAGGAAACAATTTTGAAGTTTTGTCACACAGTAGTTATTTCACAATTAAAACATGGGAAAATAAAAGTATTACCATACAACACCACAGAAGAATAGATATGGCAGAAATGACTTTGCTGGTTACAGATTAAAAGACCAGAAGAGAGATGGTGACATTCGTGAAGAGTTACATTTACAATGTCTTCTTGACATCATGGGTGCTTACAGACAGGAGTGACATCAGTATCTAAAGAATGAATACCAACCGCTCTCCAGTACAGAGGTTTGGCTATCAACCAGTTGGCAGATGAGATCTTCGTAGGCCCTGAAAATGGCAGAGAACAGCTACGATTTCTTAAAAGCCTAAACCTTAAAGTGTGGTGTTGGTAAACGATATTCAGGACATATATTTAACTGTACAAGATAATACCAAAACTAGCTTGCAGAAGAAGAGAGAATTGTTTCATACTGTTAATGTAACTAATTGTGCTGATTTGTCTACTTGAAATCGCTATAAACTTCCAAAGTAACCATAGAGCTATTGAGCAGTATTTTTCTGTTCTATAGAGATTTGTCAATGGCATAGTGTCCTGCATTAATCTAGTTTTCGAATTATTATAAAGTTTACCTTAAATTTTATTTTTTTCGCAGTAGTTATTTGCATTCAAGCGACCCACCGTGTTAGATATATTATTATTTCATAAACATGTTATTTTCGACGTGTAAAAACTTGGAAATCAAGCCTGGCTTTTAGCGTATATCCGCAAAGCACTGGGTAATCTGATAACAATAAGTAACAAAACATAGATTAACTCTGATAGTTAACTCAAGCCGGGAAATTAAGAAAGCTTATTAACGTAAGTGTATAGGAAAGCGAGTGTTTTTCAGTCGAGTAAGCAGAATACCAAAACAAGTCCTGAAAAAAAAATACTTTCCTGTAGTTGTATTCAATATTTTACTTCATACCATGTCGAAATACTTATGTATTGGTTCAATATTGTACTGCATATTATGTTAGACATGGACGCAGTCATATGTTTCAGATAAGCTGTTGCTTAAACAGTTGAAGGGAATACTATAAGGTTGGTGTTGGAGTACGGAAAGTACACGGAAAGTTCAATTGCCCGTAATGGTTTGAAGAAAACATAAAATTCCGGATAGCATGAAAAATATGTTTGCAAGTCCCATCTGTAGGTACGTATATTATCCCGAATATTTAAGATCACCTTCAAGGTTTGTCGGAATATTTGAGTCATATCAGAAGGTTTCAGCCTGTATTCATTTAATAAACGTTTTAGCGATAAAATCTTCAGATTAATAAAATTTGACTACTTTCAGAATTATTCTTTATAAAATGATATATGATATATAACCAAGATAATAGAATTCTTATGGAAATCTCACAATAAACATACTTTCTATATCCGCTTTCGAGGCTCTAGTGGTGTATAATTCGAGGCTAAGCTCCTGACTTAAAAATATGTGTATCATTAAACTTTAATATTGTTTAAGCTCCTTATCAGAAATTCACTTCAATTTAATATAATTGTTTTGTTTTTTTATAATTTTAGTCAGGCTACGCTTTCTACTAGTGTAGTGCTTCTCAATTGGAAAAATTCGATTTATTCTTATATGTCTTCCAAAATTTACATTTTCACTTCATGTATGTGATAATGGTAGTAAGTACATAAGTGTTCCTGTGTATGAAATTTCATTTTTTCAGTGGCTGATTGAGTAACAATATGTATCAAGTAAAGCTTATGAGTAATGAGGCAGTATTTTTTATCCCTTAACTGCTATCAATTTAATTACATAATGTAAAAAAATCTGATGTGTTACACTCACATGACTTTCTCTACTCTTGTACAAACTATTTTTACAAACTCCTATTCTCCATCTATTTCATATTAATCGAGATAAACATTTGCAAGAAACGATCTTTTGACATGCGAAGAGAATTACATTTTACACATAGCGACCAGTTTTAAAAATATTTGACTATCGCTTAAGGCCTACTATGTTCCCATTGTTTTGTATTTGCAAGGGCAATATAAGCACAGACATCTCTTAATAGCTGGTTGCTATGTGCAGCACCATTCTCTTTGCCACAGATTAATACTCTTTGCATATCCAAGACAAAAAAATGAATAACGAATTCCCATTTGAGAAAAGTATTGAAAAGTTTAAGGGAATAACAAGCAATATCTCGAAAATGGTTCACTCAACAAAAAAATGTATATGACATAAATTGTGTATTTTAATGCGATCTACAGTTTTTGTGTAGTAAAATTTTGTCTATCTCTTATGGTTTACCAGTTATGCAAAAGTCGTTCACAATGAAGAATACTTTTGGAGACATTCCCAGAAAATTCGAGATATACATTTTATTTGTCATGAAAATATCTTAAACATATGATATTTTAATCAAAATGGTTAGAGCCATTTTTGAGAAAATTAAAATTTTCTAAAAATGTTCCATGTAAAGGGTAATCTGGGGTGGGGGGATTTTTTTTGAAAACCTTCCTGTTGCATCTCTGGAAGATACTGAACCCAAATACTAAGTTTGCTGCTTATCTAACTGTTCGTTTTTGAGTTATGCTGTTTACAGACACAGACACACACACACGGACATGTTTTTAAAAATGCTTTTTTTTTGGTTTCAAGGTTCTCAAAACATATATTTCCGGTGAAATCTCGGTATCGAAGTTTTGGGTGGAATACAATACTTCCCCTACTTACTATACGTAGTAGAGAAAGAAAAAGTAATAGACGCCTATAAGCAATCAGTAATTGCTAAGAAGTGTATATTACAGCCATTTTATTATGTTTATTTACTGTATATACATATGTGTAAAATATTATGTGAATGCATTTCTTAGTTTAGAAACGCAGGAGCTGTGAGAATAGAAGCAAGCTGTTTTCTGTAGCAAACAGTGTCATAAATGGAAAGCAGAGGGTGGCTAACAATGAGCTGTAACCTTGGCAGAGCAATAAGTTAGAAAGCTAAGGAGGGCTACCAACAGTCGATGGACAAATACTATGTAACGTAAAAAATTTCTAAATCGTCATATGGGTGCAAAAAACCAATCAAAGTCCATCCAACAGTGTTCCGCTAGATTAGCCTTAGCCAACCAGAAAATAGATATATTAAATTTAAATTTTAAGCTGTGGAGGCTAAGAGGTAGCGTACCCAAGCCAAGACAGTTCAGTAGGTAGATGAAGCTCTGAGTGTGCAGATGTGAAATATTAGTGCATTGCGGAGAAGATAAATTTTGATCTTTAAACATGTAGTTATGAACAGATAATTACTACAACCGTAAAATATATTTCCTTATATATGCGCAGAGATATAAGGTTGTGTGATTTATAATTTTTAAATGCAAATAAAGAACTTAAGAAATTTTCTGTAAACTGCAGTTCGTTAGCACACATATAGAACTTAACATATTACAGCTCCATACGTAAATACTTTTAGTAATTTGTATTATTTTATATATTATTCAACTGCATTCAATAAATAATAAAGAAATGAGAATTTAAAATATAACTTGTGTAAAGTGTGTGAAACTATTCTACAGCCATACCACACTTGTTAATAGATTCTTGCTCTACCAGATATAACTGACGCAGCCGAGGTTAATATTAAATAAAAAATCATAATTAATAAGGAATCAAAATTCATTACATATGAACTTTTTATTAACACACACACACGCACACACACGAGAACCACCGCAATAAATACAAAAATTGATTTTTATATAAATCAACCAAATGATTCAGAAAGCGTGAAACACGTATTGGCTCTGTATGGACTCTCAGGGATTTTGAAAGACCCACGACATTGGCGCAGGCTAAACCAGATGCTCTTATTTCTGTCTCCAAATGTCTCGAGAGGTTTAGAAACAGACATTCCAGATATTCAGCATCCCTGAGTGAAATAATGGGATGCGCTTTCCGTTCCATAAGCTCTGTTTTGACAGAAGCGAAATGTTGGTTATAAGCACGTGTTTAGTTCCCCCTTGCATTCAAATGTGATGCTAAATGTGACCGAAATGCGTTTCTGTGCAGGTAGTTCACAGCAGAAACAAAATCGTGTGTGTTATAATGTGTTGCCTTCTCGTTTTAGTGTTAGCGTCGCTGTTTATTTTTGTTCCATCTTGGCTTTGGCACAAATCGATGACAGATATCGATTTATTTGCAATGATCTTCCATAAATTATTCATTTTATTTTGCATATTACTTTTTAAACACAGAATTTTTACATTTTCCATTGCTTGCCTGTAGTAAGTAGAGAAAGTATTATATTTTACCCAAGCATTCTATAGGGGGATTTCATTGGTTATACACGTCTTGTTGTCACCTGAATAAAAATATTAGAAAAAAGGTGTGTGCGTCACTTAAATACCAAAATTGGTACTTACAAAATTTCAGTGTCTTACAAGGATGCGTCACGAAGATTTTTAAAGGAAATTCTCCCATCCCAAACTACATGGAAAGTGTTAGTTGTTTTTAATTTCCTCAAAATTGTTAAAACGATTTTGATTCAAATACCACATGTTTGCGATGTTTCGATGACAAATGAAGTGTATATTTTGAATTTTTGGGGAACAGCCTGAGAAAACCTCTTCATTCTGAATGATTTTTGTATAATTGGTAAACCGGAAGAGACAGGCAAAATCTTACTACCCACGTAAAAAATGTGAATCTGATTAGAGCACACAACATACGTGAAATAAAGTATTTATGCGTTAATCATTTCCGAGAATATTCCTTGATAATGACTTGCATTTTTAAATAGTTATACTTTTCTCAAATGGTAAGTTGCTATTCTTTCTTTTTCGTTGTGTGCAAGCAGCATGGAATTACAAAGTCATCACATAGAAACCAGCTTGACTGTCGCTTTAGATACTGTATTCAGCTTTTGCCTACAACGAAATGCATAATAATATTTCTGCAAACGTTTATTTCGATTAACGAGAACTAGATAGAATGATAAACGTTTGTAACAATCATTTGCAGAAGAGTGTGTAGAAAAGGTCTTCTGATTGTTACACATCGGATTTCTGTCTATCGAAGCGAAATCTATGGAAAACTTCAGAATATTTATCTTATTTTCTGCATTTTCATACCTAAAAAACCTTATATTTGATCGAAAGCCGGAGGAACAAAGCCTCCTTGTTGACGCGAGGACAATCCCGAAATCCTGGACATTGTGCATGGGCTCCCTTCTTATTACTGAAAATCAATTTGTAAAGCCTATGAAGGTTTTAGCTAACTTTATTTTTAAAAAAAATCCTTGTTTATGGGATACACAAATGGACGTCAAGATTAAGTGTGGTTACATTAATGTTAAAAATAAGCTTAAATTTTCTGTGAACGTACACCAAAATTAACTTCTTAGATACTTCAAGCAGTAATTGGTATCTTCAGCATCGGTGCTGCACCCTTTCCAGATATTGTACACGTTGGGGAAAACCCCTGTAAATCCCTCGAAAAATACTATTGCAGGACTTCACCGAAGAGGTGAAGGTCAATAATTAATGGGAAGAAATAGTAGCTAGTGCTCACCCGCTTATTGCCACTTTTGGGAGAATTCAAGCAATCCCCGCCCATCAGATTGGGTTCCGTCCTGGGCACCCGACATCCCAGAGCTGTTGTGCGATGGAGGCTGATGCCCTGGATTTCCAGAGGAGGGCATTCATTGCGACTGTGTCTCTAGACGTCGAGAAGCCTTCTCGTGGACTTGGCATATGTGTCTCCTGCATAAGCTCATTCAATTGGAGCTACCAACTCATATCACAAATCTACAACACACTTGTCTCAAACACCGCACTTTTACTGTCTCACTCGCAGGGAAAACAACACTCAGTCCAGTACAAAGCAGAGTGCCCGAAGGCTCTGTGTTATAACAATGTTTTGGGGTTTTTTTTATGACTGACCTACCTACAAAGCAGCACATCAGTGTGCTAATGACGTGCTGTTATCCTGTACAAATAGGAACTTCCTCAGAGCCTTCAACCCCATACAACGATACCTCCGCTTCAGCCAAGATTGGTTCAGGCGGACGAAAGCTATATCATTCTGTTACCGAAGCGCCACCTCGCTACAAATTGCCCCCACATTTCCTATATCCGCCGAAAGATACAGTGGACAAATGTCATTACCTACTTGGTCGTCAAGCTAGATAAGGTGTAACTTTTCGGCAACAAATCCGGGAACAAAATTAGAACCACAAATGTCTACGATTATAGCGCATAAAAGTAAATTAATTTTATTATTAACTGCTATTAACGTAAAAATACTTCTGTAACTGGTGTGTATGTGTGTTTGACCCATTGTACTAGTTCAATTGCTAAGTAAGGAATAGCAGATAAATTACTGCAGCACCTCAAAATGATATTTGTCCTCATGGATGTGCTTTACATTGTCATGAGACTATAAATGAAAGGCTGATCATTTTTATTTGATTACATCAATTATATGTGAATGTGTATTTTAGTTCAATAAAATGGAGTGATTGAAAACTAATGTAATATGTGCGCCTCATATCTGCGAGTTTATTGTTCGTATCTTAAACATATGTGGCTTCGCCCGCGATTCATTCTCTGACAAACCCTACCTAAAGCTACTCCTTTTGAGAGCTTTAATCATCCCTCCACTTCTATACGACTGCGAGATCTGGGGCCATAGACTCCAGACATCTGAAGCTACAGAGGGTACAGAATAGGGGTTTTCGAGCCATCTATTCTGTATGCCATGCCTTCCACGTAAGACTACTTCACGAAGCCTCATCTCTTCCATACGTGGAGGTTGAAATTAGGCGTCGGGCTGAAAAATTCTACGACAGATTGTCATTCCATTGGAGCGCACAGACCACACCGCTTGAGGCGACATGAGTTTCCAGCATGGTATGCGGACACCTCGGTAACACAAGGGCTACTTAAAAACAGCAATGAAAGCTGAGCTCTTTGCAATCCTACCAAGAGATGATTGGGCTAAAAATGTACGACAGCGCCCCCATAACCAAAACTTGGAAAATACATATCACCAGCACTGTAGAAGGGCCGTTGCATATTAACCAGCAGCCATCGAGGAGCAACCTTGTAATGCTGGTTTCACTCCCTCAACCTCATTCTGACCCACCACCTGCAATCCCCGACCCTCTACAAACGGTTGAACCCATTGCGGGTAAGTATGCTAAAGAACACTCCATCGGGTTGGCCTCAGCCTGATAACAACACTCGGACTCGCACTACTTCTAACAGAACCTTTTGAAAATGGAAATATCGCTACCACTCAACAATAATACGGTAGCATCAGATATAGTGGCAACACTGTTAGCGGCACTGTATTGCCGTCGCGCGCCGCTTCCCTCCTGAGACTCCAGTCCCCGTTATTGCGCCGTTTCCCTCATGCATGCATATCAAAGTCCACCACATGATCCTAAGGTCGGCGTTTGGTGTGCTATGAGTGCGGCTAAAATAATTGGACCTATTTTCTCACTAAACAATTAGTGTTGCACGATACCAAGCCTTAATTTTGGAGCAGTTTTTCCCTAATTGACAGATAAGCAGATGCACGGCGTATTTCAACGGGGCTCGAATTTCTTTAGATACAATTGCTGACGTCTTTGCTGTCGGAGTGATCAGTGTAAGGGTCTCTTCGCTCGAACTCTAGACCTCATGACTTGCGATGTTTTACTTATGGAGAAATTTAAAAGACAAAATGTATAACCAAAATCCTCAAACATTACATGAACTCAAAATAATATACAGCAGAAACAGGCAATGCTTCCCAAAAAGAGCTGCGATGTGTGAATCATAATCTATTAAAGACGCTGCAAGCCTGTGTTTGAGCACAAGGAGAACATTTCCTAACATCATATTTGAAAAGTTAATGAATATAAAGGACATTAAATATTGTAATTTGCGAAATAAGGTTACTATTTGGCCTTGTCCGTTCATCCTATTTGGTTCGATGCATATGATGGTTCGTGCGGGAATGAAGTATTGCCAGGCGAGTGGCGCGCGCCCGCGACCAGGTACTGCTAGAAGCGACAATTGTAGGTTAATGTGTTGGCCCTGTACAAGACTATACATTACCGAGATGTTAGGCCATATACTGACCGATTACAATTCCAAAACCTCCCTGTCCAGCCGACTGTTTACACTTTCCCACAAAGCGAAAAATCAACCTACGTATCCGAGAGTTAAATTTATTAGGAGAATTAAACGGCGTTCAACAGCAATTAAAAACCGCATAAATAACCAGTGAACTGTGTGCTTATATGAGGCAATTAACTATTTTCTGCAATTTTTCTGGAATTAAGTTAGCATAAATCGTTCGAGGTGTTACTTCGTGAGAAAAGCTCACATTGTTATAAGCCGATCTGAACTGGTGCTACCAATCCGCAGCCACCAGGCTATAATCCCAACTGAGAGTCAAATCCAGTAACATGATTTAATTTCTGAAACTTGTGCTGACGACGCATATAATTATAGTTATATGATGTGCAGGTGCCATCATTATTGCAGTGTTTGCATAACTAACGATCTGAATTTACCTTTCAGGATCATCCGCCTTTCTCATGCCCGTTATCCCATACCCCCTCTCCGTCCGAACGTTGCACCATTTACCAAGTACTGGCCAAAACCGCTAATTAATTTTCTACTTGGACACATTATGTTTGTGCTACTACTTCTGTTGTCACAACTGCTCCGTATTTTAGTGTCAAAATATATCCATGGTTTTATTATGCAGCAAAAGTAAGAGCAAAGCTTTATTAAATACTAGCTGTCTCATACGACATTTGAGGCGTGGATTTTGTATTTAATTTCGAAAAAAAATCTTCTTAATTTCATTTAAATGCACATACTAAATAGGTTATGAATTTGTGCAAAGTGATTAGAGATTTTTTTTATGTTGAATGCTCCCTGTTGGCTTTTAAAGCCCGATGATGTTCCTATTAACGGCCTGAAAACCCCTTGATGCTCGCAGAAATCGGAAGAAAATTCTCGTATGTAATAGATCTCCTTAAATCCCACATCAGGTGGTCGCAGCGCGAAACCGTGAACGTGAGGTCCGTGATTCGAATCCTGATTGGACTGTCCTCCCTGTTTTCTTCCCCTTCCAAGCTTTCTTCAAAACTAGCAAACGACGGCCTGAATTAGGCCTGAAACTTTCCTTCCTAAATACCCTTTTCTTATTAGCATTTCGTTTCATCAATGTTCACCGCCTGTGGTTCCATATTTTGAAATAACGCTTATTAACTTCTCAGTGATATCTATAATGAAAACAACGCGGTTCCTCTGCTTGAGGGATTCCCTAAAATATTTTTCATATGTAATATCCGCAGTATTATCTTCTTCGTTATCAGAATATATTCAAATATCCTTGTTTCTGCACGTTGTGCGTAACTATGCACGCATTGCTTAAGTTTGAAACTCTATTTTTTATGATGAATCTTCTCCTTTACACTTTATAATTGTAATATTCCTAATGTTGGATAATAAAATTCCCTGACATTCACACAAAAGGAAATAGAACATCGGCAGAACGTCTGACTTCCTTAACATCCCTCAACAGTTTTCCAAGTTCTAGAGATTCTACATAGTCTTTAAGTACCCTTTTGCTGTGAAGCAATCATCCATCGGAATGATCGAGTAACTTTAAAAATAATCACACTAGATGGAATGTTAAACCTTCGTACCTTTCTTTAGTCCCGTACACAGGTACTCAGTTTTGACATAATACATAAACGCTTATAATATACAACGAAATAGAGGTGAAGCTGGTGAATATTCCGCACTCCCAGTTTACTAAGTTAATCTCATTGGAAAAGATATATAGGTGTAGTCTGCGACCATTAATAAAAACAAATTTTTCAATTCTTAATTAAAAACTCTAGGTATTGATTTCTAATGTTAGCAATTTTCTCTCGTTATACAATTATTTAGCATGTCCTGCAAACTAAATTGATTATAACATAAGTACAAAGGAAATATTAAAAATTGGAATGAAATATTCACGGTATTTCTCTTATTTTAATTGCATATTCTGTGGGTAACAACAAGTATTTTCTACTCCATGGTATGTTCAACTAAAAATCAGTTGATTCAGTTTTCTTCGCAAGTATGTTATAACTCTGTTTTAGTATTCAACTCAAGGGCTTTGTTTTGTAGTAAGTCTCAGTAAAAATAATAGTAGCCTTTGCCACTGGGCATGCACCAGTGAGAAAGCACCTGCACATAACATGAAGGTTTCAGGGCAACATGGACTGTAGATTGTGTGGATCTGAAACTGAAACAGCCTATCATATAGTATGTCCCTGTGAAGCGTTAGCATCATGGAGATACAAGATCTTTGAGAAACTTTTTATGGAACCAGAGGACTACTACCCCAACACATTATTGGGTCTGAGTAATCTGGTGAGGAACACAGGACTAGTGTGAAGGAGTAGAATTATTACAGGCTTAGCACAATAAGCCTTTAGGCTACAGTGCAACCGGAGCTTTTGCAGACGGGCCCTGCCCCACCCCCCAAAAAAGTGAACAAGGGCTTTGTAATTTCTTCTTAATCTTTTAGTAATTTTTGAGATAAAATTAGATGGTGTTTGATTGTCCCATGTCCGTCAGAAAACTTTGGCTTTTCAATGGAAAAAGAATTATCAAAATCGTTTGAATGGTTTTTATAATACTCTACATAAACAGATACACGTATTATCTCTTTCTATAATATTAATATAGACCTCCTTGTAGTATAAGAGGAATAAGGGAGTATAGTAGGTTTAAGCGATAGTCAAGTCTTTAAGAATAGGTCGCTATGTGATGACTTTGAATTTCTGTTCTCTTTGCATTACCACGAGAAAAAAAAGGAATACCGACTTTTCAATTGATAAAGTTATATAAAGTATTCGACAAATTAAACCAATAATAAAGAAATGGTTAACGCCACAAAAGTTTTATTTGACATTCATTGTGTGCTCTAACGTAATCTGGATTTGTTGTGTAGTAAGTTCTTGTCTGTTTATTATAGACAAGTTTATAGTTACGATGGACCTCCTCTCTCCTGTTGCTCGTCGCCTTCCTCCTGGTGTGGGTGTTGAATTGCTGTAAGAGAATGACCTACAACACTTTTCTGTTGGCCTAAGTTCTTAACTCTTATCTAGGGAGTGGTCATAGGAGACGAAAGGAAAAAGTTTAAGTTCGTTTTATGTGTAATTTATTCGCACACTTATTCGCAGCTAGTGAATTCTAAACCAAAATTATTTACTGGGTTATGAGGTCTATCTTTCAAGCTGTAAGTTCCACTCTATGTTGCTTTTCTAAATTGTTAACATCTTCTGCACATGCTCAGCCATTTCAGCGGTATTAAGTTCACCCCGAGTATTAAGTTTACCCCGAAGTAGTAGTATTAGTCGTGCGAACGCCGGGGCTCTGCTTTATTCACACACCCCGCTAAAGACACTGTTTTTCCCACAACTATTTTAAAGCAATTTTGTGATTCACTGATCACATTAACGTTGTATGAAAACATGTGCTCTCATATTTTCCTTCATGACGAATTCCGACTTTCCGTTTCTGTTCCGGCCTACCGCTTTCTGTTTTCAACCTCTACTCGTCTCTTTTACTGAAGCGTCTCTGTTGGTCATACGAATTTAGTGATACCCTATACTTTGAGGAAATTTAGAGATGTCTCCGCCTACCGCTTGGCTTTAGGTACCTAAATTGCCAAGTTGCATGGCTAGCTAGCTTCCGTTATCATATAACATATTATTGCATATATTGCATAATATTATTTACATTAATGCGCATATTTACATTGGTGCGCCAGTGTTCCCGCTAAACAGTTTATGAACAGTTCTTTTGGAATGAAGAGGACTTAGACTATTCTCAGACAATTCAAGATATACATTTTATTTTCCATGCGAATGTCTTAAGCTTGTTGTAAGTAATAAAGTTGTTAGAGCCATTTTTGAGAAACTCAAAGTGTTTCAAAACTTTCCCATGTAAAGGGTTATTTGGGTTAGGAGAAATGTTTTTTAAATATCTTTGTATCACATCTTTGGAAGATACAGAACTTAAACTTCAAGTTTGGTATTTAACCGACTTTTCCTAAAAATGTTATTCTGATATTCAGGGAGTCTCAGTATGGAATTTTTGGGCGGAATTCAATAGTTCCTCATTTACTATAAGTAAGCAGTACAGAACTAAAAAGCATACGTCTGGCTATCCATAAAAAGTTATTATTTTATTGAAAAATTGGAATTACTTTGAAATAACTACCCACTTTACAAAGCATATTTAGCAAGCATTGCCTTTCACCCTATGACAGAGCCTCTGTAATCATCAGAAGTTCAAAAGGTGAGGAACTTAGAGGCTATGTTGCTGAAGAAACTCTGTGTTTAATTTAAACCCACAAACGTAGAGAAACAGTAATTCCCCAAAGCGCCGTGTTATCAGACACAGAAGCGAAGGGAAGGGGGTTGTGTGTACTATCCAAAGAGCAACTAATCCTTCCTTGCTGAAGCTCTAAAGAACGTTCAGGGAAGAGGAGGATTAGGAGTCGGGCAGGTCAGTTAAAGATAGGTCAGTACAGGGCAAAACTTCTCTTGGGACTTGAATAGCCCACCATCTTATAGAAACTACTTCACTGGAGATTTTATCTTAGCCTTTACTCCTTATTTGTTTCATGGGGCTTAAGTCTTTCCAATATTATTTTACCTCGAGTAAAACCTCTATTTCTAGCTGGGATAAAACGCTTAGCGAAGGATAACGATTAGTTGTTAACCTAGATCACTAAGTTCTCATAAATGAAAACAAATGAAAATAAAAGAAGGTTTAAACCACGAGCCAATAGTGTATTAGTAAAGAAGAGCGAGTTTACAGCATCGAAGAAAACATAAAAACCGAGTGAACAAGGGTTTATCTTTTTCCCCAAAAGCACTTCGCAAACGTATATTGTACAATATATTTTATGCAGCTTTATATCACGAAAAAACAAAATAATGGACTACTAACATTAATGTAGTAGTAGAGGCGAAAATGGTGCATGAGATTGAAATATGGGCTATTGATGAGGGATGGATAACAGTTGATTCGATTCGCAGGAATTTCTACAAATTTTGGGGCTACCAAAAGGTTCACCAAATGGGGTTGTACAAACTGAACTAGGTAGAGTTGGGAAACAAGAACTTTAAAATATTGGTTTAGGATCTAGAACCTGGAAAGAGAATAACATCTTGAGAGATTGTCTAAATTTTCAAAACAAAATGATGTTCAAGTAATACCTGGGTTAATAGAATCAAAGAGACCATGGAAACAATCGGATTAGGTATGATGCGGTGTGGCAGAGAGGTTAAAGAGAGGGTTTTTTTCTTTCTTTCTTTCTTTCTTTTTGGAAAGAAGTCAAACAAAGAATTGAGAACATTGAAATTCAGGAGATATTTAGTAGTTTCAGCAACAGAAAGTCATTTAGGATATACAGGGAGACAAAGTATGGAGTAGAGAGAATTACGTGGATAAAGCAACCAGAAGACGAGGGGGGGAGCTGCATGGTCCCGAACAGGGGTAGTGGGATTGAAAGGAATAAGAAAGGGTTTGAAAATAGAGGAATGTCCAATTATAATTATTGGAATGCGATTCTGGAATGTGAATAAACCAAAGTAATGAGAGGAAAACTTAGGATTGAGAAACAGGCTAATCTACCTTTAGAGGTAAAGGGGAATGATGATGAATTTGAAATCAAAGCAGAAATCAAGGCAGCTTTGTAGTATTTAGGCAAGGTTAATAGAAAATGGAGGAAGAAAATAAAACATCTTGTGAAATCAGAAAATGTCGAAATATAATTTGAACCAGATAGAGTTCGAGTATACCTAGTGTTGTGGGATTTTCTTTGTATAATCAAGAGTTTGTAAAGTAGTAATATATTTATTGTATGTATACTAAGTGGATAATAAATTAATCAATTCAGTCAACATTAACCTAGGAGAAGAACAGATTAACTTTGAAGTATCTTACCAACGTATATTGATACTACAATGGATTCAATTGAGCGAAATTATATGACTTGTGCGAATCGAAAGTACTAAATGGTTTCCTTACCATGACAAGTAATGAGTGATATTCAGAACTGTAATGTGATTGGTGACCGCGGGCTTTATACAGAATGTATATTCCAGTGTTGTTGCCAATAATCTTCAAGCGTTTATGCATCTATACTTCCCAGTTGCTTGATCGGTTATGTATAAAAATACTTGAAGATTTTCCTGAAAATGCACGTACAACTTTTACTTTAACTTACCGTCTGTATATGTATAATAACCTTTACTTTAGCTAATAGATTCTGCAACTGGAGTTCGAATCTCCTTGTAATAATAAATTACCAAAGTTTTCGCTTATCCTGAAAAGAAAAATTGTCATCAGCTGTCAACATCTTGGATCCCGGTCTGATTTCAGTTCTGAATAATATATTTTTTTTGCAGACAACAGCTGGTGTGCGAAACAGAAGATTGTAGAAAGCATCCGGTTATATGTAGGTACATAAGTTGTACCCCCCCATATTGCGGCTACGGGAAACTTGTGATTTCTATTTGGAATGTTCTATTACATCACAATTATATTGTGATAAATACACAATTAAGCTTCAGAATTAATTTTTACATGTATTAACTTTATGCATAGTTCCATCGGGTCTACTCTATTTTCTTAGATGCTGTGTTTTAAAGATTTAAAGGTGTTGGAACTTTATTCATAAATGGTTTTGTAGCATCAAACACAAAATTGTTATTGTTTGTTGTTTTTTCGTTTAAGTTTTTAATCAAAGCAAGAACGTTGCACTTTTCTGTTACTTATAATCGAAATAAAATCTTTGAACAAATACTCCTTTCAACTTTGACATGAAACTTTGGCTCACTACATCATCTTATTTTTTGGTAGGTTTTATGATAACGGAACAGCATGAATTTGCTTTGAAGATGGAATGATACTGGAGGAATTAGGTTTCGAGAAATATATAGGTAATTAATTTAAATATAACTAAATTTATTTTAATGCCATACCACTCACACTATTACAGCATGTCAGTGCACTGCTGAGTGAAATGGTCCCTGGTAACTTGTGAGGCTCGCATTCGGGAGCGTCCGGGTTCGATTCTTGTCGACCGCCCAATCTGAGCTGGAGCTTATGGTTTTTCTCTGACCGGTAAGCGAATTCTGGAGTGGTGTCTCATCTATCACGATTTCCTTTCCGTTGTTTACCCTTCTTTCCGTTTCATTCTCATGTTTCAGGTCGGCTTCTAAGTTTCATGGCGTATGGCAGTGCCGGACAGTTGGCGCGGAGCTTGCCTAAAGGAAAAAATATTCCCCGTAGACACTAGAGAACCGTTTGGTTACGGTTGCCTGTTGCTACATCTTTCTCTCACCAACCTTTCCACCGACGATGTATATTTTTTCTTCCTCTCGATATGCGTATGCTGTTATATTATTTTTCATTTAGTTCGCTTGCTTTTTTGGTTTAAATTAAATACTTTTTAGACAGCATAGTCTAAAATTAAAACTTCTAACACAGTGCACACGAACTAAAATCTTTATATTATCGCGCTAATGCGATAATCTTAATTGTGACCAACTTTGATTTTAAGTCCAATCACATGGCAATTACCCTTTGTATTTGCAATGTTTAATAACTCGGCTTGGTTTAATTAAGTTTCGCTTTTCATATATCTTTTTACATGATTAATTTCTCATTATCTGTTCACAATACAAATCGTCATGCTTCAATAATTCATTGTAGAGTAAATGTATACGTTATATTGGCAGTCTTCTGCTTTCTTTCATCTAAAATTTACCTACATAAAGATTAAATGGGGGAAATTGTGAATTCTGAAGAAACTGAAATGGAAGAGCCAGGTAAAATTACAGAAACAGCAGAAAGAATAACACTAGAAATACCTACCCAAAAAGTCCAGAAAGCAATATAGTATAATTTTAATCCTACATTGGCTGGTGTAAGGCAAAACATATTGAAAATAATTTCACTGAAAATTACTGCTAGCAAATCAAAAAACATCAAAACATCTGACATCTCCCTTTTATAATGTAATTTCTCTTGTTTCAAGAACCGCGCTTTAAACGTGATGTCTGTTAGTTTTAGGAATCAACATAATATTATGATACTTTACAAATCGATGCGCTGTCTAAAAAAACAGTAAATGCCGCACGTGTTAAAAGATGGTTTCGTTTCGGCAAACATTCCCCATTCGCAAAATAAAAGCCTACTTTTCCCCTTTGTATCATAATCTACTTTTATTTCGATTTCTATATCTTTATTTACTTGTTCAACTCTCTCACTCTTACTTTATTTTCATATAGCAATTCTGGTACAGATTTCACTTTTAATATATCGTTTCATTTAAACAGTTAATGTTTATTTAGTCTATATGTCTATATAGTAATAATTTATATCATTAATATTTCGGACTTATATTTTCTCTCTGCTTTTACTTTATATTATGATTCTGGAACTTATATTTTCCAAATATGGAAAGGAATAATTTGAAGCAGTATTTTTTATCGTTTAACTGATATCATTTAATTGTGCAATATAAAATAATTACCTGCCTATAAACATCAATAACTACTATAAAATGTATACTACAGCCATTTTGTTATGTGTATTTATTGTATATGTATATATATGTATAAATTGTTAAATTAATGTATTTCTTAGTTTAGTAACCCAGGAACTGTGAGGGTAAAAGCAAGCTGCCTTTAGTAGCAAACAAGGTAATAAAATGGAAACCTAAGGGTGGCTAACAATAAGGTGTAATCTTGAGAGAGAGCAATGACTTAGAAAGCTAAGAAGGTTACTATAAGGCGATGGAAAAATACTGGTGTAACGTCCAAAAAGTTTGTAAATAGTCACATGGGTGCAGAAAGCCAGTCAAAATCATACTAAGGGTGTTCTGCTAAAGTATGCTTAGCCAACCAGAAGCTAGGAAGATTAAATGTGAAATTTTAAGCCTTGTACGCTAAGAGGTTGCGTGCCCAAGCAGTTCAGTTCAGGGTTGTGCTCAGAGTGGGCAGATGTGAGAATTTAGTGCAGTGAGAAAAAGCTAAATTTTGATCTTTAAAAATGTAGTTAGGGGCATCTCACGGCTTCATACATAGATACGTCAATAAATTGTTATCAGATAAATATATATATATATATTAAACTGCCGTAAATAAGTAATAAAGAAGTTAGAGTTTACAATATTATAATTGGTGTTATATGTGTAAAATTATTCTGCAGCCGTATCACCCCTATTTAGAGATACTTGCTCTACCAGATACCACTGATGCAGCCGAGGCATAAATAAATAAAAATAAAAAGATTTATTACACAAACTTTATTATTAACACATACACGACACCTGATGTAAATTTTGCACCCATCCTGGACAGGATACCGATGCAAACTTTGCTTTTGTTAACTTCATCTATTTTATGTGGTTCATTTGTAGTATTTCAACACAACCATTATCCTCGCGTATGGTTCGCTAGTTGGTTGCATAGCAGAAAATAAACTGTTCTCTCCTCAAAGAAATTCACCGAAGACCACCTAGCACTACAACCCTAAAAGTTGAACATGTAATTGAAATGAAAAGAAATGAAGGACAGAAAAATTCATAATAGTGTATAATCCCCACAGAGTTCATTTACCAACCTAGGTAAACTACGAAAAAGGGTTATGGGTGGCCGGTCAAATGCCAGTCGAATCGAATAGAATGGAAATCGGACCTCCCGATCGCTATTGGTTGAACCATTGCGTTTGGACAGTGAAAGATTAAATTTTAGTATATGCATTTATCTATTAAATGTTTTGTTTTTTCACCATTTGTTTTAAGACAATTCGTATGTGAAATTTAGAAAGTTCACAGTATGTAGATATAGATAGATGAGATATATTTATTAGTTTCAAATTATTGAAGTTATTAACACTAGTGTTTAGTGCATGGGTAATTGATTGTACATGCATATTTAAGATACAGGGTATGATAACAAAAGAAACAAGAGAAAAAGAAAAATAGAGATAAATTGCCTTTGACTAACTGAACAAATCTGACTTAGCTTCTCGCACTTTAGCCAAGAAATTGCCCATGTTTTGCCAGTTCCTCTGGTCAGCCAGCAAATTCCAACATGCCAATCTCCTTCTAGTAGGACTTAAGAATTTTTCCTTGAGTTTAATTGTTAGCTGGTTCTCCCACTGAGCGCATTCCGCCAAAAATATGTACTCAGTTCTCATCCAAATCACAGAATGGGCAGATTCTCCTGCCAGAATGGTGTCTAAACCATGCTATTCCTGATCTTTCCTTTCTTCCTAAGTTAAGCATATATTCTTCTTACGCCAATTAAGTTTTATTTCATTTGCTAGACATAGAAAAGGTTTAATTTTACAATCCGATTCTATTTCCTGTTGGTTGTTGTCTCTTAGTCTTCGTTTGATACCTTTCAAAATACCTCTTATCCCGGTTTTTATCATTTGTTTTAGCTCTTTGCCATACTGATCCCATTCCTATTGTCCTCAAACCTTTTTCAAAAATTTGTTACAAAAATATGTCATATCAGATTTTTATATTAACCCCTAATTATTGTAGAATTGGATAACTTTTGTATTTTCCAGACTTCTTGATTTTCGTAACTTCATTTTTTCCCCAAATTGGAGCGTTGTGTTCAAAAATTATAAGTTCATTTTCTTTAACCTGCTTTTAAGAAGCAGTACAATAATTTTGGAGCAAATTACTAATGAATTGCATCGTTTGGAGCATGAAAAATGCTGAAAAACAGCTTTGCGAGAAAACTTGGGCAACCTGTTAATAAGACGTGGGAGTATATCTCAGTAGTAGAGCATTCAACTGCAGATAGAGAAGTCCCCAGTTCAAATCCTGTTGTCCCCTCACTTCATTTTATGCCAGCCCTCGTAACCGTGATCGCTGGAGCGTACAACTTCGGCGCTCCGCCAAGCTGAGGGTCTCGGGTTCGTGTCCCGTCATGGGCATGGATGTTTGTGTGTGTATTGTATGTGTATTTGCGGTAATAAGCTGTAAATTAAACAGTAAAACACAGTAATAAACAGGGGAACTTTAAAAAATAAATAAAGAAAGAAAGAAATAACAATCGCTATCCACTTATACCTTCAGTTAATTGATTTTAATGCGCCACGTGGAAAAAAATGAAGTTCTCTTAAAGTTTATAATTCATATTATTTTATTATGAACTTTTTTTTAATTTTTCAGAATCTTTGGCCCAATTTCAGAGATGCTTTACCTTATGGTAAAAATATTGTCCACGCGGAATTTGCCTGTTTGGAAATCAGATTGCTTTAAAGGAATTAAACTGATAATTAATTACATTGTCTGACCTAATAGTTGATTAAAATATGAAGCCCGGGACTTATGACATTTTAATTCCCTATTGGGTTATGTCATCTAAAATGAGCTTCAGATCGCCTTGTGGATTACCGGGAAAAAATGCGAATGAGTGGAGAAGTTTAATGTCCTACCGGCATGTTACCATGGTAGTTCAGTTGGTTAGAGCAAGCGGAAGAGCCATGGTTCAAATTTCGGCTATGGCATTGCATTTTTCAGTAGTCTGATTCTACCTTTCCAATGTAATGAACTAGTAAATAATATACTGCTTTATTAGAAAGGAGTATCTCGAGGTTCACTCTGCAAACATGATCAGCAACATAAATGCTCTACAGTGTTTAAGGATACATAGTCGTGTAGTAAAGGCATAGGTATAGTTATCTCGGAGCTTTGAAGAAGTATGTTTTGAGTAGTTAAATAAAATTATAATTATAGGGAGAATAAGTATCGATAACAGTAAGGATAGTGTTAAATAAAACTGGAAAGCGAATATTACTGTAAGTGGAAATAAGGGTTGAGAGAGACAGTGCCATCAGCGGCCAGAAACGGGTGGTTTTTCTCTCTATTGTTAAGTGTCCCGTTAGGTTGCTGGAACGCAGGCTAGTAGAAAAGGGTCAACGTTCGCTAAAAGACAGATAGCCTTAGGCCTCCAATGAAAGAAACTAGAAATCAGGTGATAGTGGAATGGGGAGATAGAACGTTTGAAATAAGAAACAGAAGAGTTTAGAATACACACTTGGCTGGGGTTGTTCCTGGGAGATGTTTTTTTAAAACATGTGTCGTCGGATAGCCGCGATGTTATGAAGTGTAACAAATAGGAAATGCGCGGGTGTGTCGAAGTAATAGCAGGAATCAAATGTTAAAGCGCTAACGGTAAATAAACGAGCAGTAAAACAAACAGTCATATTCACCACTAACACGAGATCCAAGATTGCGGCGGTATTATTGTTGTTCTCCCCACATTGGGGAAACAATATGTAGTGGTATTAATGTTGGTAGTTTCAAGATGCTACTGTTTATCTGCCGCACGTATGAAAGACAATTTGTCGCGGTCACTTCGTGTTATCTTTTGCCAAGCGCCTATTATTATATTTAATTTTTGGGTTCACTGTCCTCCGGCTAGCTATGATTTCTCGGTCAAGCACTTATCTTGTACAAGGTGTGTAAACGGAAAGGAGTTTTTATCCAAAGATAACACTGATAAAAGAATTTGTTTTACACTTTTATTGTCGTAACACATTATTCACTTTCACCTATTAATCTTGACACTCGCCAAACTGAAACTGTTATAATAACTTATTTACTGCACATTATTAATTCGAGTACTTCAACTTTTTGTGTAATTAACTTTACGACGCGAGAGATTTTTCATAAATTTGCTACGCGTAACCTTGATGAACTGCGTGTGACGCATACTCCATGAATGCCTCAGTTGAACTTCGCGAAAGTCGACTCTGACATTGAATTTACCTCGCCCGATATGCCTAAAGATTTATAATCAAGCTGCTATCGGTTAATAAAACGCGCCAACATTAGCGTCTATATTTATATCCAATGAAAATTTCGAAAACATATGCCCTAGGGAAAATGTTCCAGCAAATTCTAAGAAAAACACGCCACTCTGACGTCATTTGCTCGTCTCTAATAATGGTAAACAGCTCACCCCCTCGCTACATTATTGCACGCTATTATTGTCAGTTTCAGTAAGGCCGTATAAACCCACTTCTCAACAATGCTTACAATCAACAAACATCTCAAATCAATATCACACAACAATGCATATTCACACTACAATCACTCTGACATTTACATTTTTGTGATACAAATTACTGCGTCAAGATCCATGCAAAGAACCCTGAGCTAGTACCGAACCCGGAACCAGTCCTACAAATCCTGTACCGTAAAATAGCCACATACCACCGTAGAACCGACATACCACAGGAAATTGCCGCCCTAACGTGGGGCCCACAAACAAGAATCGAAATACCACCACAGCTTGCAGAATAAATGAGTAATAAAGAATGTATTGTTTCCTGAGGGGACACGTCTTGCATAACATACAAGATTGAGGGCTTTCTCTTCGTATTTTCTCTACTTATTATGTGTAAAGGAGTTAAATACTTTATTCTTCAAAGAAATAAAAAGAGCTTAAACCTTGTGTTTACTTGCGGGTTTTGATAACCTCTTACTGCTTACTCCTTCAGTTCTTTTGCAAGCATCAAAAGGATTTCTCTTCACCGTTTGTATACCGCCTTTCTTTTCGTTGCTGGCTTTATTTATTTTGGTGCAGAAATTAGTTATTAACTGTTTTGTTTTTGCGGCCCCGGCTCCCTAACTAAGAAAGGAATTACACTTGCAGAAAGTGAGGTTTAAATCTGAATTTATGGTTATTTAATTATCTCTCAGTAGCGGGACAGACCGGGAAATGGTCCTCTAGCGCAAGAATGTCAGCATATAAATAGCCTGTCCGTGTCGTACAACTGCCGTAAATTACTAGCTAGGGGTAGGAGGGTAGCAAGTCACGCTCGGGGTGCGAGGGGAAGGGTAAGAAACACGCAAATTCCGCGATCGTCAGCCAGCTTATGGAAATTGGCGATGATGCGAACACGCTTAGTCCTCTGCTCGTGGAATGCAAATACGAGGTTGTTCTAATTAGAATCTGGTCGGTTTGTATATACGACCATTGAAGAGTTAGCCAGAAAACGTCGCATAATGCATTTTTATCGAATATTATCTATAGAAAAATTTCTCTATCTCATATCAAATATCTCATCACGAAAACTACTCAAGTCACATGGCTTATCTACTACTAATCCAAGGATATACATTATATATTACCTATTTTATTCATGCAAAGGTGATTCTTTAAAACATTTTATCCAGAAGCGGTTTCAAATTGAGCATTATAAGCCTGTTTAAATTCAAAATATAAACAAACACTTCAGGTATTTATACATCTACATCCAGAATAAGGATTACGCCTATTGACTTGTTCAGGCTTCAGGAAAATTAATGCTTCAATCTGCCTCCACTTCGGAATAAGATTAAATTAATTCGGCATCCGCTCCGGTGGCATTCGTCTCAGATGTTCTGGCCAGTTTCTTCTCATTTCATCCATTTTTTCTATTAGATCATATATCGCTTTTTGGAATAACAGTGTTCAAATCACCAATTTAAACCAAATAGGTTTTATTTGTAAATTTGTCTTAGTTTATGTAGATCCAGTATAATATACAACATTTAAACGTTATTTAACTTGCAAACTAGTAGGATGCCAAGGTTCTATCAACCATGACAACTATGTTTGGAATGACACAATTGTAACTACCGACACCTATTGTACATTCACTGTAACCAGTCATTACTTCATTTGTTGAATGTTAACATAGTAACAAGTCATTGCTTGTTTATTCCTCACCAAGAAGGAAGAATAGGAAGAAGGCAGCTAACAGAAATAAATGGCAGAAAGTAATCAGAAAACAGAAACATTAAGGTGGCCAATCATATGTAGGTAGAAGGGGAAAGATAGTCCCAGAAAGAGAATAAAAACAGCAGAAGATTCTACTTGTGAGAAACGGCACTTTCTTCATAATTCAACTCCACGTTTATTGACAAACAGTTCAAGAGTTGAATCATCGCGAAGAACCTATTCGTTTGCATACCTTTTTTTACAGTAAGGGGGGCAAGACTGAAGTGTGCAAAGATTTCTGTCTTGGGATGCTAAATATTTCACAAAAACAGTTTATAATGTTCATAAAACAAAAAAGTCTGAGACAAATATACCATCTCCTGGTATCAGAGGAAAGTATGTAAACAGTCTTCGGAAACTACAAGTACATAAAAGGAGTATAAAGGATCACATTGGGCTGTTATCTAAAATAGAATCTCACTATTACAGGCCAAATACAGCAAGACACTACCTTGAACTTAATTTATCTGTGCCAAAAATTGATACATTATACAAGGAAAAATCTCAGAAAGAAAACATCTGACTTGTAAAACTCTAAATCTACCGAAGAATATTTGTTACGGAATTTAGTTTTCATGTACCAGGAAATGATGACTGTGAATTGTATAGATGGCCTAAAAGGAAATACAATACAACAGAAACAATGCAACAGGATTATGAGAGACATAGAAATGAAAAGTAATGATTAGAGTTGAAAGAAACAATGATAAGAAAAAGGACATATCAGTGTTAATTTTTATATACAAAATGTAATTAATCTGTCCAGAGCTGAAATAGGTTCTTTTTACGACAGAAGAAGCTCCAAATATATAATCTCATAGCCTACTTTATCACAACAAAAACTATTTATTGTGCTTTATGGACTGAAACGTAGTCTGGTAGAAGTGGCAATGACCTGGCTAGTGCTTTTAAAAAATATTAGAAGCAGTTTCATCAGAAAATTAATGTCAAGACTTGGATAAATGGAGTGACTCTTGTGTTTCACAGAAACGCAATTCGCGCATTTCTAACGCAGTACTTCAATTTCTGCGAGAACATCCTCAAATAAGTAGTTTAACTATGAAATATTCTGCACCCTGCCATTCTTGCTGCCAGAAAGTGAATAGCGCATATAGCTTAATTAGAAAGCCTATAAAAAAATCTGAAGTATTTTCACCTTTGGGTTTAGTTAGATTAAATAAACCAATAAATAAATTTAGGCCTTTTAGGGTAATAGACTTACAAAACCAGGACTTCCTAGATTTTCATTCAGTTGCACTATTATTGAATTACAAGCTTGTGCCATTTTCAAAAATATCAACCATTTAATTTCTCAGATTCTACACAAAGCAACATTCAAGTTAACTCATAGTCCAAATGAAGAGATAACCACTGTGAGTTTAAAATTTTTGCAACGAGACGCAGAAGAACGCCATCAGTGCAACCTGACGTCACTGTCTCGCACCAAAACCAGCAGGAAAATTCATAGGGATCTCAGAAAAAGGAAGAAGAACAAAAAGGACTTGAAGAAAATATTGAAATACGCGCCAAAGGTAGACCGGAAATATTACCGTACTATTGTATAGTTATATGTGTTTGCAATGACTGTATACTGAATGCTGTTCCAAAAGATGCTGAACAGTGTTGTATGTCATTTCTTTTAATTCAAAATATGAACTGGAATATGATTTTAGTTTACCAGCAGCATTGTGTGCTCAGTAATGGATGAAACAAGCAAACAAAATCACTGTTGATCCATTTAAATAACTCATTGAGTTGTAATTAACGTTGAAATACTGGAAATTGTAATAGAAACTTGTATTCCAACAAAATTTCCTTTTCTGTATCTGACAAGGTTCTAACTGAAAATACTTCCATTCATAAAGAAACAATGATTATACATTCAATACAGCTACATGTACACTGCCGTTTGTAAAAATTGCAACACCAAAAAATAATTTCCCGAATAACTCCAAACTTGGTGGAAGTGTAAAAGAGGTGCAAGCAATAAGTGATTAGGTTTGCAGAGAGATGGGGCAGACGTAGGCCGAGCAGAACCATCTCGTGTCGGTCCGACAAGGTCAGTGTTGCGCCCAGTCTAGTCAGTGAAGATTTGTCAAAGAACGTAGAAACAATAATGTAAGTGCCAGCATGCCTCGTCGACGTCAATGGGAGCCATATCGGCAGATGAGCGAGTTCGAACGGGGCAGAATGATCGGTCTCCGGGAAGCGGGTTTGTCATACCGTGACATTTCGGCTCGAACAGGGCATGCTGCTACGATAGTGATGCGTGTGTGGGAGCAGTGGATAGATGAAAGTCGTACGCAGCGAAGACCGTATACTGGACCATGGAACATGACCACAGCATGGGATGTCCGTCATCCTGTCCACATGGACATAACGGACCGTACAGATGCATCCACAGTGTTGGCTCGACGCTGGAGCACTGCAACAGGTGTGAACTTGTCTGCATCAACGGTTCGTCGCCGTCTGCTGCAGGTTGGACTGGTTGCATGCATGCCATTACATCAGCTTCCATTGTCCAGAAATCACAAGCTCCTCCGACTGCAATGGGCACGTGAACACCGTCACTGGGGTGCTGAGTGGCAAAATGTAGTCTTCTCGGAAGAGTCCCGCTTCAACGTGTGCTACAGTGATGGCCGCATACGTTTCCGGCGGTACCACGGTGAGCGTAGCCTACAGGGATGCATTGCTGGGCGACATATCGGACAAATACCATGTGTGATGGTTTGGGGCGCCTCCTACGAATTGAGGGCACTTTGAACAGCAACCCGTACCTAACGGTGGTTGTAGAGTCTGAGGTACTCTCCTGCTTCAGGCATCTCCACAGGCCACATTTCAACAGGACAATGCCCGACCACATATTGCGAGGAATGTACAAGCGACGAGTACCATTGCTTCCCTGGCCTGTAGTTCGCCTGACATGTCGCCCATCGAACATGTCTGGGATAGGGTTGGTCAGCACCTGGTGCGTCACGGTCCTCCAATTAACCAGTGTCACGGATTTGTGGGCTCGAATACAACCGGCGTGGAGGGAAATCCCTCAGTAACTTATTCAGAACCTTTTTGGTTCAATGCCACGGCGTATAACAGCTCTAATTGCAGCACATGGAGGCCACACCAAATACTGAATATTAGAGCTCAAAGGTCATGTATAGATTTGAAAAGTTTAGCATTTGTTACTTGTCATGTACCTAATCTGTGGTATTAAATTCATCGAATTCATGCGTTTCCTTCTTGGTGTTACAATTTTCACAAGCGGCAGTGTATTAAGAGAATTACATTTTTACATCAGTGCCAAAATAGAGTAAAAACTGGAAGTAGGATATATAACAAAGATAACAAGGTTGGAAATCTTGAAGCTCTTCATTTAAAAAATAAGTAAGTATTCACTCAGAACCTTGTCATTCTAACCAAGTGATATATGCAATTCGGTTTTCATTTCTGTATTTCTTTTTTATCCAAAACAGTGTTACCTGATAGTGGCGCTAAGAATTCTTATTCCGACAGCCATGATTCTTCTCCTATCTGTCCTGTCCAATACACCATTTTCGCACCACACAATGGTGGCACTACCATTACTTAGTAACATTTCAATTCGATACTTGGTTCAAAATTTGTCCATCGTAAATCGTAACTTTTTTCAGTTTGTGGCTTTTAGCTAATGTGGTACAGCATTGTCTGACGTACCATTTTCAAACTTATCAGTTACATACTTTTGGAACTGATAGGTGACCAGATTCGATCCACCGAACGAGGTGGCGCAGGCGGTAGCGCGTGTAACTCGCATTCTGGAGGTCCTGGGACCGATTCTCGAGGACTACCTTCCTGATCCATAGGCTTTTACGGAGTTCTTACCAGGTCGCTAGGCGCATGCTGGAAAGATTAATTACATCCTCCAATTTCCTGTACTTCATTTCACCCCCTTTCTCGTTTCACTTTACTCATTTCATTTCACGTTTCATATCCTTGTTTCTTCAGGTTGCAAGTGTCGGCAGGAGTCTCGGGGTTACATGGGAGGGGAAAAGGATGCTCTCTGCAGCACTTTGTCCCGGAATGGGGGCGGTCTTCGAGTCCCGGGCCCCCAGTGGAATGCTAAGCTTGCAGGGGGAGGGGAGCCGGTTGTACCAGCTGCTATCCGGGGAGTTTAAACCTGGAAAAACCTGCCCTCTGCCCTATCATGCCTCTTGATCCAGCAATCCTCCGTGTTCTCTTATCTCAACGCTCCCTCCCGGAGTTCGCGCCTAGTCCTACTCCTAGTTCCAGATTCTGACGCAGGATGTGTAGAAAACCCAAAATTGAAAAAGTTATAGACAGGTACGTTTGAAACCAAGCCATGGAATTTGACCCTGCCTTATTTTGTGTCTTAATATTGTTCTTATGGTTCCATGTGTTTTATGAAATTTCTGGACCTTTATTTTGATTTTCTGGCCGTATGAAATATTAAAACCTAAGTAATTGAATATAACTAGTTTCTGGTATCTGCCGCGACATATTAACTATCTTGAATATCCAACGTTTCGACCTCTTGTTGAAGTCGTCCTCAGGGCTGCAGTGCACCACATGTTGTGAGTTGTTGCCTAAGTAATTGGAGTTGTTTACTTCCTCTATAATTCTTCCATTTACAACTGTTTTACACCTGAAATGACTTTTGCCCTGGAACGCTCGTGCTTTAGTTTTAGAGGCTAGGGTATTCAGTTTATACTCTTTTCGTATTTTGTTATGTTGATTAGTGACTCTTTGGAGGTTATTTTCTGAAGTGATAAAAATGCCTGATAATCTGCAAATAGGGGTGTATAAAAGGGGTATTGTCAATTTTAAAATCTACTGTTAGTTTATCCTAATATTATTTAATGATATGGTCAATGAATATGTTAAAAAGAGTAGGAATCAATGGACATTTTCTTTAATACTTGATTTACACACTGTTAGGCGTTTTCTATTGTTTCCTTGTCGATGCCTATAGCCAATATAATTCTGCCTTTTTGTTGGTGGCTGTGTTTTACGTTATCGGAGAGGTCAATAGGCAAAACATGCGATATTGAGTCATGATAATCCTCATTGCAGCATGGACATTAAGGCAACAGATGATGATAAGGTAATGGCGTGGTGCGGAATTTGGAACGTGAAGATCATCGGACCAATATTCATCCACGGAAAACTGAACGCCGCAAGGTTCAAGAGCTTGCTGGAAGATTCTTTAATAACCTTGGTAGCCAAACTGATGGAAGTGCCCCCACCTTCTTTCAGTAGGATGGGGCCCCTCCACACTTTGGGTTTCACGTGCAACAATGGCTTGACACTAACTTCCCGGGGCACTGAACTGGGAGACAGGTCCTATCGAGCGGCCACCACGTTCACCTGATCTGATCCCAATAGACTTTTATTAGTGGGGTCACATCAAATAGAGGGTGTACGAAGAGAAAATCCGGAAGGTATAGAGATATACGTATACGTATGCGATATAAGAGAAAATCAAGCCGATATAGGAACTTCGTTCAGCGCATCGAAGCTGCATGTCTGTCATCACTGGGGACAGCCTACGAAAAGTGCAGGGTGACTGGATGGGTCGGATTAACCTGTGCATAACGTGTGTCGGGGGTCACATCGAAAAAATCTTTATTCAAGCTTGCATGTTATGTACACGTCAGTAATAATTGTATGTTTTGTAAATAATCATCATAAATGTAAATTACCCACATGGCGACTTGTGCATCACCTATAATTACAATTGCTCTTGCTAATTTCAAAAATATAACTAACGGCATTTTAGTATTAATCCAGTATGCCCACTACTTATACAGCACAGAAACAGTGTGCTGTAAATTATCTGTATTAGTGTATAAAACATCCTTGCATTTGGGGGTCTAACGTGCTGAGAATTATGGTTTTGATTTAACTTGGAATTTCTTTGATAAACACGTATAAATTAAGCGCAGTATGTAAAATATATTTTTCTTACTTTATGTTAAATCTAAATTTAAAAATTAATAATCATGTTTTATTAGTAATCACAAACGGTTCATTCTCGTAAAAATTAAAAAATCGGTAGTATGCTGCTTTAGCAAGATGCAGAGTTTCCCAGTCTGTGCTCCGCGTAGTTGCACTTTTACGGTGTTCCTTTGCCGGCTCGAAAAAGACAATAAATGAATCTGAAATAATTTAAAGATTATGAAAATGTATAATAAAAATAAGAAAACTTAAGTTACACTCTAAACAAAAAAGTTTCATTTTAATTTTGTGCTTCTGTTAACAGACGACGCCTGGTTATTAGTTGCCACTAGCTACAATACTACACCACGTGACGAGGTGACGATGGGGCTGATCCGGACACCGGTCTGAATAATACGAATTTGAAATACAACAATGAAACGAATATGTACTTGAATTGAATTGGAAATAATTAAGTTTTAAAAGGATGGTCCTTAATGTTGTCACTGATAATGTAAAATTTACTATAACACAAATGGTTTAATTGTCGAACTTTGTAATAAATTTGATATTATGACCAGAGTTAAAGTGTATATCGTATATAATAGGTAGTAGAGAATAATTTGGGATATTACGTTAACTGTCAAAGTCTTTAAAACATAATTCCATTTAAACGACATTGGATATTGCTAAACATCGCGTTATTCTGCATCCCTTTAGTACCAATTAAACTCTTCTTTCCTTTCCCGTACATTGCTCCTAAACATTGTTAACGTAAGAAATAAAGTAGGCATAAAAACGTAATATAAAATGATTTTAAAATGTCTCCGCAAGTTTAACACTCTGCAATGGGAAAAATCCTGAGACAGGACCAGTGGTTAAAAAATACATGTGTGTGCAAAAGGTTGACCAATACAGGAACCGAGCGATTTATGTTGTATATGAACTACTCTGGTGGCGCCGTGGCCGAGTAGTTAGACCGCTCGCCTCTCACCGAGGCGGCCCGGGTTCAATCCCAGGGACCCGCATGTGGGATTTGTGGTGGACAAAGCGGCGTCTGGGCGGGTTTTCTCCGGGTTCTCCAGTTTCCCCATCATCACCTTTCCTTTCATCCATTTCGCCATCATTTCGTTTCATCTACTTCCTTCATCCCATACCAGGCATCGGGCTGATCACCCATCCTGAATATTCTGTCTGCTCCATGAGTGTCTGCTCCTCGACGGGCCTCTGACCCCAGGCACCCGCCTGTAAGTCCTACATAAGATGAGGTTAAACAGAGAATGAATGAATGAATGAATGAATGAACGACTCTAACCTCTTCATCCCCTTCCACTAGCCACTTGATTGACGACTTGTTTACCTTCCCAAAAGCTGGGCTTAAGGTAGCACTGCAAATAGGAATAATGTTAAGGTATACCGCTAAATTAATAATGATCATAATATTAACAAGAATAAGTATATTCACGATCTCCTGTTCGACAACCAGGGTCACATCAGACACATCACAATATGAATAATAGCAATAAAATGTATATAATTTATAAATGTAAGCTATTATTATTATTATTATTATTATTATTATTATTATTATTATTATTATTATTATTATTATTATTATTATTATTATTATATAAATTATGGACTGTATACCTTGCATCACTAAAAGGCGACTTCCGATGTTGCAAGTGATCTTAAACTCTATTATGATTAGTTTATATTTGATAGTTGTTTCAACCAGCCGTGTAGACAATATGTTGAAAAGCTGAATTAACATGATAAGATGGGATGGTTTAATGCGCGTACTGGCATTTCATCATGCTAGCTCAAGCAATACGAAAATCCGACCGGAGATCCGAATATTCTGATTGGAGTCCTAGCCCGGCATTGAAAGTCTGGTTCTGTTTTCCAAATTAAGATTTACTTTGCACGTTTAACTATAAGAAGTTTGGATATACATTTTGTTTTACTTTTTGTGTAATTTAGTCTGAGATAACTCATTTGTCACCTAATCCTTCCTCAGCAAGGTCAAGTTTCTAATCATATTAGTTTGAATAAGCCCACCTCTAGTTATTTACACCAGTTAAGGCAGAATTCAGAAAGGTAATTTCTGCTGCTCGTTTGTTTTATGAAGAACATAACATCGTGTATAGATCCCGTTTCGATTTATTTTTATGACAGTTGTTTGTGACCTGCCATAGATGTGATAACGCCTGTGTAGAATCTAGTTCTACTTGATATCTATACCAATATTATGCAAAGAAAAATTATGTGGTGGCAGGATAATTCCAGAAACTACTTAACCGATTTTTATAATTCTTTTAGCACTGAAAAGCACTGTTCTACAAAATGGATGTTGGACATAAAATACTTCCAAGGTATTTATAAGTGAGGTTTAGCCTGGTGTCGTATCCATGTAAACCATTTTAAATCTAATTGGTTTAATACGCATATTATATAACCAAAATGGCAGAAGTAGAATGATTTCCAACACGATGGATTAAATGTGAAGGCTAAAATATTTTAAAATTTAGTTATATGGCTTGCTTAGCTGTTGCTTACTATCCAAAGGTACCCCTACTATGTTTAACCCAACTGGTCAAAAAGCTGTACAATTACACTACAACACCTAGAATAAATTGTGGGTTACCTTATATATTCCAAAAAATACCCATTCCTTACTTTCCGTTAGTAGCTTATATAGGACAGGCCTGGGCCACTTTTTGCGTTTATATGGGAAAGGATAGGGAAAACGAGGGTATATGCGGAGGTTCACGGAGGAAAATGCGTTTATATGGGGAAGATAGGGAATACGAGGATTGATGCTAGGCTAGATAGAGGTTGAAGGAATGAGGATGTGCTTTATATGAGAGATACGTGGAATACGAGGAGAAGTGTTGGACTAGATAGGGGTTGAGATGTGGAATATGTATTTATATGGGAAAGATAGGGAAAACGTGAACAGAGGCTAGGATAGACAGATGCTGAAGCAGGGGGAATATGAACATATTTACAGGAGAGATAGGGGATACGTGGAGAGGTACTAGACTATTCAGGGTTTGAAGGGTAGAGTATGGCTTTTTATATGAAGAGACGAGGAAAACGAGGGTATATGCTAGGTTGAGAGAACCTTCAAGGAGGAAAAAATGCGTTTATATGGGAGAGATAGGGAAAACGAGGAGAGTTCTGAGGTAGAGCAGGGACTGAAGGAGGGAGAGATATGCTTTATACGACAGAGATAAGGTATACGAGGGGAGGTGCTAGTGCAGACAGAGGTTAAGGAGTACGGTATACGTTTATATGAGGAATATATGGAAAACGGGGGCAGGCGGTATGATAGACAGAAGCTGGGCCACTTTTACGTTTATATGGAAAGGATAGGGAAAACGAGGGTAGATGCGACAGTTCAAGGCGGAAAATGCGTTTATAGGGGAGAGATAGGGAATACCAGGGCTGATGCTAGGCTAGTCAGATGCTAAAGGAGGGAGGGATACGCTTTATACGAGAGAGATAGGGAATACAAGGAAAGATGTTATACTAAACAGGACTTGAAGGGTAGAATATGGCGTTTTATATGAGCGAGATAGCGAACCCAGGAGAGGTATTAGGCTAGGAGTTTTGAATGATAGAGTAGGCGTTTATATGCGAGAGATAGGGAATACGAGGGTCGATGCTAGGCTAGACAGGTTTGAAGTAGGGAATGCGTCTTATATGAGAGAGGTAGGGGAATATGAGGAGAAGTGCTAGGCTAGACAGGAAGGTCTGAATGACAGAGTATGCGTTTATATGGGAAAAATAGGGAAAACGAAGGTAGGTGCTAGGTTGAGAGAGTCTTCAAGGAGGAAAATGCATTTATATGAGATCGGTAGGACATATGAGGAGAGGTGCTAGTCTAGACATGGGTTGAGGAACAGAGTATACGTTTATATGGGAGAAATATGGAAAACGGGAGAGACACAAGGATAAACAGGGGTTGAAGGAGGAGGAATGTAGGTTTATACGGTAATATAGAGAGTAATTCGATAAAACTTTTATCATCCAGCGTTGCAACACTTTTGTATACTTATTTTCTAAACCTTACAAACTTTATATATGTTAAACAGTAGTGCGCGAGACGGAGAGAGACAAACTGTATATCGGTTTACAGCGAAGTATACGTCTTAACCTATTGCCACCATGTTTGCTCTGGATCTTCTAATTGTCTATTCATTCCTAACATCATCTAACGTAACCAACAATAACCACGTAACACAACGTAACATAACAGCATGACAAGACGTTACACTAACATAAGCACGTATCCTCGTAACATCACGTGACAACTCGTAACCAGAAACGTTAAACGACGTAACAACACGTACCAACCATGCAACCACGTAACAAAACGTAAGAACAACACGTAACCAACCCATTGCTAAGGCAATCTAAACTAATTCATCCTTCATAACTTAGACAATAAGTACGAGAGCCTAGCCTAGATTAACCCGACCAATCCTAAACGTTCCTCTCATCATCTATGCTACTCAATCATCGACTAACCTAATCTGGCTAACCAAAGATAACCTCAACTTTCTTTTAGTGAAATTGCAATGTTTTATTCAGGTTTTATTATTCGAGAGTTTTAATTGAAAAGTTTACGTCAACATACCTTAATTTTAGTTCGTTGTAGGTGTCTCTCCCCTTTTTATCTAGGCTTGAGACTAGCACTAGGATTGCTCCTAATGGAGGGTTACCACCTTCCCTTCCATCTTCTTCTTTCTTCATCGGTCGTCAGATAGCTGCATATACAGCACACGGATAACCTTCATTTTTTTAGGATTGTAGACTCACGAGAAAATCTTCATATTCAACTTACATTCTCTTATGCACTACTTGTAATGCTGTAATGTCCATACGCGTATGTCGTTATACCGTCCTCAGCAATAATTCTTTTATCGTCGTATGGTGTCAATGTAATTTTATTCACCTGTACTGTGGCAAGAGCATGCTTTCGCGACAGGATCAGATTCATGAGCGTTCTGATAATTTCTCTGGTTTTAAGGCAGTCAGTATAGCTCTCGAACGTGACGTACTGCTTAATAGCACTACGTTTTATACCTTTAATCTTTTTTATCATTGAACCGTCGATATCTAGGGTATACATTTTAGGTCGTAGCCCTACAAAGCGTTGAATGATTTTACCATTAGCCTCATCTTTAAATTTCCCAAGTACCTTCTTGTTTAGAGGTGAATAGCATATATGGCTTGTAAGATAATCAGCAGTATCTAGGTGCTCAAGAAAACGTAGCTTATCCTGGTACACATCTTCAGTTGTAACACGATGAATGAACGAATCAGTGTCCATATACATAAGCTTCAGGTTTTCAGCTCCATAATACGGTAACAACACATCATAGTGATACCGGTACATTAATGTCTTGGAGATATCCAACACACTCATACCGATATATATAGGCTTGTTGAACACGATCTGTCAGGAGGTCATATGTACAGCAGCTAGATTAGAAGCATATATAGTCCTGTCGATAAACGTTGGCTTTGCAATTAACTTTTCCAGAGTCTTCTCATTTGTCACCAGCCGTATATCCATACGATTACGCAGGTTCTCCATAGTTTTTCCGAACATAGCATTGTTGAACAATTTGTAGAGATCCTTCTCAAAATCATTTGCGGCCTGTTGTCGTAGTCTGTTGTGAAATTCCACATACGGTTTTAACCATCGAGACTGTTGGAATTGTAGCACACGATGGATTTTTGTTAGCCGTAGTCCATGATCAAGAGCTTGCTTCAACGCCATGTAATGTAGTACATACTTATTTCGAGGTCCTGATGAGATATCAGTTTCTTTGTAGGAGAGTCCTTAGGCGTCATACACTCAGGCAGGAAAGGTAGATCGTTGTGTAGATCGTGAAGTTCTGCAGGATACTCGATGTCGACTTCTAATATGTAGCCGTAAGGATCATCTTCTTGTAGTCTTTCTAAGTCAATTTTTTCAGGCGATACCCACTCAAATCCACCATAAGGGAGAGCGTGACTCATTGCCCATCCATATTGGTTATTGGCGTCCTCATAGGTAATAAATTGGGTTGGTCTCGACGGATCATACTTCTCCATGTAGGTGTTATTAGCCTCTGCATAGCGGTGGGAAACTTGACATAAACCTCCTCTTATGCCAGATTCCACCATGAGTAATTGATCATAATCCTGTAACAATTCCAGCTGAATTCCAGTGTACAGTAACATGGCATCCCATGTAACTCCTGGAGAGGTGAAATAATGTGCAGGGTCGACTTTGTGTGTTTTGAGTGTTTGCTCCCTAAATGTCTCAAAGACATCAGCTAGGAGAAGCACATCAAAGATTAAGTAGAGGTCGCTGTACTCGCCCAGGTTTCTGACATTAAACAGCTCCCATACATTTTTAGCATGATCGTAGTCAGCATCACTAATTTCCTCTTCATTTAATTTATTGTAGACGGAGGCCTTAGGAGGTAAGCAGGTTTCGTTCAAAACATCACATGAAGTGATGTAATCATAGGGAAATACACCCTTATGTGTCATTAACTTCAACTTGTCTTCTCCGAAGTACGTCAATGTTTCAGGGTACGATGTTAGATTTTTTACCAGCTTATCCGAGCTTGTACTCAGGAACCGAAAACTATCTACAAACCGGAGCTTTATATCTCCGACATACTTGGAGCATGATATATAGCTTTCTTCAGAGCTAGGAATTACTTCCACCCTCTCACTTGTACATCCCAGCTCCTTAACAATGAAATGAGAGTCATATCCACTGAGGTTGTGCATGAAGACAGGGATATATTTAGGTGTTTTGCAGGCTAAATTACATTCATTATGCAGACTCCCCCGATATTCACCACTTATGTGATCATGGTCGCGTACTTTATAGTTCTCTTCAGTAAAGGTTTTTCCACACAAGTAGCATACTGTAGAGGCGTTAAAAATCCATCTGCTGTTGATCTGTGAGTTTCAGGGGCATGACAGATTTGTATATATTATTAATCTCCTATGCAAGGAATGACAGGTATTCCATAAACTTCTGAGCAGCATCAACACCACGATATACATAGGGATGCTTAGGAAGACCAGTTTCCAGATGTTCAATGTTGGTTGATGGTTTAACGTAAACACAAAAGCTCCATGCTGTGTGCTCTTGATAAGGGGTTGTATAGGAAGTTTCAGGACTGGGAATACACGTATGACATGGAGTGAGAATACTCTCAACATCCGCATAGATGACATAAGGTACTTTCAGCATCCTCTCCACTTTTTTAAACTGTACAATTGATTTCTCCTTTGTAGGCATAACTACCCTTGCAACACCATGCTGATTACAGATGGATGCATGTTCTTCCAGTTTTTCCAGCCCACTTCGTCCATATCGATTGTCAAAATGTGTAAAGCACCGCTTAAAGGTATATATCACTCCATCACGCTTAGTTTTTTGACGTCGAACGAGCTTCTCAAAATTCTTGATATATACATAGTGATGTTTTCCACTACTGTCACTCAATAGCAGGAGGTCACAGTGGTCAGGTAGTTCAGTGTCAGCAACCTTTATCGGATACACTTCATGCTTCTCATCCAGGCCGAAAACGTTGATAGACATCCTATTAAGCTTCTCAAATTTAGGTATTTGAGAAAGCGGAGTAGGATAGGAAACACAGCTGAAGTCGTACTTATCTTGAAGTTTCTTATATTTGCTTACCCGTTGAGGCTTGACGCTGACAAATTTGGCTAATATATAGTACATAAAGCATAGCTCATCAGTTAAATTCTGGATGTTAATGCAGGCTTTTCTTGCTTCAACAGATGGCGGTAGTGGTATGTAGCTACTTCCTCGTAACGGTTGTACTTGTTAATACGAAGGCGCACCCCTTCCACAGCAAGCAGAGCCCAATTGCTTCCCTTTAGTTGTGATTCCTCCATTTCAGTAACCAATTTCTTCATTTTGTTTTCCAGCATAGAGTCCAGATCCGTTTCCAGGAAAACAGCTTGATTTCTGGTTTTAAATGTCTTGTCACAAGTTTCTCCGATACTGTTGACAAATCTACACTCAGCTAACAGATTAATTTTCAAACTCTTGTGAATACCAAGTTCTTTATGCACGGCCTGGATTATCCGCTGTTTTGCTTCATGCAGGTACATATTCAGATCCTTAGTTGATTCACAGCATATAAAATACGATTTCAAGCGTCCATGGAATGAAGTTTCATATTCTTTCATGTCACACTCCTCCATTGTAGATAACAACTGTTGTTTTGTCGGTTCTAATCTACGTTTCTTCTCAGGTCTGTTTATTTCACACGCATCTTCGTGTCGGCGACCCTTATAACTGTCTTTGAAGGCTACATTACAATATTTACACTTGAAGAGCTTTTTATAACGTAGCTCATGTGGTCTTTTATCATATCCACGGAGGAACTTCTTACAGCATTTACCACAAGAATATCCTGAGACACTAGGAATGATATCCTTATACTCCGAGTTATTCATCTTTATTCTTGATGTAATAACGTATTAATCCTTCTTCAAGGGAAATGTAGACCTCTTCACCTTGATATCACTTAGAAAGCTGATTATTTTCTGAGAGAACAGCGATGTTAACACCTCAGAGTTGATCAACAGAATGAATTTCAATGCTAGAGGTCGCTCTATTTATAGAGGAAGCACGAACCTTTATGCATCAATTATATAACGTATTAACCCTTCTTCAAGGAAATGTTAGCTTCTTTACCTTGATAAAACTTTAGGAAGCCGATTATTTTTCTGAGAGAACAGCGATGTTAACACCTCAGAGATGATTAACAGATTGAATTTCAATACTAGAGGTCGCTCTATTTATAGAGGAAGCAAGAACCTTTTTAGATCAATTATATCCTGATTATTAATACTAAAAACGGTGATGAACCGTGTAAGCTCTTATATTTCAATTCGTGTTACACTGATGTTCGAGCGTCTCCGTATAGCTTCGTATGCTTAGAGAAAGTGTAAAGTATTGTGAAGATGTATGTATTGATCGAGTATAATCGCGCAGATTCGGAAGCTTAACTCGCGAGGCTGCCAACCGAGGAAGGGACAAGTATCGTTTTGAGCAGGCATTCGCCTACAGACCAGGGAAAACCATGAAAAATATGTCAGAGTGAGCGTCCAACGGGACTCGAACCAGGGACTCTAAAAGCACACGTAAAAAGCTACAAATTATATAGAATGAAAGGAAATCGGATTCGATGAGAAACCACTCAAGCATTCGCCTGCAGACCAGGGAAAACCCTAAAAAATATGATGTCAGAGTGATCAACCAACAGGAATCAAACAAAGGACCTTAGAAACACCTAGGTTAAGATGTAAATCAAATAAAAATGCAATAAAATCGTGATAGATGAGAAACCACCCAGACATTCGCCTGCAGACCAGGGAAAATAATGAAAAATAGAGATCAGAGTAAACCATTGATTG